>JAVLUX010000047.1:3895000-4495000 GCA_032164185.1 Moxostoma hubbsi
TCTGATTGGAGGACAATGCTGTCGCACCTCATGATTTGTTGAAATGGAGGGTCTGAATCTATTTCTGGGCAATTCAGTGGTGATATCATCAGTAGTGCTCTCCACTCAGCTGCGCATCTTGCATATTTATCAAACTGACCTCTCCGAAATCTTTGTCTCTGCTCTGTTGTTGATGAAAACAATGATCAAGGCACACTTATAATGCAATTGCACTACAATGATCACATGTCATATATACTAAAAATACATTATGTAGAGCAACAGTGATAATATAAATAGCCATAAAAACGGGCAGGTAAGAATCCAGAAGGAAAGTGGACAGTGTTGTCATTGGTAGCAATGTGCTCGCAAGGCAATGGGACGTGTGTTTTTAGTCGTAAGTCCACATTCTTGACAGAGAGAAGGCGGTTGTCTTTAGACAGTGATCAGAGGGTTGGGAAAGACAAAGCTAAGGGTTATAAGCAACCAGGGAGAGACTTTGTTTGTCCCCCTGCTCTGGATGCCCAGCTGACCCACCACTGGAGGGACTTGCAGGATGGATTCAATGATCCAGAGGAACTGAACAATGTGCTAGAATTTGAGAGTGATGAACTGCTGTGGACTGCTCAGAAACAAGGTTAGTTACATTTGATGAGTAGGTGACGACACAAAAGGTGCATCTATGCTGTTTGTTTAGGGAAAACAATAAGGAATGGTTCGTTTATTTGAGACTCTGATGTATTTAGCACCAATGTGTTGGTCCAAAATATGCAGAAATGTGTATACTGAACTATATGTACATTCAAAGGGTCTTAGAGAGAATTACCTGCAAAATATAAAGTAATCGATTACCAGATTTAAGTATGTTGGTAATGGCCAATTGTAAATTATCAACTGGATGTATTTATGAAATGAGTGTTTTCATCTTGGTTTTAAAGAGCTGTTAAAAGGTTCAATGAGATTCTACTGTGGACAGTATGTCTGCTAGTAAACATCCCTCACATTTCTTGGACTTCATGATACACATGTCATATTAGAGCATTTCATGCAAGCATAACAAAGATAACCTTCATCCAAAATAGGCAAACATGCCACTCTCTACAAGTCCTTTATCACTTGGAGAGCCCTTAGCTCATCATGGCATTGTGCTTTAAACTGTCTGTCGGTGGTTACAGTATTATTACGGTGAGGAATCTGTGTTGGGTTGACACTGGATTTCTAAGGGATTGTGGTAATCTTCTGTGCATATGAATGTCATGCATAGATCAATACTCATGGGTCCTGATTCCAGTCATTGTTTGGGTCTGTCTCCACGCAACACTTGAGTCCTACGATTCCACATTCCAGTAAAGATTTCCTTCTAAATGCCAAAATGATATCATACAGCTAAGACATAGTGCCATTGAACTTAAAATCTCTACTATAAATATCTAATTTGTTAAGCTGGTAGTTGCTTTTTAGGCATACATGGAAGTAGCATGTCAAATTTGATCTGTTTAACAATGCAGCATGTCATAAATGTCCTGGCAAAGACAGGTCTATTATTCAAATAAAACGAAAGGCAACATATGGACTTCGATGTTTGCAGCTCAAAGGGTTTAGCGTATCTCATACATCAACAACTAATTTTGGAAACAATAAGCTATGACCAACTGATGGAGAACAATGGCATTTTAAAAATAGACGCAAAAAAGCGCTCAGAGCCATAGGAAAACATTACTAGGACTATATAAACTCTAGTCCTTGAAAGCTTTCACCATTTGAAAAGTTTGGAGATGCTTAGGACTATGCATTTTGAGAATCTGTGCTCCACTGTGCAGCTGAATGGACGGCAGGCACTGCTGGATGATAACCGCGAGTCAGGGCAGGATTATTGGGAAAGAGCTCATTTACGCTCCTTATGGCTCTATAGAGCTGTAGTGAAGGGGGACACCAGAGGGCTTCGTACCCTCCTTAAAAGGAACTACATTGATGTTAATGTGTTTTACAATGTGTGTCGGGAGGAACTTGAATGGCAAGCTTACCCTGACAACACCTTTGGACCCTCAGGTATTAAAAAAAAAAGACAGGAACATTGTATGTATATCAATAATATCCATTTTTTTCTGTATTGTGGTGATGGATGCAACAAAGACTGACTTAATTGAATAAACATTTTATATTGTTGCTATGAATATTTTTTGTGAAATCTCTCTTCCTAGCATTTGTCCATAAAATAGGATTTAACTTGTATTATAGCTATATAATGTTAACATAAAACAATGTCAATCAGAAAAGATCTATAGAAAGATGTCCATGGTTCTGTGCATGGTGTAGTGTATAACATAGAAACATATATTGAATTTATAGAACTCACTCTATATATAAAGTGTATTGGAAACCCAACAATGGAGATTTACTGTATATCTCCAGCATTAGCTTGATATCTTGACATTAGCAAAGGACACTATTAAGATATTGTTGTTTGTGTTGGCAATTCTGCCGTAATAATTGATGTTTTGTCAGTATATGATGTATATTGACAATCAGTCAGATGCCTAAATTGCTAAATGGTTTCACGTATCAGGTGTGGAACTTTGATTTACCATAAATATTCACATTCTTAGAAGAGTTTTAATGGTCTGTCAATGTCCCGTTTCAGGTCTGTGGTCTTTGGAATATAAAAGAGAACTGACAAGCCCACTGTGTATCGCTGCTGCACAAGGCTTTAGTGAATGCCTGCAGTACTTGCTGGAGCACGGTGCACATCCCAACCTTATTGCGGGAGGAAAAGCGGCACTTCATGAAGCTTGTGCAAATGCCAACACTGAATGTGTGGAGCTGCTGCTGGAACATGGAGCTAACCCCAACCAGATGACAGAAGAGGGGCTGACTCCATTACATCTCTGCAAGACACCACCATCAATACGGTATGATATGAATCCTATGACATGTCCTATAATCGAATACTAGAGATAGTATAATTGAAATATAATGCAAGATGTTATATATACTTGTGGCCAAAAGTTTGGAATAAAGTACAGATTTTGCTCTCATGGAAAGAAATGGACACTTTTATTCACCAAAGTGGCATTCAACTGATCACAATGTATTGTCAGGACAATAATAACGTGAAAAATTACTATTACAATTTGAATAAAAAATCAGAACTTCTTAAACTACTTCAAAGAGTACTTATCAAAAATCCTCCACATGCAGCAATGACAGCTTTGCAGATCCTTGATATTCTAGCCGTCAGTTTGTCCAGACACTCAGGTGACCTTTAACCCCACACTTCCTGTAGCACTTGCCATATATGTGGCTGTTTTGTCAGGCACCTCTCATGCACCTTACAGTCTAGCTGATCACAAATAAGAGACTCTGTTGTCCCTTGACTTTGAAGACTGTAGTGTGCACTTTTGTATGAAATCTTTGGGTTTTTTTGGGCAGTTTTAAGCATTGTATAGCCTTCATTCCTCAAAACAATGATTGACTGACGAGTCTCTAGAGAAAGCTGTTTCTTTTTTGCCATGTCAGTCTATTGCATAATGTGGAAACTCAAAACAAACACAATGTTAAGCTTCATTTATTGAGCCAAATAGCTTTCAGCTGTGTTTGATTTAATGGCATGTGATTTTCTAGCACCAAATAAGCAATTTATCATGATTACTCAAGGATAAGGTGTTGGAGTGGTGACTGCTGGAAATGGGGCCTGTCTAGATTTGAAATAGTTATTTTTTCAAATAGTGATGGTGCTGTTTTTTTACATCAGTGATGTCCTGACTGTACTTTGTGATCAGTTGAATGCCACTTTGGTGAATTAAAGTACCGATTTCCTTCCGAAACAGCAAAATTTGTACATTATTCCAAACATTTTTCTTTTAAACACTTAATATACTCTCACTAAGCACTTTATTAGGAACACCTGTACACCTACTTAGTCATGTGATTATCTAATCAGCCAATAATGTGGCAGCATTGCATAAAATCACGCAGATGCGGGTCAGGAGATTCAATTAATGTTCACATCAACCATCAGAATGGGGGGGAAATGTGATATCAGTGATTGGCACAGCGACCGTGGCATGATTGTTGGTGCCAGATGGGCTGTTCTGAGTATTTCTGTAACTGCTGATCATTTTCACGCACAACAGTCTCTAGAGTTTACTCAGAATGGTACCAAAAAACAAAAAAAATCCAGTGAGCAGCAGTTCTGCGGATGGAAACGCCTTGTCGATGAGAGAGGTCTACGGAGAATGGCCAGACTGGTTAGAGTTGACAGAAAGGCTACGGTAACTCGGATAATTCAGAATAATCACGTCTCTCGGTTAAATGAGTGTATAGTTAAACAAAGTAATAATTTATCAATGTACAGTGCAAAAGGCATACAGGTTTGATGTTCGACTTTGAGTGTAGGCACCTTAGTTCTATACACTCGGTTTTAGCCTAAAGCAAAATAATTCATAAATTTTAAGCTTGCTATAAGTGGGGGGTTAATCTTTCAGTAGGAAAATCAGAATCAGCTTTATTGCAAAGTATGCTTACACATACAAGGAATTTGTCACTACTGTGGTCTTTGCTTGATATGAATGCAATTTAACTAAATGTTCTGCTTCCACTGTACTTTAAAGGACACAAATTGCAAAACTGAGTAAAAAAGTATCTGTAATTAGTTTTTAGAAAAATCTATGCAAGCAGCAATGATATTGTCCACACATTGTTAGCAGTTGTTGTACAATCTTTTTGCAGTTGTGCAAAAGCCTTGGTGAGACAGGGTGCCAAGGTGAACTTGCCTAGTGAGGATGAAGATGAAACACCATTGCATGTGGCAGCTAGACATGGTCTGCCCCAACACGCACAACTCTATCTACGATTTGGAGCCTGTGTAAACCATGTCAGCTCATCAGGTGAAACACCACTGGGGGTTCTTTGTGGGGTAGCCCCAGAAAAGACAGCCAACAGCCAAGACGATCAATACCTTGAGCTCTGTCATCTCCTCCTTGCCAAATGGGCAAACATTAATTTGGCTGATAAAGAACGCCGCAGTCCTCTACACAAGGCAGCTCGCAACGTTCAGCACAAGCTGGTGGAGCTTCTCCTGGACCATGGTGCTGACATCAATGCCATTGACTATAATGGGTGTTCACCACTATCTAATGTGCTACAAAGTTGTGTGGTTCGACAAGAGTGGGAACCTCATAAAATTGTTCAGACCCTGTTAAACCGTGGCTCAATTAAAGTATGGCCAAAAGCACTGCTGAAGGTAACTTCTAATAGCATTGCAAAGGGACAAAGTTTTAAATAATGGCTATATAGTTCAGTTCACTTTATTGTCCAGCCATGGCTGAAAATTGTTATTTGGTCTTGAAAAAAAACACAAACAGTTACATTTACAGCACCCCAAAACAACAGATTTCTAAAACAATACATACAGGACACACACATACACAAAAAAGAAATGAATTCATATCATTAAAATTAAGCCAAAAATGCACCCTTGCAAACTCTTGCCTTCTACTTTGTTTTATTAAGGAGGCCTATTGCACATAAAACAAAGGATTTTTTATAAATTAACTTTGTAGACTTCGACGACCTATAATGCCATCCTGATGGAAGTAGCTGAAATTCATTATTAAGAGGAGTGTTATGTAATTTGTGTTTGACAAGGCTTTTCTGTGTACCATCATATTGTAAAGGTCATCCAAGGATTTCTGTTTGGCAAAAACAATTTTCCCAGCTATTTCAACAATCCTACCCATTTTATTAAATTTTTTTTTTACCAAAGTTAGTTGTCTGTACCAAACTGTTATATTGAACACTAGAATACTTTCAACTAGTCAAGTCAAGTCAAGTCAATTTTATTTGTATAGCGCCTTTCACAACACACATCGTTTCAAAGCAGCTTTACAGAAGTTCAGCATTAACAGACGATAAAAATGTAATGTCTATAAAGTCGATAAATCATCATCATTGTGCAGGGCTCCAAACTGCGACTAAAAATGGTCGCATTTGCGACCAAATAAATTTATTTGCGAGTGTAATTTCTGTCAAGGTCGCCATTGGCGACAGTAAAAATTTACTCCCTTTGATTTTAAAATTTGCATTACATTTCCCGAAATACATTACAAAAGTTTATATCAAAGAAATAGCGGGGAAAACGGAGTTCATTGCAGGAACTAACCATTTCAAAAAAGAGACTGTGAGAAAACACGGTGACAGTAACAAGCATAAAAAATGCACGTGATCACATAATTGCGAAGAATGCTCCACAGACTACACTGTTAGCACGTGCAGTTTTTCTTGCATGCGAGCTGCGGGACGAAAAGGAATGGAAGGAGTTCAAAATGAAAATATTTGGTGCCTGTTTTTTCCCCTATAGGAGCCAATGGCTCCTTAATTGATTTTTTGTTTGGAGCCCTGTTGTGGAATTAGATAAGATATGATTCTTTATCGTGTTTAAAAATAATTAAATAATAATTGTATTAATAACCCCAGTGAGCAAGCCGAAGGCGACTGTGGCAAGGAACACAAAACTCCAAAAGATGATGGTTAATGGAGAAAAATAACCTTGGGAGAAACCAGACTCACTGTGGGGGGCCAGTTCCCCTCCGGCTAACATCATGAATAATGTAAATAAGAATTATTTATAGTTAAAAAACATGATTTAAAAAATTATTAAACTTATTAAGTGCTAAGGGTCAGTATTTAGACAGTGATTGTGTTTGAACTGAAAGATTAGTGACCAGTGTCTTTGAAGTCCATCCTTGATTAAATTCCAGAAGTTCACTTAGATGCAATTGTCCTTGTTTGGCTGATGAAGGCTTTTGTTGGCAATAATTAGTCTATGTATCCCATTTCAAGATCGTAGTCCATGGTGATGGGGCATCTGAAGTCTCCGTGAGAGGCTGGATACAAACTGGAGCTGACGAACGCTATTTACCTCGGGACTGGCGTCCCGAGATAACAGCAGAAAAGCAGATGGGAAATAATTAGCATAGCTGATGTTCATAATATTAATGGATTATAACTGATTCAGCAGTAGTATAAAAAGTAAGCATTATGTGAATGCTTGGTTAAAGAGATGCGTCTTTAATCTAGTTTTAAACTGGGACAGCGAGTCTGAGCCTCGAACAATATCAGGAAGGCTATTCCAGAGTTTAGGAGCTAAATGTGAGAACGCCCTCCCTCCATTAGTGGACTTAGATATCCTAGGTATGACCAGAAGCCTCGAATTTAGTGATCTTAAAGAGCGCGATGGATTGTATGGCGATAGAAGATCCGTTAAATACACAGGAGCTAAACCATTTAGGGCTTTATAGGTCAGTAGTAATACTTTGTAATTGATACGGAACTTAATAGGTAGCCAGTGTAGAGATGATAAAATCGGTGTTATATGATCATATTTTCTTGACCTAGTAAGAACTCTAGCGGCTGCATTTTGGACTAACTGTAGCTTGTTTATTGAGGATGCAGGGCAACCAGCTAATAAAGCATTACAGTAATCTAGTCTCGAGGTCATGAATGTATGAACTAACTTTTCTGCATCAGAAACAGATAGCATGTTACGTAGCTTAGCAATGTTTCTAAGGTGGAAAAAGGCTGTTCTCGTAACAGATGAAATATGATTTTCGAAAGTCAAGTTGCGGTCTAGTATAACACCCAGGTCTTTTACTGTAGTGGATAATGTAACAGGACATCCTTCTAAATTAAAGTTGTATTGTAAGGGATTTTGTGGGTAGTTTTTTGGACCAATAAGTAATACCTCCGTTTTATCGGAATTTAATAACAGGAAATTACGCGTCATCCAGCATTTTATATCTTTAAGACACTCTGTCAAGTTAGATAAGTTAGTGTTTTCATCTGGTCGTGATGAGATATATAATTGAGTGTCATCAGCATAACAGTGGAAATTAATTCCATGTTTTCTTATAATTTTACCAAGTGGTAGCATATATATTGAGAATAATAGAGGGCCTAACACAGATCCTTGTGGCACTCCATAGTCTACTGACGTTATTTTTGATTTTTCCCCATTTAAACAGACAAAATGGTAACGGTCTGATAAGTACGATCTAAACCAGCTTAATGCCTGTCCCTGAACACCAGTGTAGTTTTGTAGTCGATCCAAGAGTATTTTATGATCTATAGTGTCGACGCAGCGCTAAGATCGAGTAGAACTAATATTGAGATGCAGCCTTGGTCAGAAGCTAAAAGTAAATCATTTGTAATTTTAACTAGCGCAGTTTCTGTGCTATGATGCGGTCTGAATCCTGACTGAAATTTTTCATAGATATCATTTTCTTGCAGGAAAGAGCACAATTGAGCGGACACAACTTTTTCTAATATTTTAGACATAAATGGAAGATTTGAGATGGGTCTGTAATTTGCTAGGTTATTTGGATCTAATTGTGGTTTCTTAATGAGAGGTTTTATAACTGCCAGCTTAAATATTCTTGGAACATGACCTAAAAATAAAGACGAGTTAATAATATTGAGAAGAGGCTCTTCCACTACAGGTAACACTTCATTCAGTAGTTTAGTGGGTATTGGATCTAGTAAACATGTTGTTGGTTTAGATGCAATGATAAGTTTATTTAGCTCTTCCTGTCCTATAGTTGTAAAGCGGTGTAGTTGTTCTTGAGGGGCGATAATTGAGGCTGAATCATAAGACACCATTAAAGATTGTACATTAACAATTGTGTTTACAATTGTGTTTCTGATGTTTTCTATTTTCTCAGTGAAGAAATTCATAAAATCATTACTACTAAACTGTAACGGAATATTTTGCTCAGGTGATCTCTGTTTATTTGTTAGTCTAGCCACGGTGTTAAATAAGAACCTTGGATTATTTTGGTTATTTTCTATTAGTTTGCGGAGGTGCTCAGCCCTGGCTGTTTTTAGAGCCTTTTTGTAACGTGACATACTGTCTTTCCACGCGATTCTAAAGACCTCTAAATTAGTTTGTTTCCATTTACGCTCCAAGTTACGAGTTTCTCTCTTGATAGCATGCGTAGCACTGTTGTACCATGGTGCTCTAGTTTTTTCTCTAAACTTTTTTAATCTAATTGGTGCAACAATTTCTAATGTACCAGAGAAAATGGTGCTCAAACTGCTAGTCATTTCCTCTTGTTCATCTGTTTGTTTGGGTTCACTGAGCAGCTGAGATAGATCAGGTAAGCTAT
The DNA here is from genome assembly GCA_032164185.1 of Moxostoma hubbsi. NCBI lineage: Eukaryota > Metazoa > Chordata > Actinopteri > Cypriniformes > Catostomidae > Moxostoma > Moxostoma hubbsi. The sequence continues at coordinate 3,904,141 of JAVLUX010000047.1, forward strand.
TTGAGAATCTATATATTGTGGTTGGAAGGATTGTTCTGCTTGGTCGATAACGTGGCGCAATATGACAGATTTCAGTGGTACGTAGTATGCAAGTTACCATGTAATGATCAGTGACATCATCATTTTGCGGTATAATATCTATATCGGTTGGATTGGTTCCATATGATATAATTAAATCTAGCGTATGATTTAGGCGATGAGTGGGACCACTGACGTTTTGCGTGACCCCGAAGGAGTTTAACAAATCTGTAAACGCAGCCCCTAACGCATCATTTGTGTTATCTACGTGTATGTTAAAATCTCCAACAATTATTGCTTTATCGACATTGACCAATAGATCTGATAGAAAGTCTGCAAACTCTTTTAGGAAATCAGCGTAAGGCCCTGGAGGTCTATATACGGTAGCCAAGGCTAGAGATAATAGGGATTTTTTTCTTACATCTGAGAGTGTAACATTTAGCACAAGTACTTCAAACAAATTAAACCTGTGACCTATTTTCTGAGTAACATTAAGAATATCTCTATAGGTTGTTGCAACACCGCCGCCACGACCAATCAGACGGGGCTCATGCTTATAACAGTATCCTGGCGGAGTAGACTCATTTAGACCGAAATAATCATTTGGTTTAAGCCAGGTTTCAGTAAGGCAAAATACATCAAAACTATTATCTGAGACCATTTCATTTACAATAACCGCCTTAGGTGTGAGCGATCTAATGTTTAGAAGACCTAGCTTTAGAAATTGTTTTTGTTCACTGATATTGAGATTTTCTGGTTTAATTACAATTAGATTTTTCCTAGATCCTACAGTAGATGTATTGTTTGGCTTTACTAAACGAGGAATAGACAGTTTCTATATAGGCTGGTATATACTCTTTGCAGGACACCTTGGCTGACAGCAAACTCTCTCAACTTCCTCGGCAAGAATAACCTCTGAGATTGACTTGAAAAGTTAGTTTGCTGTCAATCAAGGTCCCCAAGTACTTAAAACAATCATCCATGTCCACCATCTGCCCACATGTTCTGGTTGATTTTATCTGCATTGTATTAAAAGCAGAGCTATAGTCAATAAATACAATTTATTCATAAGCCTTTGGCTGTTGTAAATGACTAGCAATGTATCCACCATAGTAAGCATAGGGTCCTCTGTTCCTCTATGAGACTTATGGGCAAACTGCAAAGGATCTAGTTGCTCACAAACAGTTGCGGTTCAAGCTTGTATGGCGCCCTGGGCCATTCAAACTAGAATCAGAGCGCCCACTCCGACTAGGTTAATTGACCAAAAGTCCCACACGGTGACATGATATCATTGACGTGACGTGCAAATGAGTGATAGAAAACTGATTGCACAAATGTCACCATTCCTAATTTTTTTTGTGCGGGTGCCCCGTGCCGCCCCCCCGGCATTGCCGACAAGATGCCGCCCTGGGTGCTTGCCCATGTTGCCTATACCTAAATCCGCTAGTGCTCATAAATTTATGAACTAAGATGATGGCTAATTACCCTTTCCATACATTTAGTGCCACAGGGCGAAAATCTTTTAAATCTTTGAACCCATTTTTTTGGCCAGTGGTCATATAAAAGGCACCTTCCATACATGAGGCACAGTGTGAGTGTTGAATAAGAACTGAAAAAGTCACTGGAGCATACCTTTAAAACACAGCCTCATAGGCTATTTTGCCCAGGTCCAAGTGGGGCTTGACCCATGTTAAACAAGTCCTGATCTCATCTTGTGTAAAATTAATTGTAGTGCTCAAAGGAATATCAGCATACATATTATTCATGTCTTCACTATTTTAGCATTCATCAAATCTCCCATAAAATTCATTCAAATCATTTACAAATTTCAAATTGTCAGTATTAATAATATTCATATTATGGTCACTTTGAACCCGTCCCATCATTTTATTAAGTCCTTGCCATGAAGCTTTAAGGTTTGGTTGCCCAACTGGCTTTCCATCTTGTTTTTAAAATCAGTTTTTGTTTTTTGTGTCTTAGCTCTCAATTCCTTCCTTTTAAAATTGATGCTTTACTAGTCGTTTTTAAGGAAAGCTGCATTTTTTTTCCATTAAAACATATCTTCAGGTCTTTTGAGAGCTATGGTTTGTTTTTAGACAAGACTTTAACAACTTTAGTGTCTATAACAGTCTCTTCGCAAAATGTCTCGGTTACGTACGGAACCTCAGAACGAGACGTTGCGTTTGCTAACGCATTTGGGGAGTGTCCTTCCACAGGACCTAGTTGAAACCTCTCTACAATAACGCCAATATTCTCATACTGGCTATGGTGTTTGAGCCCTACCCTTTTAGGCACAAAGTTGTCCGCTATAAAAGCAGGCGCACAAACACCATTCCTCAGAATTTTCGGACTGAGGGACAAGGAGCACATCGCTCGCACCTCAAAAGAACTCTGAGTCTTGTAGCATGGCCAGCGTTCGCGATGTTTAGTTCCCTTCGTCACAGGGAACCAAGGTTAAGTACGTAACCGAGACGTTCCCTTACATATGCATATGGGGAACAGAATCCCATAAATCCCATAAAATAGTCTCCCTTTGTAATTGCATTGTGAACCCTCCCTTTCGAACGCAGTGCGAACCAACTCTTTTTCTCATTTTCCCCGTTCGATTGCTTGCTGGGCTTACCCGTTTGAATGCCTTGAGATCTCTCTCCATAGAGTAGTCTCCCGTTCGAATCGCAGTGTGAGCCCTCCCTTTCAAATGTAGCGCGAGCAACTCTCGTTTTCACCTTCCCTATTCACATGCCGTGAGCACATCCACTGCTATGACTGGTGGTCTCCCGTTCGAATTGCAGTGTAGTCCTCTCGACCATCCATCTTACGAGAACGCACCTTCAAACGCACGCGTAAAGTGCTCCCTCTATACAGATTATGGGGGGAAGAACAATTCAGAAATATCTGCCAAGCCAATTTACCAAATATAATTGTTGCTGGCTTGCTGTCCTAAATACTTCCTGCCATGGTACTGATCTTTCATCTTAACGCCATTTTTGGGGGGGTAATCAGGACTTGAGTTGAGTCTCAATCTCCGAGCCCTCCAGTATACGGACAGCAAGCCAAATACGTTTACTGCCTCAACACAAGATTACATTAACATACTGTAACACGGATCACGTTCATGGGCAAGGAAGAGGCGAGAAACCGGCTTGTCAACATAAATCATAATTTAATTAAGAACTTAAAACAAACATTTAGGACAGCAGACGTCTGCTGATTAAGCTCTCTCTCTCGATCGCCGTCTGCGAGTGGCCTTTTAACCCTCTTGCCGGCTCAATCAGCCCGATACGGGACCGGGCGTGCGCAATCACGCGCCGGTCCCGCCCTCCACCGTGCCACACTCCTCCCCCGTTCTCTCAGGCTGGGGACCCCCGGCCTGACGTACATCCCCTGGGGGGGGCGCCTCCCGCGCGGTCTGCCGGCGGGTCATCCCCATCAACCTGGACGAGGGAGGGGCAAGGGGAGGGAAACAACCATTAAAAATAAGGGGGGGGGGGGGGGGGTTCCTGCACTGGGCAGTACCTCCCCTCCCATAAACACCATAATTTAAAAAAAAGAGGGAAAAGGCCACCGCAGAGCGGTATCGAGAGAGAGAGGAGAGAGAGATTAAAGAAACGAAAGAAAAAAAAACGTACTCGCCGGTTCTCTGATACGCCGTAGCTCGTTCCTCAGCCACTTCTCCACCCTCTTCAGGACAGCAGCCGCGCCTCTCCGGGCAGATCGGAGGCAGTCCTCAGCCCCTGGCGGACGGAACGCCCCGCCGCGTTCCCGGGGTATCGAAGGGGCCTCCCCCCGCCCCTGGCAGCGGCTCTCCCGCTCCAGGCGGTCGGCGGCGAGCCCCTCCCCGCACGCGGTCGGCAGTCTCCAACTCCGCCGCGTTCCAGCGGCTACTAGGGGACTCCCCCGCCCCTGGCAGCGGCCCTAACCGCTCCAGGCGGTCGGCCAGGAGCCCCTCCTCCCCTCGCGGTCGGCGGCCGTTCCTCCGCGTCCAGGTGGCTGGGCTCCTCCGTCTCCCGGCAGATGGCCGCGGCTGCTCCATTGAGAAGTGGCGAGAACTCCGCTACGGCGTATCCCTCTTCCTTTCCGGGTTTTGGCACCAATGTAAAACAGATCACGTTCATGGGCAAGGAAGAGGCGAGAAACCGGCTTGTCAACATAAATCATAATTTAATTAAGAACTTAAAACAAACATTTAGGACAGCAGACGTCTGCTGATTAAGCTCTCTCTCTCGATCGCCATCTGCGAGTGGCCTTTTAACCCTCTTGCCGGCTCAATCAGCCCGATACTGGACCGGGCGTGCGCAATCACGCGCCGGTCCCGCCCTCCACCGTGCCACACTTACGAACTACTGAAATGGAGTTAATTAACAGAGTTTCAGGAGAAGCATGTTAATTTTAATCTGACAAATCACAGCAAGCCTGCGGGAGTATATAAGCCACATTTTACCTGCTACTCTCCTGACATCCCACTTGCACCCAGATTCATTATCTAAATAAGTAAAGTCCGGGGGGATAATCAGGACTCGAGTCGAGTCTCGAGCTCCGAGCCCTCCATTATACTGACAGCAAGCCAAATACGCTTACTGCTTCAAAACAGCATTACATTAACATACGAACTACTGAATTAGCACTTCGCAGTATATAAAAAGATAAAAGATAAACAATCAAACACAACAGGACGAACAGCGAGACACAAGGTCAGCAGCAGGCCTGTATATCCCCACGCTGTATATAGGGATAAACAGTATAGTCTATGTTAAACACTCCTCTTATTCCATAAAGTTTTCATTAGATAAACAAATAACACTAGATAAAGAGAGGTTTCTTATAGTTTCAACTCAGGATGCCATAGCAGTTTGGCGAAAACTTTTCGCAATGTTGTCATTGTGATGTAATTGCATCTGTGTCACATAAGTGATCTTTTTTACATTTCTTTTGTTTTAAGGTATTAACAGCCTGCGCAGGAGCACCTAAAACTGTGGAAATCCTATTTAACTCATATGCGCTTGTTCCTGTAACTTACAGATGGGTTAAAGCCATACCTGAGGACATTTTTCATGTGAGTCTTTTACAGGATACTACTAGATATGTAGATCAACATGATCTGCTTTATTATCACATATCGATGCTAATACAAATAATGATATTTAACAACATTAACATGTTTGTCTTTAGCTTCACAGACCCTTTTATGAGTCTCTTTTTGCACTGGAGTACAAACCTCGTAGTTTAGAGCATCTGTGTCGGTCTGCACTGAGGAAATACTTTGGGAAGAACTGCTGCTCACTCATTCCAAGGCTCCCTGTGCCAAATGCACTACAGCAGTATCTTCTTCTGGAACCCGAGGGCTATATTGACTAGTCCTTTGATGAACTTTGAAAGCCTTTTTTAATGTTATGCATAAATCATTCTGAATTCGACACAGATGACTGTCTTTCATTTCACCTCACAAAATCAGCTTACTGTGATGTATTTAAGAGCTCATAATATCACCTGTAATCCTGTTTATATTTTAGTGTAAACTCATATTAGCATTACAGAAAAGATTTAAGATTACACGTTTTAATGTTTGATTGACTGTGTTAGCTGCACGGTATGCTACCATCATTGTTCATACACACGTTTTGGATTGCTTAATGTTTAGCCTACATCACAACTCTTTCTTGTTTGTCCTCCAATAAAATATTATACTTCATCAATCTTGACTGTTAAAAATAATATGTCAAACCGTATCCCTTCCCATTCATTATGAATTAATTAACCCTAAAAAGGTTTTTGTATCCTGGAAGAAAAACATTTGAGAGGCGGGGAAAGGAGAACTGAGCAAGTGGGCCAAATCTCTGTGAATTATTGAAAAGGGGGTCGAAATACTGAGTTTTTTTTGACTTTGCATAAAAACTCAGGCATAAACTCACATTATTTATCTTAAAGTGACATGGTAGCATGTTGTGAGAAAACTGCTGACCTCGTAATATCTTTTACACGTTCACTATATTTCTCCCCTTAAAATATTTTTGCTTGGAATTGTAGCCTACAAATATTATCGTGTTGAAAATGTATAAATTAAATATTTAAATGTTTCATAATCTGACACAGAATGTTTGTATCCTAGGGGATACGTTGTCCTTTTAGTGGTAAAAAAAATAATTTTTTTTAAAAAGCACATAAGAAATATTTTTAAGAAAATCATAAAATTGTGTTATTTGGGCATTATTATAAATTGTAATGTGTTAGAAAACACCAATTTCTGATGTTTCTTTGCCTTTTTAGGATTAAAATATTTTTATATTAAATAATGATAATAAAACATATTTAATATGATTTCTTAGTGTATCAATTGATACAATGGCTTTAATCATTTAGACTAATCAGTAGGTATGACGTCTCAGACCCTGCGTGAATACGCGCTCTAACTCCGTTGTGCCACCTGGGAGCGGTAAACGCACCGCTATTGAATGAATGGACTGCGGTGACGCACGAGCTATCGTGAACCGGATCCGACAGACTCTGGCTTGTCCTGTCACTGTTAGCTGTGTCCATCACCTTTAGCGGTGACGGTCCTTCTCAAGCCTTGAAAGTTGCTAAAAAGCATTCATTTTTAAGTAGCCTATCCGCAGGGCGATAAAGAGCAGGAAAAGAAAACGGAAGGCATGTGAAGTTGCTGTCACTTTCACCAGAGATGGAGAATTCAGCGGAAGATGAGTTCGCTGATTCGGGAGCGGAGACCGGAGGGTGAGTGATGATAAAGGAGCAATATTTGCTAAAGCGTTGAAAAAAGCAGGTGGGAAAAAATAAACAGGTTAGAGAGTGTAACCAATGCAATAATACATGATTTAAAGTCTGTGCTTTTCTCACACACGACCTCTGTAAAATATTTCCAGAGCAAATGACTTACTGTTTTTCGGAATGCGAATGTCCGTGATTGATGATATGGAATTTTCACAACGCGTCACCTCATGTATTTTGACCTGAATGACCTGCCGTCAAGATCATACTTATATGAGCTCGCGCGGCTGCGTGACTTTCAATTTGGATGTAGATTTATTTTGCCATCCGACGAAAATATGATCAATTAAAATCAACAAGGAGAGCCAAATTGCGGAAACTTCTAAAGACTGGCCACTGTAATATGAGCCTCTGGTAAAGATATTTAATATATGAAATATTTTTATTATTTCATTGGGTTTAGCTATTATAAGCAGCCACTTCTATAAATTCGAATTTATACTGTATAACTAATAAATTACAATTAAATAAATGTATTAATTGTTTAAAATTAATTTGTAAAACTATAAGACATTTTAGTAAACTAATCCCATCCGAATAGGACTTTAGTCAGTGTTTTTCATTTGTCGATGAGGATTTTGATATTACTGAGGCACTAACGTTAATGAGAATGTTAAGAAGAGAGCATTTGAACACTTTCATTTCGTTTCTACCTCATGTGGTCTATTTCTTTTTTAACCATCTGTTGCTTGGAATTAACACCAAGACATCTGGCGCAGAGATTTACTGCTTAAAGTGTTTGTGGAAGGGAGCCTAGATAGAAAGCCAATGAGTGTCTTAATAAAACACTTGAGCTTGTACACTCCTCTTTATATCACAAGAGAGTAACAGAAGTAACCAATATTTTAATAACCTAAAACTAGCATCAGTTGTTTTTGTATGCAAGTAAAATCATGTGCATGATCTCTAAAATAATTCTGTGCTTTCAGCTGTGGAAAATAAGAAAAGATGCATCCCTGGTTGTGTTTAGGTACGTTACATCATAGTGGCTGTTTAGTATGTTTGTGTTTAGTAGGACAGTAGAAGGACAGCTGACACACTGGCACACTGCTTGAATCCATCATTTGGAAAACATGTGACAAATGTATTTGTAGATAGGTTTATATGGTATGTACTGTATACTTCATTTGAAACCATGTTTTGACCAACCCTCTGTATCACAGCTTCTACACTGACATTAAGGAAATGGTCCCAGAGCACTCCAATAGATTCCTTGTACTGAAGAATCTTTGCCGTTTCTAATTACAAATTTCGCAATTAGCTGATGCTTTATCCAAATCCACTTACAGTACTTAATACAGGAGCATCTTGGGGTTTAAGCTCAAACGTATAATGGTGATAGCTCACCCACACTTGGTGAGTTTGAACCTACAATCGCTTACTTTTAAAGCGGGGACAATCTGTTTGGGAAGGAGGGTTTGCGAAACTTTTTCAGTGATGCTAGTGGTGCAGACGTGACACACTTCACCTTTAACAACAGTTATAGTAAACCGACTGGACGGCAGTAGATCGGAGGCTTTCAAAAATGGTGAGCTGTTCTGAGCATCTCTCTAGTGATGCTCAAGAGTTCATTGTGCATGTGAGAGTGGATGTTTAGTGTGCCATCAGTGTTCATTTATCTCTTTCCGAGGTTAAAACCACTCAACATGCAGTTGAAGAATCAACATGCAGATAATTAACCACTAGTCCACCTTATCACATCATTCTGTAGAGCTCTGTGCAGCAACAAATGGTTTAGCATTCACTACTTGGAACTACATGGAATTCCCGCATGCTTAGAAAGCATTTTATATTTTGCTGCCCTGTTCTCACTACCAGAGAAACAGGAAATAGAAAGAGCGAGAGAGAAAGGAAAGGGAAAAAGATTGGCCAGAGAGTGAGTAATAAATGGAAGAAGAAAAACATGTACAATGGAAAAACATTTCAAGGCCACACGGTACAATACATGCACATAAGCTATGATAAATATGGGTACATTTTGGATTAGTTTTATAGTTTGTTTGATTTTACCTGTCCTCAGCAAATATTTAATTGTGAGAATGGACCATATTTTCATCCCAGAGCAGCAAAAGACAAAGTCTTTGATCACAACCTGTGTGTGTATGTGTGTGTGTGTATGAACCAGAGAGGCTACTACACAAACACACACTATACCACGACACCCAGGATTGTTTATCCAGATGTAGGACCTTCCTTTGAAACCTCGGGATCCTAAAGCTCTTACAGTCTCTAACAAAAGTCTCTATTTCTCTGTCTCCTTTTCTGTTATTCACTCTCTTTTCAGGTCTGATTTCAGTCTTACGTCATCAGCAAGTAGTAAGTACATAACATTCGATTCACTTTTATGCTATTCAGATTAAAAGAAAACATTACACATACTTTACAACTTTGGAAAGACAAATTCGCTAAATCTGACTGATGGCCATTAAATCATTGGTTATGAACTGGAGGGTTGCAACCCAAAAAGGGGTCATGGACAGCAAGGTTAAAAATAATCAAATGCAACTAACCGTGTCATTTTGCGTATTTAGGATGTAAGGAATGCGGTCATGATGCACAGCGGAGTGGCCGGTGCACCTCAAGTGTGCATTATTTTTCAATGACTTCAACGGGCCGGAGTCAATTATTCTCATTATACTACAGTTACCACACATTAAGACATTGTTCAGGATTTTATCTCAATACATGTTCTGGATTTCGTCCCTAAAACGCTTTTGTGATTAGAACTACAAATTCAGCATCTTGCTTTGATACAGCCCAAGCCTTCATTGCTAGTTCAAAAAGTCACTTTAGCCCTAGCAAGAGAGGCTTACACCGCTTTCAGTCACTTACTGGAGTAACAGGGTAGTGCATTTGTATGTGTGTGCGTGTGTTTGAGCGAGCGAGAGAGAGAGAGAGAGAGAAAGAGAGTAATTGATAGAGATCAAGGTTGGGATTACTTTGCTGTGGCTCTCATCAGCAGCAACATCGTAAATAGCCAAAATGTATTTTTAAGAATACTTCTCAGCAATTGCGTAGCCATTCTTGTATATAGCTTTCCCGTTGCCACTGTTAGCGGTGGTGCATTAAGATCAAGGCTCTGTTAGTTGGTCACGACTCTCTATCTGTCTGTCTGTCTGTCTGTGTGTGTGTGTGTGTGTGTGTGTGTGTGTGTGTGTGTGTGTGTGTGCATACGTATATACACTCACAGTGCACTTTAATATGAACCCTATTGTCCAAATAAAGTGCCCAACATGGTCTTCTGCTGTTGTAGCCCTTCCGCATCAAGGTTCGATATGTTGTGCATTCTGAGATGGTATTCTGCTCACTACAATTGTACAGAGGTGTGATCTGAGTTACTGTAGCCTAGAGAAGAGAGAAGAAACGCTTCCCAAACATCTATAGTTGTTGACGTCCAATCAAACTATGGCATTTTGCTGCAAATTCATCTGTTCACTTTAAAAGAAATTAGCCAAATTAGGGAGATGCCAACATGAACAGGTTTGCACTTATCTTCAAAAACCTTGAACAAAACAACACAACATATAGGATAAACGTGGCTTAAGCTGACCAAAGTGTGTATTGTGCGATTAATTATTTGCTTTTAAGAGCATGAAACCATTAAAGGGACGTCTAGGAGCCAAAATTGTCAATATTCGTATTCAGCCTATGACACTTTAATAAATATGCATATTATTAGGCTTGTGTAGTTCATGGTAACATTCATAAATGTAAATGTTTTATTTTAATACTGATACTTGTAATACTGATAATGACTGATACTTCTGTACAAAAAACATTTTTGGTACTGTGTTGGATTGTCTCTTGATGTCCAATATAATGTCCAGATGAGAATAACTGCTCTAAACAACCAATCAGATTGTCTGTCTGCTAGATTCCAAGTAAGAGATGTTAGTCTTGACTTGATAGATTGTTGCCATGACGATGAGATTAGGTTGTTCTCAGAATCACTGCTTGAAGTGCTTTGAGAGATCTAACACCTCCACTTGTTTGTGTGTGAGTGTGTGTGTGTGTGACCTTTTCCCCATGGCTGTCAGGCCCAGTAGGTTTCCCTATGGGGGGGATTAATGTCCAATATTAGCCCATTAATCTGGGCAACAGGAAACACACTCCTCCCAGTGACAACGCAGGAAGCACACACACACACACACACACTCACACACTCATCAAGTACACCACATAATATACTGTGTATAATTTACTGAAGAAGTGAATTAATGATTAATGATTATGAAAGATATAATGATGTTTGAAAGAGTATTGGCTGTATTCCAATGTTCATACCTTGTTTTCACATACACTCATTGAGCACTTTATTAGGAACACCTGTACACCTACTTATTCATGCGATTATCTAATCAGCTTATCTAATCAAATTATCTAATTGTGTGGCAGCCGTGCTATGCATAAAATCATGCAGATGCAGGTCAGGAGCTTCAGTTAATGTTCACGTCAACCATCAGAATGGGGAAAATTCTCTCTCTTCATCTCTCTAGCTCTTTATATCTTTCTGTCCATCTCTTTTTATTTCTTATATCTGTATATTCCATCTTTGGACAGATATCTAAGTATTGGATTTGTATTATGTTTTAGTAGCTATCCATAGATTATTTTAGCTAAACAATAAAAATGATTGAAAAGAAGGCTTGGTTAATATATTATATGTACATGATGATTTGACATGAGCATTTTCAACATTTCTCCAGTCCTCATCAGATTTTCCCTGTGTCCATGTTCACTTTCCTCTCTGTATCCTCATTATGACACATCACTAGCTTTGGACACCTTTCTAAGAATGACATCAGCTTGAGGGTCGTATATTAGGAATGATTAGCTGGTGCTAATTATGGGGCCTTATTTAATGCTGTTGCTTAAATCCATCAAAGCCAAACAGATTACATTCCACTGACTCAACCGAGATTAGAGATGGTTAAAAGTGATCAAGACTTCATTAAGGCACCTAAACTAGGGCTGCACCTAACGATTATTATTTTTTTATCGATTAATCGAACGATTATTTTTCCAATTAGCCGATTAATCTAACGACTAATTTGCCGATTTTTCTAACGATTTTTTTATTATTTTTTGATTAATATAACAATTAACCCAAAATAAATATACAAAACTCATTAATATTTCAATATTTTAATAAATTATCTTCTCTTAAACACAAACAAATGTACAAGAAACAAAGTGTGCACTGCAGGGCATTATTCTGCAACAGAAATAGCCCTGTTTTAACTGGTAATCTCCATTTTACAGTCCAACATTAATTTTATTTTGGAGCGATTTTATGTTGGACTGCTAAATGTAGATTACTTTCATTTTATTTTGGAGTGATTTTAAGTAAGACCTTGTTCAACCTCGAGTTTAGCAGTCCAACATAAAATAATTTTACAGTAAATGTAGTGCAATTTGAGTAACACAAATGTTTTTCTAACAGGAATAAGTAAAACTTGTGCATTCTTAATGAACTCTCAGTAATACACACAGCCAATTTACCACATACACACAATCTCTCTCCCCCTCCCTCCACATTCCACCTCTCCTCCTCTATCCCGCCTCCTCATCTTACAGTAACATTAGTGCAATTCGAGCAACTTTTTCTAACAGGAATAACTAAAACTATTGCAATCTGCATTACATCTCAGTGGGGCAAGGAATATAATTGAAACGATTTACTGACTAACAGTCACACGGTTTATGCCATTTTCTCACTCATACATGGCAACCCTCTACGATCATGTTGGAGAAAGAATCGTCAATGGCTAGTAAATTTTAATCGCCAGACAGCAAAATGTACCTAAAAATATATTAAGCAAACTGAGAGAGGGGTCCTCTTCATATACACTCACCTAAAGTATTATTAGGAACACCTGTTCAATTTCTCATTAATGCAATTATCTAATCAACCAATCACATGGCAGTTGCTTCAATGCATTTAGGGGTGTGGTCCTGGTCAAGACAATCTCCTGAACTCCAAACTGAATGTCAGAATGGGAATGAAAGGTGATTTAAGCAATTTTGAGCGTGGCATGGTTGTTGGTGCCAGACGGGCCGGTCTGAGTATTTCACAATCTGCTCAGTTACTGGGATTTTCACGCACAACCATTTCTAGGGTTTACAAAGAATGGTGTGAAAAGGGAAAAACATCCAGTATGCGGCAGTCCTGTGGGCGAAAATGCCTTGTTGATGCTAGAGGTCAGAGGAGAATGGGCCGACTGATTCAAGCTGATAGAAGAGCAACTTTGACTGAAATAATCACTCGTTACAACCGAGGTATGCAGCAATGCATTTGTGAAGCCACAACACGCACAACCTTGAGGCGGATGCGCTACAACAGCAGAAGACCCCACCGGGTACCACTCATCTCCACTCCAAATAGGAAAAAGAGGCTACAATTTGCAAGAGCTCACCAAAATTGGACAGTTGAAGACTGGAAAAATGTTGCCTGGTCTGATGAGTCTCGATTTCTGTTGAGACATTCAGATGGTAGAGTCAGAATTTGGCGTAAACAGAATGAGAACATGGGTCCATCATGCCTTGTTACCACTGTGCAGGCTGGTGGTGGTGGTGTAATGGTGTGGAGGATGTTTTCTTGGCACACTTTAGGCCCCTTAGTGCCAATTGAGCATTGTTTCTGACCATGTCCATCCCTTTATGGCCACCATGTACCCATCCTCTGATGGCTACATCCAGCAGGATAATGCACCATGTCACAAAGCTCGAATCATTTCAAATTGGTTTCTTGAACATGACAATGAGTTCACTGTACTAAAATGGCCCCCACAGTCACCAGATCTCAACCCAATAGAGCATCTTTGGGATGTGGTGGAACGGGAGCTTCGTGCCCTGGATGTGCATCCCACAAATCTCCATCAACTGCAAGATGCTATCCTATCAATATGGGCCAACATTTCTAAAGAATGCTTTCAGCACCTTGTTGAATCAATTCCACGTAGAATTAAGGCAGTTCTGAAGGCGAAAGGGGGTCAAACACAGTATTAGTATGGTGTTCCTAATAATCCTTTAGGTGAGTGTATATATTCACACAATATAATATATTGTACTTTTTTTTTTATTTTATTTTTAATTATTATTTTAATCACATTTTAGCTTTTTTAAAATTGTACAAATATTACATTCTATCAATTTATATGATGTCATGAAATCACATTTTTAATAATGATTCAAGCTGTTGTCACTTAATTTTTTTTACACATTTGTAACAAAACAATTTACAAGGTAGGAACCTAATAATGAAAATTAGGGGTCACGATTGTTTTACTGATGTCTGAACCAGTAGTGTTGCCTTGTGAATGTACTGCTTGATTTTTATACACCTCATGGACTGAAAGGGTACTTACGGAAATAGCACTCAGATGTGCGTTAGTTGAGTTAGTTGCAACCAGAGAGGTGTGTTTACTTGTGCGAGTGTGTTTTTGTGTGTAAGTGTGTAAGAGCAGAGCATTCCCTCTGCCTCCGGTGCCCCCAACCTTAAACAACAAACAAAGTGGGACAAGTCTCCTGGGGGGGAGGGTGGAGGAAAAGAAAGAGGCAGCTGTCCATTTACTGCCACTTTCTGGTATTTACTGGGGAATTTGTAATACTGGGTTTTTGAGAGTAGCCTCACAATAATTCTGTTCTCATCCTGTAATAACAAACAGAGATTTTTGCTGTTGTTGCTAGGTCATATCATTTGTGCTGTTACAAATTAAATAGACTGCTTTGTAAGTAATTGAGTTTAAAGGGGCCGTTTCATTACCCAACATTTCTCAAAATGCGTCACCACATGTGAACATTTCCTGGGCATCCTTACTTGAATTCCTGTTCATGAACATTGTATTCTTATTCCGCTATCATAAAATGTCACATGTGCCTTTATCAGGTTGCTAACGGCCTTTCATACAACAATGGTATTTGCGTGTGTGTGTCATGGCGGTCGTGCCGGGGCAGCAGGCACTCGCATGAACGCAGTTTGGTAATATCTGAGACACATCCATTGTAACTGCCAACGTTAATGTTGTTAGATTTAAACATTTTTGGAAAGTTGTATGGACCATGTGCCTGGTATCCTTAATGAAAATGGCATTTAAACAAGCAGACTCTAGGTCATGTACACAGGCTTGTAGTGGGGGGGTTACAGGTTACAGGTACGTCCAAAAGAAAGGCCATACAGCTGGCCAGATACTGTTGATAGTCGCAGTGTGTGGAGGAAGCGTTGTTATTTGTATACTTGATGCTAATGATTGAATACTGACAGGTAACCTGCAAGTTTCTCGCAAACATGTATGTGAACTATTTATGTCCTTTTGTGTGTGTGTGTGTGTGTGTGTGTGTGTGTGCACTCAGGGGTTTGTTATGGTCAAAGGTTCAGCAGAAGGGCACACCTTATTCAGAATTCCTACAGGGAGCCAAAGTATTTCTCCAGGGTTACTAACCATCCACTAATGCAACTAATGAGGCTGCGGCGTTCACTATACAGCCTGATTACAGAACAAGAGAGCTCACAGATTAAAAGATTTCATTGAGTCTTGAGAACCCATCTATTTTTTTATTTTTTCATTTCTATTAATACTGTCTTTTAACAAAGTCAAAAGTAGGTTTATTGTCATTTTTCTCCTACATGGTAAGAGAGGAATCATAATACACTGACTCCTGGAGCAACTGGTTCATGTGAAAAACAGTCAGCCTGTTTACATGCACTTTAAGAGTTTGATTTCACTCAGAAAGACACATTACATGGACCCAGCATTGTACACGTTTCAAAAGACAGAACTGGCACACACGTCGTCCTTTCTTCAAATATTACCCATTGTATCATGTATACTTCGACACACAGATAAAAAATCTGGACTATGCAAAAACCTACTGTAGCTTGATTATACATGCATATGTAAATTAAAGTATAAAGTATATAAATAAAAAGTACAATTGGATATGTGTATGAATTATATTATCCCTGTCTTTCTACCTTCCCACATCTTCTTTATATTATGTCTTTCTATTAGGTGATTTGTCCATGGGGGACATACAAGACCCTTTTCTAGTTTCTATCCACATAATCACTGACCCAGGTCAGGCCAGATCCCTCCAGCAAGCTGCTGATCAGGTCCTCTCTTGGCTTCACCCTGATCTCACCCTCTTCAGGGTGTCAGAACGTGCATCTGGCCTGTCCCACAAGCCTAAAGTCCGCCTGCAGCGCTCCGCCGAAACACCCCGACAGCCAGCCCTGGCAGTCATCCTCTTTCTGCAAGATGAGTATGGAGGCGAGGAGAGTCTCGGATGTCTCCACAGTCTGCTGAGATGCCCCCCATGGCGATACCACCACACGGAGCGGGTGAATGGACGAGGTCTGTTACCCCTTTCCCCTGCCAGCCAGGACTTTGTTACATTGGCACCAGGCACGCCACTCTGGGCGCTTCGCCAGGTGCACTATGGCAAAGAAATTGTGCGTTTTACAGTCTACTGTTGCTACGAGAGGTATACCGAACAGGTGCGTCTCTACAGACTGCTCCTGCGACGGAGGCTGGCCCAGAAGAAAGACGATTTCTGCTTCTGTGTGGTCTACTCCAACCCTGACACAGAAATCCAGCTGTCATTCAAGCGAATGCCCCGTGGACAGAGCCCATCCCCCACTGAAAATGCTGTGATGGAGATTCGAGTTAGGGACATCGGGGAACTTGTGCCACTGCTGCCACGCCCCTGCACACCCATCAGTGATGTCCGCTGGCAAACAAGCGATTATGATGGGAATAAAATATTGCTACAGGTAAGACAGCGTGCCAGTGTACTGTAAATGTGTGAGTGTTAAAGTCAGTAAGCTAGTAATGTGCCGTGTTCTTTCTTAGAAAACTCAATTTATATGATGTCCTACATAATATAATGCTTAATCAAATGTGATGGTTATGTATTCTCACAATGACATACAATATATGCATACAGGAAAACATAACATCCCAATAAACAGAAGACACATCATGATCATGCAACTATTTCCAGATTTGTCCATTGCGGTTCATGTTACGTTAACTATTGCGTTTAATATAGTTAACATATATAAACCGTTAAAACATACTCTGGCAATATACAGTCTGCAATGACAAGAAGTAAAAAGAAACAAAGGAAAATTAATGACTTCATACTGTCTGAAAACAATATCACTTCCATGTAGCAGCAATTTACTTAATGTTTGCAATGTTTAGAACAACATAAATTTGGCTTGCGCCTCATGGGTCCGTTTGGTCCACGCAGCGCTGACCACTGGGTGGCGCATGTTAATAACCCAGCTTTGCTTTACCTAATTTGCAGCCTAATTTGTTTCCAATCTGAATTTATCTGAGATCTAAATTTGAGAGATTTGTAGCTTATTCCACCTCTAAAAAACATGTAAACCAAAAGTCTGCTGTTTAAAAATACATTTTGTTTGGTCACATTTCTAGATTTTAAATGAACACTTTTCAGATTCAAATACTTCAGTCCTTGTTCTAGTTCCATACAAACTCTTGTGTTTGTGTGTGCAGTTGAAAGACTTGATACTGAACTATTTAAAGATAGTCAAACATACCTAAAGACAACCAAACTAACTAACACACAAACACATACAGGTCCATTCTGTCTGACCTGGATTAGCTAAGATCAAAGCGGGGTTTGGTCCTCTGTCTATAGCCTCATTAAGTAACCCCTGCTGGTGCCAAATGGCAGTGAGGATTTCACACATAATACAAATTATCTCTCAAATGAGTAAGCAGAACGTGTACTGAGTGAACAGACATACTGTATATAGCTATAGGCTTTGTAGTCATGCAGCAGAAATCCAATATTTTGATGTATCCAATACTAAAGATCGGATTTGAAAATCAAATCGGTGTGAATTGAGTCATAGACCCCCTCACTTCCCTGAAGTCTCATCAGAATTTACAACAGTCCTATAAAATGGACTGTAATCAACTGCTCCACCTACATTTCGTCTTTTGAACCTTTAGAAAAATTAATAGAACAATGTCCAAAAAATAAGAAATCCATAAATGTTGAGAATGTGGAAAATGTGTGAGACTGGAACAGAGGGAGAAAAGCACACATAGAGGAACAAAGGTGGATGGGTGGATGGGTGGATGGATGGAAAAGCAACAAAACAAAAAAGCTACAGAGGAAAATGATAGATGGAAAGATACAGGGATAGAGGGAATGTGCAGTGAGCTGTGAAAGAGGAAACAGTGGAACTTTGTTACACTCCCGCACACACACTAACCACAATGCTTGCTAAGTTTAAAGAGAAACTTTCCTCCCTCTTTCTTTCTCTCTCTTTCACATACACAGGTATACAGTTACCTCATCGAAGCCACATTCCCACATTGTGTTTTGTTTGGCAGTTGCAGGAACATAGCTGCTTTTCCCTAGTTAGTTTTGTCAAATGTCAAACTAGTATGACAGCTAAACGTGAAATCATCCACCACAGGACTTCATATTGTTAGTCATGTTTAAATAAGTCCGTATTTAGAGATAAGCTGTGGATTGTTGCCTTTTTCATGCATCGATAATCAGAAAATATTCCTGTTCATTATCGATATATATTGGCATTTTTCAGCTATAAATAGGGCTGTTACACAATAGTCTTTGTCTCATCAGACATATTTCTCAACACAAATTTGGCAAAGTGTGACAGGCAGGGTAAATTAAAGGGGGTTGCTCATTGGACATGTCTGGCAGATGACATGGGTCGGTCTAAAATTAAAAGCAATTATTTTCTATGAAGGTATGCACACCACACAAAATTGTGCAGCGCCACAGAGCATAAATACAGCCCTGTGCAAAAGTTTTAGGCACTTTTGAAAAATGTTGCATCTTGAGGATTCCTTCAAAAAATAATGCAATTAATAGTTTCCTCTAGACACACTAAATCTGAAGGTACAAATAACCATCTTAAGACAAATGTTTTTGTGAAACATCTTATGTGCCTTGTACTTTTGCACAGTACTGTATATTCAATCTTTTTTTGGTTTGAATGCTTGAATGAAACATATTCAAGGCTACATACAGAGAATTGTATCATTCAGTTTACACAGTCACTGTACACCAGTTTCATACACTAACCTGCAAACTTATTAACGTCTCGTTGTTCACTCTTGAAGAAGTGCAAAAACCCTCGTATCATTAGTGCATATGGTACTAGATTCACAGCTTCCACTTGCACCGCATCAACGCATTCTGTGTGATGTGATATTGTGCTTTGTCCTGCCCACGACCAGATTCAGTAAATGCTATAGCACCCTTTTGTGGTCTCCTAAAGCTATTACACCAGACTACATTAAATGAAAGGCCAATAAATCTCTGCCTCAAAAACATATCGATAAAATGGAGTGGTGGTGGCGTAGTGGGCTAAAGCACATAACTGGTAATCAGAAGGTTGCTGGTTCGATCCCCACAGCCACCACCATCGTGTCCTTGAGCAAGGCACTTAACTCCAGGTTGCTCCGGGGGGATTGTCCCTGTAATAAGTGCACTGTAAGTCGCTTTGGATAAATGCATCTGCCAAATGCATAAATGTAAATGTAAAATAATATACCGATCAAGAAATGATATATTGAAAGAGAGCCTATTAAGAGATTTTCTAAGCTGTGTTGTGTCCTCAATAGAGGAAAACGGGGTCGTGTTCCACTCCCTGCTTATTTGAAAGCATATTTTCAGTATGTGTGCTTGTGTGTTTGTCTTTAGGTTTGTTTGGGTATCTTAGAACTGAGGGTACAGTTTTTGTCTTTTAGATCCACATGTATAAACACAAGGATTTGAAGTTGCTTGGATCCCAGCTCTGGGATCCAAGCAACTCACAGCTACTCACAGCTCTGTTCTCATTCTGTCTGTGTCAGGTTCAAGGTTCACGGTATTACCGCAAACACACCATTGCAAAGTTCTTTCATCTTCCACCTGATGATACTCTGATCGACTCCCCTCCTCCACCTGAGGCTCCTCCTCCTCCTCCACCCTACGGCCGTGGCCCCGCCTCTTACCGGAACCGACGTTTCCACCGCAACTCATCGCGCTCACGAACCCAGACCCTCCCTGCTCTGGGCACACATGGCTCCAAGATGTCTCTGCTTTGTGATCAGGACAGCCACATGGAGAGAACCCAAAGGGATGTGGAACTCTTTCGGGCCGAATGGACAGGCCACCGTACACAGTCCCTCTATTCTTTGCCTACTGATGACCTCTCCTCAACATGTGCCTCCCCTTCAAGCTTCCGTCCTCGATGCTTCTCCTCCATGGCTGCCCCAATCTTCCGTGTCAATGTTGATGCACTGCTGGGTGCTGAAGAAACAGATGTGGACACGGGACAGACCATCAGCGGCAGCACAGTGGACCTGTCAGTGGTTTCAGGTTACTCTCGTCCACAGATGAGGGCTCGTCAAAAGGCCCCACCTCCACGGCCCAAGTCTGCTCCTCCATCAGATGGAGGCTCTGACTTTGCTAAACTGACCAATAACAACGCCTCCTTCTCCATGAGACAGGCTGCTTTAACACCTAGAACACAGAGTGTCTCTGAAAAGTCCAAACCTTGCATTGTATACAAGCCCCAGCCAAAGAATATGTATGTGTCACAGACAGACACATTGCAGGACAAGGGACAGCAGAATGACAACGGCATTGCAGCAATAAATGACTTTAGCAAAGAGGGCCCAGAGGAAGACGAACAAGAGTTTTATATTTGACACATAGTCTAGTGGTTGCAGGACAATCATCTCATAAATGTGTACACGCTGTTAGCAGATCTACATTTCAGCAGGTGTTGCAAGAAGAGGAATATTTTGATATCTTCTTGTCTATAATTGTCAGCAGAGTCAAACTCTGAAGCTTTGTTGATCTATGTCAAATTTGTATTATTAGCAATGTCATGCATAAAAACTTGCATTCATAATGAATGATTTTAAGATAAATTAAATTGACTTTGTCATGCTTGTGTTTTGTTATGGTGTTGTATTCTGTAGTTTTAGCATTATTGCATAGTTTTTATGTCACGGGAACTCGGTTTAACAGGCCACAAAGAAGGAATATAACTCTGCCACCCAATGGCTGAACTTGGCACGTCCTGAACACCATATACAGAATAGGGAAATTACTGTCACAAAAGAAATGATTTACTTCTCTGTAATTTCTACATTATTGTTTCAACAGCTCTGTATTTTTTTTTTTAGAAAATTGCTTTTGTTCTGAATGTAGGGTTTATATTAGAAAACTTATATTTGAAATTGTAGAATAAAATCATGTTTTTTCTGTCAGTGAGGAGATCTTTTTGGCTGAAGTCTAAAGGACTTTTAGATTATCTGTCAGTGAGAGACACACTGTGATTTCATTGGACCTCTGTCTAAAATAAAAAAGAGATGAACTAATGTCTGAGTTCACATACAAAATAATGACATTATTTTACAGAGTTAATGTGAGAATTTAAACGAGATGTTGTATTAAAGCTAATGCTTGTTAGCGGCTATTTGCTTTAATTATTGTTTACTTTTTAAAGTAATGTATTTAAATGGGATTTCACTTATAATAAGATTTTACAGTGGTTACTCTTTCATGAAAAATTCCATATTATGCATAATAAATCTATTTATCTGGTCAAAAACGGGAGAGAGGATTTGAAGAAATACAATATGAAACATGACATTGGCTAATATTATTCAAAAGGATGCATTGCTGTAATATAAACTCAAAGAATGCAGTG
Organism: Moxostoma hubbsi; assembly: GCA_032164185.1. Classification (NCBI taxonomy): domain Eukaryota; kingdom Metazoa; phylum Chordata; class Actinopteri; order Cypriniformes; family Catostomidae; genus Moxostoma; species Moxostoma hubbsi. The sequence goes on from JAVLUX010000047.1 coordinate 3,925,655, forward strand.
CTGTTATCAAGGAAGAAAAAGCCTTTGAAAAGGTTTGTGCATGGTTGCATATTTGGTCTTTGTTTTAACACAATATTAATACTGTAGGTAAGGAAATCTAAATTACAGTTCTAAATAACAATGAAAATGAATCTCATTTATTGACCAAAAATAATAACCAAAAAATAAGCAAAGAATGCCAATTGCAATGTTCATTTTTAATATTTGTACCACTCAGTGATTTTCTCTAGTCTTTCTTCTCTTACTTATCGTAGAAAAAGTGTAACATATTAGGTGATTGATGTAAAAAGCTCAACTTCTTCATCCAGTTAAACATCACATCCTGTGGTATTTGTTATTATTTTCAGCCCCTGCTTATTCATTACCATCACTTCCTTTAACAAATGCATAAATTACTGTAATGGCATTATGTAGGGCCAAAGGTCAAAGATGTTTTGCTGTTGCAACTCTCTACCTCTTAAACTTCAGATTTTAGTACCCCCATGTAAACTGTTGATGTTCATACACATACGTAAATACACAGGACAGACGTGCCTGAGTTTGGTCCCCTCTCTCAGTGCCAGCGCCCGCCCAACTAATCCCATGAGCGTACCTGGCACATTGCTACGGCGATACCGGCTCTCAGTGCTACTGCGCTCCGGCACTGTTCTGGGATTCTGTTAATCCAGCCCAGCAGCCATAGAGCTACGGAAATAGGGCACAAGAGGTGAATGATAGAGAGTATACTCTCCAAATGTCACAGAGCTCGGTTTCAGCACACAGCACCTGGGAAGACTACTGTTACACCCAACACTACATGCACATTACTGAACATCACTATGGTAAGAAGACCCCTATACAGTTAAAGTCATCCTAGTGAACATGTTGGAGCAGGCCAGTGGATACTTTTGTAGAGAACATATGCTAAGTTACAGTGCTTGATTTAAGTTCTATCTATCTATCTATCCATCCATCCAAGTCACAGAGACACTGCCCACCGCACCAACATTAACACATCCCTCAGTCTGCTCAATTTCAGAAATTTCCACATTCATCCCAAAAATTGTGATCACTTCTCTTATGTGTCCTTTCCATTTTTATATATCATTCCTATATCGTTCTTTTGTCTATCTGCCTTATCAACATTCCTTCTCCATAACACACTTAAATATGTAAGTTTAATGCTAAACTGGGACCTACAATATCCAGGCAGTGTATGTCACACATTGACCCTGTCTGGCTACTACCACTTAGGGATTACCTATTTTTAACCCTGTTCCTTCAAGGGGAAAAAAAATAGTTTCTAACATTTCGTACATGTGCATCAGTTTAATTAACATGGCTGAGAATTTTACAATGACAGTATGAACATTTTGGCCCCTGAACACACTTCTGTTTTCAAAGAGGGTTTTCATAGCAACTTTCTAAAAAACTGACCTCAAGATGAAAGAGTTGTTTACTTAGGCTGCTATTCATTTTGGGTCCATTGTTCTTGCGCAAGTCACCGTGAGTTTCCCATCATGTCCTTAAAAATTCAAATTCCATGGATGGAACCCTGGAATTAAAGAATCTTCTCCACTGACTGCTGCCAAGTTGGCTGTACTAATTAACATGCCTTCCGTTGAGCACAGTCCAAATACCCGATGCTTACTGATCATTTCCCGCTTGCAATTTACCATGGGAAAATGTGCCTTCGATGCATTATAGGGTTATTTGATATCAAATGACCTCATAATCATCCTTTAGACATTGCACGTGATGACCTCATGTATTTTTGCAGTGCATCGGGACAAACAGGTGTTTAGAAAAGTGCTGTGGTAGTTCCTTCATCCCACGTTGCATCCCCTAATGTTTAAAACGAACAAATAGATCAGTGCAGTAATAAGCACATGTACTGATATTGAAGGGATGATTAATGCATGATATGAAAACATTGGTAACTTATTAAGCATTTATTAATCTTAGTTAGTGTTAATTTCATCATATAGTAGGCTAACACATTTTTTTTACATGCATTAACTTTATTGTAAAGTGTTAACAACAATGTAATTACGCTCATACTGAATTGCATCCCATGCAGAAATGCTGATGCATCAAAGCTGGCCCAGAGTTCAGGCCACATTCTTGAGAGATAGCTGGGATGGCATTTGATTGCCCCATCAAAAGAACAAGCCACTTGTGTAACGAAGCGACCTCCTCTCTGTATTATGTGTGTGTGCCATTGTGTATATGTGTGTCTGCCGCCTTCTCAGCTCCAGTGCGGATTTGCTGGACGGGGGAATGCCTCCCTCTGCCTGGCTCCTTATAGTGCCGGCGGGAGGCAGGAATTCTGACCGAGTGGTACGGACATCGCCGCTGGAGACCACAAACACGGAGCTCTCCCTTTAAACAAGGTCTCATGATCGACAACTCTTTCAATCAGTTGTCCAGTCGTGGAGGATCAAGGCGAACCCACGTCCTCCTACACTTAAAGCAAGTGCACTGAGTGACGTTGGAGCAGCGTGAACATCACTGAAAGGTCTCGAGGAAACGCAGCTGGCACTTAAATAATTCTGATAGAGGACGAGACAACAGGTTAGATACTAATAATAGTAATAATAATCATTTCAAGCCATTCAGCAATTCTATATAGATCAATAATCATGATCAGGACTTCTATGAGTTATAATTTAGTAAGTATTTCTGTAAATGTTTAATTGGCAGTTTCTGTATTGTCTTTCACCGAAATTTCATATTGCAGGCTATTAATGTTGTTTACAAAGTTTTTTAATTTCGGGCAATATAGAGTTAGCTCTTATATTCGTTCAGAGTAATCTAACAGCTCTTTCAACTGGAATATTACAATTTAAATAATGTGTAATTGAATGTTGCTGTTACTCTGTAGACTATTCAAGAGCGTAGCAGCCGTGGGGGACGGGGAAGACATGTCCCCCTCACTCTATAAAAAGGAGATTTTTGTTCGCTGTACTTTTCCAAGCTAAACCGTTACCGAGTCCAAATGGTGGATTTGTATACTGTAGTCTTTACGTTTTGTTACTTTGGGCTGATTGAGCGACCATCCAGCCAATCACAGGTTAGTTTCATGAGCCGAAACAAGCCTTACGTAATAGGCATTCAATCAGACACTATGATCAACGCGGCTCCGTTCGTTTCTACAAAGTTGCTTTCGACCATGCTCATTTATCCATGTTTTTTATCAGGATTGTTGTTAATCTAAATTTATAATCTAGAGATGAAAACACAAATGAGAGTTATTTATGTGAAATGCACTGCAGGAAAATATAAACAAAGGACAATCCTTCTTTTAAGCATGAAGCATGATAGCATTAGTTTATAATAGTTTGATCCGTTGTTTTTGCCAATTTAATCTGTGTTAAATATGAAAAGCTATTTTTAATATCAGCTCCTGTTTTTTACCTCTATGTTGGTTTGCATTTGACAAACTGTAGGAAAAAGATATATCTACTGTGTTACAACACATGTATTTTACTGAAGTGAATAGATATGTAGAAATGCTTTTTTTATACATGAAAACGTACAGACATTATTGAAACGTATTATAATTATTATAAGACTATTATTGTTGTCTTTTGATAAAAGTCGTGCTCAGCAGCTCTCATATAATGCTTAAAACCTCTACTAAAGTCACTTTGTAGGTCTGTAGATGTAAACGGTCCTGCTCGACCTGCTCCGAATGTGATTTGAACTGGCGAGACGCCAGTGTGGGAGGCAGGTGCGCTAACAAGGAGGCTAAAGGCTACAGCCTCTAGCGTCAGTCGCTAGTGCGCCTCTTGAGGCCAGGGGAGTGAAGTTTACACACTGCACAGCTACCTACCAGCTGGCTACTCTTACACTCACCCTCCTAAACCTCACTCCCATCCGGTTCACAGCACCTCTGTAACCGGTCCTGCTCGATCTGCTCCGAACAGGATTTGAACTGGCGTCTCCAGTGTGGGAGGTGGTCGCGCTAACAATGAGGCTAAAGGCTACAGCCTCTAGCATCAGTCGCTAGTGCACCTCTTGAGGCCAGGGGAGTGAAGTTTACACGCTGCACAGCTACCTACCAGCTGGCTAGCATTACACAGATATACACATTTTAAAGGATTAAATTTTAGGGGCTTGGGTAGCGAGTATTGATGGTGACTACCACCGCTGGAGTCACAAGATCGAATCCAGAGCGTGTTGAGTGACTCCAGCAAGGTCTCCTCAGAGTCACATGGAGTAACCTCCTCATGGTCACGATTAGTGGTTCTAGCTCTCAATGTGGAGCGTGGTAAGTTGTGCATGGATCACGGAGTCCAACATGTGGAGTCTCCGCAGTGTCATGCACAACATGCCATGTGATAAGATGCACAGATTGACTATCTCAGAAGCGGAGGCAAGTGAGACTTGTCCTCCTCCAGCCGATTGAGGTGAGTAACCACGCCACCATGAGGGCCTAATAAGTAGTGGGAATTTGGCATTCCTAATTGGGAGAAAAAGGGGATGAAAATTAAATAATAAAAAAAGGATTAAAATGTTCTTTTGATCGTTGATTCAGTGACTAACTTATTTCACACAGGGCATTCTTTTTTTCACCACCTTCTGGCATCACCAGGAATGGTCACTGAATCATTAAATGGATCTGAATGAATTTTGGTGAATGTAGTCGAAACACTCGAGTCACTTGGATACATTTAAATCCCACAATGCACAGGAACAGAGTAAAAAGTTAACCACAAGCCACCTACTGATAGCTTCCCCCTCCCTCCCTCCCCCCTCCAGGTTTTGACTTGTTGATCCTCTGATGTGACATCATGCATCAGCTGTCTGTGACTTCCCTGTTGGTCTGCCTGTGGCTAGTGGAGCACAGCCATTGCAACAGTAGCTTGGGCAACAGCCTTACTGATCTTCACACACAGTTTGGTGTCAGTCTCTACCAAACACTTACTGAGACAGAGAACAACTCCAACCTGATCGTGTCTCCAGCCAGCATCTCACTGTGTCTGGGCCTTCTGCAGTTAGGTGCCAGAGGGAACACCCTAGCACAGCTTGATGGAACGCTGGGTTATGATGTAAACGGTAAGAGCCTGACTCCCCTTGGCACACCCTCATATTATTTCAGACTTGTGTGACTTTATTTCTTCAGTGGAACACAAATGGAGAGGTTTTGAAGAATGTTCATGCTGCTCTCTTTCATACAGTTAAAGCTGATTTGGACCAGGGGCTGTCAAGCTTCAAAAAGGACATAAAAGCATCATAAAAGTAGTCCATATGACTCATGCACTATATTCTGTGCATTCTGAAGCTATATGATATATAAACAGAATTGCAAAAATAAGCATAGTTTTCAAACTGCTTTTTCGAACACTGCCCCCTGTCTGCCACTGATCAAAAACAGATAGTCAATGTTGCTGTGTTGGGCTGGATGGGTCACTCAAAACAAACAGAGTAATTTTTATAGTGCCACAGATGCACAGTGTTTATAGGCTATGAGTAAATTAACATACAAATTGTTTGCTTATCGTTGTCTCTGCATAATAAGCTGGGATATTTTAAGTATTTTAACATCGATTCTTCACTCTTCAGCCTCAAATGTGCTGTAAGCTATTTTTGCCATTTTGGAACTTCCTCAAGACTAGCTGTTGGGGGCAGGACACCGTTCTGGCACTCGTATGAGCATTTAATGGGCTGCCCTGTGAACACGCACAATGATTGACAAGCAGAAAGTACTTTTATTGGCTAAACATATCATCTGACCGCGGCACGCGAGCATAATTTCCTCCGCTGTTTACAGAGACAGGTGTGATATTTTATGGCACCTATTTCAGTGATATCTGACAGGTAATAAAGGCATTTTCCGCATGTCATTTCACCTTTAAAGGAATATTCTGGGTTCAGTACAAGTTAAGCTCAGTCGACAGCATTTGTGGCATAATTTTGATTAACACAAAAGTACATCGTGACTTGCTCCCCTTTTCTTTATAAAAAAGCAAAAACCGTCGTTTGTTTGAGGCACTTACAATGGAAGTGAATAGTGCCAATCTGTTAACATTAAAATACTCACTATTTCAAACGTATGGCCGCAAGACATAAACAGTATGTATGTTAACATGATTTTAGTGTGATAAAATGCATTACTAAGATTTTCTGTGTAAAGTTATGGCCAGTTTTACAACTTCGTTGCCATGAGGATGTAATGTGAACAAACACTAAACCCCTAAAACGACTGTAATAATGACGATTTAAACAACTTCACAGCTCAAATAGTGCACAAGTTTTAACAGAAGAATTAATGTAAGCTTCACATTTCTGCCTTTAAACCCTACAAAAATTGGCCCCATTCACTTCCATTTTAAGTGCCTATCTGTGACCTTAATTTATGCTTCTTCTTTTTTTTTTAAAGAAAAGGAGGGATGAATCAACATTGTGCCACAAATGCTGTCGATTGAACTTAACTTGTATTGAACTTAGTATAAAATCTTGCGTGACAGCCGTGGTTACTATTCACTTTCATTGTTTTTGAGAGCACTTGGACATTCTGCCATAAATGACTAATTTTGTGTTCCCCAGAAGAAATCAAGTCATTTCAAAAAGACATGCGGAATGAGTAAATAATGGCAGAATTTTCATTTTTGGATTACCTACTTCTTTAAAACAATTTGAGAGATGAATCGCAGATCGCCAGATCACTTGTATCGTGCATGTTGGTGTGCTAATGACAAATATGAACTAAACATTACGGTTATGATGATACAGCAGTCATGACAATATAGTGGTCTCTTCATAGATGCTCGTGTGCAGGATATTCTGTCTTGGCCACAAGGTGACCTGGGTAATTCCAGTAAGGGTGTGCGGCTTGAGCTTGCTAATGCCTTATTTGTCCAAAGTGGTGTGAAACTCCTGCCAGAGTTTACTCAGCATGCCTTGGGATGGGGTAACAATAGCCTACTGAGTGTAAACTTCATTCATTCCAACAACACTCAGCTACAGCAATGGGCACGCTACCATAGTAAAGGTGAGTTACGTATTTATGTATTTGATTAGATTATGTGAGTGTTTCATTTCAGTATGTATAACGCCATAGTTATGTCACTATTTGCGCTTCTGGTTAGATGCTAACTGCTTTTCATTAGCTCTTTAATCGTTTTTAAAGTTAGTGTATATACTAGATGTATACAGTATGTGTATAGTATGTGTAAAGAGTTAAGTATTATACAAATTGTGTTTAAAATATGACAAAAACACATGCAGGGCTGTAACCACCATAGACATGGTGGTCTTTAAATTATGAAATTTAGTTTGCCTGTTTGGCTACATCGATAGATAAATGTGATTCATCTTATTTCTAAAGCTGATGACCACCTTCAGGCTAAAGAGGAGCTTCCACAGTCTGGTGGTCCACAAGAAGAGGCCTCCAGGCAGGATACACTGCCACACATGACTCTACTGAGTACAGTGGTTTTCCAAGGAGCCTGGCAGAAACAATTCCTCTTCACAGAGACTCAAAACCTTCCCTTCACCCTCTCTGATGGCAGCACAGTCAAAGTGCCAATGATGTACCAGTCAACTGAAGTCAACTTTGGTAAGGGAAAAAAAAAAGAAGAGCACAAGAGTTAAATGAAATGCTCTGCGCTAAGAGTCAGAGTAGAAGATATCCATGGGGGGGGGGGGGGGGGGGGGGGGGGGGCATTTATGGAAAAGACAGCAACTCCAATCACACAATGCTTTTTAGATATTTTTTAGAAGTGCTAGTCTATGTGAACTATGGTTGATTGATATAAATATACACTCATTGAGCACTTTATAGGAACACTATGGTCCTAATAAAGTACCTGACATTGTCTTCTGGTGTTGTAGCTCATCCGCCTCAAGGATCGACTAGTTGTGCATTCTGAGATGCTATTCTGCGGATATCTGAGTTACCGTTGCCCATCTGTTAGCATTAACCATTCTAGCCATTCTCCGTTGACCTCTCTCCAGGCATATCCATCCACAAAACCATTTTTGGCACCATTCTGAGTAAACCTTAGAGACTGTTTTGTGTGAAAATCCCAGGAGATATCAACAGTTATAGAAGTACTCAAATGAGCCTGTCTAGCATCAGCAATCATGAATGATTTATGCATTGCACTGCTGCCACACGATTGGCTGATTATATTTTTGCATAAATAAGTAGGTGTACAAGTCTTCCTCATAAAGTGCTCAGTGAGTGTATAATCATATTCAGCATTACAGTGTTATGGAAATGCTTCCGTCATATTAATGGACGTTCGGTAAATAATGAAGTGCCCTCAATGTATCTGTCCACCTCTATTGTCTGCTCACAGGACAGTTTCGCCTGCCTTCAGATCAGCAGTATACTGTATTGGAGCTACCATACCTGGATCGCTCACTCAGGCTGTTGGTGGCATTACCTGGTGACAGAAAGACCCCTCTATCACAGCTGGAATCACAGCTCACAGCCCGTGCTGTGGGACTTTGGGATACTGGATTAAGACGAACCAAAATGGATATCTTTCTGCCCAGGTGACATTGTAATAAAATAAGTCATGTAGTAAACATACTGTAATTTCATACATACGGGGGTTTAACATCAGTGGTATACGCTGCTGTTGTGTGCATTTCAGGTTTAAAATGCAGAGCAGGTTCAATCTGAAGGCTGTTCTACAGTCTCTTGGTATCTCTGACGTCTTCAGTCCTTCAGCAGCAGATTTTAGAGGGATCTCAGGTAGTGTTATTGAAACAGACATTCAGTTTAAACTCAATCACTAATGGTGAGGACACATTTTATTTCGAATACTAGTTCATTCATTTATTTTTTGATATTTGTATTTTTGTTTGATGTAAAGACATTACACTGGGGAATGAACTGTTTATGGAAAACTCATTTAAAAGCACTGAGCATTTACCAGCGCCCTAGTAGCCTTTAGCTTGAAGCTAGTAATCTTGTAGCCTGAGAAGTGAAACTTTACTGCCAATATTTCTACAGATGGGGAAGGACTTTTTGTATCTGAGGCTTTCCATGAGGCAAAAATAGAGGTGACGGAGGAAGGTACAAAAGCAGCTTCGGTCACAGGTAAGGACCTGACAGTTTTGCTTGGGTGGGGGGGGGGGGGGGGGGGTGGCTGATGGTTGGTAGGTTGCACTTAGCAAGTCCTTCTAGAGCATTGCACCTAAAACAAATACATGTACATTTGTTCTTAGGAATTAATATATTTAGACCCCAAATCTGCTCTCAGACTTCCTGTTTACTGCTGCATTGTAGTATTTGATTTAAGTGAACATGTGGGATACAGCCGAACTGTCAGTTAGACCTATGAATCCACTGGCGAATTGGATGGACTGTTGATGCAGGATCAGTTCCTCCGGCATGTTTGCAGCATGTCAATGCTCCACTTTGTAGCCCCAGGTTATAAGGCTGAAGTTGGACCTACATTTCACTTGGAGAGTGTATTCTAAGGTCATGTTACTAGTCAAAGCTCTTTTCACAGAGCTTAACCACTCACTCTTGTCTCTTTCTTCTTCAGCAATGGTGCTATTGAAAAGATCTCGTGCCGCAGTTTTTAAAGCAGATCGACCATTTCTCTTCATCTTACGTCAAATCAGCACAGGTAAATACTAAAAACTAGATAGACCTGCATGCAATCTGCTTCGCTTCAACATACGTCAGTCTGCAGATTTAAGACATGATTGAGGTTCATTGTTGGGATTTTATTCCACAGGTTTATTGCTGTTTATAGGTCGAGTTTTGAATCCAGCAGAACAGATGTCTTGAGAAGACACATGCAATGACATCTGCTTGAAATAATGAACACACACACACACACACAGAGGAGTCCTACATTTATAAACACTTTAATCCATATGATTTTGCCAACTCAGCACACCCCAACATCCCTCATGGGAGTAGAGGGTGAGAGGACTATCTGGGGACCATTAGGAGGGTCCACTGACACTTCAGAAAGAGGGACAAGACTTTTGTACATATCTGTAAATAAAATTTTATTACATAAGGGTTTTTTGCACTTCAAAGTGTCTGCTGTCATTTATTCCCTCTACGCTCAATAAATGATCTTATTTTCCGGTGGAATTGTTTTGGTTACCATCGGTTACTGATTTCATGGATTTAAATTCAGCAGATCCCAAAGATTTTCAACTTTAAACCCATGATGTTGTTTGCCCACATGCAGATTGTCATTTTTAAGTACATTTAGTGGATTATGAATTCAAAAGTATAATATTTAAATAAATCAGAAATGCAGCTGCACAAGGAAGTTAGATTTGTTAAGTCTGATAGCCAATTAGCAATATGAGTTTGAATAAGTTTAAAGGTGCACTCAGTAACGTTTGTCTTTGTGTCTTCTTGGACTTACAGTGAAACCTAGTGGCTTGGATGCAGCATCATTTAAAATCAATAAATGTCATTTTCTGATGCCACCGTAGAAATTTATTTTTCAGTCAGCCATGGTTACTTTAATCAATGAGTGAAAGTGTCCAATAACAGGACGGTTACTGAGATTAAGCTAACTTTGGCAGGTCACATGATAACCCCGTCCATGTAGAATAAATCAGCTTTTATAAGGGATTTGACTGGAGTCTTGACTTTAATGTGAGTGCTCATTATTTCCTACTTTTATTGCAAAATTCAAATGTATGTCTTTAGGTTACCGAGTGCACCTTTAAGTTGAGTGAGTCTGAAGTGTTGTGCTGGAGTGACAAATCTGCTACAGTGGTAGTCTTTTGATCAAATAAGTGCCTCAGTAGACCATAAACTCCCCATACAATCAAGAAAATATTGCAAGGCAGCCTCTGAAATTGAACATATGTCCCATGCCAGTAACCAAACAACACCTGAACACATGAGTGCTGAGAAAAGAAAAAAAATCAGAGACACTTTTAACCATTCTTTCTTTATAAAACCAGATTCCTTCAACTCACAATGTAGGTTAAAGATGGCAGGACTTGCAATCCTCTTAATAACATCATGTTACTGAAAAATTTCATTTATTTGCATGACTATTCACAGTATAAAATATACTTTATTCAAATACATACAAAAAGAGGCTTTCCATCAAACATTCTCTTAAATAATACTTGCATTGTCACTATGTACATATATACACATCATATTAAAAATATTGTATTTTTGTATTTTTTTTTTTTTTTAAAGAAGCCACGGATTCATCTGTATCGATACACATATGGCAAAGACTTGGTCCCTACATTAGGGTGCAGGGTTAAAAGGATGAGACAGGACAAGAGATAGGGGGGAAAAAAAAAACAAAAAAAAAACAGGGAAACTGTATATTTGGTAGTAATGCATTAGCAGCAACACCCATGTAAATTAATAAGTGACTATATCCGGGATGTTTATATAAAGATGTTTTACATTTTCAGGAGGAAAAGAAAGACCTTTTCCCACTTATTTTGACATCTTAAATCAAATCTGCCTCATATATATATATATATATATATATATATATATATATATATATATATATATATATATATAGTTCCTTTTGTAGCTTCAGTGTAAATAAAAAAAATTGGCTACTAAATGCTGAAACGTTTTTCAAAGATACCCAAATTAAGAGAACTCAAAAGTTCAGAAAAGTGAACTGTCCTCAACAACGCTGCCAGATATTAAGGTCTGCAAGATACATCAGTACAGAATATCAGATGTCCAATAGCAAAAGGACCAGCAGAACCTAATTTTATTGTAGAAGGAAATCACTTTAAGAATTACTAAAACAAAATGCCAGAAATATGGCCCTCTGCTGCCAAATGCGAAATCTTTTGAAATGACATCCTTCTAGAGATTAGTAACTTTTGGAGTGTGGTGTGTGCATGTCTTAAAGCAATTATAGACTCCCAAAGCAACTTAATCCTCCACCATTAAAGAATTGCTTGATAACTTACCTTTTATTTATGTAGAATATTCAGTCTATATATATTATATAAATCCAACCTAGGAACTTCCACCAGTAATTTGACCATCTGTTTGGTCTGAGACTGAAGAGTTTGTAAAGGTGCTTCCCCAGAATGAAATTAAAGGAAAGTATGTTTGCATTGGTGATCAATGCCAGGAGTCTAATGTCACAGCAGACGATGGGGGTGGATTGCAGTACACAAATGAGCCAAGGAAGAATCTGATGCTATTAATCAATTCAGCTTTGGCACAATTAGAAAGAAAACTGGACTACGAAAGAGAAGTGCGTTGTTGTGTCTGTTTGATAGAAAAAGAAACTCACTTTCCCCCAGCCCTGAGGTTTAGAAATAACACCCAAATTCCTCATCAATAACATCAGCTTCAATACTGCTTAAGACCCGAAACACAAGAGTCCCAAGTAACATTACATAAATAGTGCAGATCTGTGCGTAAGTCCCAAGTAGGGCAAATAAGAGTGCTCAGAAACCATCCAGATGATTCATACTGTTGGCTCTTAAGTGAATCTCCTCCAAGAAGTTCTCCAGTTGCTCAATCAAGACCCTCTTCTTGAACCTACACACACAAAAGCCAAAAAGCGTCATTTACACACTAATCATTCATGCACGGTCTATCAAGGCATTCTGCATCTAGAGTATTCTGAAAAAGGTGATAAGTTAAACAACTAAGTAGGACAAAGACGTGCAATAAAAGAGCTTAAGTCTATGCAAACAGAACAGGATTGCTATTAATATGAAGCTAAAGAGAACACAATTTTTTTCCGTGTGCATCATAACAGAACAAGTGGAAACTTGAATATAGAGTTGGGCTCACAAACAAATACTAGTATCACATGCAGCCTTTAACATCTACTCCAATAAACTGCAGTTTCCCACACAAGGAAGGAGTACCTGGCAGCCTCTTTGATTATGCTTTGCAAGAAAATCAGACGCGTTTCCAAACTGCCTTGGATTTGCTTGAGGAGGTAGAAGATTTTCTCATAACCTGCATTAACACACAAGGAAAAGGGGACTTTGAAGTGGAGATAAATACCTGCTAACAATTCTCCTGCTGACAGATGAGGTTTGACAAACAATATGCTGTTATGAGCAATGTCAAATCAATCAGCAAATGAATTTAGCAAAACAGTGGAGGCCAAATCCATTTCCCAAGAAACTGTAATGTTCATTACAAATGTGCAAATAAAACAGACAAATGGAAACCATTTGTAGCAATGATTCAGCTTTTTACATTTAGCAAGTACAGCCAATGCAGGCCCATGGGCAAATATGTTTGTGATTATTGACTGCCATCCAGGACCCCACAGTTATTAGCAGTATGACAATATTCGAAGTTGGAGTGGCCCGTAAAGTGTCCAGAGAGAAAAAGAAAAAAAGTTACTGTAATTAATATTTATTAGAGATACCAGAATAAACATGTCAACTCATGCAATAAAAGTTTAACTCATTTTTCAAAAAAATCGGAATTAATGCATTTACCATTAAAACAGCATAAGCCCTGGTTGGGGGGGGGGGGGGGGGGGGGGGGGGGGGGGCATTGTAATGTATTTGTATAATGTATTGTAACACAGTAGTTCTATTTGATGTACAAAACAAGCCCCCACTGGTGAAAGAAATCAAGTATTTTTCAGCATATGTAAGACACATTTTAATTAGCACAGAACCAGGTCAAGTCTTAACTATCACCAAAACACAATAAACCTTTTTGTCTGCAAGTGTTTTTCATGTGGAGTTCAAAGCAGCGCTTGATGCTAGCGTTGCCGCCCTGATGCAAATCATGAAATAAGCTTTACAATTGCTGTAAAAAAGCGAATAACCACAGTCTGCAGGCTGATTAATACTGTGGAGGATGATAGTTTAAGACAGTGGTTCTCAACTTGTTTTGCATCGGGACCCAGATTTTACACGGGACATCAAATGGCGACCCACCATATTAAAAAACATAAGCTGTATTTAAAGTATCCTGGGTAGAATTTTATTTTATCTTGCATAGTTTTGTTCACGGTTTTCCAGTATGAAGCCGTGCATCGTGATTTTTTTTGTTTATGTCAACAAAGTTCTCTTCACCCCTTTTAAAAGTTGATGATCATATTGAAGAGCCTATTTTATTTACCATCCAATTTATTTCCTAATATCAAACTTCATTCTAACAGAACATATATTACACAGGAGGAAAAGTTTATTCATAATTTGTCCACAAGTCTTAGAGGTCCAGACTTTAAAGCCATTTATGTATTTGTCCTATTTAGTGCAATGATATACAAGCACGTGCATAAGACCATGAAGCCCCTCATTACTATGGCTACAGGTCAATGTAGATAGTTTTCTAATAATATAATAAAAATAAATTAGTGTTAATGAAAAATAGATTCTACCCAATAGATTTAATATGAAACTATAACATTTGTCAAAATGTCACAGTAACTCTTACTACAGTAAATTGTGAAAAATTGTATAGGCGAGGTTAAAAACAACAACTGTATTTTGCACAGAACTGTATCTGTTCCACCTCACTGCTGTTTATAATGTTGGGGTTGCCTGTTTGCGAGCTTTAAAAACGCACTTCGAAAATATCGAGTTGCAGAGGAGAAGCCTTTTGGGTGTATAAAGCGCTGAAATTGTACTTGGAGAGAACCATGCATGTTCTTTCCCTGCTGTCCGTGATCAAGTTTAAACAGACCTGCGACCAACCAGTTGAGAAACACTGTTTTAAGAGATTTAATGCCCATTGCAATGAAAATGCCAACTATGTGGAGAATTTTTTTTCTCAATTATTTAAATCAACCTCCCACAACGATTAATGTTACTTGAATTGCTGCTATTTTAGTGCATTTCTATCATTATACTGTGGAAGGCTTTGTTTCAAAAATGTTAGTAAAAGCATTTTATTGTCAAATATCATTTTGTTTTCTTAACCAAGATGTAAATAAATGCATTAAGTAGTGTATAAATTGTCAAATTTCAAAATCTGCGATTAAAAAAAAATTATGCACTAATATTTATGCATAATATAATTTATAAACCTCATGCACAAATAATTTTTTTAACTACTATAAAGTGAATAACTAAAATAAAATGGAACTATGAAAATAAAAGCCATTTGTGGCCATTTTTCAATTGCTGTGGATACTTTGTGAAGTGTGAATTTCTCCGAGCAAAGACAGATCGAGGTTCCCATAAAAACAATAAAACATCTTCCAGATTGAGCAGCATTTTTCCACATTGAATGTGCAAAACGTGATTTAAAAAAACAAAACAAATCCCATTCTCTCCCAATTTGGAATGCCCAATTCCCACTACTTAGTAGGTCCTTGTGGTGGCGTGGTTACTCACCTCAATCTGGGTGCCAGAGGACAAGTCCCAGTTGCCTCCGCTTCCGAGACATTCCATCCGTGCATCTCATCATGTGGCTCGCTGTGCATGACACCGTGGAGATTCCCAGCATGTGGAGGCTCATGCTACTCTCTACGATTCATGCACAACTTACCACGTGCCCCATTGAGAGCAAAAATCACTAAATCACGACCACAAGGAGGTTACACCATGTGACTCTACCCTCCCTAACAACCGGACCAATATGGTTGCTTTGGAAACCTGGCTGGATTCACTCAGCACACCCTGGATTCGAACTCACATCAACACTCACCAAGCTACACAGGCCCCCAAAACATATGGTTTTAAATGTTCCGACACTACCTTAGAGCATCACGTAATGGGAGAGGAAATGGTGAAAAAACTTGGGCAGAGTTAAATTTACAGATGTCTGCAAACATGTATGCATGTTTTGTTACTTGACGTACGTCTCCCAGGTTTCCTTATCTCCTTGGTGATGAGCACTCGGAGTTCAGAGTTCAGCTCCTCGCTTTCTTTGTTTCGGATCTTCTTCAGCTGGCAGGGTGAAGGGTAGCGTCGAGGGGCCTCGTCTTCACCCTCACTACCCAGAGACAACTCACTCTCACTGGACTGTCCATTCTCCTGCACTTCTTCCTGCTGGTTCTCTGCTTCATCCAGCTGAAAGTGGTTTATCTGCTGGAGGGGATCACATTCTGGCCCAGGACTTGGCTCCCTGTCTGGGCCGTGGTTTGACTCGAGATGGTTAGTAATGTCGTTCATCAATACTGTATGATCATTTTCTGGAGCTATGAGGAATAAGACACTTGTCAGTCCAAATAGCATGGAAAATCCATGAGTAAAATTTTTTACACGACTTTCTAAGGCTAAGGAATTCATGTTGTAACGTGTGAGAGCGTATCCAGCACCTGATGCAGAACATACATTTGTGTGCATATAAAAACAACTAAAAGAGTTTTTCTACACGAGTGTGTTGGTCAGACTGACTTCTGGGTGGTGTTTTTGGAGGAATGTATGCTCGCCCTGGCTGAAGCAGAGGAGACATACAACGCCTGCGTTTCGGGGCCCCTCCCACTACAGTACTGCTGGGCTCTCCAGGACGTTTGCCTTTGCCTTGAGTGCCAGTAACAAATTCATCTGCTTCATCCACCATCATTGCCTGACAGAGAGAAAAGCAGAGTGATTTATGGCTAAAAAAAAAAAAAAAAAAAAATGCATATATACGTTTTAGTGCCTCTTTCTAAAAGTCCATACTTCAATTATCAGAACACAAAAAACTGACGGTACCTTCTTGTCCAGTTTGAAGGGGTTTCCAAAAGTGTGCAGACGTTTAGGCTGGTCTGGGTCTGCCTCTCTCAGAGGGGATGGGCAATTCTTCAGGAAGTCCTGATAGTTGCCCATCTGAGCAATAGGCACACTGTGAAGTTCATCTAGGAAAATAAATGATTATTAAAATTATAAAAATAAGTCATCAAAATGTACCATGTAAAGAGACATTAAGATAAGATTACTTAAAAAATAAAACAAATATAGTTATGTAGTCACAGACTTGTGCTCGTCTTGGAAATCTTGAGTAAAATACAGCCAAGTTTGCTCCAAGAATATCAATATCCATTTATGGCCCCTCTGAATTTTACCTTGATCCTGTCCTTTCAGAATGCAGATGCTGGCATGCAGGAGGTTCCTCCTCATGCGGCTCAGCTGGTCCAGCAGATGAGCTCTTGGGATATCATATGGGTTCCGCAATCCTTGTGGTTTCAATGCCTGTGTGAATATAGCGAGTGATGAAGGATTATGGAGAAGCTATGGGAGCTGAATCAGTGAGAACTGACCTAGTACCAGATACTCAGCATGCATAAACCGTGTTGAGTGGGACACCGTACCTCGATGTGATACATTAGTCTTTAAAATCACATGTTTTATGCATCAGTATAATAACCCACACGTGCCATAAGAAAACTTCCAAAACACTTGCGGGTTAACATTCAAATAACATGTGTATTTAACTGAACATTCAGAAAGTCTTCAGAGTAGGGCTGCCACGATTATTACATTTGGCTGATGATTAATTGCAAAACAAAATATTGAAACTGTCTGTTTTAGGGCAATGGCGATTAATTGTCTCCTTTAGGGCTTTCACAATTAACTGTCATTAATTGTACGATTTCTGAAGGTGCATGTGTGCTTCTTAAGTCATTTTTTTTTTAATCCCCTTTTCTCACAATTTGGAATGCCCAGTTCCCACTACTTAGTAGGCCCTCGTGGTGGTGCGGTTACTCACCTCAATCCGGGTGGCGGAGGACAAAATCTCACTTGCCTCCGCTTCGGAGACAGTCAATCCGTGCATCTTATCATGTGGCTCACTGTGCATGACACCGGAGACTCACAGCACAGGAGACTCATGCTATCCTCCGCAATCCACACACCCAATTGAGAGCAAGAACCACTAATCGTGACCACGAGGAGGTTACCACATGTAACTCTACCCTCCCTTTTGGTTACTTAGGAGACCTAAGACACTGAGCTACCCAGGCCCCCACCTTAATTCAATTTTACATATTTAACTTCAAATATATGAAACAAATAATGAAATAGGGTTATATAATTTTCATTTAAGGCTTTAAAAACTTACAAAGTCTTTTTTGTCAGCATTACATTTGCACTTGTTTTTGGAACTCAAAAAAAAAATATATATATATTATATATTATGCAATGGTAAATTAATTCTGTCCCAATTTCTTCACTTTCATATGTTATTTTAATGCTCTTTGATTAAACCCAAAAGTCCTTATTTCTCATGAAGCAAAATCTTTTAGATTTTGTTTCATCATTTTATTACTCCACAGAAATAGAGCAAGTATGTGTCTCATCCTCTGTGCCATTATAACGGTGTATGAACCTGCCGGAGCACTTTGCGTTCACTATCAAAGTTCCTATTGTACGTTTATATTTTAGCGGGAGTGTTGATGCACACGCAGAGCACTCAAGATCTTAACGCAATCTACCGAACAGGAGCTGCTCTGGTTGACGTCGGCAGTGTGGCTCAGTGACACTCGGAATTCAACTGAATGACACATTTTGTTCATTAGATTTATACTGTAAATTTGCTTAAAATTCCCTTATCTGGGCATTAAAATGTGATTGGAAATTTGAAGTGAACAATAATCGCTGTTCTCAAATAACCATGGTTAGATTAAATAACCACGATCAGATGATTATTTTAGGATCGTGACAGACCTACTTCTGAGAGTCTCTTTCAGAACAGAGGCTTCGTTGAGATGTAATTTGTGTTTTCTCTATGCACAAGAGAAAAGTACAAAAAAACATTGTATGTAGCATTTTGGCATGACAAAGTTTTCTATGTACATGTACTTTATTCAGCGCAGCAAGCTGAAACCCAGCAAACTCCTTGGGGTTTGCCTCGAATGGCAGAGCTGGACCATCTCCCATGATACTGTGCAGTAGCTGTGTGAAATCCTTCCGGTGAGCCAGAGAGAGGGCGGAGCTTCTGCAGCGAAGTTTAATCCCGCCCTCTGGTGCCGCCTTCTTTCCTACTGATGCAAAAACTCTATCAGCCTCCACCTTCGTCTGTAATACACACACCCAAATCCAATTTAACTTTGTGATTTCACAATACAGATGTTAAAAGCAGGCTGTATGTTGGCAACTACCTGCTGACTGAGCTTTTTGAGGTAGGACACAACACTGTAGCTGAGGCCATACTCCATGCTGTCAGCTAACAGGTTTGGAGCTCCCATCATTCTAAGCGCTTTCCGCAAGGCCTGGCAAGATCAGGATGAGAAAATATTAAAGGAATAACTTCAACACATACTTTAAGTTAAACACACTGTTGTAATAATAAAATGAATGAGCACTTTCATTACTTACAGTGATGTAGTAGGGGGGCATTGCCTTAAGATAGTTTTCAAAAGATTGTCGCCATTTAGCTGGAGGCTTAAACTTATGCACAGTAATCAAGTCATCTAAAAATGCACAAACTCTGTTAGCTTCATTGCAGCACACAGAAAAAAAAAGTGTGGCTAGTTTTAATCTTTTTTTGAAGCAAACAGGGTTTTAGACTTTTCTCTATTGAAGGGAATTAATTATTCCCTTCAAAATTAACAAAAAGTTTAATAAATGGTAAAAAGTGAAACTTACCAAGTAAAGGCAGCACCACAGGATAGTTGTAGGGCATGACAAAAAGGTTGACACAGTTGAGAGCTGTGCTGGCCTTCAGATAGCCAAACGGCTGCCCAAGCTCTCCATACTTAGCACTGCTGCAAACAAAAACCTAAGAGAGAAAAAAATGTTACAGCAATTAATGTTCAGCCACAGTAGTAGCAATCAAGGACAGTATTTGATTTATAGCTCGTCTGTTGCGTGATTAGAGTATGCTACTTTAGACTTAACTATTAAATGTTAACTATTGAGATGAGCAGTACCTGCCAGCAGTTGTGTGGGGATTTCCTCTCCAGTATATACTGTGTGAGAGGTGAAGGCTCCAACTCGTACTTGTCAAAGGGCACTTTATCTACCACCATGGGCTCCGAATCCACACATGAGAACTTTACCTGTGGGTGAGCTGCACGTGGAGGCTGCAGGGGAATGGTACATTGTATTTACATGATTCATGACATTGGAAAAAACAAAAGCATACAGTGCAAACCTATACAAAATATTTACAAACCTAACATTTTACATATAAAACATACAGGGAATGAAACACACACACACACACTTCTCGTACCAAAGTAGGTGAGTTTTGATCAGGCCAAAAAGACTCTGGGATAGGCCAATGGCCCACAGGAACACCAGTTTTAGGGTTTGGTCTGACATAGATGAGTTTATGACAGCTATGCCATGGCTGAGGTCCATACTTCACCTCTGCTGGACCATCTGGGAAAAATATGATAATGACAATTTTATTTATGTCATCTTTATCATTAAATCATCTTTACGTTGTATCCGTTCACTGTATACTTGTTTTTGTCAACTTTGTGATCTTTTCATCACTATTTGGAGTCCAATATTACGTTAAGAAATTATCAAATATAATTTTATATAATGTTAACTAGTATTATTATAAAACATTACCATTTATTTATTACGTTATATATATATATATATATATATTATTAAATGATATTATTTATGTAATATTTTCTTAACCTGCACGCTGCAATGCTATGCAGGGCTTTGTTTTGGCGGTACACTGAAGGAATTAGTAGAGATGACAATGGCCTTGTAATGCATAAAATCGCTCTCATCCACAAAAACCCATTGTAATGAGGTTACTTTAGATTTGGATAGTAAATTTCAGCAACAAAGCAAATTTGCAATTAGTGAATCTAGAGTGCTGTAATACAACACGCTCACTCAGCATCACACGCTCTTGGAGTATGTTTAACACTACAGAGAACAGCTCTATGCACATGCAGTAAGTGCAACAAGCAGCGAGTGCAGACTATTTATTTATTAAATAAAATAGCAGCCTTTCCAGCGATGTCATATTGCGATTTCTAAAAACTTTATTCAAAAAAGTACCATAATTTCCAGTAGAGTCAAAATACTATTATGTATTCTTTTAACTTTTTTTAAATACTTCTGAAAGAGTTAACTACAGAAATATGAGCTATTGAACTCTTCTTTAAGAGCCTCCCTTACCTTCAGTGGGTGAAGGGTCAGGACCAGTCTTCTCAAAATTGATGACTACTCCACTGTGGATCTTCTGCACCAGAGACTCCAGGCATTGGTTCAGCATTCTCTGGGAAAACACGCTGTATGATCGGCCTACACACAATTTAAAAATGTACATTTTGTTCAGAGACATTATTATCTGAAGTAGACCATGAACAGTAACTTACATTTAAACCACAGCCTGGATTAACAGGGTCGAACAGCTGAACAGGGGCCGGTTGCATACAACTATTTTAGACTAGATATTAGTCTAAAATTTTGGTCTTACCTTTTTCAGTCCGTTGCATATCTTAGATCGGTCTAATTTAAGACCGAAATGTAAGACAGCACACCCCCCCGGGCTAACTTTTGTCAGCTGAGCCAGTGGGGGCTTGAGCTACGACTTCGTAGAAGACATTTACTTCTACGACGGTAACAAAATTTCTTGTGTATTTTTAGTATTTGGGTTAAAATCCCTAAATGTGTTAATCAGAATACATTTTGAAGCCTTGTATTAGTCTAAACAGCTTTAAAAATGTCTCAATGCAGTTTTCATTTGCTGAAAATATTTGCTTGTTAGTGTCTTACTTTTCCACAATGCCATGTGAATTAGACTGTCTTACTAAAGATAACTATGAGCTTGTTTTATGCAACAGGCTTTCTATGGCATCTTTAGCTAGTCAGACTAATTGTTAGTCTTAAGTTAATGGCTATTGTGACAGGGCAGAGGGCGGGGCCATGATTCCACACACCTGGCCCCTAGTCAGGCTAATCAAGCCTCCAAGAAGGAAAAATGCTGACTGGAGACTGCAGTGGGACAGAGAGAGAGATTTACGGACAGCTGTCCGACACCTTTGTGTGTTTGTTTCAGTTTTATATTAAACTATGCTTTATATCGTCAAGCCGGTTCTCAGCTCCTCCTTTCCATTAATCCCTTTAAAGCTATGTTTATGCAACCGGCCCCTGGCCTGTGTGCATTTTTACTTATCAGTTCATTGCCAGGCCACAACTATTCACATGCAAGTGCACACACTACAAAGTAGCTGCCCTATTGTGTTAAGTATTTGATCAGCACGAGAGCACAGACTCTCTTCCTCTCCATTGTATTGTTCAGTTTGTCTCTATTACACAGCTGTATTAGTCAGCACACCTGTGTCCAGAAGAGTCTACCCTTGACAAATCAGCAATTCTCTTCAATTCACAATTCAAACATTTCCACAGCACTTAAATACCACCTTACAGGTCTGACCTGACAGGGCATAATTTCTGCCAATATTTTGAAACTTTTCTAACAATTTCAAACTTGCTCAATGACCTGCTTGTTAATACCACACCAATCAAACTGGATTTTATTCAAAGTTACTTTAATAGCCCACCATTAAAATAGAAAGCACTCAGATTATGACAGTAGTACAACAAAAGGTTTGCATTTTATTAATTAGCTTGCAACGTTTATGACGACTGAATTCGGCCTTTGAGCATTAATATCCCTTCTTTGTGTCCAAGCTTTAAAATGTATGAATAAACTAAATAAACACACCTCCTGTGACTTCACACATGGGCGTAATAGGAGAGGAGTCGGGGGGAACTCCACCCATTGGTTCAGGATCAGGGGAGGTGTGGCCTGGAATGCGTAGCACTAAAGAGAATAGTCGCTGGTCCCATCGGAAGGGCTCTTTTGTCAACTCACTGCCTGGCAACGGTGTTGTCAGTGGTAAATGTAACTGCAGGAGAGAAATAGGATGAAATTAATGCACTGTACAAGTCAGCACATAAGAGATTTTGCAATTGCAGTTGTGTCCACAACCCCGTTATCTTTCTCAGTGACTTGACCCATTTCTCATCTTACCAGCTAAAGACTTATTTTAACCGATCTGCAAGTCATACTGCATGCATATAAGAGTACAACTGAAATGAAGACATGCAAAGGAAGAAGATGACTGAATTATATCAAAGGAAAATAGGTGAGCGGAAAAAAGCTGGGGAAAGCAAGCAAGAGATAAAGAGGAGAATAGGAAACTGATGACTAGACGAAGTCCTCAAGACCGGCCTATGTTGACCCACCTCGTCTTGGACTCCTGAACTGCCAGTCAGCTTGTTTCCATCAGTTATGGCCAAAATTATAGCAGGCTCCAAGAAAAAGGGGTTTCTACCCTGCAAAAATTATACAACAAACAAATTATAAGACAAAGAATAACCTGAGGTGCAGCTGAGACAAATGCAGAGCTTACACTCACTGTTCTTGATGTTTGCCACAGCAACACTAATATTTTGGCACACATGCACAGAGATAATAAGGTGTAATAATTTACTCAAAATCAAAAACTCTTCCCTTTAAGACTACACACTTAACCAGTATCATCAGCAAAGTGTAGATTTTATGGATGACAAAATAATACTAAAAGCGTTGGTTGTCATTTCTACAACAATTAATTTAAACAGAATTGCTACTGTCAGTTGATAGATTCATTACTCAGCAAGCATTCAGCATTCATCACAAGCAGCCAGAGGAAAATTGTAATTGGCCCCTTTTCATTGAGGCATGACATTACATTCAGTTCTAATACATGACTAAGCAATTAAGAGAAAGAACATATAATCAACCATCTCATAGCATATTTTTAAAATGCTCTTTTTCTTTCAGAGCATCAAATCAAATAAGCTGCTGCTTTAGTGACTGAAGGATCAAGACAACAAAAAGGTCAAAATGGCTGAGAAAATTATTGCAAGATGCGCCCATTTAGGCGCTGTCTGGGGCCCAATATTTCTACTACCTTTGCCAAAGTTATCAAGTAAAAGACTTTCTGCTAGAAGAGGTATCGTGTCAGGTCTCCTGCTTATGTTGTGTATGTGTACACACACGCAAACCACCTTTGATGGGCTACTTTATGCTGACGCCACTGTGAATATGTGCGTGTATATGGTGGGGTCCCTTTCGCTTCAAACAAGTGTCGCATTTGACTGCAACTGAATGGAGCTGGCAAGTGTTGTTGCGTCATGGATATTAATGAACCATGTGAAATGTCAATATATAATGGCGGCACTCATATTTCAGCAACGGCGCAGCACTGCTACTCAATGAGTATAGGGGAAACACTGACTTTAGTTAATTATATTATATTTAGTTAATTGTATGGCATCCTGAACAATGTAAAGCACTTTGAATCATTTTCAAATCTGATCTGGACCACAGTCATGTGGAAATATTAGGATACATATTTGAATTTTTACATCAGTCTAACTCCGCATTCATCACTTGTGCACTTGATTTACTGCGTAATAAGCCTGTTATAGTTAATGGTTTAATTTCAAGTCATATCATTTTAGTAAATGCATTAAGTACATTTTTAAGACTTTTATTAAGATAATATTTATCATTAAGATTTTTAAGAAAATCTAATTATAGGCTTAAACAGTTGGGTTCAGGGGTTCGTTTGAAGTTCACATAGTAAAATATGTGCATGACAACATGCAGTAGATTTAGCCTATGTGGCATGGCTCTTTGCCACTCGTGCAGAAATTTCTATTCATCTCAAACGTGAATGCAAGTCAATGGAAATAATATATAATTACAGATAACGCTTACCTTACACACACACACACACACACACACACACACACACACACACACAGTACTGTGTAAAATGTCACATTAGATGCTTCACAAAAACATTTGTCTTAAGATGGTTATTTATATTTTCAGCTTTAGTGTGTCAATGCGAAATATACATTTGAGACTTCCAAGTATTTATTTTGCAAATAGAAGAACAGGGACCCCTGCAACAGATGGCATGGTCCACAAAACTTTTATACAGTACTGTATAAAAGCCATTTTACCACGGTCCACAAAATAATTTTATTTTGTCTCACTCATATTACATTCTTGAGCTTCAATGGTTATTAAATTCCACCATATGAAAAATGACTTACAATTTTCCATGTGGTCTTCCATCAACTGCTGATATTTTATTAGATAGTCATTAAGTGTCCTATTCAGTTAAAAAACAAAATAAAAAATCTATTTAATATTTATGAATATTTTCATTATTTATTTATCGCCCATTTTCTTCCAAATTTGGAATGCCCAATTCTCAATGTGCTCTAAGTACTCGTGGTGGCGCAGGACGAATCATTTTCCTCCATGTCTGAGACCACCAATCTGCGCATCTTATCACGTGGCTTGTTGAGTATGCTACTGCGCAGATGTAGTGCGTGTGGAAGCTCACGCTATTCTCAACAGCATCAACGCACAACTCACCACGCGCCCCACAGAGAGAACCACACATTATAGCGACCACAAGGCGGTTACTCCATGTGACACAACCCTCCCAGGCAACCGGGCCAATTTGGTTGCTTATGAGACCTGGCTGGAGTCACTCAGCACGCCCTGGAACTCACGACTCCAGGGGTGGTAGTCAGCGATAATACTCGCAAAGCTACCCAGCCCCCCAATAATTATAATTGTTAAAATAATCATCATGCCCATTTGTTATATGCATCTGGGTCAGTTAACGAGCATCGGCTGTTCAGACTAGTGTCTCATATGGGACATATTTGAAATGTAGTGTGAACGACCTTAACAAAAAAATAATAATTTTATTTGAGCAGATAATCTGATTTGGGCCACATTCAGCTTCAGTGTAATCATTGCATACAGAATTATATGATGGACCTGAGCCATGCATAGGGACCAGAATACTAGAGATATGGGGGTGGGATCTTTTGACTTGGGCCATTAAGTGCACACCTAACAACCAACCACAACATCCTAGAAACCATATAATACCTTAGCATTAAAGCCAAAAGTTTTGAAAAAAAAATCTAAAAACCTAGTTTGATAATATTCTTCAACATGTTTCTTTGAGATGCATAACCACATGGATTGCAGCAGGCATTTCTCAAAGTCAAACCTAAGAATAGAACCTAATCTACCACAATGGTTTGTTATTCATCACACATGGCCACAATAACAACTTACTGTTATTGTCAAATGTATGCAAGGTGATGCTGCAATCAATCTGTTGTAGTTTCACTACATTTCCTATATGCTCAAAAACAATAGCGGTCTTGAAAAATACTTGTTACCATGATAATTTAAATGTTTGTGTTTTGTATACTACCTAAAAGCTAAAAGGCATACCAAGATTAACCTGGAACAATTATAACTTGAGCATCGATAAACACTAGTCTCCACGCAAGACCTGGTTCAATTTGTCTTGGCCCTTATTTGCATCCATGTGTTTTTTTTGTTAACTTTTACCATGTTTCACTAGGGTCTCTTGGGATTGTGTTGGCTCAGTGTAAACCTATTATGTGCTTGTAAAACTGTGAGATGTGTGTGGCGGGGGAGGGGGCTCGTGAGGTCATGCCTGAGACTTTATACCGGTCACTGGTCCATATCATACCTGTCCATAGTTGTCTATCCCCGATACTAATCTATTGAGGTTGAGTAAATCAAAAGCGGTCCTTAAAGACTGGCCAAAGGTTGTTAATCCAGCTGCTTGGAGATTCCTCAGCTCTGTCATAAAAGTGGCATGACTGTCCTTCCATCCAGCCTGAAGTACCAAGACAAGACAGAGCAAAAGTATGTGTTATCCCTTCTAAAACCTCCAGACATCCACTCACTCACAACATCACACATCAGACAGACACATTGATCTGTTATTGGACTTTGCTGGAACGATTTCACAGAGGCAGTGATGTAGAGTGCAGACAGCTCTGGAAAGAAAGCTAGCTTTGAGGATCTCTCTCGCCCTCTCTGGGTGGAAAACTAAGTTAGGTTAGCCTTCCCACCCCATCTGTTTTCTCAAGCCCACAACACACACAGCTCTGTGCTGCCACACTGAACAAAATGTCGGCCATGTTTAAACACACACACTCGTTATGGGTTGATGTTTTCACATCACAGATTAGGCCATCGTGTTCCAACAAGAAAACAAACAACCAAAAGCTGAAAGTGTTTATAGGGTAAAATAAAAACTGTTTGTACCTTGATTCCAGCCGGTGCTTCCTCGAAACTCACTAACATGTATCTGTCTCCTCTGCTTGCCGGATCTCTGCTCCTCAACTGGGGAAAACCCGAATAGAAACGTTTGTTTTTTTTTAGTACGTTTCCATCAAAGCGAGACAGAGTGGGGCAGAAAATTGTTCATTTACCTTCAGGAAAGTCTCAACTGCGCCCTTCGCTATGTCCAGATAGCTAGTGCCCAGATGGGAGCGCTGGTTCATGGAGGCTGACGTGTCTATCAGAAAAAGTAACACGGGCATTGTGTTGATAATCACCCCTACTACATGGACCGAGTGTCAGAGCAAGCGGACAAATTCAGATAAATCTTTTGTTCGCCTCCTGTCGCTGCTGTCAGCACGCTGCTAGCCGGCTAATGCTAACTGGCTCGCGCATTCTTTCTGTCAGAGTGTAATTGAAGTTAGTGTTTAAAGAGCGATGCCTTGTAAACTTGAGCAAAACCTCAGACCCTGGGGGGGAAGGTTATTGATTTACAAGGGAAACTGATGTTGTTGCTGCAATTTTAACGAAATGCCTAACTTTTACCATGGTAACTTTCTGATTAGTTTACGTCCATGATTCTTCCCTCACTAAAGGTTGCTCGCGGGCTGCAGTGGTTTTATTCTTCACTGAGCACTTGACTCCGCCTCCCAAGCGCTGCCCGAGTAAAATACGTCAAAACGCCTCGTCTTATTGGCACTTGAAAATGGGTGATTAGCATATTTAAAAAAAAAAAAAAAAAAAAAAGCCAGGAGCATGCGTATATGATTGTGAATTAACCATTGAATATGTTTTGAGTTAGCTCGTACAAGTATTACATTGTTGTGACATGTTATTACTAAATGCGCTGATTCCTGTCCTAACGTTTATTGACATGTGTTTTGTTTATTTGCCTTTATTTGGCATTACAAATATGAGCAATAGGCCTATCTGTTGTCTTGCAATATGTGATATGAAGATCAACCTATTTACCAATGCTTCAAATGTTGTATTTTTATATGTACTTATGTCCCGGTCTAAAGGGGGGCTAGGGGGTTGGCGGAACAACTAAATGGGACTACACTCCCCTTCCCACCAATCAGACAAAGACAGGGATGGATTATGACTAGCAAAAAGGCCCTGGGGCTAATTATCCTTTTCATTGTTGATGGGTTTTCGAGCAGGGGGATCGCCAAACTGGATCGTGCAACCTTAAAGCCCACGGCCCACCGGGCAGTCAAGGGCCCCTGGTAGTCAAGGGCCCCTGGACACTGGCCTCTTTGGCCCGTCAGTAATCCATCCCTGGACAAAGAGAGAACATATTGCCCCCCCAAAAGGTCAAAATGCCCTCCCAAAGATTCCATCCTAGTACTCACCCTTTATAAATGACCTATATGTATTGTATGCAGTTATTGTAGGCTTATAAGTTCGTATTGTCATTTTAAGATTTTTTCAAATGATTAATTTTCATACAAAACTTCTGTATTTATATTTATTCATTATTTTTACAAGCTATGGTAATGTGTTTGTCGGCTTTTCTGGATATAACTGACCATCTACCAACACTCAGTCTTATATATATATATATATATATATATATTATTAAGGCAAACAAGTCCATTGCTGTGTATATTAAATGTATTTAGTGCTAAATCTAGGATCACCACATTTAATTTTATACAAATTATAACTAGTCAATCAATACGTAACCTGCTTTTCTGTACAGCGAGCTGTATAACAGAAATGCCATACTCAATGGTAAAAACAAAAACAAAATAACAACCTGGAAATATTTTTATTTTCACAAGAAGAACCGATTCACTGTAAACAATATCAGACATGAACAAACTGCATCAGTAGCAAAGAACAAACATGTGGCATGAATCTTTTCAATAAAGAAAAGGTTGCATCTAAATATGCATACTTCCCTACATAGTATGTCAAAAGCAGTATGTCAATTGAGTAAGCTGACAGAAATCTCTGTATTCATAAACATTTTGTGAGAAATACCCGGATGACTGTCTACAGCTGGCGAGTTTCCAAAGTGCGCATATTGGACAGTTTGCTATCCAATAATGCCACGGGAGCTCTAGAGATGTCACATTCAAAACGCTGAAAAAAAGGCAAGAAAAAGCACCTCTTTTCAACTGTATGAGCTATTTATACACCAAGAAACGTTTTCCTTGAGGTTCATTTGTACTTGTTTATTAAAAGCAGTGTGTGTCATATATTCTGGTCACATGGCAATGCCCATGCTCCAGGATGAAGTATGTCAGGGAATGCATACATGCTACTCACCTGCATACCTAAAAACCTACTTTTTTAATATCCAAGAAGTGATATCCAAGTAATATCTGACAGTATGTGAATTTGGACATAGCCTAAGTTCACTGGGACAGACAGACTTGACAGGATGCATGCCAAATGACACAAAAGAATTGTGAGACACAATGTGAAGGATATTTAAGATTTAATCTGTATAAAACAAAACTGATTAAAAAAAGTAAAGGACACAGAAAAGTTGCAGAGTTGTGAGAACATGTTGGCAGCAATAGTTTTGTGCAAGTGTCAGCAAATGATAAGGCTAAAATCTAAATAGAATAAGCAGACTGTTTTGACTAGGATTTAATTAATTTAAAAAAGCTGAAAAGAAATACACAGGATTTATCTTAAAAAAATCAAATAAAAATCAAACAAAGACCACACGGTTGCCAAAGCATTGTCACGTATTTGGTGCAATGAACCATGTAAAAATTTAAAAAAAAATAAAAATGTTCATGAAATAGAAAAAAAGAAAGAAATTAGGCGCAACTTCCGGTTCTAGAAATATGGTATTCGTTGAGGTCAACACTGCACATAGGAAACGCAAACATAAGTGATTCATTCATAATCCGGATAGTCTGATTACGCAGAAAGGGTCGTTCGAATACGCGTCTCTGAATAGAACATGACATAAAGATCGCGTATCAATGTAAAGCGGTTGACTGACTGCGAGGGGTGATCAGCTGACTAGCATCCTTTACTGTCTGACTGCTTTTCACCGTGTTGTTGGTTTAATAATCGACCTGCAGAGCGCGTGTTATGCTGCCGAGAGAGAATTCAGGTGACGGAGAAACAACAGCACCATGGCGGCAGAGATTCACCCCCGTCCGCAAACACGAAAGCCCGTCCTGTTGAGCAAAATCGAGGGTTTCCAAGATGTGGTGAACACGGCTGTGATCATTCCCAAAGAGGACGGGGTTATCAGCGTATCTCAAGACAGGTTAACCCACCATTTAAATTATATGTACTTATATTCGAGAGCACCACATAAATACAATAATTGTGTAACCGGTACTGAAATATTATAAATGACGTTTGAAACAATACAATAAAAGAATGTCAGTTACAATGAATAATGCAATATGGTTATTTTCTCTTTCACCAGAAAACGATATATTCAGTATGGTTGAGTAATCGATGTTTGTTTGTAGGACTTGTAAAATGTATAAAAGTATATCCAGTAGTAATTATAACATTTTGGTGCGCAAATGGAAGATAATGATACGCTTTCAACATGCAAACACGGCTGCCCTAGGGGCCGTTCACACCGAATGCGTTTTGCGTCCTTTACCGCCATTTTCAATTGTTTTTCTATGGAAACGTGCGGTGGACTGACGATGTTTACCGTTGCGCCGCATTTCAACGTTTATTCAGCGTCTCGCGCAGGACCACCACGTTTTTTAGACGCCGAGTTAAGAACGTCATCCGTTAAAACGCGTCTCTGGACGTTCTGTTAAATGCGTCGGACTGCGTCTAGCTGTGTGTGTGTGTGTGTGTGTGTTTATTTAGCGCATAAACATGTTCGGTCTGAACTCGAGGAACATCATGCACATGTAATACCTAATTTGCTGTGAAGTATTCCGAGCATTTGCCTGCGGTTCCGCTCCAAAAAAAACAACGCACTTCTCCGCTGAACCCGCCCCCATTTCCATTCAATGCAAAAACACACAAAGCCGTACATTGCATTTATTTCCCTAGTCATCAAATCACATCCAGTCTACGTTACAATCGGATTCAGTGCACAGATTAAAGCTGCGTTGCTTTTCACAGCACAGATTAATGCGTGTCTTATGATTGGCTTTGCAAGCGCAACTTCTGTTCAAGTAAACAGCACAAGAGCCACCGAGTTCACCGTTAATGTCAGACTCTACTTCCGTAACAATCCAGTGCTAGAACTCATGTTTCCTCTCACATTGTAATATTAGTTTTCATGCCTGCTTTTATAAATGTGTTTGTGGGATGTTCAAGGCAGCCAGTTAGTTATGCTTCTGTATATTATTTGAAAAAATAAATAAACAAATGTATATATATTGATCAGGGATGTGATGGCAGGATGCAATATCTAAAGTAAGGTTGTCACAATTTGTATTTAACTGCTATTTGAATGTTTAAAAAAAAAAAAATAGTGCTTCCGATTAGTCGGTTACCTCATAATTAAACTGGAATACATATTAAGTTGACAAATGTGGCGAGACAGTTATCTTCCACGTGCCTTGAGCGCATGCAATTGTTTTTTTTTATCTCAATAAACTCTCTCGGCACATCTGTGATCAAGTCTATACATTGACTGCCAGTTCAAAATACTGTTTCTGTGTTACGCAGCTGCAGACTAGCCCTGAAGATCAGCCACTTCAAGCTCACGCCTAGATTTCCCTTCTGTCCTCGTGAACGGTTCTCACTTGTCCAAGCCTGGCAGCCTGGCAGATTTGTGCCAACTCCCCAGACAATCACACACAGATTTTCTGATCAATCGTGATCCTCGTTTGAATGATTTTTTTATTGACTCTTGAAGGGATATTCCAGGTTCAATGCAAGTTAAGCTCAATTGACAGCATTTGTGGCATAATATTGATTACCACAAAAAAAAATTAGATTTGCTACCTTATTTTCTTTTAAAAAAATAAAAATAAATCAGGGTTACAGTGTGGCAATTACAATGGAAGTGAAGGGGCCGATTTTTTTTTTTACATCAAAATACTCACTGTTGCAAAAGTAAAGCCGCAAGACATAAACAATATGCATTTAAATATGTTTTAATGAGATAAATCACATCTGTGTACAGTTATAGACAATTTACAAATGTCCTAGGCATGATGATGAAATGTCAACAAACCATAAAATGACTGTAAAAATGACTATTCAAATAACACATTCATTTTAACAAACAAATGAATGTAAGTGCTTTTATAAAATCATACGCTTCACATTTCTGCCTTTTAAACCCTCCAGAAATTTGCCCCATTGACTTCCATTGTAAGTGCTTCACTGTCACCTCCATTTTTGCTTTTTTGCTTTTTTTTTTTTAAAGAAACGGACAGACTAGTCAAAATGCATTTTTGTGGCAATCAACATTATACCTCAAATGCTGTCGATTGCTGTTAACTTGTGTTGAACTTGGAATATTCCTTTAATCCCACAATCAATCTTGGGACATGCCTGTTTCGGTGGATGAGTGAACATTTTCGTATTTAAATCCTACGTTCCTACTGACCGCTTGTGTTCTCAGCTGTCACCTGCAATGCTGATTTGTATTATACCCTGTTTAGGTCAAAAAGAGAAATAACGAAATGGTTAAGATTATCAGTTGTTTTTGTTTTTTTTAGGACAATCCGTGTGTGGTTGAAGAGGGACAGCGGTCAGTACTGGCCCAGTGTCTATCACACAATGTCTGGTGAGTCCATTTTCCAACATGCTGCTGATTTCTGAGAGAGAGAGTGAGAGTGAGAGTGAGAGTGAGAGAGTGAGAGAGTGAGAGAGTGAGAGAGTGAGTGAGTGTGAGAGAGAGAGAGAGAGAGAGAGAGAGTGAGAGAGTGAGTGAGTGAGTGAGTGAGAGAGAGAGAGACATCTCTAAGCATAATGGGGTATGCAACCAGTCTGGGCATAAACTTCAGCATGTGTTCATGTTCATACAGCATCCAACATTCATCAGTTTCATTTCTCAGTAATTATGTCATTTGCTTTCTAGTTAACTATCGCAGACTATGACTAGAGGTCACCGCCTTCCAGTAGAGGGCATGTGTCAGTGTGTACGGTTTAAGACCTGCAGCATAGATTATGTTGGGAGAGATACTCCTACTCAAAGCTTGTCTTTCTTATGTTGTAGCTCCATGTTCATGTATGTCCTTCAACCCAGAGACAAGGAGGATATCCGTTGGGATGGATAATGGCGTCGTGTCGGTGTGTTGATTAAACATTATTGCTAACCGCAGCTTAAGCTGTACTGCTGTTATACTTAATACTATGTCACTACCAGCTTCTAATATACAACGACTGAGCTATACTGATGTTTCACCCTTTGTTTTTGCTCTGTGTGTGTGTGTGTGTGTGTGTGTGTGTGTGTTACATCTCTTTCTAGGAGTTTGTCCTGTCAGAGGACTACAACAAGATGACTCCTGCACGAACATATCAGGGTGAGTCACAAATGTAGTGTCAGACTGTCACGCATGCATGAAGTTTGTTTTCTTAAAGGTGCACTCTGTAATATTTGTGTTTATGATGCACTGACACCTAGCGGCGCTAGAACATAAATTCTAAGGCACCAGTGCCATTGTAGAAATGCTCTGTGCTCATTCAGCCATGATTAATTTATTCTGCACGTCATCCAATTACAAGGGATTATTGAGATAAAGTGAGTAGCCCTAATATTCGGGTAGTCATGTGATCTCAACATGTCAGTTCTCACGAATGTCTGTACAGCAAGAATAATGTATGATTTCTCGAGTCTTCATATATGTGTGTACATCACTTAAAACACATTTTTCTGAAATACTATCCTACTGTTACTATTTCTGTTTGTTTAAAAGGTTTAGCTATTAGTAAAAAAACACTGACTGCACCTTTAACTGCATGTTTGGTTTAAGGGAAGTGCTAAATTGACATCATATGAACATGTGAAAGCATCACTTTTTTTCTGTCCCTCTGATTTGAGATTTAAGATAAAATCTTTACATAAGATGTGGCTTTATGTAATACTGACAGAAAAGCATAATCGGTAAGGAGTTTGGTCACATGATTTTTAGAGTTTTCTGTCATTTCTGTTAGTAGTTTTTTAGGTATCTTTCACCATGTCGATAATCATCTTATATATCAACACCATCATCAATTTAACAATATTCTTACACATTTTTTAGAAAGGATGATGCAGTTCTGAAAAAATATTTTATGAGAAAAAGCAGACCTTTCTTAATGATTAACGGGATAGTTCTCCCAAAAAGGAAACCCCTCTCCTCTCATCTTCTAGCTTTCTTTCTTCTGCAGAACACAAAGAATTTTAGAAGAATATTTTCAGCTCTGTAGGTCCATACAATGCAAGTAAAAATTGACCAAAACTTTGAAGCATCAAAAAGCACATAAATGCAGCATAAAAGTAATCCATAAGACTCCAGTGGTTTAATCCATATCTTCAGAAGTGATCCAGTCGGGTTTGGATGAGAACAGAACAAAATATTACTCTTTTTTTATTTATTTATTTTTGTCTTTTTTTTTGTCTTTTTTAACTGTACACCATGACATCTGCAGTCTTCTTGGCGGTCATGTTTTCAAGCTCGATTACACTTTCTAATGCCCTCTAGCACTCTGTGTGAGCGTCAAGCACTAGGAAGTGTAATCGAGCTTGAAAACATGATTGTGCCTAGCAGGGTTATTTTCGTAAACTAATACGAAAACTATTGATTTCAATTTTGTTACGTAAACTGAAATAAAATAAATATCGCAAAGTAAATGAAAAACTAAAACTTAATGAAACTATAACAATGGTTATTGATAAACGAACTGAAATAAAATAATTCTCGTTTTCTTAATCATCGAGCAGTCCCACATCAATGTGCGGAATAATCTGACCTGTTTAACATGAGATCATATTAAACTGATGATCCGTTTTAACCAGAGCTGCTGCACCGTGAGAGGAAGAAGATGCAGTTTGCGGTCCAGATGCACTTCAAACTGCTCACAGTGATGCAGATAGCATCAAAGGATGCATCTTAAAACACATATAAACGCATCTTTAAAGGAGCCCATTCACTCGCATTGAAAGTACCGACATAGCTGAAATTCTTCTAAAAATCTTCATTTGTGTTCTGCAGAAGAAAGAAAGTCATGCACATCTGGCATGGCATGAGGGCGAGTAAATGATGAACGAATTGTCATTTTTGGGTGAACTATCCCTTTAAGTGAAAGTAACCCTGTATTGGCAGTTTACTTCTGGTTTTCATTGAACGGTTATTCTAGAACAAACCAGTTCTGTTTACATAACAGCAATCAAATAACAATAGATGGCTGCTCATTTAATAGTTATGTATTAAGGTCATGTAAAATATAGGTGCAAAACAGCTTTATTATTAGTTGTTCCATCATGGTCATGAATGTGATGCAACTAGCTGACCTTCTTGAAAGCATATGGTGAAATGCTTTGTTTACGCTGGTAATTTGATCCCCCTTCACTCATTGTATTTTTTTCTTTTGTTTGTGTTTAGCTCATCAGGGTGGTGTGACTGTGGTGTTGTTTGTCTTAGAGATGGAGTGGGTTCTAAGCACGGGTCAGGACAAGAGCTTTACGTGGCACTGCTCTGAGAGTGGACAGCAGCTGGGCTCTTACAGAACCACAGCATGGGTGTCCGGACTCCAGTATCCATTCATATGCTTCAGCCGAGTGATCGGAGTGGCCTACTTCAGCCTAAAACCTCTCACGCATTTCAGATCGCGCAAAAAGATCGCTCTATATCTTGTCGTTAAAGTAGAGAGCCATGACGGAAGTCAGTTATGATGGCATTTAATCTTGACTTCCCTTCGTCTTAAGGAATACGATTCTTTACATTTTTGCTCTCGTAACTGAAATCATGAAAACAAAACCACAAATCGTTAACTATTAAGCGTTTATACTGTATTTTACTATTTATAAGTTAATATAATTATTATATATATAAATAGTTAAATGCTTTTTGATGTAGAGGGGTATGGGTAGTATGTCTGTAAATGCACTGAAATTGTGTGGATGCAAGTGATTCTGGAGATGATAAGGACTTTTACAGGTTGGGTTCCTTCATAATCGCTGTGTAAGATTTGATGTGGAAACCAGACATGCTTTTGTTGGAGATCATTCCGGTCAAGTAACAATCCTCAAACTGGAGCAGGACAACTGCAGCTTGGTCACCACCTTTAAAGGCCACACAGGTGCATACTCATTACAAATCCACACACACAATGTAATATACTGTGCCTAAGTAATAATAAAACCATCATTTACCTCTTAAATACGGAGAATGGCTTCAAAGTCGTCCTCATAATCCAGTGCAGTTTCTGACCACCTAGTCGACATCCCTATCGAGACCGCCCTTATTGGCACCCACCCAGCTGGTGGTGCCCTAGGCCAGCAGTTCTCAACTTTTTTTGAGTACTGGACCCCCATCATATCTCAAAACCATTCTCCCACAGACACCCCAAACTTTGTACTTTAATTTAATAATACCTTCATTTTACATTATATCACCATTTCAATAGTTTCATTGCAGTAAAATTACATTAATCACAAAAAATACTTTTGTGAAAAAAGTAAAAAAAAAAAAAAAAATATATATATATATATATATATATATATATATATATTTTAGTAACAAACACTTAATTTCAACCATTTGCCTTACATTTGTTTGTTAATTTGTTGATTGATTTTTTTTCCTATTTTGGAGATAATATTACCTACCTACCGTATTTTCTGCTATAAGTTGCATTTATTTTATTTGTATTGTATTTTTTTTATCATCCTAATTTCTTAAAGGTCCTGTGACTTATTGTACAAAGCTACTTTTACATAATACATACTGTAATTGATGTCTGCTGATCAAATATGCTGCACAAAACAACACATATGCCTACACACAATCATTAAACACCAGTCATCGAGATGGTAGCGTAGCTTATTCAGAATATTTTGCCTTTATAGAGTATTTTGCCATCATTAAGGATTGTAATGCAAAATATTCTGTCCATCGTAACAGTATTGTGTAGCAAACTCTAGCTGCTGACAAATGCAACTCCTCACATGCCCTCAAAATGATGTTTCATCGAAATAAACAACATTCAGTCATTGAACCGGATAATTTATGCATAGTGTTGCAAATATCAGAAATAATAGCCACAGAAAGGCACCCGATGACATTAATGAATGAGTAGAATGCAATAGGCATACTGTTGAACTCAGACTAAAAGCGGTTTATCTGTAGAGAGTGTAAAGTTACAAATAAACAGTCGTGGCTTATTTGGCACATTTTTTTTAACATGAACAGAATATGAAAAATACCATTACTTAAAGTCGCCATGAAATCCATTTTATTTATTTATTTATTTATTTCATGGAATGTTGCAGTGTTTATTATAAAGGATTTATCCATACGCATAATTATAAAAAAAAATAAAAAAATAAGATATGCCCTCGTAATCTTTAATCAATAACAGTGCGTGCCCCATTTATTCCAGTATTCCATTACTAAAGCTCATTGAAATGGGCCCTCTTGGCAACATGTTATTGTTTAACAGACATTCACATAATAATTAAAAGCACAAGGAAACATCATACACGGGGGGAATATTAAAAGATTCAATATGTTTATGTTTGCAGGCAATGTTACTGCTCTGTGTTGGGATCCCGTTCAAAGGGTTTTATTCTCTGGAAGTTCTGATCATTCAATCATCATGTGGGACATCGGGGGCCGAAAAGGCACAGCCATAGAACTGCAAGGACACAAGTAGGAAATTGATGGAGTAATATCATGAATATATATATAAAATATGAGAAATGAAAAACAAAACCTGCTTGTTCTAATGTGTGTGCGTGTGTGTGCGTGTGTGTGTCTGTCTATGATGAAGTGATAAAGTGCAGGGTTTGTGTTATGCTCCTCACACTCGTCAGCTCATTTCCTGTGGCTTAGATGGAGGAATAGTTATCTGGAACATGGACGTCACACGACAAGAGGTGAGAGAAAACTTGTATAGAGGATATAGAGAGAATGAAGCATCTAGGATAAAAAGGGATAGTTCCGCTCAACGGGGTATACCTAATTATGTTAGTTACAGTTTGTACAGTATGTGTGTTATTTAAATTATTTCATATTCTCTGTCTCAGACCCCTGAGTGGCTAGACAGTGACTCGTGTCAGAAGTGTGAACAGCCGTTCTTCTGGAACTTCAAACAGATGTGGGACTTTAAAAAAATTGGCCTGCGGCAGGTAGTTCACAGTACATATAAGCAGGCAGTATTTCTGATACTGTTTATTTACATTTTTAACAATTCTCTCCATTGAAAACAAAAGTCAAAAAATTTGAAGGATCGTTACTGGGAAAATGACCAGGGGCTGTCAAGCTCTTAAAAGGACAAAAATGCACCATGCGACTCTTGCGACTATTCCATGTTTTCTGAAGCCGTATGATAGATTTTGTGAAGAACAAACCAAAATGCAAGTCGTTATTTACTGATATTCTTTACCTTTGCCAAAGCTTGTCCAGATTCAAAAATGCTGCATCAACATCGACACAAAAATAGGATTGTTTTTCACGCGTAATATAAATATAGGGCATAGTTTTATTATATCTCTATACTTTTCAGCCTATTGACAACATTCAATATATTCTCCGTCCATCCTACCTGCACTTACACACATAATTAACACATCTCTTCTTGCAAGCACTTTACCCACTACATTTAAGCAGGCTCGTGTAACCCCGCTGCTGAAAAAACCTGCACTTAACCCCACACAGATAGAAAACTACAGACCAGTCTCTCTCATTCCATTCGTGGCGAAAACCCTTGAAAGGGAAGTTTTCAATCAGATCTCTGCCTATCTCTCACAGAACAAGCTGCTGGATGACAATCAGTCAGGCTTCAAAAGTGGTCACTCCACTGAGACTGCCCTGCTGTCTGTCACGGAGTCGCTGAGACAGGCGAAAGCTGAATCCAGATCATCAGTTCTGATTCTGCTGGACCTTTCTGCAGCCTTTGACACAGTCAACCATCAGATCCTACTTTCCACCCTCTCTAAACTGGGCATCACCGGAACTGTTCTTGACTGGTTCAACTCCTATCTCTCAGATAGGTCCTTCGAGGTAGCCTGGAGAGGTGAGGCATCCAAGCCACATCAGTTAATTATTGGGGTACCTTAGGGATCAGTGCTTGGGCCACTTCTCTTCTCCATATACACAACATCATTAGGACCCATCATCCAGTCACGTGGTTTCTCTTACCACTGCTACACTGATGACACGCAACTCTACTTGTCTTTCCTGCCAAACGACACCACAGTGACTGCGCAAATCGCTGCCTGTCTGGCTGACATCTCAGCCTGGATGAAGGAAGACCAGCTGCAACTCAACCCTGCCAAGACTGAACTCCTTGTCTTTCCAGCCAACCCTGATGTTGAACACAACATTACTGTGCAGCTGGGTCCAACTACAGTGTCGCCTTCCAAAACGGTCAGAAATCTAGGGGTAACCATTGATGACAAGCTAAATTTCACAGACCACATCTCAAAGATCGCAAGATCATGTAGATTTACACTCTACAACATCAGGAAGATAAGACCTTTCCTCTCTGAACATGCCACACAACTGCTTGTTCAGTCACTTGTCATAACTAGACTGGACTACTGTAACGCTCTCTTTGCAGGCCTACCTGCATGTGCTATTAGACCTCTGCAAATGATCCAGAATGCAACAGCACATCTGGTCTTTAATGAACTAAAGAGAGCACATGTTACACCACTCTTTGTCTCTCTCCACTGGCTGCCGGTTCATGCACGTATTAAATTCAAGGCCCTGATGCTGGCATACAGAACAATCACTGGGTCTGCTCCAGCATACCTAAAAACATTTATGCAGAGCTACACTCCCACCAGAAGCCTGCGGTCGGCTAAGGAACGTCGCCTTGTCGTACCAAAACAAAGAGGCTCCAAAACACTTTCCCGGACTTTCAGTTTTATCATACCATGTTGGTGGAATGACCTTCCCAACTCTTCAAAAAATGGCTATAAACACATCTCTTCCAAGAGATGGACTTAACCAGTCACTATTCTTGTTGCACTTAAATCTCTTTTGTATACTATTCTGATGATAGTGAAACTTTGTATGACACTTTTCGTACCA
Source organism: Moxostoma hubbsi (assembly GCA_032164185.1). NCBI lineage: Eukaryota > Metazoa > Chordata > Actinopteri > Cypriniformes > Catostomidae > Moxostoma > Moxostoma hubbsi. The sequence goes on from JAVLUX010000047.1 coordinate 3,965,741, forward strand.
CTGTCTCCTTAAGATGATTTGCTTATGTTTTCCTCTTTTGTAAGTCGCTTTTTTAGATTTGCTTTACGATGGCTCAAGTTTTTTTTTTCCGTAAATCAGAGGAAACATAATTTCATCCAAACAGCCATTGTAGTCAAGTAGATTCAACATTTTAAAGACTTTGAATAAAAATCTAATTTAAAATAATGAAGGCATGTTTCCACGAATTTTAGCAGCAAAAAAAATTAAAAATCACAAGGGAGAGTAATATTTAATTATTTTCATTAAAATATATATTTTTAATATGCAATTAAACATAGTATCTTAATAAATAGCATTATTTACCTTGATCTGTTTTTAGTAAAAAAAAAAAATTGTGAATGAACAAGGTGTGAAAAAACGACTTATTTTTTGAAACCCAGTTAAATAGGGCATAATACTAAATTATAGTAACACATTACCATGTGAAGTTTAACATTATAATATAATTCTGAATTATCATGATTATTTTCGGGATTAAATTTGAAATATTAATACAATATAAATAATATATTTCTGTCCATTTCTGAGCTTGTGTTTTGACACTGAATGTGCACTGTGTATTTGACTGTTTACAATCTTCTGCATCTGGTGATACGCTGTCATCTCCTCCTTTTCTGTTATACTGTGCCACGTTTGTAGATTTGCAAAATAACTTGTAGCGGGTTACTAATGTTTGGAATTGCACGAATGCTTTAACCTGAAGTAGATTTACATTTAGTCATTTCTTTCACAGCGCATGTGATTTGCTTTAAAACGCTAAAACACCAGCCCAAAAGCCCTGCGCGAACACTGAAGAGTGCGACACCCATTTATATTGAAACATACACAGCCCGTGTTTATCTTTGATAATGGCTTTTGAACATATCGCCATTTTGATTGTGCAAGCACAGAAGGATTGTGACGTCTACTGATGTGCTCTTTGTGAAACATAGTGGCCAAATAAAAAAAAGTGCATATATCAATATCGCGATATTCATGATATTGTTTAATTTCAGCAGCAAAATCATCGCGATTATATTGTGAATATTCGGCAATAGTTGCATGGAGTTCGACAGACAAGTCCTGGTTAACGATTCCTTCAAAACTTATGTTTTCCTCAGAACAAATAACAGCAGACAGGTTTGGAACCACATGAGGGTGAGTAAATAATTACAGAATTTTCAGTATACTGTATGAAGCAGCAAGTTTGGTTCTTTCTTCCAGCATCACTGTAGGAAGTGTGGTCAAGCCGTGTGTGGGAAGTGCTCTTCTAAGCGTTCCACTATTCCTCTCATGGGATTTGAGTTTGAGGTGCGGGTTTGTGACAGCTGTTACGACTCCATTACCGATGAGGAGTAAGTCAGACTCCTTTAAGTGTCATCAATGTTGTGAGTATAATAAATGACTTCTTATGACTCTAGATGACATAGAATCAACCTTTTTTTTTGCTTAGACGGGCCCCCACAGCAACATTCCATGATAGTAAGCACAGCATCGTACATATGCAGTATGAACCAACCAGGGGCTGGCTGCTCACCTCCGGGACTGACAAAGTCATCAAGGTCAGTACCGTTCACACGCAAATGTTTGATAAAGTGTCTGGAAATGAGATTTAAATGGTTTTAATCTCTGTGTTGTGCTTGCATGCAGCTGTGGGACATGACTCCAGTGGTATCTTGAGAATCCTTGGCATCGTCAGCAGAAAGGAACTGTGAAGGTGTAATCAGTCCGGAACATGAACCAAGAACTGTGTGTGTGTGTGTGAAGAACGTCCAGAGCTCTGCATAGTTTTCCATGGAAACATATCTTAACCAATGGCTGATGAGAATTCTGATACCACTTTCATTTAGAAAAATTCAAGGACGTCATGTAATGACATGGAAAACTGATGGTTTAAAAAATGAAACGACAGAACATGTGCATTTGTATGTATTTGTGCATGTACACACGGGTTATTGGAGACATGTAAATATATAGTCTAAATCTGCTTGGTTATATTTTGTGTAAATATTTGAGGTTGTTTATACTGACATGAACCAGTGTTGTTATATATATTGTCTATGTCTATATTCCACTGTCATCTTCTACTACTTTATCCCAAACATCAATGAATCATCCTGATATTACATCAAAGCATGCTGGAACTGTTTTTATATTTAAGTGCCTTCATCACAACTTAATCAGCGGTCAAGATTTGGCATGAAAAAAAATCTTATTCTAAAAAATACTGTTGCCGTTTGTTCACAACAAACTTTAAAATTTGCACTTTTTATTGATATAGTTTAATGGAAAAATTAAACATTAATTTTAGTTTACAAAACAGGCTCATCTCCACGCACCCAGTGTGAGTTGGCCCGCATAACACTTTGCAAATGCTTCATTAACCTTCGCTCCACAACTCTCACCCCCCACGGCCACCATGACTGTCACTTCGCCCACCCTACAACTTAATGCTGGAGCCGGGGTCTGTTACAAAGGGTAAAATTGAATCATGCTTCATTTATAATAATAATTGAATTTGATCTTATTAAAGTCAATGTGTCATAAACATCTGATAACTGAAATAAACCCTCACATTATTTCATTCTTTGATTTCTTGGTCAGAACATTTGTGATTCGGGCCATAATTTGGCACCTAGACACCACTTTCCACCGAACATTGATCGAACATTCCCACAGCACTATATGGACATTTGGGTTTTTAAAGGCTTATTGAGGAGCCATGAAATGTAAAACACAACAGCTGAGAAGATACAGGGTATGGACAAATAATGAACTCCACATGATAAAGAAGTTTGACTTTTTGGAGTAACGAAATCACAGTTGTGATTACGAAACAGCAGTATGTGTCAGCAATTTCACAATTGTTCAAAGTAACATAATGCAACCAAGAGATTTCCAAAGAGGCCAAATATAGTGGATGAACTGCATGCACAACCTAAGGATTTTGACTCATGTGAAACAGTAATAATTAGTGTACCCTTTGTTGACCTTTAACTAAAAGCTCATAGACACTTTTATTGCTGTTCATTGAAGTTCAGTAAATTACATGCCTAGTGACCAAACTGAACAGTGTATTTCTGAGATTTAAGTCTCAGAGAAGAGAAACGGTGCTCGAGTGACTTTCTGATCCTTTCTTTTACCTCTGAAATGACCTTTCTACTCAATATCCAGAACTAAGAACTTAGAAGATGCTTTTTACAGATTCCCACCACTGGTTTGTGATATATTTTAATGTGCCTGAAACTGTGAAATAAACAGTTTTGTCTGTTCTTATGAATGTGCTTGTGGTCCCACTGGAACGCTGTTATAAATGTATAGATGACCCTATACATGAAAATTCTCTGATCATTTACTCGTGTCATCTCAGATGTGTATGAGCCTTGTTTCTTCTGCTGAACACAAACTTTGTAGGTCCTCACAATGCAACTGAATGGGCGCCAAATTTTTGAAGCTTAGAGATGCACATAAACTAACCGGGCAGAAGTTTTGAAACACTTGACTGAAATGATTCTCATGATCTTAAAAATCTTTTGATCTGAAGGCGTTTGCTTAAATGTTTGAAATTAGTTTTGTAGACAAAAATATAATTTTGCCAACATATGAATTTATTTCATTATCCAATAAGTGCCCAACATAGACGGGAACTCCTTCAAAACTGTTTAAAAATCATCCCAGGATGATACCTCAAGAAGTTGTTTGAGAAAATGTCAAGAGTACATGTCTGCAAATTCTAGGCAAAGGGAGAGTACTTTGAAGATGCTAAAATATAACACAGTTTTGATTTATTTGGGATGTTGTTTAGGGGGTTGGGATTGTCCCTGTAATAAGTGCACTGTAAGTCGCTTTGGATAAAAGCGTCTGCCAAATGCATAAATGTAAATGTAAATGATGACTTTGCCATTATTCTAAAGTGTGAAAAAAAAGAAAAAAATAATAAAAAAGCAGAAGTGTTTCAAAACTTTTGATTGGTAGTGAAATAAAAAATAAAAGTTAAAAGTAATCCATACGACTCCAGTGGTTAAATCCATATATTTAGAAGCGATATGATAAGTGTGGTAAGAAACAGATCAATATTTAATTCATTTTTACTATCAATCTCCACTTTCACATTCTTCTTTTGTTTTTAGCGCTTTGCATTCTTTATGCATATCGCCACCTAATGGAGTGGAGAACTAATAATAAAAAAGGAATTAAACGTTGATTTGTTTCCATCATATATCACAGTAAATGATGGGAGAATTGTAGAATTTTTGACCTTTAATGAATCTCTTTAATGCAGCAGGTTCTGGTTGTTTTCTTTACACAGATTTCAAATATCACAGATAGTTTGTTTTTGCCTCCCGCTCAACAATTGTTGTCTATAGATAGGTCATACCATTGTTTTATCTCTGTTCCCTTACTCTATTACCACTCATTTTATGAATCCAGACAAAAAAAAAAAAAAAAAAAAAACACAATTAACTTTCCCTTTTGTATTAATACTATTCATAGAGAAAGAACAGTTTCAATTTAGTAATAATTACTTCAACTCCATAATATATTATATAATATAGTAAACCACACACTATACAGGTTTTGCACCTGTATCCTTAGCTACCTGCTAATGTAGTCATCATAAACACAACATATGGATTCTATTAGTTGCTATGGTTACAAAGTGTCTGTGAAGACCATAAATGTATATAGTTTGACAATTAAAACACCCAAATGATTCTGACAGATAGATGTAGCATTTATTAGCTTTTATTAAGAATTATCTCATCAGTCACAAATGGTCATATAAATTAAAATATGGTCATTAATACTTAATAATTAGCAGGTTAACAGTTAGTAAACTCATTTGTGTGTATAAGAGAAGGGGTTAACCCTTTTCTATAATATCTTTTCATCCATTTTCTTTCACATATATATATATATATATGTGTCATTTACTTTCTTGATAGTAATACAGAATGCTGGCACCATAACTTCATCTGCATGGGCTGGTCAAACTCTAGAGTACTTGTGTGTTTCATATAGCATGGTGCAATTTCAGCTATTCAAATCTTCTAATCACCGTTTATAAAACATTTAGATCTCAATTCTACAGGGAGCACATTTAATTTAGGCTCTCCGTGGAATTACATATTTTTCATCCTCAAGGCTCCAAGGGATTTTGAACTAAACTGATTAGCACTTGAAATTAACAGCAAGCTGCTCCAGCGTGCTCATCAGCTTCTCTTCTTCAGATGGCGAGGACCTGGAGGAGGCCAGGGGCAGGTGTGTAGAAACAGCTTTTCTGTCTGATGATGAAATAAAGTTCAGTTACAGGTTAAAGAACCCACTAGAGCAATGGTTCCCGATCCTGTTCCTGGAGGCCCCCCCCCCCCCAACACTGCACGTTTTGCAAATCTCCTGTGAGTCTCTACTAATGAGCTGATAAGTTGAATCAGGTGTGTTTGATTAGGGAGATATCCAAAATGTGTCATGTTGGGGGGGCCTCCAGGAACAGGGTTGGGAACCACTGCTCTAGACGAATAAATCCTTCGCAAAGTCAAGGTGAGCTTGGCCAAAAAACATGTTTAAACCTGTACAGCACATTAAAGCACAATACATTGCAGAGCTTTCCTGTCACAATTAAGTTCTATATTATAAAGTAACTTGACCTTGGAAGAAGAGGCCACTGGGCTGTCTGCTGGCAGCATCCGATATGGCCAGCCACACCGCTGTGTCGGCACCTTGCACTTCAGTACGGAGTTTATTCTTCATCTTAGCATAAAAGTCGGGCATGGATGTCCGCACCGCTGTGGAAAAAAATAACTCATAACACAGCAACTCATTGTCCAAGACTACAAAAACATCTGTATCTTTTAAGGAAGACATTTACTTGCAAATGTTACAGAAGCCAGTACACACACACACACACACACACACACACACACACACACACACACACACACACACACACCTGGGGTATCTGCCCAGCCTGGATGCATGGACGAGAAGTATACTTCTTTGTGCTGAGCGGCCCATTGCTCTGTCATGATCACCTGCTGCCTCTGTAAACACAAAACAACTCTAGTACCTTTACTGACATACTGACTAAAGCAAACCTGAAAACATCAACAATACGCCAGGGGGCCCATTAATTCATGACCGCCTCTACAGCAAAAACTACTTTACGTCATTGCACCTTTGGCCCCGCCCACACTCACAGAGAGAGAGAGAGAGCAGGACAGACAGGCCTAGTGTTGCTTAACTATTCCTGAACACCAAAGGGGACCCATCTGGACTATTTTGAATTATTTTTGTATATAAACATGCACTACACAGATGTCTTTGATTGTTGTCATTTATCTCACATTGCTTTTAAAAGACACGGTGTCAAGTTACAACTCTGAAAAGGAGACGGCGGAATGGAGCTTTACAGGCCCAGCAGAAAAAACATAAAATATTCAGGTCACTGTGTCAAGTTAAATATAGTTTAATACGTCAAACACATCTTGAGATCCCTAAGTTCAGATTTGCGCACCATCAAGAGTTTTAAACACAAGAATGTAACACATGTTTGTGTTGTTCTGCTGAAGTGTTTCTTCACTGTATAAACTGTGTGTTGCTCATACAGCTGAAGTTTCACTTACTGCCCCCTGGAGTAAACAGGTGGTACTACAAGCATTTCTCAGGAATCTTCCTTGTTATGGTCCGGGGGCATGTGATTGTGTTATATATATATATATATATATATAATTTTTTTTTTTTTAACAGTATTTAAAAATTAAAACAACAAATTAGTGAACACAAGAGCTTAATCTGACAAAAAGATCTAAATGATCCGGTAGCAGCCAATTTTATTGAATTTCATGACAATGTCTCCTTTGTATATCTGTGGTATAGAGGAGGCAACCTTGAACTGATTTTAAAGAGATAATGATGTTTTTTGGATTTATACCCTTCAAACCTCATCACCGTTGGGGCTCAATGATTAAGTATGTTCTTATGTATGTAATACTTTGTAAAATGGTTGTCTGTCTTCTACTTGTGATTTACCGATATTATCGTATGGATGTTTTACCATTTTTTTGTATACTTCAACCATTTTTTGGTGCGTTTCTTTTTATTTGTCCTTTTAATTTGTTCAATATTTACGTTGTCTTTATAGGTCTTGATTTAAGAATTATTCTACCAAGAGGTGTTATTGTTTTTCTATTTTGGACCTGACATCATTTAACTAATTGGTATTGGTGATTAGTCACATTATTGTGAACAAACGTTTAGATTGTTAATGATGTATTTTAAATCTGTTAGTATTGCACTTCCTTTTTATGGAAGCGTGATGATGGTTGTGTGACAAAAACATTTGTATCACATCAATTTTTTCAGACAAATCATAATACAGATATAAAATGCAATCAGCATCTCATGGTTTTGACTGAAGAAGAACCATAACAGACAGGTTTAAATGAGAGTTCATGTCAGTACCTTGTTCTGTGCATACACCATGGTCCCATCAAAAGGGCCTTTCTCAAACTGAAGGTCTTCAACGTTCAACTTCTGAACCAGCATCCCACCAGATGACACAGTGATCTGTACAAAGAATGAATGTGACAGTTTTTATGCCACACGGCAGAAATGTGTGTGGTATTAAAAGCAACCAAAACCTTCATTGGCTCACAATACGTTGGAGGATCCACTCACCACTCTGGGATTCTGTGACTTTTTCAGTGTGGGAATCAGTGCAGTTGTCAATATATACGTCCCTAACAACAAACAACATTATATATGCAGTGTGAAGAGATGACACTAAAGACATTTGTTTTACAGATATAATGGAAGAGACTCCACAAGAAGGGGTAAACTTGTACAATACAATACTGTAATACGCCCTCATTCTTTGTAGTACATATGTTTATTTTATTAGTTAATACATTGTGTAACTATACCAAGTGTGTTGGTTGCAAAGTTTTTCTCCAGGCCATCCTCTGTCAGTTCTCTCTGATTTACCATGCAGCCAGCGTTATTGATCTACAGCCATAAACCACATGAAGATAAGACAAGGGTTTGGCATTTTGAGTGGAGGCAGCATGGTAATGCACATTGCACATCTATAAAATTTTAAAATATTTACCAGAACATGTAGACTGTAGTTTTGAGAGAATCCGTTGGCAAACTCCCACACTTTCCTGGGGCTTGACATGTCAACAAGGTGGACGTGTACATTCTGAAAGCAAATGAGAGACAAACTTAGAATAGAGTCCACAGCATCTGTCCCAGGGCCCATGTTGATCAAATGTGAACTAATTTACTATCCAAATTCTGCCTTGTTCTGAAAATATACCTCATTTTTACTATGATCCACAATCTCCTTTCTCGCCTCCTCTGCCCGATCCTTATTTCTGCACACCAGGTGTACTGTCCCACCTGAAGAAAAAACGAGAATATATAAATGTTCAGACTGCTTTATGATTTAAGTTGCACTGCACATCATTTACCAGAAGAGGTCACTGTTGCTGTCCCTTTTGATTGTTACATTTCAACATTCCAATTGTCATTAGCACGTTCTGATGGAATGTTCAAGATATTTCCTGTTTGTCATTTAATAAAGGACTGACAACAATTGGAGCTGTCGCTGTTATGAAGTAACAAAGTTGTGTTTTCTCACCTCTTTTGGCAATTTCGCAGGCGGCTGCTTTACCGATGCCACTGTTCGCCCCGGTGATCATGAAGGAGCGGCCGCTCACACTCACCTCCAGATCCGCCGCGCTGAAGCGCCTCTCCGCTGCCTCATAACCGCTCCTGATAAGAGGGAATGATGATTTAACGAGAAAAGACCAATGCAAGGACAAAAACTACCGACTGTGAAATTAGGAAAATAACTGAAAAGTGATAGTTAAACAGTAATAGAGAAAATTTGTTGTGTATATGTTCATTGCTTATAAAAGGTACCGGGCATCACAGATATACTGGGTTGCAGGGAGCACCTACTTCGTATATTCCTGTAGACCTTTTATGAACCAAACAGTGTTTCGATAGAGAGACATTAGTACGGTTTCACGCGCTTCTACTCAGTAACGTCGTCCCTGTCATAACACGCGCGTTGGTGTTCAAAGCCACGCCCCTGTAGCGTTTGATAACATCACGTGTCAAGTGTGTTGTAAGCGGGTCACAATACACATGCGCAGTTTTACTTAGTACATAACTACAAAGATAGGATAAATGCTTATAATCTTTTCAGCATGACACCCAGTGTCTTTGTTGTGTACACTTTTTGTTGAAATTTTCATCAAAGCATAAATGGCATAAACCGATTTGACCACATTATTGCATTATGGCCATATGTTTTTAGGAATAGTCGAGTTTACCAACTTGCTCATTTATATTTATTTTATATTAGTATATAGTATATATATATTAGTATATAGTATATATATTAGTATATAGTATATACCTCTGTTTGACATAGACATTCCCAGTTGTCAGGATGGCCGAGTGGTCTAAGGCGCCAGACTCAAGGTTCAAACCTTCCCAAGCTGACATGGGGCTTCTGGTCTCCGAATGGAGGCGTGGGTTCGAATCCCACTTCTGACAGAACTTTTTTTCTTTAAATCACTTTAGCTGAACTTAAAACAAATGCCTATCTATATTTAAGACTGTGTGCAGTGTATTGTAATGTTTTTACCCAAGACATTAAACATCCATTCGAGGCAAAAACTGAAGTAGCACCCATTCTGCTGAGCTTTCATGCTTCGTGCACCTACGAAATGTACAATGAAATCATCTGAAAGTGTCAAGGTAAATGCAATTAGCAGCTATTGAAGGTGCAATAAAGAGAGTGCGTTCTGATTAAAGATGAATCAAATCGCTAAAAGTATATATCTGGCTTAAATTATATTTAAATATAAATAAATAAGATAAAATACTTCACATTAATCCTGGACAGCATCTACTTGATAAAAAAGCATCCACATCAGATTAATGGGTATCATAGAGATTGTTTCTTATTTGGTGGTCATAACACTGTAATGCCATTTCATTAACTTTCTTGGCCTGTAATGGAAATAATGACAATAAACTTGACATGAAATGTTCAGACATGAATCAAAAAGCACCACTTCAAATGATCCTGTATTTTTATCCAATTATCCAGTCTGATAGTGTAAAATTTTCACAATATTTTCAAGACAATTAGAAAATAATATAGAACAAAATACGTTATGTTTTATTTTTCATATATCAAGGAGATAATGCATCAAATAAAGACAAGTCTATAACAGGATTCATCACTTCCACGCTGACATTTCATGAGACGCAACTGGCTGTCAAACACACATTGAGCTATAACACATAAGATGGCCTAACACAAGTGTTTTTTACTCTAAATATATGAGTCTAAATATAGATTCACAACATCATATCAGTAGTGCACACATATGACAATAGTCATATCATACTGTTCATGTGTTACACTTACTATAGTTCACTTCCATGTTGTTTCTTCATCAAATAGCAATGCCAAATGTAAAGTCAATCACTGAAACAGAAGACTAAGAAATAGCATGTATATTATGAATGTGTGTGTGTGTGTGTGTGTGTGTGTGTTACACTACTTTATAAAAGATAGATGAGGGTGGGCACAACTCCAAAAAATGTATGAGGTACAGAAGGTGGAATGTGATCCTGCATGGTCACCAAAGACACGAGGTGTGCGTTAGGTTAAACCATGAATGATTTTCATTTTTTCTTTTTATATATTATATTGATTCATTTGGCCCTATTTTTAATTGAAGTAATGAGTAGTATCCTACAATTACACTTACACCACGCCAATGCCGAGCCAAGTCAATTTGACGGTCTTATCAATGTTTACACAGCGGATAAGACGATCCGTGTATTGGACTGCAATGGCTATTAAGATCCTCAAGGGGGCGCCAGACGAACAGGTATTATTCCGATTAGTACAAATATTGTAGTACTTGCTTTCTCAGTAAAAATAAGACTGAAAACTTTTGCAAGAAAATAAATGTGCTACCTACAGTGACTCGATGATCCAAACAGCCCCACTTCTCTAGTTTACAAATTCACATTCGTTCCTATAAATCTCGGTTGCTCACTATCTAGCACACTTATTAGATTAGCCGCTAATTAAATGCTCCTCCACGCACATATACAACTTTCTGTTTTATTTCAAGGCAGATCGTCCTGTCTGTTTACTGCATGGACGTGCGTGACTGTTTCTCACAAATAGAAAAGGGTGGAATTTAGGCGTGTCTACCTCCGAGGCCACACCAGGTAAAAAAGCCAATGGATGGGGAAACACGGAAGTTCACAAAAACTGACAAGAGAGCGTGCAGAGCCTCCAAAATCACATTTGCGCTCCAGCTTAGATGGAGATTGACTAAACGCAATGGACCAGATAAGATCATGCTGAGCGCGTCTTGGTGAATGATTTGTTTACTCTCACGAGCTTACATTGTTTAGGTTGGATTTCATTTAAAGTAGACATGCATCCACAACACAACGATCGACAGACGACGCGCCTCTGAAAAGAGACATTCAAACGAGTAATCTGGGAAAAATGAGTGCTGCAGTTACAAACAGTGAGGGTCAAGTGCCCTCCATCCCTGATGTTAAAATGACCGAGGGACTCAGTGTAAAGGATGTCAATCAAGTAGTCATGGAATTCCTGATGTTCATGATGAGAGCGATTGTCCTGTGCTATCCCGTGTACCTGACCGGCTCACTTGGACTGAGCATCAGCTGGGTTCTTCTGAGTATGCTGATGTGGACCATGTGGAAAAACAACCGCAAGTGGAAAGATAATAGGATCGACACAGCCATTGACTTCTTGGAAAACGAGAAGACCGTGATCAACTCTGAACTGAAGGCCATGGACATGCCAGCTTGGGTGGGTGGCCTTGGCACACACAAGCCCTTACTTACCACCAGTTAACCTTGATACAAATAATACTATTTTAAGTAATAGGTGCTGTGTGCAAAGAGGATTTGAATGAGATGACACTGTTGTACAGTATTGTTTCTGTGCATGTTTAGTTTTTAAAGCCTCTACTAGTTGTGCAATGCATGCTGCTTTCTTGGTATCCTAACAAAACTGGATTGGCATTGTTGTGACCTAGCAGAGGTGTGGTTTCTTGTTGCTGTGTTGCTTTGGGAACCACACACACACAAATGTGTCAGTTTGAGTTTCTTAATGAAAATATTTTAAATACTTTAAATACGTCAAAGATTGTCTGGTAACACTTTACCATAAGGTTCTATATGTTAGCAATGGTTATTGCATTAGGTATCATGGACTAACAATGATTAATATATTTTTCAGCATTTATTAATCTTGGATAATGTTTGTTTATAAAAATACTATTGTTCATTGTAAGTTCATGTTGGGTCATAATGCATTAACTAATGTGCAAAAGTAGGGTACAACGGGGCTAAAGTGACACACCTTAAGGAAAACGTGCTTTTTTTCTGATCAAGATTGAAAAATAAGTGTCTTTTTATTGAATATTAATGGAGCAACATGTTTTGTGTAATAGTCATTTATAAAAGAAGGTTGTTTTTATTAAAAATTCCTTTTCAGGGGTTTTGTTTTTTTTAAAAAAAAGTGGCGAGGGTTCCTTTTACCCCACACTTGGTGTTATAGGGCAAAATTTGACAACATAGGCAGATATTTTTGAGATGACAAGATGCTTTTTTTGAGTAATTAAGACCATGTTTACCAAAGTCTTTCTAGCAAGTCAGTCCACTGTCGGCCATCTTTAGAACACTCTCGGGAGGCGATTTCAAGTCATGCCAGTGCAGCTCGTATCTAATTGAATGGAGAAAGGCCAAAATCTCAAAAACGGTTGGTCAAGATTACGCTCAAAGAAAATATTTCAAATCAGCAATAAAATCTGACAATAGAGGTGTCATGAATTGTGATTCTTTACCTCATATTATGCTAAAAAAATGCCATTTTCCCAGCTTGTATATCTAATGCACATGCGTGTTCTAGAGTTGATTGAACGGTGATGTCATGTTTCTAAAAGGTGATTGTCTCTTTTAACTGTAAGGCGGGACTTCCTTTCTACACCTGTTGACCATTGGGCGCTCAGAGCTGCTTGGTTGAGCGTAACAGTTTCTCCCATCCATTTTAATAGAAGTGGCCCGTCTCTGCTAAATAATGTCTGTGCTTACTCAAATTAACCTCTTCAGAAAAGGATGCACCATTTCCTGTTAATTTCAGTCACATTTGGCATTTCATGAAATCATAGTATTTTATGAACAAATTAATCTCCATTGTGATTGGATCAGTCATATTGAGCACACTTTGAACATTTTTCATAACAAATCTATTTAAGATTAGGGTTGAGATTCAACTTTATTGTCATTGTGCAGAGTACAGGTACAGAGCCAATGAAATGCAGTTTTTTCGCATATCCCAATTAAGCTGAGGTCAGAGCGCAGGGTCAGCCATGAAACGGCACCCCGGAGCTGATAGGGTCAAGGGCCCAACAGTGGTATCTTGACGGTGCTGGGGCTTGAACCCCAGACCTTTTGGTCAGTAACCCAGTATTTGCCCCACTATTTGCCCCACTTAATTAAAAACAATGTGTTTTATAGGGGCTTTTAGCCCCTGCAACAGGAGTTTTTAAAAAAAAAAAATGTTTTTTTTTTACCTCAAATACTCTCCTTTAATCACCTTCAAAACTAAGAAGGACAAATAAGTATTATGTCTTAAAATAAATGATATTTTCATGGATTTTTCATTAGCAACATAAATTTGCAACATTTGAAAAAGGATTAAATATTAGTTCAAATTACTTAAAAGGGAGAAAATAAAATCAAAAGTGCCTTTAGCCTCATTGTACCCTAATGTTTATTGTTTGTTCATGTTAACTAGTTTACTAATGTTAACAAATGGGATCTTACTGTAAAGTTTTACTGATTGTCAAGGCACGGACATTCATTTTAATGCAGTAAGACTGCCTTGTTTACAAACTCTAATCTAACCTTCATTTTACCCTATGTGACAACAAATAGCCAATTTAAAGAGTTGGCTTATGTTTGTCGAAGAGCTAATTTTCTTCTCTGCAAAATAACTGCTGTCACATTTGCCACATGTCTGATCTTATCAATTGATATTGATGTACAGTAATTATCAAGTGCCCTGAATTTGTGGCACCATCAAATGTCCTGACAAAAAATGCATACCTGGCATTTCCTCGAGGTCTGAAAATGTGGTAATTTTGTGTCCATGTAGTCCTTTTGTGCTCCATGATGTCTGCCATCACAACTCAATATATCAGTTGCATAAAAACCATATAAGATTTATTTTTGATCTAATATTTAACTAAATATTCTGAAAGGAAAATGAGAAAATGATGGCAAAGATTAATTCATTTGCATAAATCTACTGAACATTAATTCACTGCTCATATAAAAGTTATGTACCACCATACTGATGGACCATCATTTTGTTATGAACTGTTCTGTATGTCCCTGTTTCTTTGTCTTTTTCCTCAATAGGTTCAATTTGCAGATGTGGAGAAGGCTGTGTGGATCAACAAGGTAAGACTTCATCTACGATTTGCACCTTCGTATTATGGTAATCCCGTGTTTCATAAATGTGCCTGCCTTCGAGAGTACAGTTCTGTTTCAGGTTTTTTTTGGTTAACTGCTGGTCTCTGAATGTGCTTGTTTGTTGTAGATTCTTCAGCAAGCGTGGCCATTTTTTGGCATGTTCATGGAGAAGCTTCTCATTGAAAACATTCAGCCATCTGTAAGATTGTCCAGTCCCCATCTCAAGACCTTCGCCTTTACAAAAGTCCACATGGGACAGAGGGTATAATTCCATCATAGTCTAAGACACTTTGTTTTTAACTGGGAATAGACCCCGGAACACATTTGTAAGAAGTTTTCATCAATCAACTTTCAATCAGTCAATCAAAGTTTACAACTGTGAATTTGTGTTTCAGGCTCCAACTATTACAGGGGTACGAGTGTACACCCATGAGGTGGACACAAGAGAGGTCATCCTTGACCTCAACTTTATGTAAGATACAGCAAAAAACATCCTTTTGATTGATGGATTATCTTGCTAACCCATTGTAATGCCATTGTTAACTCATGTAGCCATTTTTATGTGTGTGTACATCACAAAATTAGGAAAACCAAGTACGGTCATAAAAAACGCATTTGTGCATGGAACTACTTTCTTACGCGACCGATCAGAATCTGCCGTTGCTGGTTCAAAACAAATGATGCGTCCAAACCTCCATTAGTAATTCAAAAAGTTCACTTCAGAAATAATATCACGGCTTGTGCTGTTTCTAACAAGTTATTGGATAAACAAGGATAGACGGCTGGATGTGTGTGTGTGTGTGTGTGTGGGTGTGTGTGTGTGTGTGTGTGTGTGTGTGTATGTGAGAGAGAGAGAGAGATGGAGAGATGGAGAGATGGAGAGAGAGAGAGAGAGAGAGAGGGAGAGAGAGAGAGAGAGGGAGGGAGTGAGTGAGTGTGTGTGTGCGATCACCTGTTGCCACACCCAATCAGATATTTTTCAGTGAGCTTTCTCAGTAGAAAACAGACGTCCAAGAGGGGGTATTCCTCTCTATTTCAGAGTAGCCGGTCCGCAAGAGTCATTCTCTATAGAAACAGCGATGTCCTCCACTAAACTCCGATAAAAGTACTTGAGTTCTGTAATTAATCAGTCTGTTGTGTCTCTCAGCTGTGACGAGCCTTAATCCTGAAGTTGTCCGTTTAAAGCCGTTTAAAGCTATTTCCTAGTTTTGGTGATGTATTAGTAATACGAGCGATCACATAGCGCAGTTCTATGTAAACATTGACTAACGGATTCACTTTACGTCACCAACTGGCTCATATTACACACAAAAATGATCTTTTGCCACCACCTGCTGGCTAACATATGTAATTTCAAAAATAAAGCCAGTAACTCCTAACAGATACACTTTAGTTTAGAACAGTATGAAAGCGGAGTGATACACACACACACACACACACACACACAAACACACACACACACACACACACACACACACACACACACACAGTGAAGCGTCAGAGTGCTGATGGTGTCACACCATCAGTGGTCATGGAACGTCTCTCGTCCAATCAGATTCGAGGAGCAGAACTAATTGTGGTATATACATTTATAGTATTAATCCAAACACAATAACATTTTTGCAAAAACTTCACTATACATACACAACGTAAAAAAAAAACAATTTAGTCATTTTATTGAATCAGATTAGAAACATTTTCATTAAGTGTGATTTTGGGTCTGTAATTCAGAATTCAAACTAATAATAATATGCCTCGTAAAAATGTAAATAAAATGACTGTGCATGAAAAGTAGCATTTAAGTGTTTCATTAAGAACATATAGAGTAATGAGTTGTGTAAATGCATTTCTGTCTGAAATGTTTTTGACTCTCTTTTCCCTTTTTCTAGTTATGAGGCTGATGTGGACATTGATGCTGATGTTAAACCAGCCATCAAAGTTGGAGTTAAAGGAATTCAGGTTGGTGAAGGAACAATATTAATGTTAAAACTGAAATGTAAAGTTCATGATAGTACATATTATTTACTAAAGTTGACTTTAAAAGATATGAGATGTTTCACATGATTTGAGAGTAAATGTCATTAGTCTGAGAACGACTCCACAGCAGAGTCATTCATAAAAAAGATGAGAAACATCAACAACTATAAATCTTTTTTTATTTTATTTTCATTCAGCTTCAAGGCATGATACGTGTAATTCTTGGGCCTCTGATTGGTCAGGCACCCCTTGTAGGTGGAGTCACCATGTTTTTCATTCGTCGACCTGTGAGTATGGAAATTGCATGCAATTTCTACTTTTGAAGTAAAACATAAACGTGTCATGAGTTCACCGACAACTCTGTTGTGTATAAAATTACATTTTCAGACTCTGCTAATAAATTGGACTGGAATGACTAACCTTTTGGACAGTCCAGCACTAAGGTACATTCACAGATTTAGATTTTTTTCTTGAAGTGTCATGAAACCCCCTAGTTCAGCACCTTTAGTTTACACCTCAGAAGTGTCATGAAAGGTGGGTTGGGGGCGGGGGGGGGGGGGGTGTTCGCTGTGTTTGCTGTGTTTTTCTGCATATCGTGGCACCATTTTGTTGTCCGTTCTGCACAACGCGGACCATTCGGCCCGTTTCGCGGCCGACCCACCGGCCTGCTCAGTTCTCGATGACACCCCTGATCGGCCCCAAAGTGCGTCGGCCCACCGGGAAAATGTCCGGTATGCCAGATTACCAGTCCAGCCCTGGTGTACAAGAACATCTCCTTTGACGTTTGAGTCTGCGACGAGAAGTCTCGGATCTCATGACGAAAGGTCATCTTGTGTTTGCACTCCTGCGACAGGCTGAGACAAGTCCCAGACGCTGCTACAGTTTTCAAAACTGCTTGATGTCTTATCTTCAGATGTGTGAAAGACAGACAATGAGCCACAGCCAGCAGAAGACAGAAAATGATTAGAAAATAAAATGAAACTTCACCCACATCTCCCTAACCGCTGCCTTTATTATTTTTAACTGTTTTTTTAAATGTTTCCTTTTGCAAAAAGAAAAATGCACACAAGCCATTCTTTCATCTTTGTTGAAAGAGGAGAGCAAAATTTGGGTAGCAGGAGACAAAAAAATAAAGCCTCATCCACATCTGCCTATTAGCTGTTTTTATTATTATAAGCCGTTTTTATATTTTTTTTTTCTTTTGCAAATGGTGCCAATAAAGCGATTAAAATGGACGAGAGCCGTTTTGACATGTTATCAAGAATAAACTACGTGAGTTTGTGAATACATTGCATTAAATTTAGTATAAGATTTCAATTCTAGAAAAACCGGACTGTGAGTCGCAGGATGCCGACTGCAAGTCATATAGTGTAAGCTTTGCTTCACTCTCACTTAAAATACAGATGGCTGAACATCAGAGTTTTTTTGGTACTTTGCTACATATGAATCATGGGACAGAAGTATGAATGTGTAAAGAAAATGAATGGGTCTCATGACCCATGTCTATTATAATAGATGTGTAGAACTATATAAAGTAAATATGTCCTTGTGAATTGTTGGTATTTCTAAAAATAACTCTTTTGACAATGCTTTTTATATTTAAGTACCCACACTGTCCCATAAGAATGAAAGTATTTTTTATTAAAGTCATATTTGAGTCATAACCTAATCACTGTTGTGTGTTGTGCGATAAATTGCGCATTTGCTCTGTAGTAGTAAGCCAGCAGTTAGCATCGTCACAAGCATTAGCAACTAGGTCAAATGAATGCTTCAGGGGCTAAACAAATAATGGAAACACCTAATCGTAAATGAAGCATTGTTGGGCCACCCACTGCTTTTAGAACTGCTTCAGGACATTCAATCTTGTCATACAAGTTTTGTGTGTACTGCGTAGCAAAAAATCTTCCAATACTTTGATGGATGAATAGTATTAGGACAGATAATATTATTGCTTTTGAAGATGTCCTTCTGCTGGTGCTTTGAAAGATGACTTTGTTTTTGTGTTCCCAATAAAATAAACAGTATGTTCCTTATTTGCCATGTATTGCCACACCACATGACATGCAGTCTCTTTAAGTTGCTTAAAGATATTTCATCCATTAAAATGAATCTCTATTAATAATTAGTAGTAGAGATATACATATATATACCAGCCAGACAGGAATGATTTTATCGGTTAGGCTCCAAAGTTAAGTCACAGTTTCTCATATTGTAAACCCAAATTTCTCTGTTTACTCTCTAGTCATATGTCAGAATCTGCAATTGTGGACATCATCGCCTCTCTCATGGTTCTGCCCAATCGGATGTGCTTCCCTTTGATTGATCAAGTCAAGCTCGACCAAATGAGGTTTCCACTGCCTCGAGTAAGACTTAACTATTCTCATTGCCAGAATCGAAGAGCTTTTTCTATGTTTGTTTCAAACAAGGCCTATAACGGCTCATGTTTTGGAAAATAAGTATTACAGCTACGTTTGAGAGCCTTCGATTAGCATATAATATATTTGACGACTGCTTGATGTTCTTTTGGCAGTGCTAGAATATTGTCCAAAACTCCTAGTTTTGTGATGCTTTGTATTTACTTTGATTTTGTATTATTTTATTTCATCACCATGTGAACACCCTTCCTTTCTTGATGCCTTAAGGGTGTGGTACGGGTCCATGTGATAGAGGCCCGGGATCTTGTAGCAAAAGACACACACATGATGGGAATGGTGAAGGGCAAGTCAGATCCATATACTGTGCTGAGGGTCGGAAACAAGCAGTTCAAAACAAAGACCATAAAAGAGAACTTGAATCCACGCTGGAATGAAGTTTATGAGGTAACAGCTTGTGTTTTGTCAACACATAAGCACTCCCCTATCCTTCTATAAAGTACACGTACTGTTCATGTCAAACCAGGGGCCACATAAGGGCCAGGGTGGCACTGGTACACCCTGATTGACAGCTGGTCCATCCAATTAAAGCTGCTTGGCTTCTAGTAGTTTGGAAATGGAAAGAAAGTGCATTTTGTCACACACCAAATTAGTATAGCATCATTAAATACATGTATAGTGTATCATCATGCATTTTTATTTCAAATAGAAAAACTTTGACTTTATCTTGAATTATCTCATAAAGGGTAAGGAAACCGGTGCACTTTATAATTTTTTTAATTAGATTAATATCGAGATTTCTGGCATTGCCACGTTGTCGACCCATAGTGGATAAAAATTAGGAAATGCAAAGAGATCTCATTGCTGCATTTACAGTGTATATGAATTTCAATAGTTCGTCGTTCATGAAGCTCCTGGGCAAGAGTTGGAGGTGGAAGTTTATGATGAAGACACAGACGCTGATGATTTTTTGGGAAGGTGATTATGCTTAAACTTGATCATTCTTCTACCCTTCATGCAGATTAGAGTGCAGAATATAATGAAAGCCATTTGAGTAAAACATGGTTAGCACTTGGAAAGTATGTAATTCAGTTTGAGGTGTTGGATTGTATGCCACAGGTTCAATCTGGATTTCGGGGAGGTGAAGAAAGAAAGGGAGCTAGACAAGGTACGTTTTAATAAATCCCTCTTTAGAAAGTTCCTCTTCACACCTGACAATGCGTCTCATTTCTTTGGAATGAGAACGTAGTATTTAGGTGAATTCCTCTGAACATTAACAAAATAGTTTCATGTTTATATTGTGGTATTCTTTGAAGTTCCTGTAAGTACCATGGTATATGAATAAGGTAATTATGCAGTGCCGTGGTATTATAATCTAATACCATCACTGTACTATGCTCCACCATAGTACTTCTATCAGAAAAGTCAATAAGTGTGGATTATTGGGATTAATACAAATGTAGAAATACTTATATCATTCGGTTTAAGCCCCGTCCTTCGGTTCAGCACTCTGGTACTTGCTTGGACTGTTGGATCCTGCCAGAAGCAATGACGGGAGCAGAGCCCAGGACGGGACCTAAACTTGTGATGATGGGGTGGAGGGGGTGAAAACAAGTAAGCAACAATGAGAAACACCTGAGCGGCCTTGTGATTGGATGAGATGCCTGATAGAATAATTCCTGATATCTTCATGCTAGAACTGCGCTTACAATTCTTTGCAATGGAATCAAAGCACACATGTGACAAGGAATGCCATACTGTGTGGTTTGCAAACCGACAGTGGACAAACCCTTCTTTGCTTCTATTCTGCTTGTAGTTTTGTTGTTAAAGTGACCCACCATTCCTCTCTTTGGTTTGCAGTGGTTCACTCTGGAGGACATTCAGAGTGGTATGGTACACATGAAGTTACAGTGGTTTTCTCTGCAAGCAAACCAAGCACTTCTGAATGAGGTGAGCTTGTAGTGTTTATTCATTGGCTTATAATAATGTACTTTGTTTTACCAATTTGTAAACTGTCATTCTAGACATTCTTTTTTTTTGGTGATCAAATGTTCATCAAATATTTGTATCTTCTTGGAAAAGTGAATCATAACCCAAACATATGCATAATTTACATATGCAACAATTACAATCACCATAATGATAATAATAATACTAAAAATAACAGGGAGGATTTCATTTTTTTTTTTAAATAATAATAATAATATCATTCAGACTCAGTGACACATTTATGCATAATTCCCAAAAAATCCCCACCCTTGGTAATTCTGTGTAGCTACAAATTACAAAAGCACAAGTGAAATATGTATTGAGGTTGCTCTATTTAATTTAGCAGCAGCTAACAATAAGAACACCAGTTTGTAGCTGGGAAAAAAAAAACAATCTTGAGAAAAGACTACATTCATTTTAAATAGTTATAATGAACTGAACAGTGCTCTTGAGTTAAACAATTTTAATAAATTGTATTTAATAAACTGTAGATTTGACTTGCACAGTGTTAGAGATGCCAGATTGTTACATTCCTAGAAAGGCGTTAAGTGCTGTATTTTCTTACTACATGATTATCATGTAAACCTGAACATCTAAATTATAAAACAGCCAGGATCAAATTCTAGATCAATAATGATTTACGCTGTTCATTTTGTCCTTTCAGACCACTGATGGTCTGTCTTGTGCCATGCTGGCAGTATACCTTGACAGTGCCTCCAATTTGCCTGTAAGTATACGTGCACAATGTGGTCATCTCTGAAAGACTGTCAGCATTTCATCACACAACTTTATTTTTTCTTCCATATATTTTTTATAACCATTTTCTTTGCAGAAAGACCATAGAGAAGTTGTCCAAAATGATAAGCATGGAAAACCAGCCAAAGAAGCTCGGGTAAGAAATCGCCTCAACTGACCATTGTACACACTGGATAAAGTGGAGTTGTGTGATGGTTCTAGTGCAGTGGCACCATTAATGCTATTGGCGTGACCAATCCTAACCAGGCCTGATGCGATAGTCAAGACAAAATGGCTTGTCGTTTGTATCCTGAGTGTGAAATTGCTGGTCAAAGTGGCACAATCACAGCCAATCAGAACATATTTGTAGTTTAAGGTACAGTTATGAGAAGTGGGATTTTCCTTTCTTTACCTGCTGTTGGGATAAAAGCATTGAACAGTTCTCACAGGAGATATAATACAAAGCTAGATGTAATATGAACAATACATTGAGGTATTTCACTCTTGTGATTGCTTATCTCATGTTTTTGGAATGCAGTCTTGTATGGAAAAGGGAGCATACCAGGAATTACATCATGCCATATTAACTGTGAACTTGATAAAGGCGCTAGTTTTAGTTTTTGCTTCTCGAAAAATGTAACTACCTGTTCAACTGGTTTTCAGAGACTCAACTATGAAACTGACAAAGTTAACCACATATACATCATGCAAATTAAAAGGTGAAACATCAAAACACTTTTTCATAGTCTAATAGTTTCGTAAACATAGTTATGTCCCATTGTCAGCGGATCACAAACATATTTTTCAAACATCTGGAGGTTTATTAGATGAATATAGAAATGAAAAACGCACATAGTTTGATTAAAGTCTTCCTGCATGCATTCTCTGAATTCTTTCTTCAGTTGAAACTAAAAGCATTTCTGAAACTGCCAGAGCTGCCCCTGGCACAGAATGTTTTAATGCTGGCACCGTCCCTTAACACTAGCGAGCGGCACAGAGAATTTGTTTATCTCTCTTTTTTTGCAAGCTCCAAACCTTAACTGCATTGACATCACATGTTTATGTAAACATGCTGTAAGCTAACATTATTTGCCCCACGAATGACTGGGGCCAGTACAATTTGCTAAGATACTTTACTGGATGCAGCATTACCATAAAATGGTGCCATCATAAGATACAAGGATGGTTCCCCTAAAGCAACCTGGGATTGTGCCATGCTCTAGCGTTCAAAGATGATAGCTCAAGGAACACTCCTTTCTGGGGTTTAACCTGCAAATTAGGCTACACTCTTTAACCGTTACTTTAACAACTAGGCTAGACACTGTAGGTTATATTTAAGCGGTAGAATGGGGGGGAAACTGAATTGTCCATTGAGGTGCATTCTACAGTGTTGTTGTTTTTGTGTCTAGTGGCTCACAATTACCTTTATTTATAGCTGTGTCCATTTTAAATTGCAGCTCACCAGAAAAACGAACGACCCCAACTCATATGTGGAGTTTTCCATAGATCAACAAAGTAAAAAAAGCCAGGTATACAACTCTTTTGGAATCTAACTGTAATGTCAAAATCCTCTGATATCCATTTTCTTAAAAACTGTCTGTCATCCTATACATTTAAAAGCTGGTGTGTTTTCATAGGTGTTTTATCTTTTGACAGGTTGTGTTTGCCTCAAAAGACCCAGTCTATGATGAATGCTTCACATTCTTTGTACACAGTGTGAATAGCCAGGTGCTGAATATTGAGGTAAACAGGACACAGTCCCTTAATGGCAATTCAGGCCACTTGACAGCCATATGACAGCCTACAGGTACAGAGCCAATGAAATGTCCCAACTAGTATATCCCAACTAATATCCCAACTAAGGGGGTCAGCCATGAAACGGCACCCCTGGAGCAGAGTCAAGGGCCCAACAGTGGTATCTTGACAGTGCTGGGGCTTGAACCCCCAGCCTTCAGTCTAATATATATTCCTGCTGTTTGATCTTCTTTTCAAACTCTTTGTATTAAAGAACAAGTAGGTTCAAGTAGATAGTAGCTGTACTTGCATGACTAAAAATAGCTGTTACGAATATGCACTGGGGGGGGGGGGGGGGGTAGCTCAGCGGTCAGTAACCCAGAGCCTTAACCGCTGAGCTACCACTGCCCCCCCCTGCATATTCGTAACAGCTATTTTTAGTCATGCAAGTACAGCTACTATCTACTTGAACCTACTTGTTCTTTAATACAAAGAGTTTGAAAAGAAGATCAAACAGCAGGAATATATATTAGACTGCAGGTGCAAACAACATTTAAATAACATTGAAAGGTGGGCTGGTTTATGATCTAATAGTATGAGACATATAATGAAACACTTTCCCCCCCCCCTCCCCACCATTACCTTGTGGACTCAGGTGAAGGAAGACGAGAAGAAAGCCTCACTGGGCTTGCTCAGATTGCCTCTTGTCCGATTGCTCAATGTATCTGATATGACTATGGACCAGCGCTTCCAGCTTGAGCGCTCGGGAGCCTTTAGCCAGATCAAGCTGAAAGCTGTTCTCAGGGTAAGTGAGCTAAATAACTTGAAAGGAAACTTAAGCTAACTTCAAAAAAAAGTTTTTGGTCTCGCTTCATATTAAAACTTCAGCTGTCGAAATGAACGCATGAACAAGTGATTCATTTAAAACGTAAACCCGAAGCATCAGCATTTCCCCCATGCCATGTTCCAGACAATTCGGATGAAGTATCATTACGTGGACAGTGCCAGAGCTAAAAGCAAAACAAGACCTTCTCTGCAATCACTTTTAAAGTGGAGTTTAAAGCAACAAATCACGTTAATGCAGCTTCACGATTGCAGTAGCAAAGTGTATAGCCACGATTCACTTTGTGGAGGATGAGGGTTGAAGAGGTTTAATGCCCATTGCAATGAAAATGCAAACTTGGGGTCTAGATACTTCAGTTGGTTAACATCCCAGTTAGACTTTGTGAAACGTTTAATTTTACTTGAATTGGTGCCATTTCAGTCCATTTCCATATTTACATTGTTGTCTGTGAAAACAACAATGTCGTGCAAAGGCAAATCAAAGTAAGTACACGTTTGTCAAAATTGAGATAAACAAAATCAGGTCCCTTTGACTATAATCTATACTGCAACAGACAGGTTTGACTCGACTTTGTTTAGATTTAGAGAAAATTGTGAAAATTGCAGTTATAACAAAATCCACACTTGTTTTCCTTTACTCTTTTCCTCAGTTTTAGTCTTGGTATAGTTACTGCATTTTGCTTTTGAAGGGCATATTATACTGTATCTGTGATTTTTGTTGGTGTACTAGTAAATGGCTCCTGTCACGTGTCACCTCCGAACTAGATTCTTACACTGGAGAAACCAGAACCGACGGTTGTCACTCCGCCACTGAAGTCTCAGGCAAAAGCCTCATCTTCCCAAGCTCACCCTCAGCCCCAAACTCCAGCTCCAGCTGCAGCTCCAGCTCCAGCTCAGCCCTTACAGGTCAACCAAAAAGAAAACATGCCCACTTCATTTGCCCAAATGCCAGGTTCAGCAATCTCCACTAACGGACTCCAATCAGATTATCCACCCTACCAACAAAGTTCTTTGTTGGACTCAGAGGGGCGATACTCAACGACCTCCACCCCCAGTCATATGCGCCGCTATGATTCCCAAAGCCTCTTGTCAGAGAACTCAATTTCATCTTCTCGCTTTGATCTAGCGGACAGTGTACCTTATCCAGAGTGAGTAAAATCTGCTGCCGCTTTTACCGCATGAAATATTTTGTATTGAACCATACAGTGGCCCCAAAAAGTATTTGGACAGTTAAGCCACACTTAATAATGTATGGGTGTGTTCGCATTATATATACAGGTGCGTCTCGCAAGATTAGAATATCATGGAAAAAGTTCAAAATATTAGAATAAAGAATTTATAATACAGAAATGTCGACTTTCGGAGAAGTATGTTCATTTATGCACTCAATTCTTGGTCGCGGCTCCTTTTGCACGAATTACTGCGAATAATTATTGCTCAGTGGTCCAAAATCCTCTTTTCAGATGAAAGTAAATTTTGCATTTCATTTGGAAATCAAGGTCCCAGAGTCTGGAGGAAGAGAGGAGAGGCACAGAATCCACGTTGCTTGAACTCCAGTGTAAAGTTTCCACAGTCAGTGATGATTTGGGATGCCATGTCATCTGCTGGTGTTGGTCCACCGTGCTTTCTCAAGTCGAGAGTCAATGCATCCGTCTGCCAGGAGATTTTAGAGCACTTCATGCTTCCATCTGCTGACAAGCTTTATGGAGATGCTGATTTCCTTTTCCAGCAGGACTTTGCACCTGCCCACAATGCCAAAACTACTAGTTACTGGTTTGCTGACCATGATATTACTGTGCTTGATTGGCCAGCCAACTCACCAGACCTGAACCCCATAGAGAATCTATGGGGTATTGTCAAGAGTAAAATGAGAGGCACCAGACCAAACAATACAGATGAGCTGAAGGCGGCTATCAAAGCAACCTGGGCTTCCAATAACACCTCAGCAGTGTCACAGGCTGTTTGCCTCCATGCCATGGCGCATTGATGCAGTAATTCGTGCAAAAGGAGCCCAAACCAAGTATTTAGTGCATAAATTAACACACTGATTTTGAGATACTGGATTTCTGATTTCCATGAGCTGTAAGCCGTAATCATCAAGATTACAACAAAAAAAGGCTTGAAATATTTCACTTCATGTGCAATGAATCTAGAATATATGAAATTTCCAATTTTTTAATTAAATTACGGAAATATGAAATGAACTTTTCCACGATATTCCAATTTTTTCAGATGCACCTGCATATATGTTAACATGATTTTATTGTGATAAAATTGCCTACTAACCTTTTCTGTGTAAAGTTATAGCCAATTTTACAACACCATTAACCCTAAAACCCTAAAACAACTGTAAAAATTAAGATTTAAACTCAGATAATACGTTTTAAGTGGTCTGCCGTTAAACCCTCCAAAATTAGCCCCATTCATTGCCATTGCAAGTAATTGTCTCACTGTAACCTCGATTTGTTCTTGTTTTTTAAAGGAGGGGCATACCAAAATAATTTTTTTTGGTAATCAACATGCCACACATGCTGCCGATTGAGCTTAACTTGTATTGAACCTTTTAAGTGTCTAAATACTTTAAGGCTACTGAATGTTGGAAAAGGCTAATATGATTTACACCAGTGTAATATTTAATGTTTATTATAGGGCCATACTGAATCATCAGGGCAGCTTCGGGCAGATCGAGTTAACATTGCGTTATGCCACCTTAAGGAAACGACTCATTTTGATTGTCAACAGCTGCAGGTGAGACGGCTTATGCCTCTTCTTTCCCCTGTATCTATTTTTACCAAGCAGCTCAACAGTCTTTAAAAATATGATCTTCATCTCTCCCTAGGGACCTGTTCTCCTGTAGTGAGAGTGGCTCGGATACTTATGTCCGCATGTATCTGTTACCTGATCAAACGTGGAAACACCGCAAACGCAGTAAAGTTAAAAAGAAGACCGTGAACCCTGTTTTCAATGAGACGTAAGAGTGTTTTTCACCTGTTATTAACCAAGTATTGTCATCTTTTTAAATGCTGAAATGTTTGAGCTTTCTGTAACATGTCTGTTCATCTCAGATTTGAGTTTTCTGTGTCAATGGAGGAAGCAAAGACTAGAAAGTTGGATGTTGCAGTAAAAAACAACAAAATGCTTCACAAAAGAGAGCGAAAGGAGATCGGGATGGTAAGAAGTTAAAAAACATGATCATTGTACATTAAAACAACCAGACCAACCATCTATCTCTTGAACACATTTTCTAATTTGCTTGAGTATGTCACTTTGACGTTTTATTTCTTTCGAAAGGTCCTGATTGATCTGTCTGAAGTAGATCTGACAAAGGGCTCCACAGAATGGTAAGGAAATCAAAAGAGGTTTTATTTCTTATAGTTGTTCTGAACAAAAAGGAGAATGCGCTTCTAGTTTGGTCAACCAAAGAAATTGAATTTAGAGAATTTGTTTAGCTACAAGTTTACGTCACATAGCTGATTTTTGAAGTTCAAGTAATTGTGCAGATGCTTCGTGTTTATGTATAACTTTTGTCTTTCTGGTAAAACAGGTATGAACTCACCCTCCCTGGACTAAAGAAGACAAACTAGCATAATTGTACTAAAGTAAAACGTTGACAATCACAAAATATGTGTTTTTAAGATTTGCAAAAAGTATTATGTTTGGTTGCTATTAGGTATTGAAGATTTTTAAGATCTGCATTTTTAATCTACTTTTAATGTTATGTCTACTTTATATTGTGGTCTAGAATATATCTTTTTCAAAACGTGCATATATCAGAAACATATGAGTGGATTGTTTTATTTTTATATTTGTAAATGACACTAGAGCTTACTGATCTCCTTTGAACTGTCTCTAAACTTGGGAAGTACAGTAGCAGTAATAATCATCTGTATTAAACAATCTTGTCATGAAAGTGCGTCGCAGTGTTCTTATTGTTGCTCTAATTGTCTGTTCTGAATACGGTTGAAATTAAAATCTAAATACTGAATAATAATAAATACTGTAGTTATTATTATTATTATCGTCAGCATGCACCAGTCACCATTCCTTTCTATAAATGTAGTCCTTTCCTTATCTGGATGCCACAAGTATTTGCTTAATAGTTGTATGTTTAGTGTGTGTCTAAATACAAGGGTGAAACTTTGAAAAAAAAAAAAAAACAATAAACCATTTTATGTTCTGAAGCTCTTTATTTGAGGTGCCGTTTGTAGAAATGTGCTTGCACCTTGTCTTGTCCAAACATATCACATGAATTAACAATAAGACTAGATATTAAGAACTAGAACAGTACATATCTGTAGCCTAAACCATTCATCCATTCATCCATTCATTCATTCATTCATTCTAAGGCACATGTATTTTAACATAATTCAAGCACTTTCACATTAAAATGATACAATAAGGCACACTATGGGAACTTAAAATGGTTATTTTAAAATATTCTGCATAATTTGATCAAATGTGTTGAAGCCCTTCACTTTACTGTGTAACATGATCAATCTTTATTGACTAAGTGAAAGTGATTAAATAGTCTGGATAAGCATTATCATCACGGAATACCACAAAAATAGTCGGAGCAGCAGGGTTGTCCACGACTGTGTCATACAGGTCAAAGCTGGTGGTCGTTTTTGTAGGAGGGACAATCATCCCCCCTTGTCCTTTAGCGAAGTCTCCTGTAAGGACTCTGCAGAGGTACATATGCTTCTGTCCCCGAGCATTAGGCACCGAGTACGTGTTGCTGGCAGAATAGCTTGCATTAAGTGCAAAGTAAGTGCCATTTCCATATGCTGCAGCTGTAACAAACAACATTAATAAATGAACAACTATATCTATTAACCAAATGCAATAGGATGATTTGCATGGCAAAGGGTCTTTTAAACACCTTAAGTAGTTATATTACTCTAGCAAATGCCGGATTTACCATTTTTTCCTGCATAGCTGCGATTAAAGCCACTCTTATTAATGTGTGTTATAGTCTGCTCACTGGTTCCATGAAACAGTCTTTTCTCATTGTTTTGATGACCGTTCTTTTTTTCCATGACACTTTTGTTGTTGTGATAATTCTTCCACATACCAGGATTCTGTATTCGTTCAATCTATTACAGAAAACGACAGATAAAACAAGGACATAAGTCTGATATTTAGGATTCTCTGACGTTGTCGTGCTTATTTTCGTATCATGTTACTAGCACATTTACATTTAATTGTACTACAGTAATTCATTAAAAGAAGTGCTGTTAAAGTGACACAATGTAAGTCAGTATTGAGTGATGTTAAAAGTTCTAGCCACATACACAAATCTTGCATTAAGGATTGTAGCCATAGCTAAAAGTTATTGAGAAAACTTGCAAAAATGTCATTTTAAGATGTGTTAGGTGGTTCAACTCTTTCTAGGCCATATGATATAAAAAGATAACACCATAAAATGAAACACACCTTCACAACATTGTTGTTAGGACAAGAGGCCTTGAAGAGCCCCAATACTTCTTTGTATTCGGAGCTTGTTGGTTGCAAGTTGCAGACTTTGTACAACTCTGTAGGCGTCATGGCATCCCAATTCTGTGGGATACTTTCAGTAGCTGGTGAAAAACAATCTCTAGTTAGTTAAAAATTATGAACTCAAAAAATGTTTACACCAATTTTAAGTATAGTGCATTAAGTCAGATATTGGAACCCAATAGGAATTACAAAAGTATTGTTTAGGCTTGTTCCCAGGGGCTGAAAAAAGGCTCAGAAAAATCACAAATCTTTTGTTCAATGTTTATTTGTCTATCAATTATTGTTAATATGCAGCAAATACCTTTCAGTTTGTCAATGCGTCTTATATTCATCTGGGTGCCACCACTGGTGCTCACGGCAGGACCCTCAGGCAGCTTGATCAGGTAACTCTGGCCTTGTAAGGTAATTTTGATGTCTGCAGCACCTCTACTAAGGGTCTGTTCCAACTCTAAGTTTGTACGTTGATCAAAACTCTTATATTGCCCACCCTGCTCATACTGCCAATCCACAAGCTCACTTGTGTATTCCATTTCTCTCTTCAGTATCTCTCCCTCTCTGGCTGCTTTGAGCATGTCTTGGATATCCTGAGTGGCGATTAGAACATCTCGGGTGAGACCTTCCACTGTGAGTGTGGCCTCTCCTGCGGTACCCTCTGAACCTTTAAGGGCTTTGTATTCCAGACTTATAGTCACACCTAAAGTGCTTTGCAGATCCTGGATTCGCTGCTGGTCTTTATCTGAGAAACTCAGTATGGCTGGGTCAGTAAATTTCTGATATGCTTGGTCCTGAGAGATCATATCCTCTAGAAATTGCTTAGTTTTGTCAACTGCGGTTTGTGATGGTCCACAGATAGAAAAACAAACTGGATCTACTTTCATGCCTTCAATGACAAAGTCTTTGCCACCATGTTGCTTAATTTCTTTCTCCCAAGATCCGGTGAAGAAAGATTTAACACTAGCAGCATATGCTGTAAGAATACACAACATTGGATTAAAGAATCAAGCTCTTAAGTTACATTTCACACAAGCCATTCTGTTTTAGCAACATGATCTTGTGGAAAATTGGCGTGTTAGTTACGAATTTTGTTACACCCGATACGAATTCCAGAAAATGTTCATGCTCCCGAAAACTGTCCATGATGTGTCTCGGTTATCACATTCCTTTTTATATCTGGCTATCGAGAAATGAATGCTGTTTTGGTCTCAGAATTGTCAGAGTTAGGGTTAGATTTGGGTTAGGAGTACATAAGTGTGCAAAGGTGTGCATGCGGTGAACTGTAGTTCCAGCTTAGACCACTGGGATAGTTCAGAAATTCAGAAAGCATATAGCGCTGCCAAAAAAATGAACCTGTCGCCAATTTCACACGAGATCAGTCTGGCTATTGCGTGATTTTAAAGCCTACTTAATAGTTAGATGTTCTATAAAATGTGGTTATTAGGCAGAAATGAAAGTGAAAAGAACCATACTTTTGATTTTTGACCAGGCACTCTCCTCGTGTTTGCGAGTGACTTCTCGATTCTGCATGCTTTTGTAGAATTCATTGAGCATGGGGGCCTGGAAGACGACTATTCTGACCAGCTTAAGAGAGGACTGCGGCGTCTGTCTTACCATGTCCACCACAGCATCCATCATGGCATCTGCTACTTGACCTGGAGACATCCCCGCTTGTCCTAAAACATTCGTGTGTTTTGTTAAATTTTTTGCAAAATTGTGGGATTCCAAAGTTAATGTTTTAACTTGTGACCTTATGTTTTATCAGTAAATGTATATAACATAATTATTCAGTAAGTGATAGAAAAAGACCTTTATAACCACACATTGGTGTAGATAGTAAAAGGCGGATGAGTTACAACAGCCGAAGACAATGTGAGGTATTTTATTAGGATCATAGTGTTTCTATAAAGTGCTCCGTGAGTGTATGTAATGTTTTACAAGTAAATGAACACGTTTGCCTTTCCTCTCATCTGTGCGTTTTGCTGTCAAGCATGGCCTCACCTGTACCAATAGCTGGGAATGAGATGGAGGTGAACTTTTCCTTAGCACACATTTGCATAGCCTTTTTAGCCTGTTTTTCGATTAAGTTGCCATTGCTTTGTGCTGAAATATGGATAATCTTTTTACATTGTAAATTTCCTGCTTGAGTCATTATAAGTCCTTTGTTAGGCTGGGCCCCTAAAAAGCACATAAATCATATTTTTAGACACCAGCTATTATGTTCAGTGCATTTAATTCATCAATTTCACTCGTGAAAGCATTTTTCATGAATAAATAACTGTACTATTATTACTACATTATTTAATAATTAAAAAAGGTTTCTTACCAAGTTGCTGGCACTCAGCTTCTACATTTGGACCAGCCTTATCCAAAATAGCCTTTGAGACACCTAGGTTAAGATAAAAGTTTATGAACATGTTTTATTTGGAACTCTCACCTTCGTTATTCCAATTTAATCAGATGATGCAATCAAGAAATTCAATGCAACAGCGTTTGAAAAGTCATGAGTTTTGATGTAACGGAGTTAAAGGATTAGTTCAACCAACAATGAAAATTCTGTTGGCATTTACTCATGCTCGTGTTGTTCCAAACCCGTGTGACTTTCTTTCATGTGTGATTGTTAGAGAGAATGTTAGGGACTGACGGCCTCAGACACCATTCACTTTCAATGTGTTGAAAAAGATGCAATGAAAGTGAATGGTGACTGAGGAGAACATTCTGCCTAACACCTCCTTTAGTGTTCTAAGAAAAAATAAATAGTCATACAGGTTTGGGACAACATAAGGGTGAGTAAATGATGACAAAATAAAACATTTCAGTGAACTATCCCTTTTCTACAAGTTAAAAAAACATGTAATCAGTACCTGACTTCAGTGTGAACTCTTTATTGCTGGAGTTCACGATGACATCAGTTTTCTCTGCCGTGATATCACCTTGCAGAACCTGAAGTGTTGTTCCTCCCACTATAGTCTCATATACCCCAGATTTCGTTGTGACCTTTGAGAAGGGCCCTGTGATTCATTGTAAAACATAACAGAAATAATTGAACTTGACAGAACGATAACTAGTTGTAATCAAGTATATATCACACAATCAATTAAAATATGTTCATGCAAAGATGAAGCCATTTAAGGCATTACAGTGCACCTGTGGTCTGCTGCTGCGTGGGGTTATTTCCTGAAGTTGACTGGGGCATAAACCTTTTGTTGAATTCATCTGTAAATACCTGTTGAGTAACAAAATGTTGTTGAAAATGGTTCAAAAATCAACAGAATCTGGAAGTTTCACCATACGTAGTTAAAAAAGGCTGATATCACACATCAGGTACCTGAATTGTTGCTGTGTCTTTGGGGTGAAGAGCAAATACGACTTCCTGCAAATGTTTTGAACTCCTTTTATTGCTAAACCTTAGGACTAGGTCCAGCATTGTGCAAACCACAAGTGCCTTTGGAAATCCCAGGTTTCCTGTGCCAATGGCAGAGAACACAATGGATCTCTGCTGTAGCTTTTCTGCCTCATTCAAACACTTATCGATTATATCTTCCAGCATCTGCTCAAAGAGAAAATAAAGTTATTAAAAGTATCAGCCTTTTAAACACTGATCACTAAATAGAGTCAGATTTCAGGTAAGAAATATTACATGACAATACCTTCTGCTCTGAGCCTTTTCCCTGATTCCAGTGTGGTACAACTGCATGGAACACCAGTTTGTTTTTAAGGTTTGCACCTGTTGTTACAAAGACTGCCCCATTATTTGCAGTTCCTGTGACTTGCTGGTTGAGCAGAACCTGCAGCTGAGGTCCAGCTGCTTTTAGAAGGGCATTTGAAATAGCTCCAACACTTAGATCCAGGTTACTGCTGAGAGTGTTCACGACCACATCCATCTGTTCAAAAAGTAGCAGACATGTTCACTTGATTGATCCAAATCAAACTGAATTGAGAATTTTTGGACCCTTCAACTAACTCTCATGACAAAACCTCTCTTGGACAACTCTGCCTGTAGCACCAAATCTGTATTTTAAAGGTCACTCAGGTAGAGCATCCCATTACTTTAATCAAGGCTTAATTTTTAAAACTGTATTTTAACATCCAACTCTGTATTATAGATCTTCCAATGCTGTGCGAAGACTTTGTGCGAGGAACAGATCCAAATGGAAGTCTTTATTCAATGATCATGGTCCCTGTCCGCCATAACACTAAAACATCAACCTCAAATCCTGTAGCTCAGCTAAAAGAACATGGCACTAGCGACACCAAGATCGTGGGTTCATTTCCCAGGGAACACACAAACTGAGCATCTGCCAAATGCATATATGTAAATCCCATATTCAATTAAAAAAATATATATATTTAGATGAAATAAATAATATAGATAAATAAAATCGATGATATGTCTTTATTGTATGATTATACTGTATTACATTAATACTTTGTAAAGCTACCAAATCCAAATGCAGAGATACGATATTTTGATACCAATCCGCTTTTGTTTGGTCCGTGTTTACATTTTCTTTAGACATAACTATGTTTCTATTAATACCTCAGAAGATTAAGACCTAATCTATTAAGACCATCAGGCAGTCAGGTATCCACATTACTTTGAGTGCTCTCACAGCACACAGAAAGAAGCCACCTATCAGTCAGACAGTGTGCAGGGGACAGATTCCCAAAATATAGGATGGCAGGGGAAGAGTAATTTATATTCATGGCAAAAGGCTTCCTGATTGATCAGAAAAACTATAACCAAACCCTAACACTACACATAATCTAAATGAGTCTTATCAATCCTACATTTTAAAGGTCGGCGCTGGGGAGCTGAAATGAGGAAATAAATAGTGATCATCAAGATTCTTGTTATTTGTCTAGTTTCTCTCTACTCCCTTGCTTTTTGACCTGTTAATGAGATCGACCAGTGGTTGTCTTGTGATCGACTGCTCGATCGCGACCAACGTAATGAGCACCCCTGCTGTCCACCTTTTTCCTAAACTAGGAAGTGTTCCACAGTTTGCCTGTTTTCAATTACCGGTCTCCAGTGTTTACGCCCGCATCAGCATTTATCCTTAGCAGGTAAAGTATTGTCAAAAAACATGGGGCTCTATAGAGCCAATACTTCACAGAGTATGTTGATGACATGAAGTGATGGTCCGAGGTTAGTTACGCTGATATCATTAACTGCTTTAAGTTGTTATGACAACCAACAACTGCACAAGTCGAGTGTGAAATTCAGTTTTACTCCATCCATCCATCCATCGTCAACCGCTTATCCTGCGTACAGGGTCGCAGGGGGCTGGAGCCTATCCCAGCTAACATTGGGCGAAAGGCGGGGTACACCCTGGACAGGTCGCCAGTCCATCGCAGGGCCACACATAGACAGACACACACTCACACTCACATTCACACCTAGGGCAATTTAGAGACACCAATTAACCTAACCTGCATGTCTTTGGATGGTGGGAAGAAGCCAGAGAACCCGGAGAGAACCCACGCAGACACGGGGAGAACATGCAAACTCCACACAGAATGGCCGGGGCAACCGGGGTTTGAACCCACGACCTTCTTGCTGTGAGGCGACAGTGCTAACCGCTGCACCACCGTGCCGCCCAGTTTTACTCCAAATAACACTTAAATTGTTGTTGTTCTCTGTCTGGATCGGTCGATTCGGTTCGTTTTACGATTGCATCTCGAGACCAGAAACAGAAAACAGGCAATTGCAATCATCATGGTGCCGCCCAGTGGTTTCTCATGAAAACCGTGGAACTGTGACAGGGACGTTTTCACGATACTGGCAAAACTGGCTAATTTGACACCTCACTAATGAGACCATTTGTGAGCATTTGAAAGAAAGTAATCCTCAAGTCTCTCATATTTTAGGGGGAAAATATTTTCATCATATTTTGAAAATTCAACTAGATGCAAGCTTGTCACTTATCACATCTAATTTCGCAATATTTTAAAAAAGCTGGAAAGTCCCTTTAGCAAAAAACTATCACAAATGTTATTTTGTCATATGTATCAATGAACTCTGTTAATGTTAAACTTACTGTTGTGTCCTCAATGTTTCCTTTCAAATTGGAGATGGTTAAGCCTTCTTTTGTCTGAAAACTTTGCGATGCCCCTTGAGTGTGTACAGCACTCTGGCCTTGGCTTGAAGAGGAACTTGCTTGGTTTTGGTGTTGCTGCAGGCCTGGACCACCTCCAGCTGTCACGCTGTGACTAACTGTTGTGACCCCATATATTTTCTTCACGGCAGCTTCCAAAGCTCGAACTGTAACATCATTAGTGTCAACCAGGTGAATCCTTCTTAGAACACTGTCCCCACCAACAATATCGCAGAACTCTTTTATAGCTTTCACAATGGTATCTGCACAAAGCTCCAGAGGAAAGCCTAATGCAGCAGAGCTAATGGCTGGAATTGCCACTGATTGGCAGCTTTCTTGATCGGCCAGATTCAGACTCTTTTTTACAGTTTTCTTCAGGAGTGTTACTGCCTCCTGAGGTTTGGAAGAATTGAACTGTGGTCCTATTGCAAAGATGACATGTTTACATCTAAGCTGTCCTCCTGCATCAAAAAGGACAGCATCCCCGGCCATCAACTGCCGTTTTTTGACATACTTGTTACATTCATCCTGAAGTTTAGGACCAGCAGCATCTGAGAGTGCCTTTGCTAAACCTCCATCCAGTATTAGTGTCTCTTTGCTTGCACCGACTACTGCATCCACTTGAAACGAACACATGTCAGCTTTGATTACAGCAATTTCCACCCCATCTGGTGTTTTAAATCGATAAGTTGGCTTTGTATCGGATTTAATTAGGCCATGTGGGGTGTCATACTGATCTATTATTTGGATCAAACAACCCAAATCTGACTTGGCCAATGCAACACACATCGATTCTTTTTCCCTGAAAAACTTCTTTGCCCCTGGTTTACCTATTTTCATGGTGGAGTGTTGAACAGATTTAAGCATTGTTTCAAACATAGGCAAATATTGAGTGACATGATGGTACGGGCCACTGATCAGTATAGTGTCGTCTTTAAAGTTCACACTGACTTTACCTTTTACCTCTTCGGACCAATCCTGCGTTTTGTGATCCTTGATGAATTTGACAACAGTCTTATGAGCCTTTAGGGTTTTCTCTGTTTGAGAGTTTTCCTTAACAAAATCACATAGTCTTTTTTCAACATCCTTGATGGAATCTACAAAGCCAGAAACCACCACTTCATTAACAGATGTCTGTACTGTAACCTCTGTGTCATTGTTTCTGATGTAAGAGACCAGGTCTTGCCAATCTGATCTTTCCAGAATACTGGAATCTTCTACAGCAAAGCTCAGGTGGCCTAGCTCTGTCGTCAGTTTTCTCTCACCATCATTCAAGGCCTTGTTTGTTTTGCCAACCAGCAAAGCTCCCTTTCCCTCAACTATCAGTGCTACATCGATTCCACTTGCAAAAAACAAATCAGTGGTCATTTTCTCTAGGTCCTTTTTATGCAGAAAATCGAAAACAGATTGGTGGAGTTCGACTGGTTGACGAATTAATTGGACAACATCCTGCAGTATCTCATTCTTTGTCTCCAGCACCTCTGTTTTTAGACCGTACAAAGTTAGATTTTGGCTGTGTGCATGGTACGTGATCTCCAGTTCTGGAAATTTGTCACATAATTTCTCTTTCAAACCACTGCAGAGAACAAGTTTGTAAATGGAAGGCAACATAACAATCTCATCCGTCTCGCTGCCCTTCTCCCTTTGTATTCTTTGAGTGACTCTCTCAACAATTCCTCTTAGAACACTCTCAATCTTGTTAACATCTTCTTTCAGGCCTGCAACAGCCATTATTCCTTGATCCACACAAGAAACCAGTGTGACTGCCACTGCTGCAACTGCTTTGTGAATTTCAGATTCTATCTCAGTCCACGCGTCCTTCTGAATGTGGATTTCAGCGGAGTTAAACTTCGACACTCTCGTGGAGAACTCAGTGGAGGCTTTTTCTCTCCAAGTCTGAATGAGTTTTCTTGTCTGCCCACCTTGCTGAAGTAGGGATGGCAAAGGTCTGATCATCACTGCTGAAGACTGAAAATCCAGTTCGCAAAAATAACTAGACATATCTTGGTTGATCAGATCCATAGAAGTTTGGTTTTCTTTTAAATGTTGCCATAGAGTCTCATCAATGTTTTCTGTAAATGCTTTTGGAAGAGTTAGTATGGGTCTGTCTTTTCCGTAAAGGGCTGTTTGTAGTGTTTCATAGTATGGCAGTACTCTGAATGGGTGCGTTTTAATGTGATGTTGCGCTTTAATGACCGAATGCACATCTGAAAAAGCAAACATTTTATATCATATTTAGTTGTGGAGGATGAATTAACCCAAGTTCATAAATATAATTACTTTCTTTATGTACCTTTGGGATTTTTAAAAGTAATAATTGCTGATTGTCCCCCTTCAAATACGATCACATCATCCTCTACTTCCCCAAATTTTTCAAAGTAGAGCAGGAGGTAGTCAGTGTTTGTATGCAAAGGAAATCCTTCTGCTTTCAACTTTGAAGTAGTCTCAAGCAATCTGACTTTCATGTTTTTCTTCTTAATCATTGCATTGCTTGAGCAGGTCAAAACAAAGTTTGCTGTATCTGTGAAATGAAATATAAAAGACATGAAAAGTGGTTGGAGTTTTTTTTGCATGTATATCTGAAAAGTAGATCCTGTTTGGACAAGTAGTAACTTTGAGATGAACAAAACACAACCTCTGACTTACCCACATCATTAGAGAATGTCACCACAGCACAGTTGCTCTCTGGAATTACTTCAATACTAAAATCCATTGACTCAGAATGTCCCTTCAGCACATTTTCCACCAGCATTACCAGAAACTCCAGTCTATATTCTTGAATGTTTTCAATTACAGCTGATCTACAGGTTTTATCTTCTTTCTCCTCAGTTGGCTCAACTTCTTCATCTTCTTCTTCTGCCTCACTCTTCAGTTCACCTGAATGTAAAACATCATTCACTTTGTAAACTCTTTCAACAGGGCTTGTGTCAACCATGTCCAAAATCTATTTCGAGCTACGTTCATTTCATTTGTCACTACGGAACGATTTAAGATGTATTCATTGAGCTTGAGTATCATCCTCCGTTTGTGCCATATATACACTGCATGCACTAAAGACCAGACCAGACCAGAAAAGACGATTAGAAGTATAGGTATATTTCATAGTATAGGTAAGAGAGATCGGGGCTAGTTGTCATACTGGGAAGTTGTCACTACAGAGCTATATCTCAATATTTATATGTTTTTGAGTCAACGAAGCTGTTCAGGTTGTAGTCCAAAAACCCGGAAGAGAATTCACTATGAGATATTCCTATGGGTTTTTATAATAGGGTCATTCAACTTATGAGGAAAATAAGGTCTGTGGTAAATACGACTTGATAAATTTGTGGATGTTTTGTTGAAGCCATATTGAAAAATCTAAACAAAAAAACATGGTGGCTTCAAAAATTACGTTTGAGGTATGAAAGTGTGTAATATATGTTGTACAACAAATGTCCACATATTGTCAAGTAATGCTTACCACAGACCTTATTTTAGTTGAAAAAACCCCATTATAAAAAGAGGGAACCCATGGAGAATTAGACTTCAAACTGACATCATGGCTGAGCATCTCTATAGTCCTTTAACAGAAACGTGCATCCTCAAACAGTGATTATATATATTGGTTTTGAACCCCTAGGTAAATAAAAATAACATCAAAATTTAATATATTTTTTTAATTTGCAAATTATAATAATTTTTTGTGAATTCTATGCTCCAAACTAAAATTTAATAATCATAAACAAATTACCTGTCTTTCATTTATTCATAAATGAAAGGTTGGGGCAAGTTGTTACATGTGTTTTAAATGTGCCAAACGTAAGTTTAGGAAGAGCTTGTTCACCTAGGCCTGCCAATCATATTCCAAGTATATACAAGCGGCTTCTTCCCTCCAACCCTTGATGATTTTCCTGGCATCCCATCCCATCACCTCCCCATCTCTATCTGTATATTTCATAACTCCTATCAAATATTTAAAAATTGTCTTTCTATTTCTTGCGCAAGTCCTGTGCTTGAGACCCTCCATTATGGACAGCATGCCAAATACATTTACGTTAATGCGTTCCCGGACTATATGAACCAGTGAGTTTATGTTTATAATGTTATAAATCCATACAATTCATTATTTACATATTATATAATACATCAATTAATTCTATATATTTTTGGGTCAAAACAATGGCTTGATATTTTTGTAACAGTAAATTGCATTTAATATTTCTGTTGTTCAATAAATTGCTTATTTGCATATTTATCCTAAACAATAACTATAGATGTTCAACAGTTTTTTTTTTTTTAACAAAGACTGCATGGATTTTCTCTATAGGCCTACATAATCTGACTTTCAAAAATATAGGCTACAACTGGAGTAAAAACTGTGACAACTAGCCCTGGCCAACGTCTATATCGACTTCTATTTATATGTGATGCTTATTTATGTTTATGGTGATTAACTTAAGTGACACTAACCAAAAAGCTTTGGCTTTTTGAGGTCTAATAGGCCTACAGAATGCTGCTGCGCAGAACGTGCTTCAGCCTTCCTCTTACATTTCGTGACGTCAGTATCCGAGACTTGTGCTATGTGGTGAATACAAGTACAGTTAACTTTTATCACGACACCAGAGATTCGACACTCAAAAGTGAAGGTAAGAAACTACACGCTTGTAATCAAGACGGTATTTTGAAGAGGAATGTACATGGATGTATGACCAGTAGAGGGCAGCAGAAGGGCACGTATCTTCCGATGGAGGAAATGGGAGTACTCACCCGTTGTGATTGCGCTGACCGAAGATGTTGATTCCTGCGGAACAAAGTTTTGTTTGAACTCAAGTCAAGTGAAAGTAGCGTTTTCTAGTAAGTCCATTCCCTTACTAAATACTCACCTCAGGAGTTGAGACCTCTGACGACGGGAGACTCACTGTCATTTTAATATTTGTTTTGCCCAGCTTGAGCTCATGCTCTTGTTTCCGCAAAACCCGCTGTCTCACTGCGCACACAAAGACACATAAAAAACAAACATCTGTGAACAGATATCATAATATATATATACTATACGAATAGACATTAATTATTTTAATTTCCCATGGACGTGAAAAGAGTTAAGTTTCGTTTCTTGAACTCCACCCACCGAACTTAACCAACAAATTGTGAATATATTTAACTAATACTTATGAAAGTTTCAACAGTAATGCCAAAGTTTACCTATAATATGTTAAGAGTGGTCGAGTTTCTTAACGAGTCACGGGTTACTTTACCTTCCTCTGTCTTGAATCGAACTGTTGCTATTTGGCCGTCAGAAACATCGTGTTCCACCTCACAGTCGCCTCCGTCTGATTTCTTACTTTGGA
Source organism: Moxostoma hubbsi (assembly GCA_032164185.1). Lineage (NCBI taxonomy): Eukaryota > Metazoa > Chordata > Actinopteri > Cypriniformes > Catostomidae > Moxostoma > Moxostoma hubbsi. Next base: position 4,006,862 of record JAVLUX010000047.1, read on the forward strand.
AATATATGGTAAGTTTATTTTTAAGTTTGGGGGTTTTGGGGTCCCATTGCCCCTCCACGAAGAGAGCGTATGGAAACTCATCAGCCATGGCCGACTGTCCTGTGACTAATGTAATATGTTTGCCTCAGTCAGTGTAGAGTATTCTCTAAACTTTCACTTTTGATTTGTCTGAGTATGGTTGTATAACAGGCGTGGTTTCCCAGAAATAGGCCTATTATGAGCTTCAACAATTGTTTTTAGTAGATTGACTTTTCCTCTCGAAACATTCAAACCATCGCACTGTTAATGTTGATTTATTTTTATTTTTGTTTACATTGATTTCGCTTTCGATTTTCTCTTCGACAGAGAATCGACGTATTTACTGAGGCAGACCGAAGTTTCTGAGACCCAAGGTAAGATGTGGCCGTCATTTGAAAGACACACACATCACTTACATGAGAATAGGGAACTTTATAGCGGTTCTTTGCTATAAGTTTTGTAGTTTAAGTCGACGTGAAACCGGTGTATGTGGAATAGCTCGTTTAACCATCCCAACAAACAACAAATTCTAACCGGAAGTAAATTATAGGAAAGTATCGACAATGTATACTTTACAGCGTCATTTCTTAAACCTTTACTTATGTGGGTTTCAGGCTTAGACTTAATCAATTGTATGATGTTTAGAATGAGCCAAACATTAGGGCATACGGAGTTTCTATCATCTTTTGACAAACAGGAACTTCCATATTTGGAACTACAGAAGCGCTCGTGAGTCGTGATGCTATCTGCTACATAAGCTATAAGTACCAGCTCATTCATAAATATGTGGTGTAATAATAGATTTTTCACTTTGCTTTGCATACTTATCTTTTATTTGTATCACTTTTCATTATGTATAATCAAAGCAAATTCGACAGTTATATTATATCTAAATTGCACAGTGCTCAATGGTCTTCATTTTCTCCTACAAACAATACAGGTTTATGTTCTGAGGGAAGCTAATCATCATGACTGACAACACACACATTCCTCTGACCCCAGAGCACACTGAAATTCTGAAAGTGTGCAAAAGTGCCTTTTGCAATGCTGTTAAGGCAAAATTTGATTGCACGGCTATTTTCCACAATATGGAGGATGACACCTTTGGTAGTAATATAAGTGACATCTCACGTCCTGATATGAGGTACTCTACAAAGCTGCCCAGTGGAGTGGAAGTGTCAGTCTGGAAAGATGATCTTACACGTCATAAAGTAGATGCTGTGGTCAATGCAGCCAATGATAAGCTAAATCATGGAGGGGGTCTTGCACTAGCACTGAGTAAAGCTGGGGGACCAATGATCCAACAATGGAGTGATGAGATTATAAAAGCAAAAAAAATAGTGCCAACCGGTGAGGCTGTAGTCACTCCTTCTGGAAATCTCCCATGTGAATTGATCATACATGCTGTGGGACCCCGCTTGAACTCAAATCCATCGCAGAGTGCGATTGATAGAGCTGCACCACTCTTACATCGTACCATTTTAAGTATCCTGGATATAGTTTTAGAAGATAACATAAATTCGGTTGCAATCCCTGCCCTGAGTTCTGGCCTTTTCAATTTTCCAAGACATCTCTGTGCCGACATTATTGTAAATACTATAAGGGACTATGAGTCCTCTGGCAGGTTCAAAAGCAGGAAATTAGAGATTCGTCTTGTCAATAATGATGAGCCCTCAGTCCAACAAATGCAAAGAGCCTCTTGGCAGATTCTTGGTCCGCCCACTTCTGGCACATACAGTGGTGCCGTAAATGGCAGAAACCAAAGGATGGCGACTTCTTCAAGCAACGTTTTGCAGATTGGGAATGTAACACTGCAAATTAAAAAGGGCCATATAGAGGAGGAAATGGTAAGGCTGAAATATTAGGAAATGGCAAGTGTTCAAGGCAAAAAGAGGATTAATTGATTAAGAAAACAGCTATATACAGCTAATTTTGTTTCATATAAATACTCTGAATTGTAAAGCATGTTTTTGATGCTAGACATATTGATATTCCTTCTCTTCACACTTTGTTTCAATCTCCAGGTTGACGTAATTGTAAACACAATTGGAAAAGATTGTAATTTGTCCCAAGGGAATATTACAAAAGCTATTTTGAAGAAGGCCGGCAAAAAGATTCAAGACGAGATTTCCATTAAAAAAGGGCAACGTTGGGTTGCCCAAAATGGGGAAATCTATGTAACAAGTGGCTATAACCTGAATTGCAAATTTGTTCTACATTCTGTTTGTGCATCTAGAACTGAGCATATGGCCAAGGAGGTAAATTAAACGTTAATCATTTTAATCTATACTGTATGTTTCCACTCTGATTTCCTGATGTCCATTGTCTGATTTTGTTGTTTGTAGATTCTTTTCAGCGTGGTCTCAGATTGTTTGAGAAAAGTCAATCGGGATTGCAAGTCTATCTCCTTTCCAGCTATTGGTACTGGTTTACTGGGCTTTAAAAAACAGGAGGTTGCCCAAATTATGACAGATGCTGTAGTACATTTTGGCAAATCAAACACAGGAAAGAAGTTGGACATATGTTTTGTTGTGTATCCAAAAGATGATGAAATGATGAAGGTAATGTATGCTAAATTATGTGTTTTTTATGTTCAGTAATTGAGAACAAGTTATGCATTTTTGCTCTTTTGTGTCTGTGATTGTAACAGATACTACATAACTCAGCTATCTGTATATAGATACTACTACATTTTTAGTAAACCAGTTAGTGCAAAACCATTCAAGGAACTTTTAGCTAATCCCATATGGATTTTGGCAGTCTGTTATGTTTGCATGCCATTTACCAGGCCTTAAGAAAAGTTAAAGCATTATAAATTAAGAAATGTAATGCATTGGTAAAATTAATGCAACATAGAGAAGCAGTGAATAAACTTTTTTGTCATGTTACCGTTGTAATTTTCAGGCTTTTGAAAAGGAGATTTGTTCCAAGACTGGAGGAACAAAATCCCCAGAATTACCCAGTGACTTGAGAAAAAGTAAGACAAAAATGTGACATTGTTGATATATTTTTACACAGTATATGTTGTTTATATTTAGTGCAGATGTTCAAATCTTACTCCTTTGTAATTATTTCACAGTGACATCTATTTACACTCTTTTGGAAAATTATTCCTCACCATTTTGTTATTGTGTTGTTCAAATGTAATTGGGCCTATATTTGGTCTTGCTACTGTGTCACTGCACCAGTGCAGAAATACAGATCAGATACCTACTGACCTTTGAATCCATGATGAATGTGCAGTGCATTCAGAAAGTATTCAGACCCCTTCATTTTTTCACATTGTTATGTTGCAGCATTGTTTTAAATTATATATTTTTTTCTTCACATCAATCTACACTCCATACCCCAAAATGACAAAGCAAAAAACAAATTTTTGATAACTTTGAAAAATAAAATTTATTAAAAAGAAAACTGAAATATCACATTGGCATAAGTATTCAGACCCTTAAATCAGTACTTAGTTGAAGCATCTTTGGCGTAAATTACAGCCTCAAGTCTTTTTGGGTATGATGCAACAAGCTTTGCACACCTGGATTCTGCAGATCCTCTCAAGCTCTGTCAGGTTGGACAGGGACCATCAGTGGACTGCTATTTTCAGGTCTCTCCAGAGATGTTCGATTTCAAGTCTGGGGCTCTGGCTGGGCCACTCAATGACATTCACAGAGTTGTCCCGTAGCCACTCTTGTGTTGTCTTGGCTGTGTGCTTGGGTTCATTGTGCTGTTGGAAGGTGAACCTTCGGCCCAGTCTGAGGTCCTGAGCGCGCTCTACCAGGTTCTCATTAAGGATATCTCTGTATTTTGCTGTGTTCTGCTTTCCTTCAACCCTGACCAGTCCCTCAGTTCCTGCTGCTGAAAAACACCCCAACAGCATGATGCTACCACCACCGTGCTTCACCGCTGGGATGGTAATGCACAGGTGATGAGCAGTGACTGGTTTCCTCCAGACATGATGCTTGGAATTGAGGCCAAACTGTTCATTCTTCATTTCATCAGACCACAGAATCTTGTTTGTCCTGTGTCTTGCGCTGAGAGGTTTCCGTCTGGCCATTCTGCCATAAAGCCCAGATCGGTGGATTGTTGCAGTGATGGTCGTCCTTCTGCAAGTTTCTCCCATTTCCACACATGATCTCTGGAGCTCAACCAGAGTGACCATTGGGTTCTTGGTCACCTCTCTTACCAAGGCCCTTCTCCACCGATTGCTCAGTTTGGCCAGGCGGCCAGCTCTAGGAAGAGTCCCAGTTGTTCCAAACTTCTTCAATTTAAGAATTATGGAGGTCACAGTGTTCCTGGGAACCTTCAATGCAGCCATATTTTTTTGTAGCCTTCCCCAGATCTGTGCCTCAACACAATCTTGTCTCTGAGCTCTGCAGGCAGTTCCTTTGACCTCATGGTTGGGTTTTTGCTCTGATATGCATTTTCAGCTGTAAGACCTTGTATAGACAGGTGTGTGCCTTTCCAAATCATGTCAATCAATTGAATGGGCTACAAGTGATTCCAATCAAAGTGTAGAAACATCTCAAAGATGATCCAGAGAAATGGGATGCACCTGAGCTAAATTTCAAGTGTCACTGCAAAGGGTCTGAATACTTATGTCAATGTGATATTTCAGTTTTTTCGTTTTAATAAATATGCAAAGTTATCAAAAATCTGGTTTTTGTATGTCATTATGGGGTATGTAGTGTAGTGATTTATGTGGAAAAAAATAACAAAATGTGAAAAGGGGTCTGAATACTTAATGAAGGCACTGTATATACATCAATATACTGCATATACATCTCACTTTCAAATGTTTTCAGATTCTGCTTCCAGCACAAAAGCAAACACAACAAATGAAACCCCCACGATTGAGTTCAGCGGTGTCTCTGATGAAGCTTTGAGAGAGGCAAAAGCATGGACCTTTCAGATGCTTAGCCCGTCAAAAGACACACTGACAATAAAAAATAACCATGTCATATATCTTGGTCAAACAGACCATGAAAACCTGCTCTCTCTCCAAGCCAAATTTGATGTTCAAATCATGGAGTTCTTCAGGAGTGGTAATGGTGGCATATCCATCACTGGAGATCCCAAAGCTGTCAGCTGTGTCGGATTTGAGGTGGAGTGCATGCTTTGTAAAGCCCAAGAGGACTTTGCCCTAGCCGAAGAGAATGCCATTCTGTATTCTGTGGTTCGCTGGCACTGTAAAGATGTACCTTGGCTACAAATGCCTGAAATCAGCGTAGCTTTGGAGAAAGCTTATCTGGCAGGGAATGAGGACCATTCGTTGAATTTCAATGATATCAAAGTCAACTTGAAGCTTAAGAATTTAGTTGACAGCTATGGGAGAACAAGCATTGTGGAAAGGACATGTATGTTTTTTATTCTTACGACTGTTAATATGTTGTTGATATAAAAAGTTCAATAGTTTCCTATAACTTTTGTGTTTGTCTCGATGACCTAATACAGACTTTCTCTCCTCCTTTGCACCATAGGCTTGTTGAGGGATTACGACAATCAAAGGAAGGTTGGCAATTCCTTTTATGCAAGAACTCCTGTGACCAGGATTGATAATGAAGATAAAGAAACAAGAAGAGCCTTCGAAGCTTGTAAGCTCAGTATAGTCAAGGTGAGTGAGCTGCAATCCCAGATGAGCAAACCTTACAAATGAAACCTCATCCCCCTACATTCCCATGCCAATGCAATGCAGAAGTGTGAAAACCAACATTTCTATCATCAAAGTTTATTTATTTATTTTTTTCTGAAAGAACTCTAGATTATCATTTGTTTCTTTAGAGTATCTATTTCACCTGCTGGGTGTTAAGCTATAACCTTTTTACTAATATTTTTTTTCTTTAATCTACATAACTTTATTAATTTGCTTTTCCATATCTCTATTGCTCGCATGAATGCAACAATGTGGAAATGTAGCACATAGTTCTAATGGAATGTTGTTGTACTGGTTGTTGCAGGTGGAGAAAATAGAGAACTTTGCTCTGCAGCAGCTTTTTGAGATGAATGGGAAGCGAGTGAATGATAGACCAAAGAAGCTCTACCAGTGTGTATCCGCTCAGTTCTGTGATCTAATCTGCAGAGTTGGCTTTCAGAAAGAGTTTGCACCACCTGCCGGTAAATAAAAATTCTGTATTTTTCAGGGCATTTCACAATTTTATTGGTATTATTGGAAATAAGGCTTAGTTCTGATTGTAGATGTTCTCCCTATTTCTTAAAAATGTTTCTCACTGGAAATCTACTTAATACAATTCTGGGATATCAGAACAATTTTCAGCCTCAGTCCAAAAGGGGGTGTCCCTTTCACTCATGGTTAGGGAAAGGTTTAGGGGCTCCCTATATCTTTGCTGGTGGTTTGGAGTGACTGCCCCTTTTTGGAGCTCTGCCTGTATATCCTTCTAATAATTCATATCAGTAAAAGTCAGCGCAATAATTCGTTTTTCTTTCATTTTATTTATTGAATTGTTTATTTAAGGTGCATATGGTATGTCTCACCTACAGACTGTGTAATATTTGCCATCAGGTTACATATCTCTATAAAATAAATGTTTTCCTCTATGTGTAGAGCAAAAGTATGGTAGTGGAATATACTTCAGCAGTAATTTGAACGAGGCATTGAGGCTGTGGGAAGGACAGAATGAACAGCAGTACACCTACATCATTCGGGCCCAGGTTCTTACTGGGAAATCTACAGCTGGTTCTCCAGATATGATTTTGCCCCCTGCCATAGATGGTGTCCCTTTGGATCGTTATGACAGTGTGGCTGACAGTTCGAAACAGACCCATGTCATCTTCTGTGGTCAACAAGCTCTTCCTGAATACCTGTTCATATGCCGAACATCATCTCCTGTGTAGCTGCACAGAGTACAATGCATTAACAAAACCCTGCGGAATCGAGCAGGGCGAATGTTTGACTTAAAATGTAAATTTCAAAAGCTCAACAAATAATGACCTATGTAAATAAGGAGCAGACATATTTGTAATAGTCTTAATCACATTAGTGGATGAGGGATGCTAAAAATATGCTAAAACTGGGTGTATCCTGCTTTTGACTAGGACTGCTCATTTAAACCATTCTTTAACTCTGTAATGTTCGGCTAAGTACATTTATGTAAAAGTTGTTTTTTTTTTTAAAATGAAGACATTTAATGAGACATGTGGTATATACCTGTATAAATAATGATGTTAGTAAGACGAAAATAATCATTGCTTGTAAAAGTTCATCTTCATCAGTTGATCATAATCATTTTGAGAGGATAAATAAGTTTGGTGTTGGGTTTGTGGTTTCAAAATATATTCTGTTCAATTAAGCATTACAAATAAACTCTGGCACTATTTTGGCAGTTACCAAGGCCTTCCTGTTTATAGACTTAGTGATTTACAAAACTGAATTAATTTGACACAATGCAGCAATTTAACCAAAGCTGGTGTAATGGCATTTATCGGTACAACATCATGAGCTACAGTATATACGTATCATGCAATACATTTTCTGTAGATTCGAAAATATTAATTCACACTTTAAAATTAATTCAAGGGAAATGTGCATTGGTTGCAATTGTCCATAATGACAAGACATGTCTTAAACGTTTGTGATGTAAGAGTTGTTCTACATGTAAAAAAAATTCAATACATCAGGGTTGTTATGAAAAGGATTTTAACAGCAAATATATTCCAATACTGATGCAACATTCTTCTATTTGTGTAGTAAATTAAACAAAGTTACATAAGAAGCACATTTAAATTCCAACCAATCAATCATTCTAAGAAAGACAAATATGAGGTTGTTAACATTACACTTTAAAATGCTGTTACGGGATAGAAACGCTGGTAGGAAACAGCTTGACTTATTTAGATTCAGTCAATTTTTTAATAACCGAAACATTGTGCCATGACACAGCAAGCAGCTATGGACATTACATAAGATCATTGTTTCAGAAAAAAGCTGATGCCAATAAAAGACAAGCACATCAACACACCTTGAATTTGAGTGATAGAAACAAGTATTCTCGCTTGTCATAATGCCTTCAAAGTGTCTCAAAGCACAAAGACACATAAATGTAATTAAAGAATGTTATTGCTGTACTCTGACCTTATGAGAAATGGCTGGTAAGATACATTTCTTATAGTCTAGTATTCTAAAACATAGAAACATGTTCACGTTTAATGCCAATTTGGACCATTTAATGCATTTGAGAACATGATTGTGCTAACGCACAAGGATATTTGACACCAACAATCTTCTCAATACTTCACATGACCTTCATAACAAACTATACAGGTCCTAAAATCCTCACATCTTTTCACTTTTGTCATGTTTAATAGCATTGTGAGAATATCAGATGTTAAAGCTCAAGACCCAGTTGCAAGAAACCCCTTTAAAGGGACAGTTCACCCAAAAATGTAAATTCTCTCATTATTTACTCATCCTCATGCCCCCTTCGATGTGTATGACTTTCTTTCTTATGCAAAACACTAAGATATTTCGAATAATATTTAAGCTCTGTTGGTCCTTGTAATGCAAGTGAATGGTGACAAAAACTTTGAAGCTCCAATAAACACTTAAAGGGAGCATAAAAGCAACCCATAAGACTTCAGTTGTTAAATTCATGTATTTTGAAGCGATATAATAAGTGTGGCTGAGAAAATATATTTAAGTCCTTTCTTAACCAATCTCCACTTTCAATTTTACATCTAAAAGTCACATGTGGTTTCTGTTTAGTTTCATTCTCACATCTGAAAGTGAAAGTGGAGATTTAGAGTAAAAAAGGATTTAAATATTGATCTGTTTTTCACCCAAGTGACTGCATCTCTCTAGAAGACATGCGCTCACTGGCCACTTTGTTAGGTACACCTACTTATTCATGTGATTCTCTAATCAGCCAATCATGTCGCAGCAATGTAATGTATAAAATCATGCAGATACGGGTCAGGAGCTTCAGTTAATGTTCACATCAACCATCAGAATGCTGAAAAATTTTGATCTCAGTGATTTGACCATGGCATGATTTTTGGTGCCAGACAGGCTGGTTTGAGTATTTCTGTAACTGTTGATTTCCTGGGATTTTCATGAACAACAGTCTCTAGAGTGTAAAGAGAATGGCGTTAAAAAGAAAAAACAACAAGTGAGACAAAAAGGACAAAATGCCTTGTTGATGAGAGAGGTCAACGATGAATGGCCAGACTGGTTCGAGCTGACAGAAAGGCTACAGTAACTCAGATAATCACTCTGTACAATTGTAGTGAGCAGAATAGCATCTCAGAATGCACAACACATCGATCCTTGAGACAGATGGGCTACAACAGCTGAAGACCACATCAGGCAAATTATTAGGACCATAGTGTTCCTATAAAGTGCTCAGTGAGTGTATAATAATTAAGAGTAAGGCTACATGTAAAGCTTAAAATTGCAGTTGGCCTAACATTTGTGTACCTCAGCAGAAATCCAGATTTGTTAGACCAGACAATGTTTTTCCAATTGTCTACTGTCCAGTTTTGGTGAGCCTGTACCCACTGCAGCCTCAGTTTACTGTTCTAAGCTTACAGCAATGATCCCCGGAGGGGTCTTCTGCTGCAGTGCCCTATCAGCTTCAATGTTCGACGTGTTGTACGTACAGAAATGCTTTTCTGCATAGTACTGTTGTAATGTGTTTATTTGGGTTACTGTCACCTCCCTGTCAGCTTGGACCAGTTTGGTTATTATCCTCTGACCTCTGTCATTAACAAGCCATTTTCGCCCACAGAACTGCTGCTCGCTGGATGTTTTTTGTATTTTGCACCATTCTCTTTGCACTCTAGAATCGTATGTGTGTGAAAAAACCAGGAGATCAGCAGTTACAGAAATACTCAAACCAGCCTGTCTGGCACAAACAATCACGCCATTGGTCATTTGATCACTGAGATCAAAAATTTTCCCCATTCTGATGGTTGATGAGAACATTAACTGAAGCTCCTGGCCCATATCTGCCTGATTTTATACATTACACTGCTGCCACACGATTGGTTGATTAGATAATCGCATGAAGTAGATGTACAGGTGTACCTAAAAAAAAAAAACGAGCGTATGTATTACTATTATGCTGCCTTTATATGCTTTTTGGACCTTGAAAGTTCTGTTTACCATTCACTTGTATTGTTTGGACCTACAGAGCTGAGATATTCTTCTAAAAATGTTCATTTGTGTTCAGCAGAATACAGAAAGTCATACACATCTGCGATGGCTTGAAAGTGAGTAATTGAAAATTTTAACTTTAGGGTGAACTGTCCCTTTAAATGGAGTTTGTAAGACACGTCCCTCTCATATTCAATGCCTCAAAACAGTCCATTACTGAACCAACACGACGCTGATTTGTGTTTACAATCAGCACAGATGATGCACATGCAATTCCTATAACCAAACACATAGAGTGCACACACTCTTCTCATAAGGATGGACAATTCCCAGACTCATTAACTTCCATGCCATCCACCAGCAGTGTGTGAATGATGCCATCTCGTATCTTTCCGCTGCTAACAGCTTTAATGCAGCAGTAGTGTTCACCCAGAGAGAAGTGTGTTTCTGTACCATCATCAACAAACTCTCCCTGAAAGTGTTACAGGAGTAAAGAGGAGTGATTAATATTTTTCTTCGGCATCGAAAAGACCATGCACAACTGCAACAGAGGTACGGATTTATAAACATTCGGATAGACTTATTTTGATCTTGAAATGATGATATCCAACTAATGTGAAAATAAATGTGAATAAAGCATCTGCTGGAACTTACAGCTGTTTCCATTTTCTGACCATTGCACCATATATCCAAGGTGTCCTTCTCTGTTGAGCAAGAAACAGTTTATAAGTGAGCAATTTGCTAATAAAGATAACAACAGCAATAAAAATCCAACTTTTGGCTTACATCTTTATATTAGATTCACTATCCCAACTGTATTTGCCTATAGCATTCTTTTTCTTGGGCTGTGCCTTTTATTACAGGCCATTTGACTTGTTCTGCATTGTATTCTGGAACTAAATTATACAATACACCTGCTATTTAATAGCTATTGTATGAAAGCAGCAACCATAGACATAAATGTTAGTCAAAGTATGGAAAGTCCTTGAAAGTATCCCTTCCTCTCTTTTTATAGATACTGTGCTACCCAACTAGGCCATATACTGCATTTGAATTAGCTGACAGACATTTTGCCTTACAGGCTGATATTGGGTTGGATTAAGGGCTGGGCGGCCTTTCAGCCCTGCCAGGCAATAAAAGGCGTCACCTTCCTTCAAAAGTCACAAAAAGGTTCATGTTAACAAAAGCCAGGAATCCACCTGCCCACTAGCGATGAAGTTAATGAGATTGCAGAATCTCTGTTGGTCTCATGAGAGGAAGTGACTCCTTTTGTTAAGCACTAATTATTTAAAGTGATTTGTGATCATTCTTAAGCATTATTTAACCTTATATAACCAGGTCAATGAGGGTGAGGAAATGCTTTGAGCATTTCAGAGATCAGCTGTTCTGTAAAGGGACCAATTAAAGGATTATTATCAATCTACTATAATCATGTACTTCTTACCCAGAACAACTCTGCAGTCAATGCCATCCAGGTTGAGGAGCCATGTGCTGGTAACTTTGGAGCGGTTCTCCATGTATTTCTTTAGACTCTGTCCATTAATTTCAAGAGTGTACTCGTATGCAAAACCACTCACTGCATCTATGTTAATAGTGGCTTTCATGTCTGTTCCTCCCACATGAAATGTCTCCTTTCCAACCAGTTTGAACATCCAATCTCTCTTTATTACTTCCTGTGTAAGTCATAAGCAAACATGTGACACTCATGCACTTATTTTCATGTATTTTTGTTGAATACACAAATACAGGTATTCTGCATCATTCAGTCACTTGGATTTACTGTTAAGAATCCCTTAAAAACTTTGGAACAATTCTAATACTATTATTATATACTAATGATTATCAACCGGCTTATACATTTCCATTTTTCCCCTCCCCATTCTTTGTTCTATAGAGCGCAACGGTCAGGTTCCGGAAGTAAAAATCCAATTCATTTTCTCCTTCAACAAATAGATTTTTAACAATAACTTATAAACCTTTAAAAGCAGACCTACCGTGAGTTCTGAGGTTGTTAATCTATGACAGAGGTCTTCAACTCTGTTCCTGGGGACCCACGGCACTGCATTTTTGGATTCCGCCCTTATGAAATCATCAGCTCATTAGCAGAGGCTCCGTGACCTAAACTAGATTTGCCAGCAAAGGGAGACTTACAAAATGTGCAGTGTTGTGGGTCCCCAGGAACAGAGTTGAAGACCTCTGATCTATGGTATACTGTATGTTCAGATGAAGACATCCATCTGCGTGTTTAATAGTGGAATTCCTGGTGAAAGACTACACTACCCATGGTACAGCAGATAAAGATCCACCAATCATAGAAATGCAGCCAAGCAAGCTGGCAAAAAAAGCCCAGAAGAGACCGCCAACTTTCATGACTCACTCTGAATGATGCATTAGTCGAACTTCCTTCACCCTCAAACTTCTGATTTATTTGCACATATCAGAATATTTTGAAATAACCATAAAACAGAATGTTTCTTTACTTATAACCTGCAACCTAAAATCAAGTTTTATATATTTCCATCATTTTTCATCGGATTTCCAATTTCGCAATACTTCATGGGATTGTAGCTCGTGCCCTCATGAAGGATGGTAAGTACACAGTCTTGTACCTTTCTCTTTTAATCCAATTTTCTAATAATTTTGCTTCAAATGAAATTTTGTAATGTTGTGATTCACCTCGGAGCTGATTGGTTTGGTTCATGGCTCAGATCTCTTTAATGAAGGACTTTTTGAAAAGTCATTGGGAAAATTAATGGGAAAAATACTTCCGGAACCGACAAAAAGTGGGCAGGCACTGTTGTGTGCTATTGAACTCTAAAATCCTACCGAATAAATCCTTACATAATAAAATCACTCTAATGGATTATTTCAAAGGTAAGTTAAACTAAAATAAAAACAAATATATCATCATTCTGTTCGCCATTCAATTAAATTGCATGGAAATAATATGCAATTGAAGTGAATGGTGACTGAAACCTAAATACTGCCTAATATCTACTTTTATGTTCCATGGAAGATAGTCATATTAGAGCATCATGAGGGTGAGCAAGTGATGACTAAATTTTTGTGTGAACTATTTCCTTTAAAGAAAGTATATTAATAGCAGCAGAAGAAACATTACCTTCCCATCAATGTAAATAACCCGTTTTCCTGTTGTTGTGCCATGTTCAAATTCAATCCTGTGCACACCATCGCTCAAAGCCACTTCCCAGACGGCCACAAGATCTCCAGACATCTTTTGTCCTCCAATACCTAACAGTTATAGTACAGAGTCATGAAAGACAAAAGTTACAATGATGGCCAGCACTGCTCAATGTATATGTGTAATAATAATAAAGACAATACAATAGATTGAAGTGTTGTGAAATATTTGTTTTGATATCAGCAGGGCAGAGAGGATAAAAGGCAAATGGCTCATATAATAATGTAGTTACACCATGTATATAATACAAACCCAAGTAAATATCTGTGCTTAGTAATTGATTGCTGATTGAGATCATCTAATTTTCTGCTGGAAATATGTACATTTTCAAATCAATGTCTTCGAATTTCCAGCGACTTCAAACGTCTTTCATGCACTTTCAATACACTATTAACATCACATATAATTAATAATAATGAAACACTGACAGCTCGATGACCTCTGGTCTTGTTACATCATGTCCTCGAAAAGAAAACTACTTGTAGCCCGATATATTTATTTTAAATAATTGACATTTCTTTAGTAAAAATATTGTAATAAAGCTAAAACAATGTTGATGTGTCAGAGCCATAAAACCTGTAAATCTGTCGATCACTGAAGTCAACAGTCAGTGCAGTAAAGACTGTAAATACAGTTACCGACCCAAATCAGCGCAGGAATTACTCGCGTTTCTCTGTGTATTTGATCAGCTTTCCCTCAAGCCAGAAAATATCATCACTACTAATAACGGCATCAAAACAACCAGCTCCAAATTTAACCATCAACAAATCTGCTCCAGCTAACAACAGTTACTATGGCAACAGTTCTTCTTCCTCTAGTTTTATGCCAGGTTTAAAGCAACAGTGCGCACTACTGCCATCTACTGGTAATAATATATAACTGATGAATTCTGAATAATTACTTGGCTTGAATCTCACTTTCATTGTATATTAAAAAAGGCTGATAGTACACAGTGTTGGGTAAGTTACTCTAAAAAGTAATTAATTACTAACTACTAATTACATTTTCTGCAGTGTAATTAGATTACTGTACTAATTAATCTGTCTAGAAAAGTAATTGCGTTACTTATTACTAATTACTTTGTAAAACCCTTATCAACCTCGACCAGATAAAAATGACAAGGATAGACATAAAACTGCTCTTTTAATTATTTCAAATAAATCATTTATTCATGAACTGGCCAGGGAATATAAGGGGGCAGTATTAAATTAGAAAACATACATTTTAACATTAGATGTTACATTTCGATTTTAAATTCACTATTGTTTTATATTGAATTTTTCTGTAGTATACACAGTATTTAACGCAATTACATCAGAAGTAACTGTAATTAAATTACTTAAAAATGAAGAGTAATCCCTTACTTTTCTTTTTTCAATGAAAAAGTAATATAATGTAATGCATTACTCCCAACACTGTGTATATATATATATATATATATATATATATATATATATATATATATATATATATATATATTAGAGCTATCGATTTAATGCGTTAATTCAGTGCGATTAATTTTACAAAAAATAACGTGTTAAAACATTTACGCAATTAATCGCAGGCCCCCGGACCATAACAAGGAAGATTCCTGAGAAATGCTTGTAGTACCACCTGTTTACTCCAGGGGGCAGTAAGTGAAACTTCAGCTGTATGAGCAACACACAGTTTATACAGTGAAGAAACACTTCAGTAGCAACAACACAAACATGCCTTATGTTCTTGTGTTCAAAACACTTGCTGGAGCACAATTTGAACTAAGTGATCTCAAGATGTGTTTAAAGAGTGTGTGTTATGTGTTTTATCCAAAGCGACTTACATAAGAGGAAAATATAAAAAGTTTCACTATCATCAGAATAGTATACAAAACAGATAAACTCTTCTGCTACAGTAATGCATTGTAATTATCTGAATATTTTGTATTATATATATATATATATATATATATATATATATATATATATATATATATATATATATATATATATCACTGTCAGTCTTTTGTATAATCATTTTTAATACATATTTTAAATAAAAATAAATCTATAAATTCAAAAAAATAAGATCACATCGTGTTAAATGAGATATTAATTCTATCTGTTGAAGCTTGTCCATAGATATCTAACAGTAAAATACTTATTTATCAGTTAATGAGTTATCAGGGAACAGTGTCTGTGTCAAGTATGTCAAACAATTCTGTACACAACATATTACAATAACTGTATTTGCAATTAGGAGAACAAAGATCTTTCCGAGATTAATGAACGCAATTTCTTCTCCTCTGCCATTTCTTCAGCCTTGTTTAAACTTTCGGCAGGCACTGCAGCATGAACTGCAAAGCATTTAACAGTTTCGGCTGCTCTTATGTAAACAAAGATGTCTCATCGGCCCCTCACACAACACTATCGAATGGCTTCAGAAGCACTGAAATGTAAGGCACAAGAGTTAAAGGGTTAGTTCACACAAAAATGAAAATAATCCCATAATTGACTCAACCTCAAGCCATCCTAGGTGTATATGACTTTCTTCAAACGTGTTTCAGCCAAACACAATCTGAGTTATATTACATAATATCCTGGCTCTTCCAAGCTTTATAATGCGAGTGTATGGTACCTTCGATTCTGAAGCCCAAAATAGCACAGTCATCCATCAAAAAAGTAATCCATACAGCCCCAGGGGGTTCATAAAGACCTCCTGAAGCAAAGTGATGTGTTTTTGTAAGAAAAATATCCACGCACCGTACACAGCAAGGCTAAGGCTGGGTCTGCCTAATCCTGGGGCAGAGCTTGCAGGTTCACTACCTAATCCCTGAAAGGGGTCGTTGGAACCTTGGGCACGTACCCCGGTCGGGATCTCAGGATGACTTGGGAATCTGCCGGACCGAACTCCAGGCAAGTGTCACTGACAGAGAACACTTGCAGGTCCCCAACCCTCTTGATGGTAGTGAGCACAATCATGAGGGCTGTCTTCAAGGAGAGGGCTTTTAGTTTGACTGACTCTAGCGGCTCAAGCAGGGCTCTCCAAAGGCCCGAGAGGACCACGGAGAGATACCATGAGGGGAACAGGCACGGCCTAGGAGGGTTCAGCCTCCGGGCGCCTCTAAGGAACCTGATAATCAGATCGACTTAGCGGCTCATCGTTGACACAGTGGACGGTATGGCGGCTACATTAACCTTCAAGCTGGAGGGTGACAGCCGCCCCTCCAGCCCCTTGTGCAGGAATAAGCGCCACATTAGTACATAAAGCTGCCTGGTAGAGGGAGCTCTGGCTTGAGTGATCGTGTCTACTATGGCTGTCCCGATTTCAGGCTTTTGTCACCAATCTCCACAAAACCGTCGGCGAGCGTAAATCGGGCTTAAAATCGTGTAGTGTAAACTCTGCATTATATGACAAGACAGTTGTGTAATATAGTACCACGATCCAACGTCTTTGAAAGTCGTGTAGTGTGCAGGAGGCATCAGTAATGACAAACCTAGACATGACATGTATTATAATGGGCTTGTGTGACAATTTTTACAGGTTTATTTAAATTCAATGATCTTTAATGCTCATTAACAAATGATACCCTTATGAAAACTTACCATGATTTGCTGTAGTAATATTGTATTAACCATAGCAACCACGACTGTAGTAGTAACCATGTTTTTTTTGGCAGTAGCCTAACCAAGGTTTTTATATAATTAACCATGGTTTTACTACAGCACAACTGTTTTAGTAACCATATAATAATATCTATGGGCAGGGTTGGGGGAGTAACGTAATACATGTAACGGGATTGCGTATTTAAAATACAAAATATAAGTAACTGTATTCCACTACAATTACAATTTAAATCATTATAATTATAATACAGTTACATTTGAAAAGTATTTTGATTACTGGAGAGATTACTTTGCATTTTATTGTCATTTATTTCATTTAATATTTAGTCTTTTCAGATGGAAAACATTTATACATATAAATGATGTGATCCAAAGTGCATTTGAACAGCGGTGAAACACTTTCTTATGATGTGTTACATTCATACGAGCAGACAGAGAATACATATTTTTGAAGTAAGTTTGGAGCAGAAGAAATAGAAATAAACCTTGTGTAAATTGCCAGCTTTATGCTAAGCTAAAATGCTATTTCTACTCATTTACATACATGTACATATTTTATATGATCATATTTTTTTTATCAGGAAAATTCACATTGGATCATCATTTCTTTTTTTCTGGTATGATTTTTTTTTGCCCTAAAAAAAATATTAGGGCATATAATCTTTAACTCAAGATAAATTAGATGTATCTTATTTTAGAAACAACACAGCATATTAAAAGATATTAAATTTTTTCAGCGATTGTATTTTTAACATGTATTTTGTCTTACTGTATTTACTGAGTTTTTATAGTCAAAGAAGTGACATAGCGCCATCTGGTGGTGATGGGCAGCCATGATTCACATATCGGATCCATGGAGCTATATCATGGACTTTTTTTTTTTTTTTTTTGCGTCAATACTTTTTTATTTCATTATTAAACGGCGAATGACTGACACGTTTGAAACGTTATGGATTCCTGAGGAATGCTTAGGAATGTTGGGAAATTTTCTGCGGAGGTAAAAACGAGACCATAAGTTCAGACATGCCGTTCATGTGTATTCTTTTATTCGATACATCACAAACATGCTCATGTGCTGCTTTTAAAAGAGAGTTTAGCTATTGCTCGATAAATGATTTTTTTTTTCCTCATTCAACTGATTTCTATTTACATATAAATCACAGATCAGTTGTATCCTTTTTTTTTGTTTGTTTACCAATGCCTTACAAAATCAAACAACTGCAACAATTTTTAAATCAGCTTAGTCATTCTATAGTGGAAGGCTCCCCATAAAATTGTATATAAATAATTTTTAATATATTTAAAAACAAATGATTTGTAGCACATTTTATATCTTTAAAGAGAAAGTAACATCAATCACATATTTCTCTAATAACCAATACTGCACTCTTTTCCAAAAGGCAGCAATGCTCACATACATATATATATATATATATATATATATATATATATATATATATATATATATATATATATATATATATATATATATATATATTTGTATGTATGTGATGTGTGTGTGCATGTTTATGTGGTTTATGAGGGCGAAGGAGGGCAAAAGGACGAAGGAGAAAGCTCCTCTGGATAAAGCCTTCAACGGAAACTGCAGTCTTGAGAGGTTTTACTTGGAGCCCAAAGCCAGTGATTGTAACTCTTACCGCCTGCAGTGTTGGATGTCCCTCATGAGGCTGCTGCAGTACTCTGATGCTATTGAGCACCTTCTCTCCAGAAGGCATCAGGAAAGGGTTTGGGGAGGAGATTTTGGTCAAAATACATCGGGCCAGTGTGAGCCAGGGCTATCAACTGGTCAGTCGGGGCAAATAGTCTTGAGAACAAAATCGATATGCTTTCCCACCATCGGGCCAATAATGTGCTGCCCTTGTGCCAATGTCAGACACCACAGACATTTCACAAGCAAGAGAGAAACTCGAGCTAATGTATCACACTCTATATAGAGACTATCTAGCCCTCAAAATGAACATAGTGGAGACCGAAGCTGCCATTTGTTGGCATATTTTGGTCTTTACTTGGTGAAAAGCAAGACCTGACTCAGCTAAACTCCGCCTTTTATATTAACCCCGCCTCAATCCCCAGTTGGCCTTTTTTGGCCCAAGGATAATTGGCGGGCCAAAGGCGTTTGACCGATGGCCCCGAGGAAGCCCAGAGGAGGCCAAATGAAGCCCTGGTATTGACAATGGGAACGCAACTCGCCCTGGCACTCACTAGCACGCCCTCGTTTGGCTCGACAGTGGAAACGCATCTCTCTTTATATTACCTTTACCTCAAATGTACTAACAGTTCTTAGCATGCTGCTTTTATTTTGTACTCTTACTTGAGATTCTATACGTTAATCAATTCTTGGTTTTCTTACCTTTTCCCCCATTCAGTAGAGTGGAAACAAGCAGAGTGGGGCCAATATGACCTGCATCCTCCGATATCTCCCAGAAATCACAATGGGTGCTCATGAGTTTGATGATGGCTACTTTTGATGTGGCTTCCACTGGAATGATAATTAGACAAATATAATGGGCTGCATGCGTGCAGATATTTTTATTTGTTATACACTCTACATTGGTTCAGTAGTGACCATCCATAAAACTGCAAGCAAATTAATGTGGTTATATACCTGCTGATTTGGTAATTATAGATTCACCCTAAATCATGTTATTGTCAGTTAAATCTGTGTAAATGTATTTACATGCCAGTGTACATGCAGGATACAAAATGATTGGACATTATTTCCATTTCTAAGAACAACAAAGAGAACATATGGATTCAAAGATTAGAATGCCTACTAGAAAATCTGTACAAGTGCCTGCGGGTGATTGAGTGTTTTCTCAGAGCAGGAATGTCATCTGAGGTCATTCAGTGTTGTTGGTGAGGATATGAAATCAGTAGACAGACTTCTGTAGTAGGTGCCAGTAGCACTTTGTATGGCCATTAGTGATGCTTTGCACTTTTATATTGCACTCGTGAGAGAGGATTCAGTTGTCTGCTCATCTGACCACCATCATTTCAGCCCTAGAACAGTAAACCATAGAGGTGTAAGGATTCATCGATCTGGATTGATATATCGATATATCGATATAATTTTTTTTTTTAAAGATGTACCTTTATGGGACCTGGGTATCTCAGCGAGTATCGACACTGACTACCACCCCTTGAGTCGTGAGTTCGAATTCAGGGTGTGCTGAGTGACTCCATTTACCATTGACTCCAACTAGGTCTCCTAAGCAACCGAATTGGCTCATTTGCTAGGGAGGGTAGAGTCGAATGGGGTAACCTCCTCATGGTCATAATTGCTCTCAATGGGGCGCATGGTAAATTGTGCATGGATCAATAGCATGAGCCTCCACGTGTGGAGTCTCTGGTGTCATGCACAACGAGTCACGTGATAAGATGCACAGATTGACTATCTCAGAAGCGGAGGCAACTGAGACTTAGCATTCCAAAATGGGAGAAAAGGAGGGGAAAAAAGATATAAAAAAAGACCTTTTATTATAATACTCCATGCATTTCTGTCAGGCGATGAAGCAACCTTATTACATTAATTTCACTTTGAGCTCTAAATACGTTTTTTATTTGGGACACAGATGTGCGCAGGGTCTGTGAAAACCGCGAGAGAAACATGAGCTCCAGACCAGTGACAGGATCAGCGGCTCACATGCACAATTAATTAGGACTTCCATAGATATTGTTGCGCATGTGACCCATCTGAATTTTACATGAGAATTTGCTATTGTAGAGTACCATGGAGCAGTCCAACCATCATGTGAAACATCTCGACAATGCCGCCATTCTGAACAACACTAAAGGAGGAAAGAGAAATCATCTGCTGCCCAGCACTAGAATTAGACTTTACACATCATCAACACATCAACACGCTTACTAACATTTATCCCAGTTAACTGCAACAGAATGTTTCATTACAACTGTGGAAGTTGTAGCCAAGAAAACCACAGATAGCACAACATTTTGGAAACAAGTCATGGGTATGTAAGTACTTTGAATCGGATTAAACAGAAAAATAAGCTGTAATCAAACGATTGATGATCACTTGTGTGTGACGTTATTTGTATAGGCCTAATGTTTTTCAAAATCTGAAGTACCTTATTTTGTTGTTAATGTCCCAAAGTGGATACTAAATGTGCACTTTTCAGAGAGCTCAAAAAAATATTCAAATTATATTTTGGTTGCATTTGAGGTTGCAATTTAATTGATTGTGTAAAACAGGCACATAATATTGGAATATCGATTGCAGGGCCCTCAATCAAATCGAAATCGTATCGTGGCAGACTTTGAAGTATCGGCAGATATCGGATAACTTATCGGATATAAGTTTGTATTGGGATGAAACGTCTGATTTAGTGGGAGTGGTGGTGGTGTAGTGGGCTAAAGCACATAACTGGTAATCAGAAGGTTGCTGGTTTGATCCCCACAGCCACCACCATTGTGTCCTTGAGTAAGGCACTTAACTCCAGGTTGCTCCGGGGGGGATTGTCCCTGTAATAAGTGCACTGTAAGGAGCTTTGGATAAAAGCGTCTGCCAAATGCATAAATGTCATGTAAATGTAATGATTTACACCCATACTAAACCACATGTTACCGTAACCGATAGAACATGTGGAAGTGAACCGAAGGAATATAGATTATACATCTGCCTTCTTTCAGTATTTTATTTTAAAGGTATTTCTCAAAAGGTCATGGTAAAAACGTGGGCACTGCACACAAGGGCTTTAACAAAAAAAATCTAATCTGTGACATGAATATTTGTCTCTTCAGCTCCAAGCAAAGAAATACGCTGAAGGTTATAATGAAGACGTTGGGGACGAAGGCATTTGGCTAAAGTGAGAATCACCAGCATCGCTGAAGGGAAGGACATCTGAATGAGAGACGGATTCCTCATGATATTTCACCCGTTAGTCCACATCCTAAGGGGAAAGACTATATATATATATTCTGCTTTTCTGCAGATGAAGATTTCTTTGTACATTGCTAATAAAGAATGAATTGTATATGTAGAAAAACCTGGGTTTATTGTCATTGTTGTTCTTGGGAGGGACCTGGTTTCGATCCTTTTAACCTAAAGGGTTTGTTCACCCAGAAGTTACAATTCTGGCATCATTTACTCACCCTCATGTTGTTTCAAACCCGTATGACTTTCTTCCATGGAACACAAAAATATGTTGGGCAGAATAATAGCCTCAGTCATTATTCACTTCCATTGCATCTTTTCCCCTGCGTATGTGTCAGTGTAATACAGATCAATATTGAAGTCCTTTTTTTATCATTCATTTGTTTTTGGCGATTTGCATTCTTCTAGCTAGCATATGGCCACCTACTCGGCAGGGAGAAGAATTTATAGTAAAAAAAAGGACTTAAATATTGATCCGTTTCTCACCAGCACCTATCAAATTGCTTCTGAAGATATGGATTTACTGGAGTCGTATGGATTGATTTTATGCTGCCTTTATATGCTTTTTTGGAGCTTCAAAGATGTGTTCACCATTCATTTGCATTGTATGGACCTACAGAGCTGAACTATTCGTCTAAAAATCTTTTATGTGTGTTCAGAAGAAGAAATGGTCATACACATTGGGATTGCAAGAGGGTGTGTAAATGATGAACGATTTTTCGTTTTTGGGTAAACTGGCCCTAAAAGTTAGAGACCACCGATTCTATACTAGTATAAGTCGTTTTATCTCTGAAATATGGGGAATTATTTACAAAAAAATAAAAAATAAATAAATAAAAAAATATAATAATAATTGTGGTGTGGGGCGGAGGTGGCATCAAACTGGGAAAGAGAAGCTGTCAGCTGAGTGACATGAGCACAAAGCATCATATGCTGATAGGATATTTAATTTCGTTTCATTGCGGCGAGACGGTGACTAATCACTCCAGTTAAAAGGCATTTTTAAGAAACAGCATAATGCAAACTGGCCACAGCTCATTAGACATCTGAAACCTGCAGTTTCTCGTCACTCTGAGATGAGATGATCTGCGGCGGGTTTGCGCTCCTGCTGCCGGTAATCCAGTAAGCCCGCGGGTCCAGAAATAGCACCGCTGTATGCCGCTGCTCATTAATTCCTGAGCGCCTCTCATGTTACCATCATCTGGCCTCCACAGCTGTTTATTCGCCAAACTCTCCAATGACGATGATATAAAACTGGTGGTGGGTTAAAAAGCCCTGACCTTCAGATTCTTTCATCTTTCATCTATATTTACAAACCTGTGAGCCCTTCTATATAAGGGAATCTTTCCCCAAATGTACAATCATTCAAAGCTAATTAATTATTTTTCCTTTTAAGCACAACATATTTGAATTGAGTAAATGGACAAGAGAGAGAGAGAGAGAGAGAGAGAGAGAGAGAGAGAGAGAGAGAGAGAGAGAGACCTAGAAAGTGACTTGCACGAGATATACAACAATACAGTAAGTACAAGTTTATTTCCTTTTAATTTGACTAATACTTTTACTAGTAACCTTTAGGTGTCTTTCAGTTCACTGTCATTTTTGTTTTGTTGTTCATTGTAATCTCTGTCAGTTGTCGGTCATTGCACGTTATTCTTGTTGAGAACCACCAGAGGGCACTTTACCCATTTTAAAGAGTCCTTTTTGTTATCATGCATTTTTTACACAAGCCTCATTAAATGCTACTGTTATTGCTTTTCTCAGATGAGGACACCGTTGTACCTTGCGTCTTAAAGAGATCTGTTTTATGGCGTCTCATAGGGAAGACTTTCTCCTTCACTTGTTTCTTAGGCGTATATCTTTCACTATAAGGAGTTATTTTGACAGCACTGTTTCAAATACATAAATATAGCATAGATCTTCCCACAGTTGTTATTTTATGTGCTTGTTCTTTTAGTAGAAGCGGCAGAGAAGGTCTGAAATGTTCACAGTATCTACAAAGTGCTCCTTTTGAATTAAACTTCAGTAATGCATTGCCTAAATGAGATCTAAGAGGTTGAATTAGGCCAGTTAACCCTTGTGCGACCTTAGGGATATTTTTGTTATTTTTTTCTCGATCATTTTTGCTGTGTAAATGCCAACGGCATACATTTTGCCAAAGGGGAATTTTGATATTTCAACCTCAGTTCCTATAATACATCTATAATACACGGTGTACACAAAATAGATACACTCAGGATCTTCAGGACAAAAATGTCCCCATTTATACACATTATACACAGTGCCATTAAAGCATAGAATCATGAATTCTATGATATTATGTTTTCATTCAGGAGCTCTGGCTTCAAAATTGTACGTTTTAATATTTCCACCAGATGGCGCCATTTTTCTCACGTTTAGCCTATGGAGCAAATACAAGCTTCTTTACTATTTTCTGTTTGCTGTGTTATAGAGCACTGCAGGCCAATTAGATAAATGATGTAGCTAAAATTGTGTGTGTGTGTGAGTTGGTATAGATGTCAGAGTGTGTTTTGTATGTGTGTATTGAGAAATTTGTGTGTTAAAACAACAGTGGCATTATGTAAACAAACGGGCATTTAAGGGTTAACATTCTGAAAATGAAGGAATATTTGGTAGTTATGATCAGTACTGATGGTGGTTAAAAAATTAACAAAGAAAGTGGAAAATAATAATAATAATAATAATATATAATATTTTATTATGGCAGGTTCTTGATGTGGACATTTTTGTCCTCTAAGGACCTCTGAATAACTTTGTTTTTTTATCAATGCAAAAGGGTTAAATCCTGCAATGTGGTAGATTCTCAGTATATAGTGTTGCAGTGAATGAAGACAGTTTGAGTTGGCGGTTTTTGGTTGTGTTATCAGACAGCTTGTAGGGGTGGTCTGCTAAATGAGGAGGATGGAAAGATAAACAAAGCTATTGTAGCTATTATCACAGTGCTGACAGACAATGGGCACACAGCAATGGCCCAAAGCAACTTGAATATCTGTCAGTAAAATTAACTTTGAATAACATTCATGACAATATAAACAGAACCTGTGAAATAATGGTGATACTGTGGACCTCTAAGTTCATTCTGTCAAGTGTCTTCCAAAGCTTTGTATGATGTTTATGAGGTACAGCACAACTGATATTTATTGTGTTATTGTGTGTAGCAACAACAACAACCAATGAAAGGAATATTCCTTGTTCAGTACAAGTTAAGCTCAATCGACAGCATTTGTGGTACAATACTGATTACGACAAAAATGTATTTAGACTTGTCCCCACTTTTAAAAAAGGTAAAAATGTGGGTTACAGTGAGGGACTTACAACGAACGTAAATGGGGGCCAATCCATAAACGTTGAAGGACTCCCTGTTTCATGATTTTATTGTGATACAATCGCTTACTAACCATTTCTGTGTAAAGTTACAATGTATTTAGAAAGTATTCAGACCCCTTCATCCATCCATCCATCGTCAACCGCTTATCCTGTACAGGGTCGCGGGGGGCTGGAGCCTATCCCAGCTAACATTGGGCGAAAGGCGGGGTACACCCTGGACAGGTCGCCAGTTCATCGCAGGGCCACACATAGACAGACACACACTCACACTCACACTCACATCCACACCTAGGGTAATTTTGGAGACACCAATTAACCTAGCCTGCATGTCTTTGGATGGTGGGAGGAAGCCGGAGCACCCGGAGAGAACCCACGCAGACACAGGGAGAACATGCAAACTCCACACAGAAAGGCTGGGGCAACCGGGGTTTGAACCCATGACCTTCTTGCTGTGAGGCGACAGTGCTAACCGCTGTGCCACCATGCCGCCCAGACCCCTTCATTTTATTCATTATTTGTTTTTCCACATCAATCTATACTCAATACCCCGTAATGACAAAGCAAGAACCATATTTTTGCTAACTTTGCAAATTTATTAAAATAAAAAACTGAAAAATCACACTTTTACATAAGTATTCAGTCCCTTTGTTATGACACTTGAAATTTAGCTCAGGTTGCATCTCATTTCTCTGGATCATCTTTGAGATGTTTCTGCACTTTGATTGGAGTCACTTGTAGCCCATTCAATTGATTAAAAATTATTTGGAAAGGCGCACACCTGTCTATACAAGGTCTCACAGCTGAAAATGCATATCAGAGCAAAAACCCAACCATGAGGTCAAAGGAACTGCCTGCAGAGCTCAGAGACAGGATTGTGTTGAGGCACAGATCTGGGGAAGGCTACAAAAATGTGGCTGCATTGAAGGTTCCCAAGAGTACAATGGCCTCCATAATTCTTAAATTGAAGAAGTTTGGAACAACTGGGACTCTTCCTAGAGCTGGCCGCCCAGCCAAACTGAGCAATCGGTGGAGAAGGGCCTTGGTAAGAGAGGTGACCAAGAACCCAATGGTCACTCTGGTTGAGCTCCAGAGATCATGTGTGGAAATGGGAGAAACTTGCAGAAGGACGACCATCATTGCAACAATCCACCGATCTGGGCTTTATGGCAGAATGGCCAGATGGAAACCTCTCAGCGCAAGACACAGGACAAACAAGATTCTGTGGTCTGATGAAATGAAGAATGAACTGTTTGGCCTCAATTCCAAGCATCATGTCTGGAGGAAACCAGTCACTGCTCATCACCTGTGCATTACCATCCCAGCGGTGAAGCACGGTGGTGGTAGCATCATGCTGTTGGGGTGTTTTTCAGCAGCAGGAACTGAGGGACTGGTCAGGGTTGAAGGAAAGCTGAACACAGCAAGAGTAAAGAAATATCCTTAATGAAAACTTGGTCCAGATTGCTCAGGACCTCAGACTGGGCCGAAGGTTCATCTACCAAAAGGACAATGGCCCTAAGCACACAGCCAAGACAACACAAGAGTGGCTACGGGACAACTCTGAATGTCATTGAGTGGCCCAGCCAGAGCCCGGACTTGAACCCAATCGAACATCTCTGGAGAGACCTGAAAATGGCTGTCCACTGATGGTCCCCGTCCAACCTGACAGAGCTTGAGAGGATCTGCAGAATCCAGGTGTGCAAAGCTTGTTGCATCATACTCAAAAAGACTTGAGGCTGTAATCGCTGCCAAAGGTGCTTCAACTAAGTACTAAGTTAATACTAAGGTATGAATACTTAGATTTTTCTTTTTGATAAATTTGCAAAGTTATTTTATGGGTATAAAATGCTCTGGCAGAAAACCTGGGGGAACAATTTCACATTCAGGCCATCAAGAGTTGGTCTCCTTTTGACAACTCTATTTATCTCATGTGACTTTAATCATATTTCTTGTGTTAAATTAACATGCATGCAAGAGGAGAACATGATTTGCTGGCTTAGATCACTCCTGAACTCTGTCAACGTGACCTTGGGTTATGTTTACAATTTCTGCCACTCACTCAATCTCAAGTGAAAACTTCTGACTGCTTTAATACTGCCAAAAAATAAAAATAAAATAAAAAGTGCATTTTTGACTTAATTTAGGTTTTTGAGTACTGACACTTATCTACAAAACAGGAGCAGAATTTGCATCCAATATGATGCATCATATTTAATTATTCAAAAGAACTGACCAGTGGCGTAGCCAAGAATAATGTACCCAATATATTACAGATTTTTTTTCTTTTAATATATCGTTATAAAAAAGTTAAAAAATAAATAAAATTCTGATTTCTGAAAGTGTCAAAGAACTGTTTGAAAATGCTGCCTTTCTGTTGCAAAGGAAAATTTGGCCCATCCATGTTTACTTAGTTGCATAAATCAAGCAAATATTTTAATATATTAAATTTTTTCCCCATGATTTAATGTTAAAGCAAATTATTCTCTGTGTTAGATACACTCACTTGGGACTTTATTAGAAATATACTAATAGTTGATGTGAACATTAACTGAAGCTCCTGACCCATATCTGACTAATTGTATGCATTGCACTGCTGACACACGATTGACTTATTAGATAATCGCATGAATAAGTAAGTGTACAGGTGTTCCTACTAAAGTGCTCAGTTAGTGTATATTACCCTGACACTAACTAATCACCACTGCTGCAATGGGGTTTCAAATACAGCTGCTGATGGAGTGTCAAAAAATCTTTCTCTATTCTGACTATAATCCATCTCTGGGGAAAATATGTGTTTGTGTGTGTACACATATGTATAAATGACTGAAAACCTTTACAATATGCTAATTAAAATTAGCAACTCATGACAACATGCAAACTAGCATCTTAGTAATTGCTTTAATTGTCAGTCTCCTTTCATCTGTTATCACCTTCAGATTCTCTAATTAATGAACTCACTTTGATGTCTCTCTGCATCCAAATCTCTTGTGTTATGAGTCAATCTTGTTCTTGAAACATTATACAGAATGAATGATGAGCTGTAATGATGATGCCCAACTTTTAATGGCAATCAGCTATTTTTTTCACGTTTTAGGCTATCTGATGAAGCAAAAGGACTACTTCTGTCAGCGATCAGTGAATATATAAAAAAAGAATTAGTCAAAAACAATTCATGTTGAGATTTCATGTCATATTATCAAAGTCAAAGGAAACTCAAGTATTATGCCTGTCTGAGATTTGAGAGATGTCCAGAGGTCACTACCAACACTGATATTTAAAATAAGTGCATATATTTTATCTTCTATTAACAAGAACTTGATTTAAAATACACTTTAATGGTCTTTAATCCTATTTCCATATGCTAAGAGTTGGGGAAATATCTTGAGGGAATCTTTGGAAATCCAGTTAATTTGTTCCCTGACTAGAATTAAGCTAGAAGCCATCATAAATTACCATTTCATTAAGATTCAGAAGCCAAACAGATTTAAATATTCATGGATTCCCTCCTTTCTCTGATTAGATTTTAATTACATGATATTGTCTTAAACAAATGAGGGACGTCGACATAAAGGAGCTATTTGTTTTGAGGGATAATGAACACCTGAAAGGTAGAGCTGCTTCAAAAAGCAGAAACATTTACCCACTGAGACACAAAGGCCCCTCAGAGCTCCATGTTTTTTCTTGTTTCTGTCAAAGAAAAAAAAACAGAATGAAATAATAAATCCTGGCTTTCGGCTTCTATACCCAAAGCGTTCTGTTTCACTCCTGGTCAACACCTTTCTTTTCTAGCTTGTTCTTCAGCTCACTCATTCCTCTTCCCTTTACACATTTGTTGAAATTTATAATCTCTATAGCAATTATTCAGAGTAGAGTGATAAATGACGTATGTACAGCACGCTTCGTATTATGAACTGAGTAACACCCATCAGTTTTTAGGTTCTTCTCCCCAATGAGTATTCAGATATGTATGCAAATTGCACCATTTAAAATTCAAGGCAAGAGAAACAAGTTACACCTGTCATAACCAAGGTCAAGGTAGAAGGTAGACACTATGTTTGCTACAATGTTATGTGCGTTTATGCAACAATGTTTTCTGTATCATGGCCACGTCCACACAAATGCGTTTTTGTCTTCACCAAAAACGGAGATAACCGCATATTTTGAAAAGCGATGACTTTAGGAAACTGAAATGTGGATGTGACCTCAAAGTGATTCTTCACTTTTTTTAAAGATCGAAATATCTGGAACATTGTGTCTGATTAAATATAAACATAGCTCCATATGATCATTAGTTCGTATAATGAAACACCTATTCTTGGTGTTATTTCAGCTTGTTTTGTTCTGATTTAATTTTAAACCAAAGGCATCCAAAGACTAATGAAAGCTTCACAATCTCTGATTCTTTTGGTTTAATGCCATCCTTCACAATATCCAAATGTCACAAATAATTGCTGTTATACAGCAGTATTTTCTTACTACCGTGAACAACTTTCTTTCACCTCTCCGCTATAATGGCCTCATTAAATTCTCTTGCAGGTGAGAAACATGTACAGTGCTATGAAGGCATATCAAATCCACTGTGTTTGGCAACAATGGCGCTGTCAAGAAACATGAACAAACATTTTGCCGTAAACTGCAAAGAGGGCAAATGAGCATGTAGCTTGTATAGGACAATATTTATAAAGTGCTCACAAAGAGCTGAATGCCCAGGTTGCAGGCAGCATCTACCCATTACGCCAAGACAAATACAGTGGCACTTTTTTACGATTAACAAACAAATCGCCTGCTCTTTTCCATAAGGAGGCTGTCTTGGCCTGCCAGACTCTTGGAATAATAGACTGTGATGAGTGAAGATAAATCAGCTCATTCAGGTAATTGTGCCTTATGGGGATTTGCAGCCTCTGTGTAATGGCCCTCTTAAAACACACCGAAACATAACCATGACTCATCAGGTTTGGACCAGCTCGGCGCACATCTTCTTTCTCAAAGCTTATCCTCTGCTTAAAAATATAACATGGTTTACAGCACACAGGAATGCAATGTGTGCTTGAAGACACTAAAGCCTCTGATCCATGCAAAATGAGTCAAAAGTTTTGTGGGCTATATGTAGAGGTTTGTGATTCCGCACACCCGGACCCTAATCAGGCTAATCAAGCCTCAGAGAGGGATAAAGGCCGACTGGAAGCTGCAGTGCGAGAGAGAGAGAGAGAGAGAGATTTACGGGCAGCTGTCCAACACCTGTGTGTGTGTGTGTGTTTGTGTCTTTTGGTTAAGTTCTTCATTTAAATATTATTTATATTGTCAAGCCGGTTCTCGCCTCCTCCTTTCCATTAATCCCTTTACAAGGTTGTACTGGACATAAGTTTACAGATGCATTTCTGCAATTCTGCAAGGCGGGTTCTTTACAAACACTATGTCTAAATCATAAATCTAATCGTTACTTTGATTGACATAGCTTTGTTTATGAATGGGAAATAACTGAATGGCTGTGTTTATGTTATTTTATTTATTCTTATCATTACTTGAAGGTCTATTGAGAGACACTCTCAATCCAGACCGGTCACTATGATTTCGGCGACAGCAGGTTGAAAATTCTTTAGCTGAAATCAGTGTTTACTGAAATTCAAACTACTGCCCCCAGTGACCGAAGCTGGAAGTGTTGTTGAATGTATGGCACATGCAAGCTCCAGTTTCTGGGTGAAATGTCCACAGAGTCCCGAAAAAGCAAGTTGTATAGCGATAAAATAAATGAAAATGATAAAAAACAGTCAACAGGAATACATATTTTATTAATCATACACCCAAACCCAAATCCTAAACCTAACCATAAGTGGATGTAAAAAAAACTTTAGAGGGAAAGTGCAACCTTTAAATTGTGCTCATTACCTGCTGTTTTCCACGTGACCATGATTTCTAAGGCTGTTTACACAGAACAGTGAAAGTTAAACACATTTGAATGGTTGCAAAGATGTCTGATGGGAGATGGCACTTGTCAGAAACTTGTCAGATTGGGGTCAATGTCAGGGTACTGGAACATTCAGTAGTAACATTTTATTGTTTACTGTGTGATCATGTTGCGTGCTTCAGGCTTACGAGAAGGATCAGCTGGATCTGGGGAGAGAGCGAGCGATAGGGACGGACCCGTCTCTCACTCCTCAGCCAGATCTATGTGAGAGCCCCACCATGAAAGAGTGGGCGCTGGCTCTTGGAAGTAAGCGAGACGAGTGTGAAGCATTTTGACTGTAAACAGATCGCAATGCTCTTGTTTTATTGTTTACTGTGTGATCGTGTTGCTCCAAGATAAGATGTATGGGCATTCTCTCTTTAAAGGGATAGTTCACCCAAAAGGTAAACTTCTATCATTGACTCACCTCTATGTTGTTTCCGACCCGCATGACCTTTATTCCTCCATGAAACACAAAAGATGCTAGACAGAATGTTAGACTCAGTCAGTCACCATTCACTTTCATTGTATGGAGAAAAGATCCAATGAAAGTAAATTTCATGAAATAACATGGGTGAATAAAATGATGACATCATTTTTATTTTTGAGTGAACCAGCCCTAGAAGGACAGCTTCTGTACTTAGAATTATGTCTTTAAAGTTCTGAACTTTGTGTAATGGGATATAGAACCAGAAATGTCTCCCGTTTCCACTTTGTAGTGGAAATCTGCTTTAGAACTTCCATTAGAGTTTCAATGATGCTCATATCCAGTGATTGGGGAGAGGGTTGCATCTCAGCCTGGTGTCATGAAACCACAAATACAGAAATATAATTTCTGAGGGAGCAGTGTATGGAACGTAGGATATACCTGATACTGTACAAACCTCATATTACTTTGCTGTTATATAACCACACAGAGCAATCATCAGATGTAATGACTACCCACACCAGTACATATCCCCCACCACATTTAACGGCAGACATCCTTTCTCCAGGTGTAAGCCTGTCTGGATGCAGGAAACAGTGTGAGAGACTTAGTTACAAGCGGTTTCCTTTTTCATAATGTGTTTACGTTATTCCATACGTCCTCTGAACTGTCTAATGATCTGAGATGAGCTTGTTTCCTCGTGAGAGTCAACACTTTCCAAGAATGCTGACAGAATATGGAAATTAAGTCAGGGTTTTAACAATGTGGCACTGTACCATTTAAGCAGCATTGGCCATTTTAAAGTCATTCCTGTCTTAATATGTTTTTAAAGGCATTGCCAGATAAGCACCGTCATTAGCAGGGCAACATCACTGCTCTTATTTGCACACAAATATCTGCACACTGAAGATGATAGCAGATTGTTTCCGCTAGCAATGAACTGACATGCAGTTTTCAGTCATGTATTCATGTCATTCCAGGCTTGAAGAACACAAGCCTTCTGTCTGCTGAAAGTAAAAGAAAATGCACAGACCCAATATATGTAGAAGATTCTTGTTTGTAATTTCTGCACACCTATAGCGTCACCAAATGGAATTGCAAAAATAACAATTGTTTTCAAACGGGTTTCCCAAACACTCCCCTGTCTTCCATTGGTTAGACAAACAGATAGTCCTCCCCCAAACTCATGCCATTGATTAACCAATTGCTATGTCAGTTTGGGCTGCGTTCCCCAAAAGCATCGTCGGCCAGCAATAGTCGCAAGTTCCATCATTACCAACATAGTTCAATCATTGGGTGTTTCCCGAAACCGTACAGTTCTCAACCTTTGGGTAGAATTAATGTTCCTTGTTAGTTTGCTGTGTGGACATCATTTGACTTTGCATTCCATATATATATTTCATTCCGTCAAGACTTTTACCACGTTTACATGCACTTCAGAAAAAAAAGTGATGTTCTTAAAGATACGCAAACAGCATAAGCGATTGAGGAGGAACAGAAAGTGCTTTAACAAACCCTTCTGTCAGAGAACATGGCTAATGTGTCCATGTTAACACATTAGTGGCATTCTTATAGGTTTTAGAAGAATACGCATGTGGGTATGGGCTCAAGTGCATCTTTGAACCCAGATGTCTGATGTTGAGGGAAACCCGATTAGTGCAGTGCAATGCATCTGTCACATTTAGGTTTACGCAGCTTTTGTGTCTTCATTAGCTTTGTGATTTAAACAGCTTCCTGGAATACATGTAAATGAGCTGTTATAATTTAATCCACAGAAGTTATTACTCCACCCCTTGCGTAATGTCATCAATAAAAGATTTTTATAAATTAACCAGAGTGGTTCGAAAAATGGATGTTTGACATGGTTTTGGGAAACAGTTGTGACAAACTAGTTAATTTCTCCAACGATGGATCATATGGTGGTTAAGAAGTGAGTTACGTAGTTGTATGGGAAATGCACTCCAGGTTGGGCCGCTTAAAAAAATAAAACGAAGTTTTGATAGTGCCACAACGTTTAAACTAATTCTATGCCCTCAAAACCATCTGGTTTAAGTAACCTTTAATATCAAAGTGAAATGTCATTGAATTAATCTTAGTTTTCATTTGATCATCTTGAGTTAAAGAAGCAAAAAACAAAAAAACAAAACACAAATAGTCAGATAAGCCTCCCTACACCCACATGGGTGAGTAAAGTCCTCTGACATGGTGGGAATCAGAGCACCTTGGCAGTGGATTTAAGCAAGTTCAGTGAACGGAGCCAGGTCACACTTTCCTGTGGAGCTGCAGAGGGCACTAAGGTTGCTCAGAATCACACTCATTTTCAAGATGAACAACCTTGTCCTCTTGGTCTAAATATATCTCCTGAATTTCCAGCTGTGCAGACCAGTTCCCTCAAGCCACCCCATCAAGGACAGATGTCAGCCTTCTGTGCCACAGGTCTGACCCTGCCAGTGACACTCACAGCTGGATGGAGTGAGCAGAACCGGTGCAGACTCTGCATTGCTCTGGCTTAAGAAGCTATGTTCTTTTGAGCATTATGCCATATAGAAAAGCGTGTGATCCCAGTGCACCTGTGGGTGAATTCAGAATGAGGAGGGGAAAGTAGGTTAATGAAAATCATAGTGTAATGTACCTCTCACATTGTCTTTGCATTAGCATTAGCTATATACACTGTAAAATGTAATAAGTTGACTTTAAGAAATTGAGGAAACCAATTGCCCTAAAAAATCAAGTAAATATACTTATATGGCTTAAGTAAAGTGGACTAATCCTAGTTCAATTTACTTGAGCCAAATAAGTGCATTTAATGGCAATTTACTTTTTTTCATTGATTTTACAGGGTCAGGAGTCAGTGCAGAAATTCACATACAGTAATTCTAGGTATATAGTGGTCATTATGGCTGTGCATGTATTCTGAACAAATCAAAGGATAAATTTACCAACCAGATGATTGCAACATAGTAGACAGAGTATTACACGAATAATGGTTTCGGACATGCCTTGTCTTCCTACATTTGTATACTGCTGCGAAGGAATACATTTTTAGGTTTTCTAAAACAGCCATTGTAAACTAAATTAAAACTCTTTATTTATTACAAGACAATTGTAATTTGTTGATTAGACAGAGTTGACTTACCAATATCTAGATTTTATATTTGCAATCAAATAAACAAAACTTTACAGCTCTACGAGAGTAAAACATCATCATTTGAACATAGTGAACATTTTGATCTTCCTCTTTGGAAGTACTTAACTTTTCTAGAGTATGACAAAGATGAATTGAGAAAACAAGTGCTTACAACAGGGGCCACTCAATTGAAGCTGTAGCTTTTATATACAAAATGAGTGAATTAAACATTCTGACAAGCTTTAAACTCAATCTGGGAAAATGTTGTGTCTTTATTCCCCTAGTCTTATGCTTAGTGTTATTTTAGTAGGTGGGTGGCTTGAAAGCATCAAAATATGTTTCAAGAAAGCAATTTGTCTTTGGCAAGAGCCACGGTACTTTGTGGGAAGAGAGATTGTAAATTCTTAAGTCATCAGAAATGTCACAGGGGAGCATTCTGCTTCCAAAGTGGAAAATAAATTCTGAGGAACTGATGAACTGAAGACTTATATTTGTGTTTGCTTGATGTAGCTGCAGTTTTCGGTTTAGAATAATTTTTTATTGTACAGCACATCCCCGTCTTAAACAAAAATCCATTATTTATCCATGACTCATTCAGCAGAAACATTTACAAAAGACATTTATATAATGTCGAAAATATACACTCACTGAGCACTTTTTTAGGAACACCTACTTATTCATGCGATTATCTAATCAGCCAATTGTGTGTTGCAGCAGTACAATTCATAAAATTATGCAGATATGGGCCAAGAGAATGGGGAAATTGTGATCTCATTGATTTCGACCGTGGCATGATTGTTGGTGCCAGACGGGCTGGTTTGAGTATTTCTGTGACTGCTGATCTCATGGGATTTTTACGAACAACAATCTCTAGAGCTTACTTAGAATAGTGCCAAAAACAAACAAAAAAAACTTTGTGTGCAGCAGTTCTGTGGACGGAAACACCTTGTTGATGAGAGAGGTCAACGGAGAAAGGTCAGACTGGTTCGAGCTGACAGAAAGGCTACGGTAACTCAGATAACCACTCTGTACAATTGTAGTGAGCAGAATAGCATCTCAGAATGCACAACATGCCGAACCTTGAGGAGGACGGGACCAAGAAGAAGACCAAGTCGGGCACTTAATTCAATGTTC
This sequence comes from Moxostoma hubbsi, assembly GCA_032164185.1. Classification (NCBI taxonomy): domain Eukaryota; kingdom Metazoa; phylum Chordata; class Actinopteri; order Cypriniformes; family Catostomidae; genus Moxostoma; species Moxostoma hubbsi. Next base: position 4,042,675 of record JAVLUX010000047.1, read on the forward strand.
ATAATGAAGTTCTCAGTGTGTGTATATATCACTTACTAATGTTAGATGTTTTCTGCATTTGTAACACATAACCATTATATGCCACTAATCTTAGGAAGAACTAAAACCTTAAAGCACAGATATATGGGTGATCAGTCTTGCTCCGGTAGATAGCTGCCCTAACACACTGTAAACTTAAAGTGCAGGTGTTATGGTTCACTTGGAAATGTAAGGCAGGTGTGTTAAAGTATCAGAAGTGTCAGGTCTGCCTATACACGTTTGGCTTTCACTTGTGCTGCTGTGAAATTCAGTAACTAAAAAATTTCCCATGGAACCAGATGTTGAAATGCCAGCAAATGACATGCACATTTATATTCCTCAATTTTATTTTTGTCATTCTTAAAAGATATTTGATTTGCTTTAAGTCTAAGTTAACTAACTGGATCAAAAAATGATTTTAATGATTTTAAGTTTTAATTATACATTGCTGTTAACATTTTCAGTTTGTTTAAAGGTAAAGTGTGTCATTTTCTCATTGTTAAACTAATTTCTCCTGTCCTAATTTGCAGAGACATCTTTAAGTAATCCATGCTAATTTCCCCCCAAAAGTCTAAGCATTGTGGCTCTGTGGTGCTGTCAAAACATTGGCCTGACACTGCAACACTGACTATTTGTTCTTTTGAGGGTAAGGGTTAAAAATGTTGTCTTCACAGTTCACTGTTTCTTGTCAAAAACTCTGTAAACTTGTTTGAAAAGTGGAATTTAAGTTGTCAGGTACTGTTAAGAAAGGATGAAAAGGATGATTGCATTAAAAACTTCAAGTCTGAGCATTGTGAGAGGTTATAACCCTGTTGAAAAGACCATTGTTGGTCACCAGCTTATGTTGTGTTTTGAGTGCTGGTTCCCCATCAAGGAATGCTGGTGTGCCACCAAGCTTTTAAACCAGCTTAACCAGCTTAATCAGAAAGACCATGTTGGCCAACAATCTTCACCAACAAGGTTTAGCTGGTGAAAAGCATGGCCATGCTGGTCCACCAACTAGATCAGCACCAAACCAGCACTAACCTGCCTAGACTAGCATGGTAATTGCATGCTGGTTAAGATGGTCTTTTCAGAAGGGAATTGTGTCTTCTTGTATCTCACTCCTGTTTGTGGATGGTCAAAAATAGAGACATCAACACTGATTTTCAAAGTATAAGTGATGATAGGCAGTTTGGGCATTATACAAAACTGTCCTATCGGTTGTTAACTTTACCATAAAAAAAGCAGCAACAGAAACTTTTAGTGGTGAGGTGTGTCATTAATCAAGAGTGCTGGACAGAGGAAGAGGGGGGTGAGAAGGTGAGATGAGATTTGGTGCTCAGGGCTTATTTTCAGCCTCCATCCTTCAAGCAAAGAATTAATCAAAAGAAAAATATCTCTCAATCGTGTCGGATTCTCTTGGTGTAGCACACCTCCAAAGTGTCTGGCATTTTCATTTTGTTGCATCAGCAGCTGTACCAACCTTTGAATAATATGCATACTTTGTGGTAAAAATCTCTTGGAAAACATGTTCTTGTTTAAAGGCACACAAATGAAATCATATTTATAGCTCTGAAATATAACTGCCCCTCCCAACGCTATACTAACTGTCTGCATTAGATAAAAAAGTTAAATCATTGTTAAAATTAGAGTTTTTTTGTTCCCTGTTTAAAAGCTACACTTTGATGCTGCACTGATTTAGCGCTTTGGGAACAACTTTAGGTGTAACCAGCTGTGAATATGTGTGCAACATGACAATGAAATTGACCAGTATTTATAGCCTCTGCTGGTGACATCATTGGATGCACCTGTAGCAGGGCTATAAATAGATGCATCACAGGTACATCGTCAGATCTTTTGTCTTCAGATCATTCTGTGTGTGTTGTGCTTCTTGACACTCAAAACTTTCTACTTTCCTCTGTTAGGAGTTAGAATTGTTAGGCAGTGTGCAGAAACCTTTCTCTTTCTCTTTTCTTTAAAAAAAAAGAAGAAAAAGAATGACTGATAAACAAAGCAAGTGGTGTGTGTTCCCATGTTTACACTCTATGGCTGAAACGGACACACACCAGTTTTGTTTTATGTGTTTTGGGGAAGAGCATGCTGCTCTTGTGTTGGGGCGGGGCGGGGCGATCTGTTTACAGTCAAAATGCTTCACACTCGTCTCGCTTACTTCCTAGAGCCAGCGCCCACTCTTTCATGGTGGGGCTCTTGCATAGATCTGGCTGAGGAGCGAGAGACGGGTCCGTCCCTATCGCTCGCTCTCTCCCCAGATCCAGCTGATCCTTCTCGTAAGCCTGAAGTGCACTTCGGTGCGCTTCGTACACTTTCTATGTGGTTCAGACCCCGGTTCTTTACTTTGGGTCCCACTCTAGGTAGTGGAACAAATCTGGGTGAGATTTTACAGGCCAGAAGTGGACCTCTTCGCCTCTCAACAGATGGTGCAATGTCCCCTCTACTTCTCTCTGAGTCACCCAGCCACCACCCCCCCCTCCCACCCCGGGTCTGAATGCGATGGCGCATACATGGACCAGAATGGCCTGTATGAATTGCCCCCGGTTTCTCTGCTCCCGGGAGTCTTGGCTAGAGTTTGCCAGCAAGGGTCTTGCCTCTTACTGATAGCGTCACGCTGGCCGAACAGGGTATGGTTATCCGGTATAGCAGGGTATAGCATCACTTTCCGCTTTTATCAGGGAACAGGGGTTACGGTTAAGTAACCCGAGACAATTTTAGTCCATGTGTGTTCACTTTGAAGTCATCTAGTGTACTCTTAAATGTTGACTTGCTTTGAAGGAATAGATTAACCCCAAATTTTTATTTCTGCTTTAATTTCCTCTCCTACATGTCTTTCCAAACCCGTCTGACTTTCTTTCTTGTTCACAGCACAAAAGGAGATGTTTTAATGTTTTAAAATCTTGGTCCATCTTTTCAAGCTTTCTACAAGCTTTCTCTTCCAGGACAATGGACCAAAAAAATTTAAAACTCATGTTGCACTACACAGATTTTTGTCCAATCAAATGTGCTCTAAAATAAAAATGTCCCTTCCCATAGTCAGCATTTTGAAGTTCTGCACTTAGTGTCTGTATATCCCTCTAAAAGACATATCATCGGGGTCATGTGAACATAACAGAGCCTAATTATACATTATAATCCTTAACACTGACTAGTCGTTCAAACAACTGACGGCTAGTAGATTATGACAATTGGTAGTTTTGCACATCCCTCATCTAAAGCCAATTGGCTCTTTGAAGATAAGGAAGAAGCCCTTCAATATGTCCCACCCAAATTGTCTATTCCACTAGACCAGTGGTTCCCAACCCTGTTCCTGGAGGTCCTCCAATATTGCATATTTTGTATATCTCTCTTTTCTGACACACCCAGCGCAGGTCTTGGAGTCTCCATCAACGAGCCGATGAGTTGAATAAGGTGTGTTTGATTTGGGATATATCCAAAATATGTGGTGTTGGGAGGCCTCCAGTAACAGGATTAGGAACAACTGCACTAGACATTTTCAATGACCTAAATTATAACAAAGAATTACAATTCTACTGCGCATATCTGATCCTGAAAGATTTATGATAAGTGCATTTTTTATACACAAAATGGTCTAACCAAACTTGCTCAAAACAAGTCTAACTACGTAAAACAGAACAAAAAAGATATAACAACAACTAAATAATAAACAATGAGGTGTAATTACCAGATCCTTTAAAAATGTGTTTTGGAGGCAACAGATCAAAGGACATCAAATGTTTACCTGAAGTGACTTATCCAGATGTGTACCATTAGCTTGATGACAATGAGTGTGTATACACAAGACAGGTGATGAAAGTTTATCCTAGTTTACAATTATTTCCTTAGCGGAAAGATCCGTAAAATTTGATAACTCGCATTTTAATCAATAATGCTATTAATGCTGCAAGCCCTTGACTTGTGCAGCTTCGTTTATTGTAATGGGAGCGACCTATAAGGCCAATTTTAGAGCCTGTAAAGAAGTACTCTGAATTATCTAGCCAGCTAGACTCAACCTATCAAACTTTCAGTTAGTTGGCAAAAACTTTTACATTTACCAGAAATATGTTAACAGAAAGCCGCGCTCATCTAGAAATGTCTATATTTTATTTGAAAATTCTGGATCAGAAATGTTTACACATGAGTGCAGTATGTGCCACCTGTACTAGTTTTACAACCATGTAGAGGAACTGAAACTATCAGTGGTCTGGGACTTGGATGTTTGATACAAAATCACTTATCTTGACACAGAATGATCCCTATGTACTGCCAGTTTTCGGGACCTTAAAATATCTGTTGATACTGTAGTACTGTATATTTTCCTTTAACCCTTTAAGCTCTGAGTGTGTTTTAAAGGCTTATAACTCAACAACAACAAAAAAAGTGTTTTGTATTGTTGAAAAGAAACTTTAAAATGTTTTTTAATGATATAGATTAATATAAATTCTTGAACTTTCAGCCTTGTATATCTGTGGGTGAAAAACCAATGCTTGTTCCATATCATGTCAACTGTAACTGAGAAATAATTTGTTGATTGAAACAAAAAAAAGCAATCAAAAATTTTTGCATTACAAAAATAATTTATTCTAGTGTACAACATCTCCAAGTGCTCAAAACATCTCCAAACAAATATAACATAATAATTGTAAATAGGAACTAATGTAAACACATGTGAAAATGCAAAAACACATGCAAACAGAAAAATTGCATAGCATACAGACAAGATTTTAGTAATGAGATTTCACAGAATGAATGCCATTTGAATCAATGAGTCTGCATCATGTGTCATGTACTTGGAGCCATCTCTTGTTGGCTATACGTAACAGTCACCAATCACATGTCTCTCTGCCCAAATATGGATGATTTTTGCACTGATGTGAACCCAATCCTATTTGTTTAGCATTCCATGATGCTACATCATTTTTGATGACGTCATCTGATCCAGGAAAGCTAACGTGTTTTCAGCCAGATTGCAAGATGCCAGATGCTGTGTGGATCTATACATCCGATTAACTTATTAACTTGTATGTGAGCTGGTTTGAAAGATAATCGCCTCTTCTAAGTAATAATGTGATATTTTATATATTCTTGTAGTTATAAGTGAAACGTGGCATATAAGCAACACCTGTTCACATGAAGCATAAAGATCAAATACATATACTTAGCTATTCCTTGCAATATTTTATATCTGCGAGTAAAATAAATAGGCTTGTTGTATTCTACTCTTTGAGAGTTTTCCAACATAATAATACACATGGATATTTGGTGAGTTTGATGTTTTTCCTGATTGCTATAAAATGTACAAAACTGAACACAGAACAATATAAAATGTATAAATTATCAAAACAGAATGCTTCTGATTTATCTGCAAATTTCAAAGCACTCGTTCAGATGTGGACATAATGCCTACATGCATTGTAAACTTATGATTCTAAGCTTAAAACGATTTATTTGATTAATTGGGGGAAACACAACTAAAAGAGAAAATCAACTAAAACAATAACAAGCAACAAAATACATTTTATTTGTGTTTGTGTAAATATATCTTAAATTGACAAAGGCATCTGATTACAAATAAGCTGATATGCAGTACACTGTCCTCATATAAAGATTTCCCCTCAAACTCCACTGCTGTCTCTGATAACATGCACGTCTAATGTCTGTTTTACAAATTCACCTATAGACATATTTTGTTTTCCTAAAATCACAAAAACCTCCACAACAATAACAGTAGAACCACAATACACATTTATATAATTGCAGGTAAGACACATTGCCAGAAAAAGGCCAATGGATTTCCTCCCCACTGTTTTTCCTATTGTCTATGTAAAATATACAGCAATTATGTGCCACATTATGTTTGTCTTCTGGGTTCCTCTCATCATATCCTGGAGTGTTGCCTAATGAGTTTCATGCTTGGATTCTAGCACTGTGCCATCTATAATATGTAAAAGAATAATTCATTTCACGTGCTTGCTTTTTTGTAAAACGTGTTCTATAAATTCTTCACTAAATATCTTGTAATATCACCTGCCATTCACATTAAAATCATGTCTAAAAACACCAATGGCTTTCCTTCCTTCCCTTCACCTGAATACCATCACGTTCTCCTGAGCTAATCTTCATTTCAAACATTCAGCATAAAGTACAAAGAGATATTCTACCATGTTGAATATATGCTCAAATGAAAAGTTTACCTCTCGTTTTCCAAAATAAAATTATTGAAATACAAATGGGTTTCATAATACTCATACTGCTTCTTTCTGTTAGCGGGAAATCCGAGTGAGATACGATGCTGTCCAAGCAAACAAGATGCAATTAACATTTCAGGCATCATTTTAGCCTATAGAAGTTTGATGCATACTGTTCTATAGGCTATATTGTGTCTCATATAAAATATTCTTTCTTGCTCTCATCCATGGCATCCTGCAGTGCTGGGTCTCTACGAAGAGCAGCGTCCGCTGTTTCTGCAAACTCTGTCCCCTTGGCCTCGTTGGTATTATATGTGCCCTTGTGCTGGTACATGTATCGCAAAATGATGGCAAGGAGAAGGAGTAGGACCAAAACCACCACAGCAATGACAACTAAAGCACAGACAGAGAGTAAAGTTACATTTGAAGATTTAAATATAACCTATGGGCAGGAGTTATACAAAAAGACTGAACTCACAGAGGTTAAGTCTGTTTATTGTTTGGGCATTCATTGGAATATAATTGGTAACATGGGGCGGGGGGGTTAAAAGTTATTTATTTTTATGATTCCTTCATTGATTGACTCAACTTTAGCTTTAGTGGCCCCCAAAAGTATTCAGACCTATTCATATCAATAATATAGGACTGGATTGCTGAAGCAACGGTCAGCTTTCAGCAGGAGACGGCCATATTGGTATTCCCTATTCGTCATAGGGCCTCACTAACTGACAGCATATACCGCAGCATGCGACTGTTGCCTTCCACCCCTAGTGAAATTTGTGATCAACTTTTAATTTCCACGCGATGGATAATATTCATTGCAAGGGAGAAGGCACACGTAAATCGCAATGTCAGTGCATCCACTTACCCCGGTGTGCAAAAACAGTCCACAGGTTGTAATGCAATTAGTGAAAGCTGAAATGTCTACCTGTTTAGGGTGACCATGTGTCCTTTTCGATGGAATTTTTCAGACCTTAAAAAAGCTGAGAGGTTACTCAGAGGTCCTTCGAGTACAAAAATGTCCACGTCAAAAACTGCCATAATAATATTATATATTAATATTATTTTCCACTTTCAATTAGTTAATTTTTTTTATCCAACATCAGTCCTGATCATAATATTCATTAATTTCAGTATTTAAACCCTTTAAATGCGAGTCTGTTTATATAATGCCACTGTTTTTACACACACACACACACACACACACACACACACACACACACACACACACACACACACACACACACACCCACACACACCCACACACATACATGTTGGGTTTCCATGTTTTATGGGGACTTTTTATAGATATAATCGTTTTTACACTGTACAAACTTTATATTCTTTACCCTAACCCTAACCCTCATAGAAAACCTTCTGCATTTTTACTTTTTCAAAAAACATAATTTAGTATGATTTACAAGCTGTTTTCCTCATAAGGACCGACAATTTGTCCCCACAACGTCCAAAATTTTGGGTTTTACTACCCTTATGGGGACATTAGGTCGAAAATAGGAAAAAAACATCTCGGTTACTAATGTAACCTCCGTTCCCTGATGGAGGGAATGAGACGTTGTGTAGATGAGTTGACACTAGGGGCCACCCTTGGGAGCCCAGACATCTCTGATCTTTGAGAAAAGACCAATGAGAATTGGTGTGTGGGATTTGCATGCCACTCCTCCAGACATACGCGTATAAAAGGAGTGTCGTTGCAAACGGGAGCCGAGCCAAAGACACAGCCATTTCAGTGGTTGGTTCAGTGTTGTTGCAAGAGGGACACAACGTCTCGTTACATCAACTCACTCGATGTTGTGTCGATGAGTTGACACTAGGTGTCCCAATGGATAATGTGTGCCTCGTAGCCAGCACAGCAAGCTGTCGTGTAACTACCCCCAACACACTGGCAGGCATGAAGCGGTCCCCTACACCACAGGGAGCGGTTAACTGCTCAGAAGTTTAAGGACTGGCTGGCCCAGCCGTAGCCTTTTGTGGAATATACATCACACAGAGTTACCTAAGGAGACAACCAGCACACTTGGAGCACTTACCTCAGTACGGGGGCCTTGCAGGTTCACCACCTGATCCCTGAGAGGGGTCGTGGGAACCTTGGGCACGTAGCCCGGTCGGGGTCTCAGGATGACGTGAGAGTAAACCAGACCGAACTCCAGGCACGGTTCGCTGACAGAGAACACCTGCAGGTCCCCTACCCTCTTGATGGAGGTGAGCGCCATCAGGAGGGCGGTCTTTAAGGAGAGTGCCTTTAACTCAGCTGACTCAAGGGGCTCGAAGGGAGATCCCCGAAGGCCCTGAAGGACCACTGACCTGGTGGTGGGGGGCAAGTCATGCTTCCCCAAATACTGACCTTCTACTGCATCGTGATGTGTTGATGTAGCGGCTACACACATTCAAGGTGGAGGGGGACAGCCGTAGCGCCATTTCATCTCGACTCGAGTCTGAGGCCAGTGCTGAGGTGGTCTCTTATGTATCAAAGCAAGTGGTGTAACCGTTGCTGAGGATGCCATATGCCCCAGGAGAGGATATTAGTGGGACCGTTGCATTCTGTCTGTATATACGCAGACAGTTCAGCACTGGCTGCGTGCACTCGTTGGTGAGGCACGCTGTCATTGAGACCGAGTCTAACTCTATATGTATACTCTATATCTCTATATCTATATGTAGATATTCCTACCACGGAACACACATACATTTACAATGTATACCTTAAATGCACTGTATATTGCTTGCATCTGCCAAATACATTAATATAATTGTAAATATTCAAGGAATTTTAGGAATATTGTGGGATATTTGGAAGCTTGAGAGCTGTTACAAACTTACCTCCAACTATGGCCGTGAAGTAGCGATCATCTGATCCCTCTAAAGATAAAAAGAAAACATTTTAATAAAGGAAAAAAAACGTGTATCAACAAAACGACATATAACCTTTCACCCTGTCCACCTTTATAGATTTAAGATGACTGTACTGGCCATGATGAGCAATAAATGCTTTATAATTGTTACTAGTTGGATTAAGTGCAGTTATATTTTGGTAAGCATATCTAATAAAATAGGTAATTAAGTATTACTTAAGCAATCACAACATAAGGATATATAAACAGTAGCATATGTAAGGCAAGTAAAATGAAGAAAAAACTGTCTTTAAACTTGTGCTTGTACTGCGCTGTGCCTTTTTAGGCTCTTTATTATTTGATTGGCCTTGCTTTTTTGCAATATGTCTTCTAGTTTTGTGTACTATTGGATGTTATCTAAATGATTAGAGATATGAATTGTTTCCAGGATTCACATAACACTACAACATGACTCTTCCACACCTCACTGATCCTTCACAAAACCTGTTATGTGTGCTTGTTTCCTGTGTTGTTATAACACACGTGAATCTTTCATGACACTTTGTTTTTATAGACAGCTGTCTCCCTGCTGCTTTGCAGTAAGACTCATTTTCTCTGTCACCATGGGGACAAAAAGCTCGTTAAAGAAAGTGGTTGAAGATAATCATGAATTATTACAAAGGCAACATCTGTCGCCTTCACTTGACTTTCACTGAAGGACAGGCACATCAAATATGATGCTTTGAAAATGGAGATGGATCTAGTAAGACCCCCAAACTACTTTTAAATAAAGAGGAAAATGCAGATTTGACCAAACAGATGCCCCCAAATAATGAACAATTACGCTTCCTCATTAGTGTCTAATAACGTGTTCCATTGTGATTAAAAGCTCATTGTGATTCAGTGTTTACAGTGTAATTATATTTAGAGTAATAAAGTAGACATGGGACATTGACATTTGTGCAGTGTGAAGGGCATTAGGGTGTATTTGCAGGTAGATTATGCACTCATCCAATCTTTAATATTTTCTCATATGTCTACATAACTCAGCAATTAGGTGTCCTTTAGAAAGGGTGGGGCAATGTAGGGGGAAAAATACATTTAAAAATTATGAAGCCAGTGAATTATTTATAAATCAATCAAGTGCTCCCAGCTCTACCCAGCCAAATGACAGAAAAGGTTTTCTTCCCATGAATCTTTACAGTGTCTCTCCCTCATAACTTTATAAAAATGAGGACAACTCTGACTGAAATATATTGCTTTATTAGAACAGAGTCTGGTCTTTGTTTCACAGTGTTACACAGATGCTATTCTTTTACTGAGAGCAGTAATCATTATAGCTATACAGCTAAACAGATTTGCGACCTCAAAATTGCCCATGACCCTAAGAGGAGAGAAATTAGTTACAAACTGACCTTACAACATAATGAAAATACGTCTATCTGCACACTGGATATCGCGACAGACTGACCACGTTTTGACCGCGAGCGAACACAAAAGCGTTTGATGCATCCACACTATGACTGTTTTGTGAAACTATTTTAGTACAGTCATCTGTAGGTGCATGCGTCAAAAAACGAGGACTGTCCATGTGTTGAGATAATCTGGGCTGCATGCGGAGAGTCCACGCAGACTGTGCTGATGATGGAATTTGCATCATGCATATTATGAGTGGAGTGGTCAGACAACATGGACAACTGAAGTATTCTTTGGCCTTTTAGAAGCTTCTGTAATTTTAACACATTGAGTATGTTTGCATGCACAACGATTACAAAACAGCTCATTCCCCCCCCAAAAAAAGACAAATGTAAGAAACCCACCTTTGCATGCAATATGAAATGATCTGATTATTGTCTGCTTGTGAGACGTCAAATTGTAAACAGGCATGTGCACTTGCGCACATTGGATAAGACGGTTAGAATGCGGTAAAATTGTTTACATGCAATACATAATTGGGATAATTGCCAAAAGCTTATTGAGCTGATCAGTTTTTGCTTAATTGTTTTATGACTATACACCAATAAAGGAACGTTGTTTATGTTGTTCACTCAACCTAACTGTTGGCTTAATTAGCCATTATTAAGAAGAATTGGTGTAAAAACATGAATGTAAACACACTCATTGAGAGGCATCTTTATTTAAATGGGTTGGAGAATAGTGTGTGTCGAATACCCTGAGTTCTGAGTACTCAGTGTTCAGTTATGTTGTGCTGATCAATATGACAGTCATCTTGGACATACACTGACACCTAGGGTTGTGGATGCAGCATCATTCAAATGCAATAGTTTTCAGTTACCTTTTACTTAGGATATTACTATTTTACTTAGGATTTAAATGTATGGCACATGGAGTTTAAAGTGTGGGATGGGGAGACTTGAACTTTTAGGCTAAAAAAGAAGCCTGATGTAAAAAATGCTCTTATCCTAGAGCAGAAATGCACAGTATGGTGGATGTTAAGCCTGGTTATAAAAGATCTTTCAAAGTCACACTCAGTGCAGAGCCACAGCACCCCGGGAAGGATTAAATCTCTGCTAAATCTGCCATGCAAACACGAGCCTGTCTCGCCTGGAGGCGTCCCCTCGTTAGCCTCGTTAGTGAAATCCACCAGCCACTGTGACATGGAGGAGGACATCTGTGCTGTGTGGCCAGATCTAAAGGCCAAAGGCATCCCACCCTCCGTCCCTCTTTCTCGCTCACACTTCTGTCACACACACCCAGGGTAGAGCAACCCCAGCAGCAAGACATTTGGTTTCATCACCTTCCCAGGAGTGGAGCTTATCTTGCCCAAAGCTGGCTTTTGAAGCGCACTGGTAATTGTCTCCCGATAGGATGGAGAGCAAAAACGAGGAGCCAAAATGAATTCCAGCCCCCTCTGTTCTTGGGTGGGAAAAGCATTAAGCTGATAATTTTCCAGTTTGATTAATGCAAATTTCTCATTGTAGCTCTGCACAGCGCCTAAACTCTAAATCCCTCCAAATTTCAGCAAACTGGATAACTACCAAAGCAATGGCATTTAGCTCTGATCTTTACATTTTATTCAGGAGACATGCAATGTTCTGGCTCACCTCTGTTTGCCTCACAAACATAACTAGGTTATGAGTTTGCTGCTCAGCTCAACACATCACAATCACAAAATTGTGACCACAAAATTTGCTAGTACATGCCCATGCTTAAAGGGGCACTCAGTAAGTTTTTGTTCATGTCGTCTTAGACTTACATTGACAGCTGTGATGCAGCTACAGATGCCAATGTTAAAATTAACCACTCACAGTTAGCTATTATTCATTTAATCCATGAGTGAAAGTGTCCAATAACAGGATGGTTGCTGAGATTAAGCGAGTAATATTTGGCTGGTATTATGATTCTAACATGGCAGCCCCAATGAGAGGATCCTCTCCATGTAGAATAAAACAGCTCACTGGTCATGATTTTATACATATGTTTCAAAATTACAATTAATTTCTTAAGAAGCGCAGCTTTTGTAATGAGGAAAACCTTTATGAGTGCACCTTTAAATGCTTGAAATGAACCTTTTAGACAAGTATAAATTGTGCTAACATATGCATTTCTTATTTTTTTCTTCTAATTTTCTCCCCTATTCTCCCCAATTTGGAATGCCCAATTCCCACCATGTACTTGGTCCTCGTGGTGGCGCAGTTAATCACGGATTCAGTCAATCCGCGCATTTTATCACGTGGCTCGCTGTGCATGACACCGCGGAGACTCACAGCATGTGGAGGCTCATGCTATTCTCCACAATCCACACGCAAATTACCATGTTCCCCATTGAGAGTGAGAACCACTAATTGTGACCACGAGGAGGTTACCCCAAGTGACTCTACCCTTCCTAGCAACCGGGCCAATTTGGCTGCTTAGGAGACCTAGCTGAGTCACTTAGCACACCATGGATTCGAACTCACAACTCCGGGGTGGTAATCAGCATCAATACTCGCTGAGCTACCCAGGCCCCCATAGGCGTTGCTTTACAAAACTAAAACGTAATTTTTTTAATGGATAAGTTCAAAAAAGTATGCAACAAGTGCCAGGCATACATGGAAACATCTTAAATACTGTTTAAAAACCACTCCAAGATACTCCTCATGAAGTTGGTTGAGAGAATGCTATGAGTGTGCAGAGCTAAAATCTAGGCAATATACACTTTGAAGTTAAAACGTAAGATAGTTTTGATTTGTTGTTTTGGTTACAACATAATTCCCATATAATTTGTGTTATTTAATAGTTTTAACAAGACTGCTCACACTGTGAATTCAGCAACAGCACCTGTTGTCAAAAGTTCTGCAGCTGAAAGTGTTGTTGAGGTAAAATGTCCAAAGGGTGGTGCCAAAAGTGAGTTCTATTATTTGTTGTAAATTCCATAATATAGAAAAAGCAACAGTAATTCTACTAACTATTAATAATACTAGTAATTCTACCGTCTGTCGCTCACTTCGACGTTGTGTCGCAGGGCGATCCCGCCAGGTGGTGGTGTTCTCGGGACATAGGTGGATAGGCCCAATCGAGTCTTCCACATCAGACGCCGGACCACTCTCCGATGCAGCGGCGAGCTCATCCAGCTCGGGGGGCTCATGAGGATAGGCAGGCTGGCCGTGAGGCTGTGAGAGCACTCGACCGCATCCATGAACTACACAGGGGCGGAAAGGCATATTTATAAAGACGCGTCCTGAAAAGGACGTTCAACGCCGTTGTGTATTGCTCTTTTAGAGAAAATACTCTTTTATTAGTGCTGTCAAAGCGCCCAGGGGCAAAGCTGCACTGCCGTACAGAGAAGGAGAAAGCCGCTGATATGCGCCGTAGATCCAACAGCATACGCTGATCAGAGATGAGAGGAAAGCCAATTGGGACTCGCAGCTCACTACTCACACAAACGGTCGGCTCCGAAGAAAATTTCTGAATGAAACAGACACATTTCCCTCCCTTTATAATGTATGTTCGGGGACGGGACATGCAAATTCTGTCTGCCAATTTCTCATTGGCCTTTTTTCAAAGTTCAGAGATGCAAAAGGCTCTCAAGAGAGACCCCTAGTGTCTCTTCTTCGACACAACGTCGAAGTGAGCGACAGAATGGGAACTGCAGCCATCTAGCGGGAGTTTCTGAAATTGCACACAAGATGGCTATTGCAGAAGTGTGTGTGAGAGGAAACAGTGCTGGGGGTTGCGCACAGATAATGTAACCTGCTTTTGAATTGCTTTTTTTTTGATTGTTAATTCTTTGTTGGCTTTATTAATTAACTAATTAATTAACCAGCCGTTCAGGTTGATGCTGATGTTCCATGGGAACCACTTGTTTAAAATCCCCTAAATTATATTAACTATTAAACTTTATTTAGCTATGAATCATCATCTACACGATTACAGCTCTCTGGAAATACACTATTTCTTGACAATGTTTGAGTAAAAGTTTTGCATAAAGACATAGACATTCATGGGGCAAAATACTTGTGCCACAATAAACGTGTCTTAAATAGCTTTGTGTCGGGTGACAATGAGAGCATTGATAAGATATGCATGTCATTTGCTTCAAGATAAGCTGCAGATGCGCAGCTTAGCATAAAACAAAAAATGTCAGCTCTGTCAGCAAGTGTTTCGTGAGGCAGCTGCTATAATCTAGAGACCGATGAAACATTCCTAATAATTCGAATGACATTCCGGATGGACTCTGTAGTCGCAGAGATGCATTTAATGTTTTTCACTTCCCTGAGAATGAGAATGAAAATCAGAGGTTTTTCAATAATTTTGCCTATTATTATTATTATTGTTGTTGTTGTAAATATAAATTATAAAATGATATAATAACTTATATACATTATAAAAAATGGGATGCTATTATTATTGTAATATAAAAACCTTTTTCTGTTGAATATTTTCTCTGTAAAATAAATATGAAGTAAAAAGCAAATAATCATAAAATCGGTTCATCAATTGTTATCGTACTGGTTTAAAATAAAAATAAAAATCAATATCTCTACTACAGCTCAAAGTAAATATTTCCAACTATAATTTGCCTCCTGAACTTTGTATGTCTTTCTATACAGTTAGTTGACTTTGCCATTCCATTCGATTTCACTACGGTAAAAAGTACCAAAAAGACCCATTTCTCACCTTGGCATGCACTCACCAAACTCTACTGTCAAAACATCAGAGACGGAGGTCCTTGTCTGATCTGTGAGGTGATGAAGTGTCAGGGGAGGCCTTCATGTTTCATGTAGAGATAAGCTCAAGAATTAACAGCTTCTCTGATGTCTGTCAGGAAAGCACTCAACTGTGGCCAACTGCCTGTGCCAAACTGAGAGTGAAAACAGCCACTAAACGCCTGGCTAAACTCTCTTATAGACACCCCTTCCCTTTTGCTCTTGTCACTTTCTTCTCTCTGCTGTTGTTTATTATTCATCAATCAGTTAAGAGAAATGGAAATTAAATGCAAAGAGAAAATACATTTACTTTCATTGTATAGAAAAAATGCTATATAAGTGAATAGTAAGCGAGGCTAACATTCTGCCTAACATCTCATGTTGTGTTCCACAGAAGGGTTAGAAACAACATTAAGGTGAGTAAAAATATTTGGGTAAATTATCCCTTTAACTAGCCCACTGCCAATGTGCACATTGAAAAATAGATGATACACTGGAGTTGAAGAGAAGCCTCAGCTTCTAATAACACTTCAACAAACCAAACCAAAAATGTTTTCATTTGATACATTTATCATTGGTTCTCCAGTCAAAGTGAGGAAGGCTATGGTCAATACATTGATAGCCAATTGACTTATATACAGTAGCATCCTGTTAAAATTACCAAATTTTTTTACACTATTTTACGTTTGTTGTGCCCTTTAGAAAAGACAAGAATGAGAATTCATCCCAGCAGTCCTTTAGGTAACAATCTGCCAAAGTTATATATTTGAACAAAGAGATGTTTAAAATACAACTGACTGACCTGCTCTCTTCACATTAATGTGCCTTATATATAAAGCTCAGAAATGATGTGTAACCCCTTACCAGGCTTGGGAGAAAATATTGATGTGCAAGTTATTTACTAGGTTTGCAATGCACACTCCACATCAAGAAAGGCCTCAAAACAGCCTTGAGTGAAAACATGTACAGTAAGACCATCGTAAATCTCTCATTTACTGGTCAGGAGCTCTTCTGCAATTCTTTTACACAACCAAGGCTATTCAGACCTTTAAATCCTCCTCTTAAACAGGTTTTACGACAGCCATTTCTTTCAGACTTGAGAGAAAAAGTCATTGTATTTTTGCACTGTATTTTAGATTATGTGATTACCTTACAAGATCAGATCAGAATGTTGATGCTTGAGAAAGCTTGTGTCAAGGCTAAAAGATATTTATCAGCCTTTCCATATGATGGAGAATTCTCCCATACAATCAGAAAATGATGATTAACTGTTTAAAAAAAAAATAGTGGCTTTAGGAATCAATATATTTTTTGGTTTATTGCCATATCATTGAACATGAGCCTATCACTGGCCTACAGTCCACAGTGATCCATTTTATAATTGAGTTCATCAATCAGTCTGAGGTATACTTACAGTAAGAGATGCCTCATAGGACGTGTTCTTGCATTGCATTAAACGGATGCTTTTGGTGCATCTCACTGTGGTTGCATATTTGGTTTTCAGTATCTCTAGCCATAAACGTCGAGTTTATAGGACGCTGTGTCAAGTTAAATGTACAGCTGTGGCCAAATGTATCGGCAGTGACATAAATTTTGTGTTTTGCAAAGTTTGCTGCTTCAGTATTTGTAGATTATTTTTTCACATGTTTCTATGGTATACTAGAAAACAATGATAAGCATTTCATGAGTTTTAATGGCTATTATTCGCAAACACATTAAATAAATTCAAGAGTCAATATTTACAGTGTTGACCCTTGTTCTTCATAACCTCTGCAATTCACTCTGGCTTGCTGGATATCAGCTTCTGGGCCAAATCCTGACTGATGGCGATCCATTCTTGCCTTATTAGAGTTGATAAGCTTCTGCTTAGCCACTCACCTTTTGAAGATTGACCACAGGTTCTCATTGGGATTAAGATCTGGGGAGTTGCCTGGCCACAGATCCAAAATTTTAATGTAATGATCTCCGAACCACTTCATTATCACTCTTGCCTTGTGACATGGTGCTCCATCATGCTGGAAACTGCTTGGATCATCACAAATTGCTCCTGGATCGTTGGAAGAAGTTGCTCTTGCAGGATGTCATGGCAGTGTGTTTGGGCAGAATTGTGAGAGATCCCACTCCCTTGGATGAAAAGCAACCCCACACATGGATGGTCTCGGAATGCTTCACTGTTGGCACGACACATGACTCAGGGTAGTGTTCACCTTTTCTTCTCTGGACTATCAATTTTCCAGATGTCCCAAACAGTCGGAAGGGGGCATCATCAGAGAAAATATCTTTGCCGTAGTCTTCTGCTATCCAATCCTTGTACTTCCTGCAGAATTTCAGTCTGTCCTTGAAGTTTTTCTTGGAGAGAAGTGGCTTCTTTGCTGCCCTTCTTGACACCAGGCCGTTGTCCAAAAGTCTTTGCCTCACTGTGTGTTCAGATGCACTAATACCAACCTGCTGCCAATATTGCGCAAGCTCTGCACTGGTGGTGACACAATTCTGTAGATGATGACTCATGAGGAGATGGTCCTGGCGCTTGCTGGACACTCTGGGACATCCTGAAGTCTTCTTCACTGCAGTTGAACCTCTCTCCTTGAAGTTCTTGATGATCTGGTAAATGGTTCTTTCAGGTGCAATATTCTTTGCAGCAATTTCCTTGCATGTGAGGCCATTTTGATGCAAAGCAATGGTGGCTGCACGTCTTTTAGAGGTAACCATTGCTAACAAGAACACAATGATTGGAAGCACTTCTTCCCTCCTTTTATAGCAATCAGTCTGCTCTTATAATCCAATCAGAATGATAGAATTATTTCACTTGACTAGTACTCATTCACACTTTCCCAGGTGCTTCTATGATTAGTGAAATGATGTTAGCTGGTCATATTGTGCCAGGGCCAAAAAACAAACAAACAGTGAAATGAATTTTTGCAATTATTTAAAATGCATCTGATCACTCTGTACAATAATCTAGAAAAAATGTGAATCACCACCACAACAACTGAAGCAGAAAAATTTGTGATACACAAAATTTATGTCACTGCCAATACTTTTGGCCACAGCTGTAGTTCCCCTTCTGTCACTCACTCGATGTTTGGTCGATGTAGTGACACTAGGGGTCGCTCTTGATAGCCCCAAAACACCTCAGATCTTTGAGAAAAGGCCAATGAGAATTGGCGAGTGGAATTTGCATGCCACTCCCCCAAACATACGGGTATAAAAGGAGCTGGAATGCCCACTCTCATTCAGATTTGTTTCTTCGGAGCCGAGCGGTTGTGTACCAGTGAGCTGAATCCCACTGCTGTTACATTCACCTCTGAAAGGAGCATATGCTGTTGGATATATGCCGCATTACAGCGGTTTTCACTCCTTCCGCACGATTAGTGCAGATTACGCCCCTGGACACTTCAACAGCGCTACTAAAAGAGTATATATTTCTGAAAAGAGTATATTTTAATCTATTAGAATGACACATTGACGTGAGCGTCTTTTTAAAGATGCCTTTCCGTCTTTGTGTGATTCCTGGATGCGTGTGTCGTGTGTCTGGGCCGAGATCACACTGAGGCCACGTTCATGGATGGTTTGTGTTCTCATTTTCCTTCTTCCGGGGGAAAGTCACTTCAGCCGCCCCCCATGCTGCGCCTTCTACCCATGGGTACGAGGTCACCCCAGCTGGTGCTGGAGGTGATTTGGGGAGTTCAATGGGTGTGGTCTTGCCGGGTAAATCTCCGCGGACCTCCCGTTCCCCAGCACGCTCGTTTGCCCCCATTGAGTTCTGAGATGAGACCAGCTCGCCTCATGGCCAGCTTAACGTCTCTTTCAATGCTCATGAGCAGGATGAGTTCTCGATCACTGCATCGGACATCGAGGGAATGAGATATTGTATCCCTCTTGCCACAATGTTGTACTAGCCGATGAAATGGTCGGAACCGTGTCTCAGCTCCTCAGCAAAAAAACTGAATGAGAGTGGGCATTCCAGCTCCTTTTATACCCGTATGTCCGGGGGAGTGACATGCAATTTCCACTTGCCAATTCTCATTGGCCTTTTCTCAAAGATCTGAGGTGTTTTGGGGCTCTCAAGAGCACCCCTAGTGTCACTACATCGACACAACATCTCATTCGTTCCATCAGGGAACGGAGGTTACGATAGTAACCGAGACGTTTGAAACTTAAAAATGTGTCTCGAGACCTCTGCACTGCCTTTGATCAGCTGTCGGTTTGTTGTCTGTACAGCTAAATTGAAGTGCTCTGTTTGTATAAAAATTGCTTATTATGGTGCCGTGATTAATTGCATGAATTAAGCTATTTAATTCACTGTATCAAATTAATTGCACTGAATTAATGTGTTGAATGAACACCCTCATTAAAACACATTTCTAAACAAGAGCAAGGTACATAATAGTATATAAATGTAGTATTTTTATTCTGAGTGAGAAGGAAAATACATGGCCTAAAGTATACACTCCACCCATATGTGGAATATTTATTTCAAAACCATAGGCATTGAAATGCAGTTGGTCCACCTTTCATGCTATAGCAGCTTCCAATATTATGGCAAGATTTTTCACTAAATGTTGGAATATAATTGCTCCCATTAAGACCCCAGTGTTCATTGGAGCTCAAGACTCAGGGATTTGTGCAGACCAGTCAAGTTCTTCCACACCAGACTAAATAAACCATTTGACTTTTGGCATCCTATGAGAGTGCAACATTGTAAGTCATTGACCTCTTTGGTACACTCAGTTTTACTAAAAATGTTTGTCTAATGATACTGGATGGCTGCATGCTTTATTTTATGCACCTGTTGTTAATGGGTGTACCTAAAATAGCCATACCTTTAATTAGAAGTGGGTGTCCACACTCTTTTGGCCATGTAGTGTAGGTAAGGTAAGAGACAGTCAGCCAGGGTTGAACTAAAAGTGGCACTTTAGTATACAGTGAAACGCTATTGCATCGATTTACATCATACAGCACAAATGTGTTTCTGGCAAAGGTACTGTAGCCCCTCAACTCACCAAGACAGCAAGGTGCATGAGGATGAGGAAACGGCACACTAGTCTCCTTCCATTCCTTAAAGAATAATGAGCAGAGCATGGAAGACAGAGAAGGAAACTATACTAATGGATTGAGATTTCAGCATGTCTTGAAAGAGAAGAGAGGGTGGGAATTTCACTCGAGCTGAAAGCTTGTTCTATTACATTTAGAGGAGGGAAGAGAGAGGGATTTTTGTGATTGAGGCCAGAGAGAGGATTTACCACAGCAGCTGTGCAGCTTAAAACACAGGCAGCTCGTTCTTCCACACCATTACACACACACACACACACACACACACACACACACGCACACTTTTTGCCATGCCATCATTCATTTTAAGCATTTCCTTTTGCTTGGCTGCAGAGCAAAGAAATTATATTGAGATACATTTTTTTATTTAAGCACTTTTTTAATACTATAAATCTCCAATTTCACTTTCACATCTGAAAGTGAAAGTGGAGATTTGCAGTAAGAAAAGGACTTAAATATTGATCCGTTTCTTACCCACACTAATCATATCGCTTTTGCTACTCCACTGATTTCTGGACACCATTCACTTGCATTGAAAGGACCAACAAAGCTAAAATATTCTTCTAAAAATCTTTATTTGTGTTCTGCTTAAGACAGAAAGGCATCCACATCTGGGATGGCATGAGGGTGAGTAAATAATGAGAGAATTTATATTTTTGGTTGAACTTTAAGACCAAGCACAATCCTCAGTCAAACGATACCATCAATTGTGGACAGTGTTCAGAAGTAATCCTACTATGGCTAATGTTTGCCTTTCAGCCAATCAGTTATAATTACTTAGCGAAGGAAGTCACATAAATGATATTCATTAGAAAAGCTAATAAGTTTTATATTGTGCCCCTCCTTTTTACATTATAGTGTCATATCTGTGATTTTGAAATGGCGGTTACAGTTTATGAGTTTGGCATTGTAATGTAGCAAGTGTTTCTGTATTTTTATTTAGGTCATAAAAGGTCACTTAGCATGGGCAGCTCCTCAAAACTCTTGACTCTTATGTGATTTGATCTCGCAAAACTGTATGCACATTAAATAGTGAATCCAAGAGGTATTCCTTTGAGCGGTGACACAATAAATTCGAATGGCCTCTGCTGCTTAGACAGCTTCATTCATCTTCTGGATATGTCTCACAATACCATGTGCCATAATCAAAGCACCATAATTATGATCATGATATTCATTTCTATAGCTGGCACTTGCCCTCGACAAGGTCAGTCTATCCTCTTTGGGACCAGGACATCTAATCTGTGTGAGTGGTGAAAGTGTGAGGAATGGATTGAGAATCGCTGAAAAATATGTAAGAGAAGGAAATTGCAAATGACCTCCAGGTCACTTGGCCACAGATACAGTTATTCAGTGGCCCAGAAATCAGATTGTAGTGCTGAGGGGGAGGAAAAATCAAATTGAGAAAGAGGACTGGAGGCGACAGAAAGAACATCTATGAAGATAAGGGTATGTGGAAATATCCACAGGGACCCAAACCTGAATATACAGAAGGGTTTTTAAAGTTTTGAGATTTTCCATTGAAAGTTTTTAAGTACAAACATGACATTATAGTTGCATTCATCTGCTTGACCTGCAGGTAACGTGTTAAGAGTTAAAGCAAGATTTTATTAGGATTAGGGTATTAGGGATGGTGAAGACTGTGTCCAAATATGTGTAATTTCCTGGTACATAGTACAAAAATAATGTGTATCAAATGCAATCAGCTCATTTGTACCACTCAAAGAAGGGGTGACAAAACATTAGACTACCTCAAATGTTTTTGTATTATCTCTCTTGTCTGACAATTTGTAATTGTTCCATGGTAGCCAATGAAATTTGCCCATTATCATGCAGTAACTACTTTAGTAGAAACAAATGCCAGAGAACCGTCTATGTTTTTTTTCAACAGTCAAATTGCCTTGTCCAATTATGACCCCAATATGCTCCCACACGAAAAATCGTTTCACAGCCTCAGTTTTCTGGGAATGAAATCTATCACATTATTCTTCTTGTTCCAACACATCTAAAAATGTTGTGTCAGATTTGTCTGTATTTATGGGACTCGGCTGGTGTGAGACGAGCATATACGTCACTGTGTCCATCCTCAAGAAAATCTGTAAACAGAAACTGAACAATTCTATCCACAGCTTCCTAACAACCTTCTGCTGCTGCTATGGGGCTCATCGTGACCACAGCAGTGAGTTCAAGCTCACTTGTTTGTGGGGTTAGTCATGAGACTCCAAGTAGGGCTATGGCATGCACTCTCAACTCTCCACACGTACACACAGTCCAGTAGGAGTCACAGTTAAAAAGCTATTCACTATTCCCCTCCCTCTGCTTTCCGTAGCTGATTTCCCCAAACAATCTGCCATTATTCTGTATCTCTCTCTCTTTCCTTCATGGCCTGAGGTCACATCTGCCTGGGATTTGAGTCTCAAGTGGTAACTGCTCCTATCTCACCCAACCATATGTCATGCATCTCGCTTAGAAAGAATACCTCTCCCTCTCTTCACCCCACCACTCTCTCACATTCCCTCATTCAAGCTGAGAGTTTGTGGTTCTCTGAGAGAGAAAAGCTTTTTAATCAGTTTACTAATGGGCATGTGCTCTCATGAGCCAGTCAAGTGACTGCAAGCCTACCATGGTTGATTATAGGCAGCTGGTTGAAAATAGTGTCTGGTTTTGTCAGTAATAATAAAGAGGCTGTTGTGCATCGCAAAACATTCCAGTGGATGAACATATACAGAGGGTCTACATTATAATATACAGGCAATAGATAAATATTGCTGTTAACAATAACATTAACTAAAATATACACTAGACTAACTGAAATTAATCCTTATAATATTTTGTTAACCAAAATCATCCTAATCTCTCACTAGTTCAATAGCCTCTGCTGGTCCATTACAAATACAATGGGAGGGGCTCTGCTACAGTGACAGATGTATAGATCGCCCTTCATTTAAAAGTTCCCAATAAAAACAATGCCATGGTGTGATTGTCAATGCAAGCTAGATGCACATGTAACTGTTTTGGTTTGATTTGTAATGTATGGGATACAGACCAAGAGGCTTTCTGTTTCCTATTTTATCTCTGCTGTATGCTTGGGGACTTGGAATTGAGGATTTTCAGAACAGAAGATAAATCAACATTTTGGCTTGCTGTTTATATTCCTCCAAGGAGCACACATACAATCACTCTCTCAGCCTATGTCCTGCTGCTGGAAAACATCTACAACCCCTCTGGTTCCAACTTTTTTTCATCCTCCTCCA
This sequence comes from Moxostoma hubbsi, assembly GCA_032164185.1. Classification (NCBI taxonomy): domain Eukaryota; kingdom Metazoa; phylum Chordata; class Actinopteri; order Cypriniformes; family Catostomidae; genus Moxostoma; species Moxostoma hubbsi. Next base: position 4,066,179 of record JAVLUX010000047.1, read on the forward strand.
AGAACAAAGGGACAGTCTTGTCCTATTTCCCTTATTTATTTTTTTCTCTCTCCTCTCAGTGCTTGGCTTCTTGACTGAATCTGTTAAATCTTTTTTTGTTTTTTTAGCTCAATTTTTACCCCAGACAACAGGGAACTACTAAGGAAGGCAGGCAGGAAGGGAGGAAGGAAAGCAGACAGGCAGGCAGGTATATATATCCATCCATCCATCCATCCGTCCATCCATCCATCCGTCCACCTATCCGTCCATCCATCCATCCGTCCGTCCATCCATCCATCCCTCCGTCCGTCCGTCCATTCGTCCACCTATCCGTCCATCCATCCATCCCTCCGTCCGTCCGTCCATCCGTCCACCTATCCGTCCATCCATCCATCCGTCCACCTATCCGTCCATCCATCCATCCGTCCATCCATCCGTCCATCCATCCATCCCTCCGTCCGTCCGTCCGTCCATCCATCCATCCGTCCATCCATCCATCCATCCATCCCTCCGTCCGTCCGTCCATCCATCCGTCCATCCATCCATCCGTCCATCCATCCGTCCATCCATCCGTCCGTCCATCTATCCGTCCACCTATCCGTCCATCCATCCATCCATCCGTCCGTCCGTCCATCCATCCATCCATCCATCCATCTGTCCATCCATCCATCCGTCCATCCATCCATCCATCCACCCCCCCCCACACCCCCCCCTAAAATAACCAACCCTTAACTTCCTGTCAATGCAGTAAGTCATTAATAAGCAACAAGATCACATTACCCCCATTCTTCTTCATGGTTGCAGTCAGTCATCATATGCCCCATTTTAATGCTTATTTAATCACTTTGCAAACACACAGGTGACCTGTGACACAGCTGGGTCCTTTGAATATTGATCCTAATCCTCTGACCTAAAATACAACCTTGCGAATGGTTTAACACATGATTTAACACAATTAGCACACAATACCTTTACTTAGACTTTCATATCATGGATTTATGTGGCTTTAACATTTAGGAGAGGAATACAGTGAAGCCAGTAACAGCACTGAAAAAATTTATACACCGACATACAATTCTGAAAGGGATATATGGTTTTCAATGAAAATCAATCACAGAAAACCCATGGTTCCTATGCTTCAGATAAGGCAAAGGTATGTAGAGCATGCATATATATATTTTTTATTTTATTTTATTTTTTATTGATATTAATGTACTTGCTATTCCATCATGCTTAGCTCCTCTAGGAAAAAACATATAAAATGAGTTGCTGTTGCAAAAGAGCACAGAAAGAAGATAATCAAGAGCCTTGCTGAATTTTGACTAACTGTAAGTGTTTGGTTTGTTGTATGTAATGTTTTCACAGCAGATTGATTGTTCTTGAGCTAGCAAACATATTCAATAAACTTTTTCAGAGCTGCACAAAACCACCAGCATCCATGATCAAAGAGATCTCTAGAATGCCAGAAGTGAAAAGAAATTATAAATCTATAACAAAACAAAACTCTTTGGGAAGCAAGCAATGGTCAATATATTAGTTTGATGTTTACTTGCTGTACTTTTTGTAATACATGTAATACATTTGTAGGCACATGCTATGGCAGTTAAATATTGTACAGGACTGGGTAAGAATACATAATAGAGACAATTTATTTAACAGGAGAGTTAAAATATTATTTATGAATAGTTGGCACGTAACATGTCCTTGGACTTTTTTTAAATAGCTTTTTGAATGCATTAGGGAAAGTGTCGGTGCCGCAGCAATTCCTTTTCAGTTTTCAGCATTTTTAATCACATTCTTTGCGTTCACTAGTTCTTTTTAAAATGGTCTTTGAATATTCTACTGAATATAATCTCTATATTAATATAAGGTCATAAAAGTTGCATGCATAGCACTTAAAATGTGTTTAATTTCAGATAAATAGGAGTACTGCAGGTCAACTTTCTAAAAGTATTTAATGTCAGCTAACCAAATACTAGGTACTTAACCTACAAAAATATAACCACACAGTATGCACATATTTTAATGACACACATGTGCATTTAGGTACATGCTTGCAGGCCTACATGCACACACATATAGAAAGTCACACAGCCTTATTTCAGTTCCACATGGTGAGTGAAAATCAGAGCAGTCTACTCCTCTTAAATGTCACAGATACACATCCAAACACACCCCCTTTATACAGTTTTTCTGAGTTGTTAAAACACTGAACCCCATTCTCTGATTCAAATGCTCAGTGGTCTAAACTCATTGCCGAATCAATCACTGTTTTTGCAAAACTCCAAACACATTCTCACTCACTAAATCACATTTCGCACTATGATGCACTTGCTTTGCATAACAGTAAACACTTGCAGCAAAGTTAAACACAACTACAACATGGTTGTCATCGTTTACACACAATGAAAAATTGTTCACACTTGTTTTTAATGATGTGAAATGTGATGCTGAGGCAGAATGAATCTCTCATCGACTTTGATTTTGCAGTTGCACAACATTTTTGAGTGAGTGTACTGTAATGTGTTTTTCATTTAGAGTATTCTTTGTTCTTTGGGGTTTTGCATTTGGACTACTGTATTTTTACAGTATGCAAGTGCTGAATATACAGACATTCAATACTGCATGAGTATACAACTTGGAGTATACAATATATTCACTGTACTACTGTTATGAGTAAGATGTTACTTTTTTTGACAGTAATTGAACAATGCGCTTACTAAATACAATAAAAAACCAATTCTGTAACAACATGCCCTGGACGTTGTGTCCTACATTTTCTGATGCAGTGTCTAAGAGTGGTGTAGTAGTGACTGAAGAGGTGGGCATACTATGATTTTATTGAGGATACACGATTTCCCCAAAGTTTAATAGCATAAGTTTGTATTTAAATGCATTAATATTTACATAATACACTTTTAACAACGAGGTAAATATACAGCGCAAAATAATTATGGTGATTCCAGCGCAGCAGGAGCATCTCACTGTAGAGGCTAGAAATGTCCCGCCCCCTTACTGAAACAGAAAGTATGATTGGTTAGAAAATTTCCATCAACTCTTTGGACACTTGGAAAAATAATCACAATTCACTGAATGGTGCTGTGGCATCACCTCAGTATAATTAAAAGTTATGGGTCAAAAGCCTCCTCACTGTTCTGGTGGCCGTACATATCATAACTAATTTTAGGTGGGCATACGCAAAATCCTTTGATAGATAGGTGGGCATACGGCGCATACCTGCATATGCCCTAGACTACACTACTGAATGCTCTGTAGTGTTGACTTGCTGTGTGTATGATCAGAGAGCGTTGTTTGATTTAGAGCACAGATAAAATGGTTTTTAGTCGATTGTTTGTTTTTACCTGTAGAGTCAGGGGTTTGTGACTGTAGTTTGAAGATTTGGTTTAGTGTTTAAAGTTGTGAGAAAATGGTCGAAGTTTTCAAGAAATGTGTTTTAGCAATTCAGAAAAACTGTAATACTGCATTCTGTTGTCCCAGTTTGTGCTGACACTTATTCTGTATAGTTCACACAAAGTACAGAATACTTACGATTATGTATGGGTGATGTGACAGACTTGCTTTCAGCAGAGGTTACTGTAAGTGCTCGTGCTGTGGAGTTGTCCATTATAAACATGTGAAGGAATATTTGGCAGGTAGATTGAGGGGGACAGTTGTAGGAGAGTGTTCTCAGGGATGATGAGATGAAATGTCTGTAGACAGAGAGAGAGAGGGAGATTTGCTTCACTCCAGTGTGCCCTAAGGTAGGAAATAGCAAGAGAGTTTTATTACTGCCTTATGGCCCAAGATAAATGAGCATGTAGGATTACATCATCCAAATCCCAATAAGGGGTGAGATAAAAAAAAAAAAAAGCTCCATATTTCTAGCATTTACTTCTGCCAGGGGCAGAGAGGGACTAAAAAGTGGCACTTGAATTTCTGGCCCAGAGCGGCCCACTAAACCCGGCCTGCAACACACCACACCATAACCATAACCATATTCATTTCCTGGCTCAATTAAAAAAATTTGTGTTGAAAAAATACATTTCTATTGACTCTTAGTCATGACAACGGGCCCCACCAGTACTATACCAGCGTCATAACTATAATACCACTGTAAATGTGACGTGTGGATTTTTTAGAGAAAGCGCTAAAAATAAGTGCCTTATAGCTCAGGCAAATGACATTTCCCAAAACTTTTTTTTGTCAACATACAGATGTTAGGTTAAAATGTACTTGAAAATACAAGGGAAAGTGGGAATTTTAGGTGCTGTGACAAGTCAGCAATTCTTCAAAGTTTTTCAAGATCTTAATCACCTTTCAACTTTTTTCTAGAAGTGCAAATAAACTATTTTCTTAGTCGATATGAAGTTGTGGAAACAACAAGTATAATAATAATAATATATTATATATGTACATATGCTTTTAAATATTTTTAATTAGACACATTATCTAAAAAACAGCACTCCTGCACGAGACGTTGAATAAACAAAAACAAAGGGAAAAAAAGATGTTTGTCTAGCGCTCGTTTACATAGAAAAAAAATGGTTACAAAAGCGTTCGGTGCGAACAGCCCCTTACAGCTGGTGGAGGTCTTTGGTTAATTTCTCAGATTAAGCAATGAGTTTTTAAATGCTTTGCCAGGAAAGATGTTTAACTTGGATAAGTGTCTTTAGATTCTCGCATTTGGTTCCAGTCTGTCCAGAGCTGCTTCACCACCGAGTTCAGCCGAATACCACTGCTATCTGTGAATATTGCTACTCAACATACAACTGTACTGAATAAAAAATATAGTGGTATTTCGCTGTGATTATGATGCTTGAGTCTTATTTTATGCACATAATTGACAATGAAATGCTCTTTTTTAACAGCCAGGATAGGAATGTTCTATGCAATAATATAACAATGCTGAATGGTTTATGTATTTAATGCACCTTCTTGTGGACTAAGGAAACAAAGTCAATTTAAAAATCAGCTGACATTAAAATTTTAATATTAATTTATTCTAATATTTATATATTTATTTCATTTAAAAAAGTACAATACATTTTCATGGTTCAGTCAGTACTGTTTATTTTTGTAATAAAGTTCAGCACTATTTTAATTTGAGTGTTATTTTTTTCATTCAGTAGCAATTTAAAAAAAATATTGGTTGATTAATCGGTTACCAGCAGGTACTACCCTACTTAGTTATCAGTATCCGTAAAATCGGTTGACCTCTAGTCTCAAATAGCCACAGAGTAATATTTTTCATGTCTTATTTTCTGCATTTTTATCAGGTGTTAACACAATTCAGCAAGCCACACTTCAGCTCCCACTAATGCTTTGTGGTATGAATAAATTATGTACTGCTTAAAGCTTTACTGTTAGCCGAATTTATTTGCTATTTATTTATTTAATTTATTGTATCTTGCAATTCTTCAGACTGAACCAAGAGAAATTTGAACTGTCACACCCCAAGTTCTCTGAAATTGAGAAAAGGCCAATGAAAAATTGCGAACAGAATTTGTTGACATACGGGTACAAAGGAGGGCACAGTATGGGTGTTCATTCAGATTTTTTTCTTTGGAGCCAAGCGGTTGTGTGTTCAGCAAGCTGACGTATCCACTACTGTTCCACTCACCTCTGCAAAGCTTTGCTGTTGAATCTTTCGGCGCGTTACCAGCAGCTTTTCTTTTCTTTGTACGTCAGTGCAGTCTACTCCCCTGGGCGCTACGACAGCATGACAGTAAATAACCTATAAAAGAGTATTTTCTCTAAAAGAGTACACATTGCCGTTGAACGTTTTTTTAAATCAGAGAATGTTGCGGTGTCTGACGCTGAGGACTCAACTGGGCTACCCTCCTGCAACCCCACCAGGACAAAACACTTAAAGAACTGCACTTGGGTAGTCCTGATCCTGATGTTCTGTAGGAACTGCGGTCAGCAACTGACCTCGCCCTCTGGGCCACAAAGGTCACAGCGCGGGCACTCAAACAGGCGATGGCCACCTTTGTGATCCAGGAAATATATCTGTGGCTGAACCTGGTCGAGATGAGGGATACTGACAAAACCCGCTTTCTCAATGCTCCCGTCTCCCAGCTCAGCTTTTTCGGCGACGCCACTGAGGACTTCACCAAGCGGTTTGCAGCGGTGAAGAAACAGACAGAGGCCATTAAATACATGCCTCCTCATCGCTCAAGAGCACGTACCTAGGGCTGCGAAAGCTCAGGCATCTCCGCCCCAACCGAGGCCCAGCTCTCGGCCCCATTGTAGAGCTCCCCACAGAAAGCTGATGCCCCCATCTCATGAATCCCTTCGTGGTCCCGAATGACTCCCAAGTGTCCAGAGATGATCGACTCAGGGAGCGAGATGGCCGCTACGGAGCTCATGCCTTGGTGGAGGGCCGGCAGAGAAACCTTTTGCCACACCCCGACCGGGCTGTGGTACCCAAAAGAGCAGCTTCCTCACTCCTTGATTCACCTAACTGGTGTCCACACACGCCGTTCTCATGGCGGTCTGGCGCAAAGCACCTACAGTTACGGCACCGTGGATGTGGTTTCTTCACCTCCACGCCTTCGACTGTAAACTTCTTACGAGTTCTTGAGGACGCCCCACCAGGTAAGTCAAATATAGCATTATATAATAGTGTTAGATGTTCCCAGCCGTATCTAACACTCTATGGAGAGAAAACATAGAGAGAGAAAAGGCAGTGGCTGGCATGGCCTGCTCCCATGCTTGTCACGTTGCTTGTTCCCCCCTCAGTGATGCCGGGAACCTAAAATGTATATGACGTCTTATGGGGCGTTGGAGAAGGTTACGCGCAGCCTGATGCGGTCTGCTCCTTCAGCACGCAAGAGCTTGCTTGCACCTGCATCAGCAGTTAACTTAACACGGTTCAGTGTCATGGTGTGATGGAGGGAACGAGATGTTGTGTTCCTCTTGCCACAACACTGTACCAACCGATGTAATGGCCGAACCTTATTCTCGGCTCCTCAGTGAAAAACCTGAATGAACAGTCATATTGCGCCCTCCTTTGTACCCGCATGTCCGGGGGAGGTACATGCAAATTCTGTTTGTAAATTTTTCTTTGGCCATTTCTCAAGTTCCGAGGCAACCGAGGCTCTCAAGAGAGACCCCTAGTGTCACTGCATCAACAACATTTTGTTCTCTCCATCAGGGAACTGGGGTTACAACAGTAACCTAGACATTATTAATGCACTGTTATTATAAAATGTTACCAGCATTCTCAATTATAAACATCTCAAAGATATCTGCTGAATATCTTATTGACATCTGAGACATACTTATTGACATGTCTTATAGACGTATTGCAGATGAGCAAACAACATTAAAAATACATCTTCCAGATGTAAAAACACACATCAAATAGACATATGGGTGATGTACGTGTGCTGTCAGGGGATTTAGGTGTCTGGATCACAGTCAGTAATGCAGTTTGGTCCTGCCAAAATGTGTCAGATCTGCGGCATCCTCCGCTATATACAGTGCACAGAATTGGCCAACAACTTTGGAGTTGTGCATGTAAATTACATTCAGCAGCGATTTTGCTGGGTGTGTTTGCGCCATTGCCTGATCTGCACAATTCCTTTAGTGAATTGGGCACTAAACCAGCATAGATAGCACATGCAAATAACCAGTGCTTTTACCGGGCGCAATTCATTCTTCATGAATCCTCCCAAAATGTTGGATAGAAGGATAGCTGAAATTAAATTAAACTGTGCATGTCAAGCCAATTCACATAGACTGTTAATATACTGTACGATCAATGACTGAAGATTTATGATAAAATGTAAGGTGACCTTTATCAAACTAAGGTATACTTGAATAAACCACGCACATAAAAAAAACCCCTCTATCAACAGAGGTGTAGCCTGGCGGGTTGTGCACCTACCTTGACACATAGCTTAACATATTACTTTACAGAAGTTCCCACTCAATGGCAGTTATTGTCTCAGTTATCATCTCTAGACAGAATTGTGCATGGTGAGCTGAGGCTTAAGTTGTTTCTGCCTGGCCATTGGAAGTCTATTTCATAAAGCGTCTGATTAATCATTCTTGTGCCGACATCAAATTCAGCAGAGTACTGAGAGCTGAAACCTTAAGCCTTGAGGTGCAATACTCAAATTTCAGAGGCTCTGCTGTGTGCACTTGTGTGGCATGTCACTTCAGTGCTGAGATGTTGTTGTTCCCAAACATTTTCACTGACAACAAAATAATTTCCAGTTGACAGAGGCAGAGTTATCTTTTCGCTGTGCTGTGTTGAATGTTACTATGCTCTTCAGTATGGTCAAATCTTCAATACTTGTCAGTGAAATGTACATATTAAATGTACAAATATTTGGCCATGTAGTTTATTTTGAACTGAGTGACATGAACTGCTCTCATCTTGTCACTGTATGTCAATTGTTCTGTCAGCTGTAGATCTAAAGGGACAATGTGTTTGAGATCATTAAAGTGCTGTGTGACACATTCTATTAAACTTTCCAGATCTTATTTAGCCTCTGTTGACCTTTCTGACATTTAATAAACACAGGAAGAGGTACCTAAAGCAGGAAAGGGCCCTGGGCCTTATCACTCATAGTGAAACAAAGAATAGTGTATTTCCTTCTCTCACCAAAACATAGTGTGCACACCCTGTGCTTCCTTCCTGAGTCCAATGGATTTCTACTTACATAGAAGTCACACTCACGGGGATAGTTCGCCCCAAAATGAAAATTCTGCCATCATGTACTTTCATGTAACACAAAAGGAGATGAAAGGCAGAATGACAGCCTCAGTCACCTTTTAAGAAATTAAATGATGACTGAGGCTACCATTCTTCCTAACATATTCTTTTGTGTTTCTTGAACCAACATGAGTAAATGATGACATGAATTATCATTAATGAGGGAACTATCCCTTTAGAAAGTGTGAATATCTTTATATTAGCCTATATCACAAAATATTAAACCAAATGCCATTTTTTTAAGGATAGCAAAAACACACTAAAGTGTGACTTAAGTGTAAAATGTGTGCAAATATGTTTTGTTCACTGTGTATATGAAATGTACAAATTACTAACATGCTTATGTTTTAAAGTTTTGCTTTAGTTTTTATTTCAATATGTGCAGGATAAAATGGAATATAGAGTTTGAAGCTGTTAGTAAAGATAGGATGCTGTCGTTTTTTAAAAGCTGGGCTTGACAAGGCAAATAATCTATTGATTGTTTGACTCCATACAAAGTTGTGACAAAATGTATGCCTGTGGCTTTGGGTGGAGCTCTTATAAAAGTTTTATGTCAGATGAAACATATCCTTTTTGGCTTTCACCGCCAAATTTAAGGTAATCGCTTTTCTCATCATCACTCACAGCAAGGTACTTTCTAGCATGTTTCCATTTAAATTCTGAATTGTATAAAGATAGCAGTGGTGATTTCAGCATGTGCTCAAAAGTAAGCTATGTGTACTTGTATAACTGACAGCGAGTTCACTGTCACTGGTTTTAACTCTCAATATTTACACTTGCAGCTTGCATTCAAGCCTCAGGCAATGGGGACATACTAGTTCCTGCATGAGTAACAAAGTAATGGAGATGTAACCGTTTCAAGATTATTTGCACATTTATTAGTACTCTAGGTTTTTTTGACAACATAGATACACATTTAGAATGTGATCTCAGATACAACAGGCCCACGAAGTGCACGTAATTAGACACACATGCCATTTGAGACACTTACAATGGGATGAATTCATGAATCTTTTATGGTCTCATTGCATATAGCCTAACTGATGCACAATGTGGGTCAAAAGTTGTAGACCATATAAAAAATCTGAGATTTTTAAACCCTGGAAATAAACATAAATTTGTAAAAAGCTCAGATTTCCTTTTTTCACCATTGAAACACAAGAGATGATTCTGGAACATTCTCAGATCACACTGGAATTACATGGATCATTAGGTTTTGCTCAAACTAGTAAAAATATGCTGTAATCAAGGCAAAAGGGGGGCATACCAAATACTGAGAATTTCTGGAATTCGTGTACATTTTTAAATTAAATATCGAAATTGTTAAATCGAATTATTGTTATGCTGATAATTTACAATGAAAAATGTTGTATTATGTAGGAAAAGAAAACAAAAGAGAATCATTTCACTTTTGGAACCCACTCCACAGTATATACAGTAAGTCATATTAATGAACTAGTAAAATAAACTTAAATATTGTTAGTTATAATCCCCTGTATGTTTTAAGTATAATGAAGTATGCATGTTTATTAAACTGCATGTGTTCAGCTTAAATTAGCAGGGCACATGCCACTCCCAAATGGTTGGTTTTATTTGCTGGGCTGGCATGTTGCTTCTCTGTCACTCAACACATTTATATTACACATAACCCACTGGAAGACTAATCAAAAGTCACAAAGCCACAATTTTATATATAAGTGCTAAAACTCTATTCTGACCATGATGGGAAAGTTGGCTAGTTGTATTTGTTAACAGAGAAGGAAAAACTCTTGGTAAAATGTAAAACAGAACTTGTCAGAATCCCATAAATTCTTCACTCATCTTATTGTTTTTAACAGCACCTCAATTTAAATATAACATTCAGTTGCATGTCCCACAGTGCCACAAGTTTCATGGCAGCATGCTTTATTACAAATGCACTGAACTGAAGTCTAACTCACCAACTTTGCCTTAACAGTCCTGCAACATGTTTTCCCTTAGCGTGCAAGCTGTTCTGTTGTATCCTCTCAGTATTTTTTAGGAAAAAAAAACACTTCCTCTGCTCAGGAGTTGTTCTTTCACTTTATAATTGCAGAGGGGCAGAGAACATAATCATGAATTATAGCAGAAGTCTGTTTTTATAAGATCCGTTAAGTTTGAATGTATTGCATGTGAATTTCCCTTTTTCACCACTCTCCCCCCCTTTACATACTACACTACTAATGATTTGTTGAGTTCGACCAATAGCTCAGCAGGCCCCTCCTGCTGCATAAACACAACTGAACTGGCCCATCCTCTGGAATAACACACAGCTATTGAGTGAGTTCAGGAAAGGGGGCAAACAGTTAAGCTTTTTTTTTTTCAAGGGTGAAAAGTTGAGTGCAATTTTATATATATATATATATATATATATATATATATATATATATAAAAAAAGGTCAAATACTCACCCATTAACTTTTTACCCATGCAGTAACAGGCACACAATACTTCCCTCATGTAAACTAGATTTCATGACAGTTTAGTGTATAATAAAGTTAAATTACCCACTCTCAATAAATATCATATTATTTATCTCCATCATCCCAGGAAAAATGTGATGTAGTGATCCAGAAATAAATTTTCTTTATAGTCACACAGTAGAACCAGTACTGATGCGATGAAAACTCAAAGTGTGTCTCACGATGAAGTCACACACACACATACACACACATACACACATGATCCTCTTTGGATACTTTGTTGGTTTTATGTTAGTTCTGTATAAGGTATTGTAAAATAAACGCAATCCACTGAATAGCAGTCTAGCAGCTACAAGTTTATTTACAAATGGTGGCTGCGGACTCATTGCATTTCTCAATGCTTTGTGTATCATAGGTTTTTGACCAATCACAGGCTACAGCACCTCTCACAGTCCCTCTATGCCCTCAAAAGTACCTACCCCAGAGTAGAAGCTAAAAATGTCCTGCAAGAGCCAAATAGGAACTAGTTCATCTTAAGTAATAGTTTAATTTAAAAACAGTTAAGTGGTAAAATAGGGAAACTATTTCATGAAAATTCATTGTAAATGTATTGGTTTAAAATACATAATTTAGTAATGTTTATGTATGATAACATTTCAGTATTTGAGCTTCCAATCAGATAGCACTACGTCATAGAGTAATTATGGGATGTAGTTTTTTTTTGTTTGAAGTTAGAGATGGTGGAAGCAACACAGTTTTTTGACCGTGCATACCATGTCTATGTAATTTTACGTTAAATAAGTAAAACATTTAAAAAGAAGACCGTTTGGTTTGCTCGTGTTTCAAATACTGGTTATAGTAAGACTGACTTCAAAAGGTGGCAAAAGAATTAGAAGCAACGAGACGCCACTACATGTCCCTTAAATGGATACAAGGAACGACAGATCCTTTTATTGTCAAAAAAGATGAAAAAAATCTACCAGTGCTGAAGAAGTAATACAAAGTATTTAGATTACATTACTGACCTTGAGAAATCTAACAGAATACATTATAAATTACATTTTACAGCATGTATCCTGTGGAATACATTTCAAAAGTAACCCTCCCAACCCTTACACACACACACACACACACACACACACACACACACACACACAAACTCATTGCATTTCTCAATGCTTTGTGTATCATAGGTTTTTGACCAATCACAGGCTACAGCACCTCCCACAGTCCCTCTATGCCCCCAAAAGTACCTACCCCAGAGTAGGAGCTAAAAATGTCCCTTTAATGGATATAAGGAACTATAGATCCTCAGGCGCAAAAACGACGAAAAGTAGTAGTTCTGGGGAAAAGTACCTAAAACGGGCTTTGGTACTGCCAGTGGGAAAGGACCTGAAGAGAAAGCAGTGGATGCAGAACTAGACAAATTTCATTCTTAACACATCTGCTTATCTTCACACCGGCCAACTGCAATCTTACACCTAGAAAAATAGACAATAGTTCATGAGCCATTTGTGTCTGGATATACATGCTGGACTGCCAATGCATACCAATAAAGGTGTATTATCCACGGGGTCAAGGATTGGCTAAAGTAAGCATGGAACAGTTAGCTCCTGCTGGTAGATGCTGTTTCTACACCATGAAGATGAATATTGCAAGAGGCATTAGTGAGGCCAGCAGAGGGTGCTCACTCTGCTATCTGTGTGGGTCCTGGGTAACACCCCAGTATAGAGATGGGGAACTATTCTGTAAGAACATTAGACATTAAACCGAAGTCCTGCTTGTCTGTGGTCAGTGAAAATCTCAGGGCAATTCTCGTAAAGGTTAGGAGTGTAACTCGATGTCCTGGCTAACATCCACCATTGGCTCTTATCAATCATGGCCTACTGATAATCCTCATCAATGAATTGCCTACATCAATGTACTCTCCTCTCCAACAATAGCTGATGTGTGGTGAGCACACTGTGGCCAGATGGATGAGGTGAGTCCCCTGTTCCATACAAAGCCCTTTGAGTTGTGTTAGAAAAGTGCTATATAAAAGTGTAAAATTCATTTTATTTAATTCCATCTTGGCCAATTAAGGATCTTTCTCCTCTGACCGACATTCAAATCTGATGGGAAACATTTGCTTTTGTAAGCATCCTATAAAATCACAAATATTTCATTATATTATACTAGGTCTTGTACCAGTGCCCGAGTATTTAGAGGGCTCTTAAAAGCATGGAATACATTTTTCATAGATTTATTCCTATATTTTTCCTTGTCTACTGCATTGTCTTCCTTGCGTCAAAGCTCAGAATAGTAGCTAGTGAAGGGCTTGGGACTGTGTGTATTCTTGTGATGCTAAGAGCCAGTAAGCATTGTCATAATATTATTTTCCTACAGCTCCAATTAGTCAAATGGCATTTATGTGATTGCCTCAAATAAACCTGAATGTAGAACTGAGTACCCATGAGCAAATATTGTGTATTAAAAATGTGCACATTCAGGGTTCCTTTACCAGCTGAGCAACTGCCATTGAGATACGTTGGAATGCTAACAGGTTTTATAGACCCCCTTGGCATTATCCTGCACAGTCAGTTAAAATTTTTTATTATAACTCCTTGATATGACTTTGATTGTGACTATGGTTTTCTGTAAAATAAATGAACATGCATTTGTTTTAAATGTGACCCTTACAGTGGCCTCTACATGTATTTCTAAGGATGGCATATGTATCAGACTCAATAAGGCAAGTTGTATGAGAATTTGTAGCTTTACTTTACTGAGAACTTAGCTGAGAGAATCATTACAGTTAGACTTCACTTTGTACAGGCTCTGCCCACGACTGTTGACGGACACTGCCGTTAATAAGTGAACATTACAATGTAATGTAATTCAAAGTGTACAACATGTTTGTTTGTGTGTGTTGTTTCATTATAGCGCATAGCGAACGTTGTAACAGTATTTGTGTGTGTGTGTGTGTGTGTGTGTGTGTGTTGCTCATCCATCGTTGCAAACTGCTGAAAAAACTCTACAACAAATAAATACATTTATCATATATAACATTCGGAAACTTCCTGGTTCATTCTCAAAAGTTGTTACCTCTGACAGAGTCTCTCCCTCATCAGTGTCTGACATATACATATGTCTGACCACTATTTTCGCAGTCAGTCATATTGCTTATGATGTCTAGTTATCCAAAGCAAAGATGTCAAAACTCTGCCCTATTCTGGATACGGGGCGGGTAGCACCAGCTCATTTGCATTTAAAGACACACACACACACACACACACAAAAACAGTGTTTCAACATGGCATAATGAATGATCTATAGGGTCTTTTGTGCTGAAACTTCACATACACATCCTAGGGACACCAAAGATTTAAATTACATCTTGTAAAAAGGGGCATAATAGGTGCCCTTTAAAATAGAGCCCTAAATGTTACTGAACTCATAAAAGATGACAAAAATAACCTTTAACAGACATACACATTTAAAATTAAAAGCACTTCTCTTCCAGGAAACACACCAAAAATATTGATGAATCATCCTGCACTACACAGATTTTGTGTAAAAATGCTATTTGTAAAAATGAAGTCTTATTGCACATATGAAGATACATTTCTGTAGCACTGCTTGATTTTAAATTGTAATTGCGGCCATGCCTAAAATGCCTGAGTGGTTAAAGTAAATGTGCTAAAAAAAACCCTGCTCATTCAAGGATTTGCCTCCCCTCCCCCACACCCTGCCCTTCAACTTTTACCCCTCTGATGGTCTTTGTGTAATTTGTGCTTTGATGTTGATGGCTCTGATGTAACTAATGCCTATTGGCTATTTAAAAGAGAGATAAAAAAAAACAACAACCCTTTGATATGTCTCGCACCACGCTTCCTGCATCAATTGTTCAACGTAGGAAACACATGATCACTCGGCTAAACTTATAATACGATAACCAAAATATCTACATCTTCAAAACTCTTGAGCAGTTGTTTGGTTAACCAATCCAGTCTCGTGTGCATTTACATTTTCATGTTCTAGTATGTGTTTTAAGAGCACATTAAATTGCAAACATTTATTTCAGCCATGCAGTCCCCACAGAATCTCCCCTAATACTCCTCAGGTGTCTTTTGGCTTTTGCTACGCTGTTGTGCCAGTCATTCTCTTCCATTAGTGAGATGGGTGTTTACAATAATTACCGAGAACAAGATCTCTCATTCTCTAAGGCAGGAGCTTTTAGACAGGCCTCTGATTGGCTTCCACCCAGAACATTACAGCCTCTGTTCTTGTCACGCAGATAGAAATCAATGGTGGGGGAAATTGTGCAAAGAAATTACTTTTAACACCTGCAACAAGATGTTGATTATTTTAGATGGCATAGGTGCTAACATAACTAGCAGTATGTACTTGTAGGTAATGATCTGAGTTTACAGTGTTTTTATTTGGAGTAAATGTTGAGTGGAACATGGCAGGGAAAATACAGTAATGAATTGTAATGTAATACAGTAATCAGCAATGTAGCATTTTGAATTTGGATTAAATTACTTGAATTTGCATTACTTTTCAGTTAAATTTCACTGCCAACCATGTCCATAAATTCCATAACCCCTGTCCTTTGTTTTCAGTAGAACTTGACATTGATAGTAATGTTAAGTTAATGTAAAGAATGGCTTTCAAGCAATGTAAAGTTTTAATTTGCATTAAAGTACCTGAATTTGCATTACTTATTAGTGGGAATTTCACAACCCACCATAACCACTGTAACCCCACACAACAAACACACTTTATAGAAAATAAATTCTAATTGGTTCTGTAGACACATTTTCTTTAATTGCATTGGTTTGGTGGTTTTAGTCAAGGACAGTGAATTTCCTTTTTTTTTTTTTTTTTTTTAAACCAAACCACACCAGAGGGAGTGCACTGTGAGTACCAAATGCTGATGTTAAAAATAGCAGTAAAGACAAACTTCATTTACTTGCATTGCTGACAACACATTGTCTTTGCAGGCAGTAGAAAGAGATGCAGTTAAATTCTGTGCCTGACACACATTAATGCAGAGAGTCCGGAGATGTGCACAGTCAACCAGAGACAGAATGTTCATTAATGTTAACAACACAGCACTATGATGATGTTCTCATGACTCCATTGCTGGCTGCCCATGTTGCCCATGCCTAAATCCACCACTGTATCTGAGTGAATTTATTGTAGAAGTTCAGAGAAATCTCACATAAAGGAACTGTTACTAACATAACTAGCATCTACTATTACTATTAAAAGTATTAATTATATGTAAGATAATCTCTCTCAAAATAGAGACAACTGTAAATGGCCATTGTTAATGTCATTCAGAAACTGTATGATTTTATTCTCTCTTCCTTGAAACATAATAATAATAAAAAGATTTCTGGCCCCTATTTTCCATGCATTTACAATAAATGGAGACTGAAGCTTACAAGTTTCAGAAAGGGTGCAATAGTAACAGTATTATAGTTTAAGTCATTATTTCCTGAAAATCTTAACATTTGTCCTTCCTCTTCTTGGCAAGTTCATGAGAAAAGTAGTGATGCCCAATTCATGAACTAATTGTTTGCTTGAGTTAAATTTTTTAGATGATTCTGTTGATCTGGTACACAACAACTGGTTTTAATGATTCATTCAGGAATCAGACTGATCTGGTCCTTACTTACTTAATGATCCGGTCACAGTGGTTAACAGCTCATTGGATGGGATGATTAACTGTGAAAACTGACTTAAATTTTGGTCTGTGTCTCACAGAAAGCTAGTTCATGGCTAGGGAATACTTGGAACACACTGTAGCAGACGAGTTATATTGACTGCTTTTAGAATAATTGTATGGTGTTTTTGCATAATTTTTTTAAAGCTTGAAGGCTTCAGTTCCCATTCATTATACTGTATTTACATGGAAAAGAAGGCAGACGGAACACCCCACCACATTTATGGTGGACAGTAGGGGTCTCCTCCGCCCCTGGCAGTGATAACTGCTCCAGGCAGTTAGTTGGCAGCCGTTCCTCCTCTTCCAGGCGGCCAGACTCCTCTGTCCTACGGCGGATGGCCACGACTGCTCCGTTGGGGTGGATGGTAGTGGCGAGGACTCTACTACGACATCCACTACCCAGCATTCTTCTGGCAAATGTCCAGTCTCTGGACAACAAACTCTGTGAACTCTGTCATCTGAGGTCCCAGACTTAGCAATCAAGCCTACAGGGTTCTACGTGCATCACGTGGACAGAACTAGTAATCTCTCTGGGAAAAGCAGACGAGGGGGGAAAAGCAGTGTGATAGAAGGACGCTATCAAGTCTTTTTGCTCCCTTGATCTGGAATACCTCACGCTACTGTGTCGACTATTCTGGGAGTATAAGTGGGCAGGAAACCGCGCACCTTGAGGTGGCATTCATTGTTACAGGTGCCTTTAACAAAGCCAATCTCAGGACAATCTTGCCTAATTACACATAAGATGCAACACAGGAGGGAACTGGGTTTTTAGATCACTGCTTCTCTCCTTTCTGGGATGCTTACAAATCCCTCCTCCACCCACCCTTTGGCATATCGGAACACTCTTCCATTCTGCTTCTGCCCGCATACAGGCAGAAACTGAAACAGGAAGCTCTCGCCCTCAGAACAGCCCAGTGCTGGTCGGACCAATCGGATTCTATGCTACAAGACTATTTTCATCGTGGTCTTTGGATCGGGAGACGTGGATCGGGAGATGTTCCACCTCTGATGGCGACATCGAGGTCTATGCTGATACGGTAACGTGTTTCATCAGGAAGTGCATATATGATGTTTTGCCGACCAAAACAATACGGATCTACCCGAACCAGAAACCGTGGATTAATAGAAACTTTCGTGCGGCACTGAATGCACGAACCTCTGCTCTCAGAGCATACGTGGATCAACTAGCAGGTGTTTTAATGGTTATTTTCAATCTCTCCCTCTCCCTGTCTGTTGTTCCTACAACTTGTCTAAATGACTGGCTAAGTTTTGAAAAACTTATCAGAGACCACGTCTGCTCTGTGCTGCCTGCCTCACTGGACCCACTACAGTTTTCTTACTGAAGCAACTGCTCCACTGATGATGCAATTGCAGTCACAAAACACACTATTCTTTCCCACTTAGAAAAAAAGGAACAGATATGTGAGTGCTGTTTTTAGACTACAGCTCAGCATTCAACACCATAGTGCCCTACAAGCTTGAAGTGAAACCCCGGGCTCTGGGCTTAAACAGTTCGCTGTGCAGCTGGATCATGGACTTTCTGTCAGGCAGACTCCAGGTGGTCAGAATGGGCAGTAACATCTCCTCACCACTGACCCTCAACGCTGGAACCCCGTAGGGCTGTATTCTCTGCCCACCCCTGTATTCCCTGTACACACATGACTGTGTGGCAACACATAGCTCCAATGCCATCATCAAGTTCACTGATGATACGACGTTGGTAGGTCTGATCACTGACAATGATGAAACAGCCTACAGAGAGGAGGTGCACATACTGACATGCTGGTGCCAGGAGCACAACCTCTCCCTCAATGTCAGTAAGACCAAGGAGCTTGAGGTGGACTTCAGGAGAAAAGATCCATCACCGTCAATGGAGCACCGGTGGAGAGAGTCAGCAGCTTCAAGTTCCTCGGTGTCCACATCACTGAGGATCTCACATGGTCCGTCCACACTGAGGATGTAGTGAAGAAGGCTCACCAGTGCCTCTTTTCCTGAGACGGCAGAGGAAGTTTGGAATGAGCCAACTCATCCTCACATGGTTTTACACCAGCACTGTAGAGAGCATCCTGTCTGGCTGCATCTTTGCCTGGTATGGCAACAGCACCACCCTCAACTGCAAAGGCCTGCAAAGTGTGGTGCGAACCGCCAGACACATCATCAGAGGTGAGCTTCCCTCCCTGCAGGACATCTATACCAGTCGTTTTGTGAAAAAAGCTTGGAGGATCATCATCATTTATTAATCTCACACTGGACTGTAATAAATATATTTCTCTTAACAACACACTGGCAACTGACTATAAACCAGCCTGAATGTCAATACAACACTATACAACCTTACTGCATATTTATATATACTATTTTATTCTATGTTGTGTTTATTGTATACTGTACATTGTATATTATCATTTGTATATTTTGTTGAGTAATTATATGTATATTCGTTTTGTAAATTGTGTTGTATAAATCTGATGTTTATTGTAGATTGGTATATGTCTCAACACTGTCATGACTGCTATTTTGCTTGGAACTGCACCCAAGACTTTCACCCACTCTTGCACTTGTGATTTGATTTGACTTAAACCTTTCGTCTTGTTCTGACAGAATTTTCGTGAATTTCTCTTGACCTGCAGGTGCCACGTGAGATGCTGTCTTATTAAGAGTATCTCAAAATGCTGAACTTGCCCCCATTATGCTTTGTTGGCACTCCTCAATTTTTCTGATGCTTTGTTGTCTTTCTGTTTGGCGAGTGTACATGGTAACAGCGGTATGTCTTGATGTTAAGTGGAGTGATTTGTTGGTTGCATAACCTCCCCCTTGCTTGATATCGTGGTGAGAGGCTATGAGTATGTCAAATTATATTGTGGGAAACAGCCGTAAAACAATCACAGTCAGTGCAACAGCCAGTGCAACATTGTGAAAGAGTTCATTGAACAGAGTGCATTTGCCCATAACAATTTCAGTTACTTTTACTGAGGAAATAATAACAGGTATATCAAAATATGTAGCGACCAAATATGTATGTCTATGCAACCCAGTTTGGGTCGCAACCCATACTTTAAGAAACGCTGGACAATATAATTGGATGCAGATTGTGAAATTACCAGAGAAGAGCCTCCAAATTAAATTTCACTTGATCCAGCCTGTTGATGCTTTGTGCACGTGATTTTACCAAACCCACTTGTAACAAAAAAACAAAACTTCATGGCCATGCCCACTGACTTTGCTTTAGGACTTATTTAATCAGGTTTTACATTTTTTAGGACATTTTGCAAATACAAGTTTAGAAACCCACACCAACATCACTCCTCCACACACGCTCATACACAGCACAATACAGCCCTACAACAGGCAGATTTAATTTTCATTCCAGCAGCTTGTGCCTGGTGTGTGTGCTGGCACTCATCCGTTGGCTGTTACTGTCCATTACTGAGCGAAAACAGACATCATAGATTTCCAGTCATTTGCCTTTAACCCCTGACTCCCCATATCTAACTGCACGTTTATGTACTTCTACTGTCCTAACTGTCCAGGATACAGTGATGTTGAGGAATCATGGGGACAGCTAGCCTCCCCTACCCCGGGGCCTAGAGCACCTGGAAGAAAAATAACACACCAAATAAGTTAGCCAACATGATACAGTCAAACACCTAGGTGAGAGTAGATCAAGACTTCAGACTTAGATAGGAGTTAAATCAATATGAAAAATAAAGCAAGTCATTGACTTTACACACAAGAAAAATAATAATAATAAATTAAAAGGATATTGGAAATGTCTAGGTTACTGTTGTATCCTCTGTTCCGTGATGGAGGGAACGAGAAGTTGTGTCGAATGAAGCGAGACTTCTTTCTTGAAGGCCTCGGTTACCTCTGAACTTGAGAAAAGGCCAATGACAAATTGGCAGACAGAATTTGCATGTCCCTCCCATACGGGTATAAAAGGAGGGAATCATGCATCTCTCCATTCAGGATTTGCAGAGAATGAGGTTTGGCCGTTTTAGTGGCTCTGTACAGCGTCTTGGCCGGGGGACACAAAGTCTTGTTCCCTCCATCAGGGAACGGAGGTTACATCAGACATTCCCCGTCTGTCACTCACTCAAGGTTGTGTCTAATTAAGCGACACTAGGTGTCCCTATTCAATCACGCCATGCACTGAACCATGTACAAACTGCTGATGCAGGTGCGGACAGGCAGTTGAGTGCCAAAGCAGCAGGCTGCATCAGACTGCACGTACCCTTCCCCAACGCCTAATAAAAACATCATACAATTTTAGGTTCACGGCATCCCTGGGGGGGGTGTCTAGCTTAAACAAGGTGAGGCATTTCAGCACTGACTGCACGCGCTTGTTGGTGAGGCACGATGTCATTGAGACTGAGTCTAACTCCATGCCGAGAAAAGAGATGCTCTGAACCGGGGCGAGCTTGTACTGAGGCCTGAGCACCTGGTCCTTGTGGGCGCACAGTAAATTTTGAGAGTTGGCTAGGATGAGCCAGTCATCAAGGTAGTTGAATATGTGGATTCCCATGTAGGATATTTGGTATGCAACATTTAGGAGGGAACTTTCATTTGACCTCATTCTCACAATATTATATGTAAGGATATTTCGTATACTAAATTTAGAAGGGAATTTAGGGTCTTGAAATATGTGAGCTATGAACTAAATTAAACTGTCCTTATTGTAACTTATTAGGTAATGAAATCTATAACGGAATTTGTCGCGTTCGACAACCATTATAAATTAGATAAATAACAAATCACTAGATTATTTGTCTTAATAGATTCTCTACCATTAAAATTATAATACAATGTTTCGTTGTGTCCGCTCACAATTTCTATTTTAAGGAATTGGCTTTAATAAGTGAATTAAGATTAATTCACTTATTGGAGTGATATTATTCTCATGGATTATTGAAAACAATATCACTTGTATTTTGGTACAGCTTTGAAGCGCAAACTTTTAGAAACAGGGATGAGATTATTTATCAAAATATACCACAGTCACGTCGTCTTTGAATACAGACAAACTTTATTGCTATTCTAAACATAAATCTAATCTAACACATATATACATGAGACAAGTTGGTGAAAAGAGTGACAGAATGTGAAATTAATGATCAGTACAGTGAAAACAAACTTTATGGAGTCTGTTGACAACACCTTAAGAACCATTTATCCTTCTTTGAGTCTACATCGATTTGCTATCGGATTACCCAGATTATTTAATTAATACACCAGCACTTTGAGCACAATATTGGAGATGTACTTGCGTGTCTTTGTGGTGTTTCCTTGCATTCTTTGTGTTGCTTGATTCTTGGCGCTTGGTTGAAAGTTTGTTCCGTCATGTTTTTAACTTCTGTTTGTCTGAATTTATTGTCTGTATGAATGATGATTTTATCATTGAAGGAACGCCTTCTCATTCCTTCTCAGGACGTCGAGTCCCAAGCTTCCTTGGGCCTCACATGGCATGGACCTGGCAGTCAATGGAGTGACCAGCACATGCAGGCAGAAGAGTGAAGAGCAAGAAGGAGCCAAAAGAAGAGAGGATAAAGAGGACAAGAGAGCGTGTTCTTCCTGTTTGGAAATATTTGAACTGAAATTGGCCGCATCCCCAAAGATGTCCTGTGCCAATCAGAAGTGACTTTTCAAGTCACTTGGTCAACTGGGCTGTCTTTTCTGACAGTTGAGTTATGTTCCTTTGTTTCAGATTCAAATCTCCCGCTCAAAAACAGTGCATATTTAATCATGAACTTTTATATCTTGAGAATGGTACACGAGACATGATATTCGTTGTCATCAGCTTTCTTTGCACATGCCAGCGAATGCTTGCATACTAAACATTATTTTTTTTTTATAGATATTATATGTGTAGGTAACAAAACACGAAAATCCCTGGTTACAAAATAATACTGGTTAATTCATGGGTTATACAACATTGATGAAATATCACACACATTTTAAAGAGGTACATCAGGTTATAATCATTAATTTGTCAGTTATACAAGTAACCACAGTTCAAAGCAATTTCTGAATTACCTAGCAAGACTAGGTCTTGTATAAATCGTGGATTTAAATGCATTCTGTAAATTCTAGAGGGCTAAATCTGTAAAGTATTGTGACTTTGTGTAAAATGTTCCTGGATTACGATGAAATGTCTTGGTATTTGAGTCATACAATTCGGATGGTCCTTCTAACCTTACACAGAACAGCCTGGTTTAACTGTGTGGCGGTCCTGGCTGAAGGCCTGTAATTTATGATGTTGAAACATTCCAAACTGAAAGGCTTGGTTTTTCCTTGATTCAAATCATGTTGCTGGAATTCTTCTGCATATATAATCTTACACCCACTTCCCTTAGCGAGGCAAGGGCTGCCTCTGCGACCTTCTTAAAGACGTGAAGGGAAAGGCCAAAGGGGAGGACCTTGTACTATTACGCCCCTAAACATTGAGAAATCAGTAGTTCAGCAAAACTAGACAGCGTTTCGTTTCCTCCATTCTGTTATATTTGAAGTCCACTTTGCATATATTTAAGTTTACTGTACCATCGGTCATCTTTATCAAAGTACATTTGAGCCACTTTGGTTTTTCAGTTTAGAGCCATTGACCTCAACAACCGCATGCAAGTTTCAGAAAAATAGGATAGCAGTGCAATAATCATTATATTGATGAGTAAAGCGGTAACTGATTGGACAGTTCAGTAATATTCATCTGGAAAGTGCTACCTGATTGGTCAGAGAAATTACAACCCAACCTCTAAACCCTTAACAAATCAGGTAGAGCTTTCCTCATTAATATGAATGAGTCTTACTATCCTTCATTTTGGAAATCCATCATTTTTAGAAATCTGTCATCCACTATATTTCCTACAGACACATTTTCTAAATTATGTGAAAGCAACTATTCAACTTTAGGCTGATTCTGTCATTTATATTAGTTATAGTCAACTAGACGACTAGTCCATGCAACCCCTTGTAAGGGACTCAACGTGGATGCGGAGGTAGAATTCAAAAGCAGGAAGTTTATTAACAATCAGCATCCAAATCCAAAACACAAGGCAGAGACATAGTCATGAAGCAGGCAAAGTAGTCATTAACAGATAATCAGTCCAACCAGCCAAATAGAGCAAAACAGTTATCCAAAAACGATAATTCAGAAAAGCAGGCACAATGGACGTAACAGGTTGGCAATGAAACAGACAATGAGAATAATGCCTTGCAAGGTAAAAAAAAATACAAACAGGAAGTCATCATAGAAGAAATGGTTCAGTGTCATTATTTGGGAGAAGGCTCCCTCTGATGGTCGGCTGAAGGGATAACAGCCTCATTTGTTACACCCCTACTTTAGACACCCTTTGCGCCCAAGCCCAGAACCCTTTGCGCCCAAGCCCAGAAAGAAGCCATATAGTTAACATGAACTTAAAATGAACAATAATTTTACAGCATTTATTAATCTTAGTTAATGTTAATTTCAACATATACTATTACATTTTTAAAATCAAAAGTTGTGTTTGTTTAACATTAGTTAACTGACATTAACAAAGATTAATAAATCGAGGTGGTGGTGGTGGCGTAGTGGCTGCTAATCAGAAGGTCGCTGGTTTGAATCCCACGGCCACCACCATTGTGCCCTTGAGCAAGGCACTTAACTCCAGGTTGCTCCGGGGGGATTGTCCCTGTAATAAGGGCTCTGTAAGTCGCTTTGGATAAAAGCGTCTGCCAAATGCATAAATGTAAATGCTGTTAAAAATATAAATTTTTTGTTCATGATACCTAATGCATTAACTGATGTTAACGAATGGAACTATAAAGTGTTTACCGGATGATCTTGTGTCTCTGTGAATATTCAGTTAACTCATCGCATGTGTCCTTTTGTCCAGCATGCCCAAATCTGTCTATTAGTTTACTATCAAACACAATTAGTTGGTGACAAACTCAATAAATATAAATCTTTACACCTGTGAGCTTCAGTTCAGCCACATGGGAAGCAGTCAAATCAATTACAGCATGTGTTTGTTCTCTCTGACATGCCACAGTTGAATAGCTGTGACCTTGCAGAGATACCCTCTGTTCTTCACTACTATCTGTAGGGATCAGTAATCATTTAAATGGAAATTTCCTCCTAAGAGTGTGCAAAAACTGGGCCAAACTACTCTTGTAGCTTGACACCAAAGACCACCCAATGGCTCGCACTGAATCTTCTGAATGCAAACTGACTGAGTTATCAGTGCAGAAAAAATGGATAGTTATTCCTATGATTTATTTTTCATGGCGCTTTCCCAGATGAGGGCTCTAATTGTTTTATACACTAGACTGCCCACAGTAGTGGTTAATAACCTCTCTGTACTCATACAGAGGGACAAATATTATTCAGCATGTTTCTCAGAATGAAGGAAGGGTGAAACCTTTCATTAGTGCTGCACGGTCTCTGGAGCTGTTTAACTCGTAGGTGATACCATGACCTCAGCTTCCATTCATTGAAAAAATAATTTCCCTCTTGAGGTTCAGAGCAAAAACACTGCACCAGAACACATTTAATCCATGTGATGTTCATAAGGAAACATTTCTGTATGAAATATTGACTTGTCAGCTGAACTTGAGTTTGTGAATTAATTTAATAGTAAAATCACTATTGTGTCTCCATTGAGGTGTCAGTAAATCAGAATCAGCTTTATTGCCAAATATGCTTACAAATACAAGGGATTTGTCTTGGTGACAGGAGCTTCCAGTGCACAACAATACAAAAACAATACAAAAACAGCAGCACGACATAGATTATAATAATAGTAAAAACAAAAATTATACACATACGTACATATTTAATTATAATACATAATTATACACATAGACACACACATACATACATACACACATACACATACACATACATAGTGCAAATTTAATACAAATCTATTATCTGTTATGTATAGTGCAAAATACAAATTTGTTATGTACAGTTAAAAAAATTTTTCCAGAGGAATGAAGTGGCAGAAGAGGTTGTATGTGTTGGATAAATATAAAAAAGACGGAAATGTGTATTGCATTTCCCTACCCCTGTAAGCATCCTCTTTGGCCTGATGAAGCTGCCTGGGCTCTGCTGTAAATCATGGTTTGTCATTGTTGAACTTTAAATAAGTCCTAGTAGGAATGCACAAATTCTCACAGAAACTGATATATGATGAAACATTATCTGTGAGCTCATCCAGGTATGTGGCTGCAGCCCCAAAAACACTCCAATCTGTGCAATCAAAGCAGGCTTGTGGTTCCTACTCTGCCTCATTGGTCCTCCTCTTTACAGTCCTTACTACTGGCTTGATTGATTTTAATTTCTGCCTGTAGGTTGGAAGAAGATGAACCAGACAAAGATCAGAGAGTCCCAAATCTGCTCTAGGGACAGAGCAATATGCATCCTTTTTTGTTGTGTAGCAATGATCCAGTATGCTCCTGTCTCTGGTGGGGCATGTAATGTGTTAAAATCCCCAAGAATAATAATAACTGAGTCCAGGCATTGTTGTACATTCTGTGATTTGGTCAGTCAGCTGTTGCAGTGTTGTGTTCACAGACGCGTTTGGCGTGATATACACACTCACCAGAATAAATGAGGAAAACTCCTGTGGCAAGTAGAATGGCTTATAGTTAATAAAGCGATATTAAAGCATGTTCATCACCTCTTGTTTTCTACATTAACTCTGTGATGCGATCCGCTATTAACAGCTGAAAGCCCGGCAGAATGGCTTCACTCAGCCAGGTTTCTGTGAAACACAAGGCAGCAGAGTTTGAAAAGTCCTTGTTTGTACAGGTGAGATGATGTAGTTCGTCCATTTTTTTAGGAAGAGTGCAGAGAATTGCTAGATGAATGCTCAGCAGTGCTGTTCGAAAGCCGCGTCGGCTGAGTTTGACCAGCGCACCGGCTCGTATTCCTCGCCTGTGTCTCAAAGTGCATTTAAACAACACAGCACCTCTGACTAAAATGTCCAGCAAAATGTCTGAATATTCAAACACCGGGAAAAGGTTGTCTGGAATATGCTGCGGAATGTTCCAAAGTTCATCCCTGGTAAAACAGACTGAAAAATACGACTAAACACAGGACAAACAAACAAAAACAACAGAAGAACTGAAGAGCTACACACCGAGGTGGCCATTCGTGGCACCATAAAGAAATGACATTTTATATGGTATTGATGGTATGCGGTCTTAAGCATTGGCAATTATTTGATGTCTTTCATATCCATTCACCAATTAATCAAACTCACCTAAAAGAGACCTTCTCTGCTCCCAGACTGGCCTTTTATATCCAACGTCTAAAACAGGGGTACTCATTTACAGTTACCAGAGGTCAGTCTCTAAATTTCCTTCCCAGCAAAGGTCCAGATAATAATATATAGCTTACACAGTGTAATATGGCTATGAAAATATACAATATATATATATTTATGAATAGTTTTTATAACTTGCCACATAGGCAGCAATAGTACTTAGTAAAAAAAAGTACTAAACAGTCAAAACAGTCGCTTCAAAACTGGGCAGGGATGACTACATTGGGGGCCCAGAGACAGCCAAACTATAGGGGTCTGAGGGGTCTTTTACCAAAAGATTAAAATATTTCATCAAGAATTCATCAGATTAGGGCACTTGGATATGAATATTAAAATGTAACATCAACCGTTTATGTTAAAAATGAATAACAGCAGTCCAGTTTTTGTGTTTAAATATTTTTACATTCAAAATATATAGGACATAGAAGGCCTTTTGACAGACACAAAACACTGTTTGGGGGTTGAGGGGTGTCCCCTGAATTATAGTCTGAATGGACCATTTTTATATTTTCTTTAAAGTGAGAATCTACTAACAATCAGGGGTGGAAAGAATACTGAAAAATAATACTCAAGTAAAAGTACTGTTACTTCTTAAACAATTTAGTTTGAGTAGAGTTAAAGTACCTGTCCTAAAAACTACTCAAGTAAGAGTAAAAGAGTAACTCATTTAAAAGTACTAATAAGTAGTGAGTATTGAGTACTGAGTTGCGAAAGCAATGCCCCTTTATAATAAAAACTCTATGCTGCAATTTAAAAATGTAGCACACATTCACTAATTTATATTCCCATTCATGGCTGTTTGCCAGAAAGAACAAAAATATAGGTATTTTATAGGCGTTTGTGACTGCCAACTTTAAAATCCATCACTTATCAATGATTCCCCTTCTGTCACTCACTCGACGTTGTGTCGATTGTAGTGACACAAGGGGTCTTTCTTGAGAGCCTCGCATACATCTGAACATGAGAAAAGGCCAATGAGAAATTGGCACACAGAATTTGCATGTCCCATCCCCAGACATACAGGTATAAAGGGAAGCAGGCGTGCATCTGTCAGTCAAGTTTTTTTCTTCGGAGCCGAGCGGTTGTGCAGCGGCAAGCTGAGTTCTCAATGCTGCTCCACTCACCTCTGCTAGAGCACTGCTGTTGGATCTTATGGCGCATTTCCCTCTAAAAGAGAGTATTTTCATAAGTAAAAGAGCAATACACAGCAGGTGTTGAATGTCCTTTTCAGGATATGTCTTTTTAAAGATGCCTTTCCGCCTATTTGTAGTTCCTGGATGTGGCTGTTTTCTCTCCAATTCTGACAGTCATAAGCGCTGCCTCACGTGTCTGGGCTGCGATCACACTGAGGCAGCATTCATGAATGGTTTATGTTCTCATTGCAAGAACATAGCCATGGCAACGTTGCGATCGCAGCTTTCTACGTTCCGAGGGAAAGCCACTTCAGCCACCCCCCACGCCACACCTTCTTCCTGTGGGATTAAGGCCTGCGTGGCTGGCGATGAAGGCGATTTGGGGAGAGCAACAGGCTCAGTTTCGCTGGGTAAAACCCTACGAACCACCAGTCCCCCCAGCACGCTCGTTTGCTTCCGTCCTGGTCGAACGCAAGACCGGCTCGCCTCACGGCCAGTCTGTTGTCTCCCTCGGACCCCGCGAGCTGGACGATGATTTCGCCGCTGCATCGGAGAGTTTCACAGCGGCGTCTGGTGCTGATGACTCATCTGGGCTGCCAACTTAGTGTCTACTCGCCCAGTCTGAAGTTGACGCGCGGATGTCCACTATGCATTCCCGGGCCGCCTTGAGCGCGAGGCTGATCTGGAAAATTCCGCCCCCCCCCCTTCATGGCTAGGTGCCAAAAATCCACAGTCCTGGTTCCCCGGATGCAGTTACTTCGCCTCCAGACCCGCAACTGCACATCCCCGGCAGGCTGGCGCTGACTAGTTCTGAGGACGTCTTCATAGGACCTCCTCCTCAGTCTCTAACCCACCCCCTGCCGAGTGCACAGAGGGAGGTAAGTGCTTTGCGTCTTTTCTCAGCACCCAAGCCTTGGGACGTGCTTTTGCCACCCGATGTATTACTACCTGCTCCCCCCCGCTGCAAAGCCCCACCCGGTATGTCAAAATTGATCGTCCCCTAGAGCCCCTCGCACGGAGCTTGGGCGCATGGCTTTCGCTGTCCAACCTGTCGCGCTTCGGCCGCGGTCGAGCCGCTCGGGTTGATGCATATGAGACCCATTCAGCACTGGCTTCAGACTCTAATCCCAAGATGGGCATGGCGCCACGGCATGTACCGTGTGTTAATCACCCCTTCCTGCCATCAGAATTTCAACCCTTGGACAGACCTCTGTTTTTGCAGACAGAACTCTCCCTACAGCAGGTGTCCAGATGTGTCGTGGTCACCTCAGACGCTTCTCAACTGGGCTGGGGAGCCGTGTGCAATGGGCACGGAGCCGCTGACTCCTGGAGAGATTCCCTGCTGAGTTGGCACATCAACTGCCTAGAGTTGCTGGCTGTATTCCTTGCCCTGTGGAGGTTTCTCCCGCTGATCCGGGGCAAGCTAGTCTTGATCCTTTCAGACAGCACCGCAATGGTAGAGTACATAAATCGTCAAGGCGGCGTGCACTCTCGTCATCTGTCACAACTCGCCCACCATCTCCTCCTTTGGAGTCATCAGCGACATCCTTTGGAGTCATCAGTGGCACTGCACACCACTCATATTCCAGCCAACCTCAACACGACAGCGGATCGATCTCTTGCCTCCCAAGACAACTCTCACTGCCCATTCTTGTACTCCCTAACGGGGGCCCCCTCAGGACAGACGGCTCCTTACGTTGAGCTCACTCACCAATTCAGACTGTTTGACCAGCTCTTTGTGTGCTATGGAGGATGCACGAAAGGAATCTGTCTCCAAGCAAAGACTTTCTCACTGGATTGTTGAGTTGATGTGATCACCCTGGTTTACGAATCGCAATATGCGAATTGCCGAATTGGTGTTAAAGCACACTCAATTAGAGGCTTGGCCTCTTTATGGGCACGGACGAACGGTGTGCTCTTACAAGCAGGATGGTCTTCTCAAAACACATTAGCAAAGTTTTACAACTTAGATGTAATGCCTCTCTCATAGCAAGTCATCTCTGTCTTGTATATAATTTATAATTATGCCGCTCTTTTTAAGTATGGGCTCCCTGACTTTTTACACATCAGCCTGCATTCAGACCGTTGTATTTCCTAAAAAGTCACTGGCACTTTCATTAAAAATAAATTTTCTGCCCGACTGGGTTTGTGAAGGGGTTAATTCATACTATATGAATATAGTTCATATATACATTTTGAGTGTTCCCCTCCTGCCCCACCAGTGCTGTCCTGTGTTGTCATCAGCACCTGCATACTCAAGTTGGATACCATCCCATAGGACTGCGGCATCATGTTTCCTCTCTAGAAGGTTGTGTTGTGTTATGCGGCGTGATAGGATTCTGTTCCCCATAGCATCAGCTTAGTGATCCAATATCAAGTGTACTGAGTTGTAAGGGAATGTCTCGATTATGTATGTAACCTTGGTTCCCTGAGGCAAACGAGACATTGCATAAGCTGGCCGCACTCTCAGAGTTCTTCGAGGTGCAAGCGATGCACTCTTGTCCTTCAGTCAGAAAATTCTGAGGGATGGTGTTTGTGTGCCCACTTTTATAGCGGACAGCTTTGTGCCTAAAAGGGTGGGGCTTAAACAACAATTTTAAGTTTGGAGTTATTGTAGAAAGGTTTCAACTAGGTCGTATAGAAGGACACTCCCCATAGCATCAGCTTATTGATGCTAGGTCTCGTTTCCTTCATCTCAGGGAACCAAAGTTACATACATATCCAACGTGTTTTGCTTTGCTTCTTTTTTGTTTTCTTCAGTGTGTTTAAGCGAAAGATGCCAGTATCAGAAGCACTGTCTCCAATAATGTCATTAATATTTACAATCTCCCTAAAATAAATAAAAATATATATTTTTTTATTTCATGACATTTTTCTCCCAATTTTTAAATGCCCAATTCCCACTACTTAGTAAGTCCTCATGGTGGCGTGGTTTCTCACCTCATTCCAGGTGGAGGAGGACAAGTCTCAGTTGTCTCAGTCAATCAGCGCATTTTATCATGTGGCTTGCTGTGCACGACACCGCGGAGACTCACAGCACATGGAAGCTCATGCTACTCTTCGCGATCCACGCACAATTTACCACATGCCCCTTTGAGAGCGAGAACCCATAATCGTGACCACGAGGAGGTTACCCCATGTGACTCTACCCTCCCTAGCAACCAAGGCAGTTTTTTTGCTTAGGAGACCTGGCTGGAACGTTTTATGTTCTTTGTGAAAATTTGTTTACTCAAGAGTCTTAGTAATGACACCTCATTGTTTATTTTCAGTTTTTACAAATATCATGATTGTTCTGTTTTAGCTGGGGGGGGGGTGTGAACCGATACCTTTCACATTTCTTGATGATGAAGATGTTGACTTGATGTTGAATGACATTGACCAGTGGATTCATACATGCAATACTTCAGTGTGTCACTTCATCTTGATTTAATGTTTATATTGGAGTATGAGGAAAATAAACTATGTTTAGTATGGATGGAAATTAGGACTGATTGGGACATTTTACAGCAATTTTTTTACTGTAATGAAAGTGAGGTTTAATCAAAACTGGTGCTGATTTACAATCATCTCAAACTGCACTAATCATTTGCACCAGTAATGAATAATAAATCCACTACAGGATTCCTGCTCTAAGATCTTTTCTCAAGCCTTCAGCAACTAGCAGCAGATTGTTTGCTTTGGAACTTACAACAGATACAAACTCTGTTGGACTGCTCTCATTTTCTCGTATCATTATCAAAGGCTGCTGCTGTGAGGTTTACAATTTTAACTTGTCTTCACTCTGATGTTGAAAAAACAAGCTGGGCTTGTTCCTTCATCTTCATCGAATCCAAACCCTAACAGTACTAAGACAAAAACAGTTTTATTTCACGTACGTTTGTGCAAATGTAGTAGCTCACTAGCTAGATATTCAAAGGCATGTGATGTCAAAGGACATGAGCAATCGCCACATGTTGGCGCTTGTTCAGAATTCGACACATTGGCTTTGACTTTAGGTGGAAAAACATTCGAAACTAACATGCCAATTTCTTGTGTGATCATGTTGCCTCATCTATGGAAGTTCTCTTAAAAAAAAAGATTGAATGTAAGCAAACTATTCTCTGTAGCTCTACACTAAATTTCTGAATTTCAGACTTCTGCATACTCCCAGTCCCTCTGGCTGCATTGGCGTAAAAGTTAGGAACACATCAATGAGGCTTGTGATATCCCTGTGTGAATGTGCTCCTGCTATTATCTTACAAAACATGCACTGACAAAATTGAGTAAAGCTTCCCCCCCCCCCCCCCCCCCCCCCCATAACTTTCTTTTTGGCCTGGGTAAGTTTTTGAACTCCAACTCTTATGCTGTTTTAAGTACTTTATGCCATTTTTACCTATTACTGGTATTGGAGGGATGTCTCTATCAGACAGTGTTTGTATTAGTACTGGGTATATTTTCTATTTAGTCTACCTCCAAGTACTCTACAAAGTGTCTTGCAGTGTCTTGGAGTACTATAGACACTGTTTAAGTTTTAGGAGCCTTTTAATTTAATTTGGGTTGTCGTTTCATTGCACTTTGACTACTTGTCAACCTTGTGGAAAATTAGCTTGTGCTTGTCCCATTCTGGCTTCTTCTGAAATCTTCTGTTCACTTCTGCTGAGAATATTTTGGAAGTATTAAAGGGCCATTGAAAACAGTGTTGACAGCACTCTTGCATTTATTTACATTCTGTAGACATATAATGAACTCACTGCATTTATTTTCCTTCAGTCTATTGATCATTGTGATTTAGTTTTTTATTTGTGATTGTGAAGATACATTTTAGGGTACAGTAATAAAGAAATTGAGATAGACATTTTCGAATCTAAGTGACAAAAACCTTGTAAATAATTCATTATTAATATTTATTCTGCAGTGTGCATGAGAGCTCACATCAGCATTATTCCAGAGAGAATGTAATCCACTTTCCACTTAAAACAAACAGGCTTCAGGCTGTCTCTCAGCAGACATAAAAGAGAAAACATTTCAAATCACAGAACAATTTTTCTTTTTAACGAAGTAATAAAGGAACTTCAAAATAATCTTCACATCATTACAGTTTGCTTTGAACCTGAATTTATTCATGTTATTCTGCAAATCAAAACAATGGAAATATGTGAATATACTGGTTACAAATCTGAAAGAAAATTTGGAGATCTACCATAGTTGATTCAGCAGTATGGTTTTATTGAAATATTGATTTTAGCAAATCAACAATTGTGAAATCTCCTCATTATCTGTAATCACAACACGAGGCTCATGGCCACAACGAAAGGCACAATATTCTTCTTATTCTTAATAATGTTCATTAAGGTGCTCCTAATAAAAATGCTTTTGCACACAAGGGGGCTTTTCTCATATACTGTGGCCTCCAAGGTGGAAGGTGATGCTGAAAAACAAATGGCCTTTATCTTTTTTGCTGACAGCCGGCTTTTTAAAGACCATGTTGACCCTAATGCCTCCATCATGGTCATGGATGTACTTTGCATTAAATGTGGTCCCCTTTCATAGGAACTCGAGCTGATTAATCGCATTGGGAAACGCCCTGAGTGTCACGTGGTCTGAAGCCCTTATACAATCACACCAATTTTGGCTGATGGAATGGCTGAAGCAATGCCCCTAGGGAGCGACATCATGTGCTCCATAATGGCGCCCACTTGGCACAGTCGAGTCAGATATTTTGTTCTTTGGTGCACGATCTCGTCTGGCCCATGTTGTTCCAATGACTCACGTTGAGGCGAGAATCCTTTTGAGTGTCAACACAGGTTGGAATTTAAGAAGCAACTCACTTTTTCATACAGCATACTTTCAGAGCAATTTTAATGTGTTTTTACAAACATAACAAGGGTCGGAAGGGTCGCAAATTCTCACCACGAGCCGTTATCCCCACTCTTTCTAGTTCCACAGCCTCTAGATTGGAGCTCCATGTTTTTGGACAGTTTGGGGTTTCGGCTTGGACATCGGATTCTTCCTCGTGTTTATCGCCTTCCCCTTGAGTGAAAGTGCGAGCCTCGTCGGACATGCTTTGAGGCCTAGCTCAGCTGCCATTTTCTTATGAAAAGACATGCTAGAGTTACTATGCGCATTTCGCTATTAATAATGCTGTATGAGAGGGGACCTGTGCATTACTATGTGCATTTTGCTATTAATAATGCTGTATGAGAGGGGACCTGGGTAGCTCATTGGTTAAAGTCGCTGACTACCACCCCTGGAGTCGCAATCAAAGCCAGGTCTCCTAAGCAACCAAATTGTCCCGTTTGCTAGGGAGGGTAGAGTCACATGGGGTAACCTCCTTGTGGTCGCTATAATGTGGTTCTCGCTCTCAGTGGGGTGCGTGGTGTTTTGTGCGTGGATGCCGCGGAGAATAGCGTGAAGCTTCCACATGCATTATGTCTCTGTGGAAATGCGTTCAACATGCCACGTGATAAAATGCACAGATTTACTCTCTCAGACACGGAGGTAACTGAGATTCGTCCTCCACTACCCGGATTGAGGCGAGTCACTACACAACCACGAGGAGCTAGAATGTATTAGGAATTGGACATTCCAAATTGGGAAAAAAAAATTATTAAAAAATAATGCTGTATGAGAAAATTTGGCGTTTGAATATAACTCAATTCACAATAAAAATAGGTCTACACATGACCCTGATGGGCTTTCTGTGTAATGAAGAATGAGCACCCACTTCCTGAATTCAGCCTCGGTCTCCATGACCAAGAGTCTCCAGACACACAAAATGTATGGATGCGGCTTTGACGGCCTTGAGGCTTCAGGGCATCCATGTTTTGAATTATCATGATGATTGTTTGGTGCTAGCCCACTCTGAGACTTTTATATGCCCAACATTGAGATTTCATTCTCAGCCATTTGAGAAATCTAGGGCTGTGTATAAGCCTAGAAAAAAAGTGTCCTGTTGCCAAGTTGGTGGAGCTATATTCACGAGCGAAGCAGGCGTGCCTGTCTCCAGTTCACATTCTATCATTTTGCTAGTGTCTTAAGCAAAGACTGTCTCATTGGCTAATTGATGCAATTTCAAGTGCTTATGAAGCACATGGTTTACCTTCTCATAGAATGAGATTGAATTCCCAAAGGCGGAGCATGGCATCCTCATGGGCTTTGGCTCAAGGTGCGTCTTTGGAGGACATTTGTATGGTGGTAGGATGGTCCTCTACACATACATTTGATAGATTTAAAAATCTGGATGAGGGTTTGACTTCTGCTTCCCAGGATCTCTCTGTTGGAACAGGAATAAACTCAAAATTCCCTCTATTTTATTCAGACACTTTAGCTCACTTGTGCAGAGCTATTCTGGTTGCTACTGGCACACTGCACGAGTCTGTGTTTGTAACTTGCTAGCCTGCTTATTATTGCTTATTCTTCTTATACGTTCATAATTTTATCCTTTGCCATTTTACCAAGTGCTTCATTTTCCCCCCACTTTTCTGCTGTTTTAACTGTATGTATTTTACCACTCGCACCCATTCTCACTTTTTTCTTTTTTTTCCTGCTTGTCTACATCTCACGTCTCGACTCTGTGGATTCATTTTATCCACTGTGTTTTACACAGATTATTGCATCACACTCAAACCTCTGCTGATCAGGGATCCCATCAAACCACATCGATCTCAAGCCTCGCCGCTCAAGAAAAAACATAACAACAACAACAACAACCAATTATGGTAAGTCATGGCATTCACTCATGTTTTTTCTTCCTGCATTGCATGCTACATGTTTACTATAGCTTATTCTGTCAGCAGTGAGGGATTTACATGTGATAAATGTAAGGAATTAGTAAGGCTGACAGAGAAGTTTAATGAGTTAGAGGCATGCATCTTAATGCTAGTGGAGTTCAGTAAAAAGAGAAGCCGGTAGATACTGTTTCAGATGCGGGTAGTACAGCAAGCAACACACACACTGTAGCAGGTTCACAATATAGGCAGAGAAGGAGTCAGGAGGCAATGAAATTTCAACGTGAGTTTTTTTTATTACTCTTCAGCGTTGTTCACAAAACTTAAACAAAAAGTAATCACACACAAAAGAGTCAACAATTCTTGTCACACACACCCACAAGATCAGTCTTTCTCTGGTCTCTATCTGCCACTCTAACACATTGTGTGCATTTTTATGTCTCCTTCTGCCATCACTGCAACAAGAAACAAGTGTTATAGATAATCCAGGTGACGAGACTTACAGCTTTCTCTCTCCTGCAGACAGATACACGACCACGTCCCCATCACCACAAACAGTAGAGCCCCTGTAGCAGGGCATTTGCAGTATATTCGCTCAGCAAAGTGACACCACTCTCCTGTTCCTGTTAGAGTTTCCAGTCTATTCTCCCCACTCGGTGATGCACCCACTGAGAATAATTTTGAAAGAGCCTTGGTCATAGATGAATCTATTGTAAGGAACGTAGAAATAGAAACTCCAGCCACCATTGTTAAATGCATTTCTGGGGCTCAACCATCTGGTATCAGATCAAATGTACAAGTGCTGGCTTATGCTAAATGAAGAATTTCTAAAATTTTTATTCATGTTGGCACTTATGATGTCCGGCTCTGTCAGTCGGAGATCACTAAAGACAATGTTAAAAAGGTGTGTGAACTTGTAAAATTATGTCAGACATTGTAATATGCTCTGGCCCCCTCCCTGCTTGTCGTGGTGACGAGGTTAAAAGTAGATTAGTGTCACTGAACGGCTGGATGTCTGAGTGGTGTCCGGAGAATACCATAGGATTTATAGACAATTGGAAGAGTTTTTTGGGGTAGACCTGACCTGCTAAAGAGAGGTGGACTCCATCCCTCCAGGGAAGGAGCCACTCTCATCTCTAGTAATTTGGCTCATATTCATAATAGTGATAGTATTTGACTAACTGGGGCCCAGGTCAGGAAGCAGACAAACTGGTTAATCCAAACGTCTGCTAGCTGACTTGAGACATCACACAGATCACATAAACTTAGATAGAGACTGTATCACTTAGATATCATATAGAGACTGTTCTTGTTCCCCAAACTACCAAACACAAACCCCTTACTAAATCATTTAGAAAAAAATTAAGGTAAAAAAAAACAACAACATTTAAATTAACCATCATGTAAATGTAGGGTTACTAAACATTAGATCTCTTTCAACCAAAGCACTAATTGTAAATGAAATTATCACAGATCATAGTTTGGATGTGCCCTGCTTGACAGAAACCTGTATTAAACCAGATGAATATATTAGTTTAAATTAATCTACTCCCTCAGGTTATTGTTATAAACATGAGCCTTGTCAGAAGGGTCAAGGAGGAGGTGTTGCTACAATTTACAGTTACGTTTTTGGTGTTACTCAGAGGACAGGATATAAACTTAAGTCTTTTGAACTAATAATGCTTAATGTGACACCGTCAGATATAAATAAAAAATATCTTTCGTCTTTTGCCCCTGCTATAGTATATAGATCACCTGGGCCATACTCCAATTTTTTTTATCAGATCTTGTAGTATATGTAGATAGAGCTCAGACAAAATGTGACAGGATCAACTTATTGTCATAATCATACGCTAGAGTTAATTCTGCCATATGAAGTTGATGTTGATACTATAAAAAATTCTTCCACAGAGCAATGACATCTCAGATTATTATCTCGACTTTTGTTTGATGTGATCAGCTAATGTCACTCAATCTACACTATTGTTCATGTAGAACTGTTATTTAACCACTAAAGATAGCTTCACTAATAATCTTCCAGAATTGTCTCATATACACAGTAAGCCAAAAAGTCTAGACCGACCTTAATGTAATAACAAAAAATATAAATAGTCTTCTTTAGGACTCTTGATAGTGTCACCCCCTTCGAATAAAGAAAATGTAATAATAAAGCCCCGCTCCATGGTACAATGTTCACACTCATGCTCTCACAGCAGCTCGTAAAATGGACCGCAAATGAAAAATACAAATCAGTAAAACAGTCCCACTAATAAAATATTTACATGTTTATATAAAATATCATGTCAACTAATGAAAACTAAATGACTTACTCGTCTGAAATTGTAGCTTCGGCTGGATCAAGTCACTCTTCAAAATACAAACGTTCATCGGCGTCCCGCTCTTCTTCTGAGGAAAATGTTAACTCTTCATCACTATCCAGGAGCTTTCTCGCCTGTGCACTTTCAAATGCACAGAAAAGTGAATGGACTAGATGCTTTTTAAGACACAGTCGGGGGAATTTACCATTTGCGTTGATCGCCTCAGCACATTTCCGTCTGAATAGCACACACTGCCCGTGGGTGTGATCACAGTAGGGATAGTTAGCTGAGCCAGGAGAAATTTTACATCGCTTTGTTTCATACAGATTGCATTGCAGGAGAATATTTGTTTTAAATTTGAATTGTTTTATTTAAAAGTAGACATTCTAAGCTTTCTTTAGACATATGTTTCATATTTACATTTACATTTATTCATTTGGCAGACGCTTTTATCCATATTTGTGTGATAAGTATTCGTGGAGTTTCAGTTCATTTTTGTGACGTGTTTCAGATATATGTTCGTGAACACAGAGACTGCCTCACCCTTTTTATTTTCTATATTTTACAAAAGCACAAGGTTTTGTTGTTATTGTGAGTGTACACAATTAAAAGTATACCAATTATAGTCTCTATTGATGAGTTACACTTATCTGTATGCCCCAAAATGACAGAGTAGTTTATGTTGTTTCCACTGAAATGACGAAAAAATCCAGCAGGACGCACCGGCACGTCCGTCGACCCCAGAGGGTTAAGAAGCCACAGCTTGATCCTGGAGAATTGGCTAATTATAGACCTTCGATTTCAAATCTCCAATTTATGTTAAAAACACTAGAAACTGTAGATTCATCCCAACTATGTTCATTTCTTCAGAGAAATGGTATAGATGAACAATTTCAGTCAGGATTTAGGCCCCATCACAGTACAGAGACTGCACTTATCAGAGTTGAAAATGACTTGCATTTATCATCTGATTGCGGCTGCAATTCTCTTCTAGTGCTTTTAAATCTTATATCTTAGTGCTGCCTTCGATATGATAGCTCATGACATTCTCTTGAATGGGTTGGAGAATTATGTTGGCATTAGTGGACTTGCATTAGCATGGTTTTGGTCCTATTAATCAGACTGCTACCACATTGTATGTGTAACAAAGATTAGATAGCCAGAAATTCCTTCTACTCAATTCCAATAAAACAGGGGTACTTAGGTGGTAAGAATTTAGTTGTTATATTTAATTCTAATTTCCAATGTTTATTGAACAGCATTCATCTACCTCAGTTGCTAAGTTACAACACATGCCCTCTGTTGCTGATGCCGAAAACAAATTCATGCGTTCATGACCTCAAGACCTGATTATTGTAATGCATTGCTGGGAGGATGTACTGCAAGTTCAATAAACACTTCAATTCAAAATGCAGCCCCATTCTATTGTTGATACATTGGCTACCTGTAAAATTCTGTATTATTTTTTTTAAATGCTGTTAACTACATAAAAAACTTTGAATGGTCTAGCTCCACAGTACTTAAGTACTTTCATGCTATATTCCATCACGTTCATTACGATCACAAAATTCTGGCCTGTGATAGATCTTAGAATATCAAAATCCACAAAAGAAGGTAGATCCTTTTACTATTTGGCAGCTAAACTATGGAATAGTCTCCCTAACACTGTTCGGGATGCAGACACACTCACTCAGTTTTAGTCTAGACTAAAGACTCATCTATTTAGCCAGGCATACTCCTTATTTGCCTGGCTTAATTAGGCAGCTTAAGTTAGGTCTGCCAGAACCAGAAACAGTTATCAGAAATATTTCTCATAATCTATATCTCTGCAATAAATTTAATGGAATCTATGCTAATATTATTCTCCTTGTCTCATCCCTGCGATTCATATCCCAAAGTTACCAGATCAGGCCAGATCCAGCTCCGTTCCTGCTTGTTGTCGGACTCCACTGCTACGTGTCACTGAGTGATGATGACAGAATACAGACTTCAGAGGATGAACTGATTCCAACTCCAACTGAAAGACATCAGATAATTCATATGCCAGTGCCTGAAACTTGGATTAGGACGACCCCACTAAACCTCACAGAAATTAACTGCCGGTTGAACTGCACCTCATTGATCTCTGCGTGCATCACCTTGTGTCTTGTGACAGTAGTGAAATATTACCATCCTATTCCTTTCTGCATTATTGTTACATCCCTTTAATTGTGCCATCATATTCTTTTAAAAACGTAAATGAAGCGGCATATCCGGGAGGTAATTGGAAGAGAAACGGAACGGAGTGTTTAAGAAAATGATGGAGTAATGTCAGAAATATGGAGAAACCATGAAGTCTGAACGTGACTTCCTAGGGACTGCTGTCTCACTGCTGGGCAATGGAGGTTCTGCAAATCTTTTGCCTACATTTTTTTACAGTCACTCCTGGCAGAGCGATTTTAGTGCATACGGCAGTGGGAATGACCTCATTCAAGTTCCATTCATTGTCTTGGCTTTCCTGGAATACTAAGCGCTCTGCTACCCGCAAGCCACACACACAAATTACATGGTAAAGCACACTCTCCTCCCTGTTGTTTCAAATGAGTGTGGGTTTTGAATGAATCTGCTGAGTATCGCTACTGCTGCGACTCCAAGAGCAGACTTACTTACAAACGGATTACTTGTATTGA
Organism: Moxostoma hubbsi; assembly: GCA_032164185.1. Classification (NCBI taxonomy): domain Eukaryota; kingdom Metazoa; phylum Chordata; class Actinopteri; order Cypriniformes; family Catostomidae; genus Moxostoma; species Moxostoma hubbsi. The sequence goes on from JAVLUX010000047.1 coordinate 4,107,167, forward strand.
GTTTTCCTTATGATGTATTATGATTCCTTTTTGTTTAATACAATACAATTTCAAGTGTAACCCTGGTGATGAAATGTGTTTTTTATTAGAAAAGAATTTGTTGATTAATTGACAATAGGTAATTTAAAGAATTTTGTTTCATTAATACTATTAATAATATATGACATAAACAATATATGATAATAGCAGTATTTAGTATCTTATTTCTTTTCTTGTAACAGGTGGCATTTTTTCATTGAAATATCTGGGCTAAAACAGATATTATATTGGCAGATCTAACATGTCTGCCTGGCACCCAAAATAAGTTTGGAGTTTAAATTTTGAGTTGCATTCCGGGAGTCGGCCACATTTTCAGTCTCTTGAAATTAAATTGTAACAAGGTTCTTAAGAGGAGGCGGAACTAACACTTAATAACAAACTGAACTCAAACATAACATAAAATGCAAATCAAACAAAGTTGCACACGCACAGCTTTGTGTGTCTCTCTCTCTCTCGAATTGACGTCTGCATTATCTCTCTCCTGCTTATTATTCAACGTAGCGCCATGCGTGCGTCATCACGGCCCGGTCACGCCCCCCCTCCTTGTCACACTCCACCACCAGATTCAGGCCAGGGAGACCTCTCGCCTGACTTACCCCCCTCCCTTCCGGCAACAGCTCCTCCACTTCTTAGCATTCACATAAAATGCTAATAAAACAAAGATGCACAAACACTGCTGCATGCATGCATGCATGCATCTCTCTCTCTCTCTCTCTGGCTTCCCTGGCTCCTCTTTTTATCTCTCTCCTGCTGATTGGACAACTCAGCGCCGTGCGTGAATCCTCTCTGCCATGCCACACCCTCCTCTCTGTCACAGAAATACATAGACTATCAATTAATTGCCAACAAAACCTTCATCAGCCAACTAACAAAGGACAATATATCAATGTGAACTTCTGCAGTTAGACCAGGATGGACTTCAAGGACATTAGTCATTAATCTTACAGTTCAAACTAAATCTTTGTTTAAACACTGGACCTTAACACTTACTTAGTTTGCAAATATTAAACCATGACCTGCACTGCACATAAATAACTAATATTGGCATTATATTCATGATTTTTAGCCAAAGGAGAACTGGCCCCCACAGTGAGTCTGGTTTCTCTCAAGGTTTTTTTTCTCCATTAACTTGTGGAGTTTTGTGTTCCTTGCCACAGTCACTTTTGGCTTGCTCACTGGGGATCTAAATACAATTATTATTTAATTATTAATTTTTATACACAATTTACAATCATATTTAAACAAATTACACAATGATGATTCTAAAACTTCTCAAGACACTTTCATTATCTGTTAAAGCATGATTTTCTGTAAAGCTGCTTTGAAACGATGTGTTGTGAAAAGCGCTGTACAAATAAAAATGAGTTAATGTGGCAAAATGTTTGCCATACTGATGTAGACAGTTTTCAGCTACTGTTCGCATGGCATGAATTTCTATAATTCCCAATGTGATTACGCAGCTTGAGATCCTACGAATGTTAACGTCTCAGCTAAGTGAAGCATAACCCTGGTTCCCTGATTGGGTATGAGATGCTGCTTAAGCTGGACATAATCTCTAGCAGCTGCATAGGCTAGTGCCTTCATGCAGAAAATCTGACTCAATGGCATGAAGTGAGCGCCTTTATGAGCCCATGAAGTAGCTCCCTAGGGGTGTCGCTTAAGCGCCATCAGCCAATAAATTGGCGTTTATTGTATAAGGGCTTCAGTCCTCTTGACACTCAGGGCGTGTCCCAATGCGATTACGCAGCATCTCGTTCCCACCCAGGGAACTTGTGTTATGCTTCACATAACCAAGACGGTCAGCGAATTTCCATATAAGAATATCTCTAGGTCAAGGTAATAGGAAAATTGCCATTAGATATTCCAAGGTGGCCAGTCATACATGATTTGCTGTGGCAAGTAAATACACATTTAAATAACAGTGAATTAAATAATGAAACAAATGTTGATAGTGGCGAAGGAGTAATTGCTGGAAAAGAAATTATGAGATTTGAAAAAATCATAGTTCACAATGTTTCTTCACTAGAAACATTTCCACAAAGCTCGATTTTCACAATGATGTGCTGGCACTGGAAATGACGAAGATGATGACGTGATGATGAAGAACCCAAGTGCAGTTTATTTACAATAGTGCAAACCAAAAAAACGTAAATCCAACGTGAAAACATGAACTAGACATAAACTAGACTTGGCAAACAAGGTACATTAACACATGTAGACATGACAGACACAGATCTAAATTTGTCTGATCTACACTTCTCTAGTCAATGGTTAAATGCCATATGTCAGACTTTAACAGTACAATATGCTTTGTGCATTGAAAAGACTCTGTATCCTCATTTGGATGCGGTGTGCGGAGCCACTGCCACTCACTGTGCTTTAGTGACAAATGAGGACACTTCTCTACATAAGAGCTGTGCGGCATTAGAGCTATGGCACGAGAGTCACGCTTGATAAACCAGGTAAGAGGTGGTCATTTTAAAGCCCTGACACTCTGTCGACCATCCCAGATTAAAGAGTGATTGACTGTCACTCACAGTCTCATCACATGTTTGCACAGAGTCCTAATGTGAATTCCTGAGAGGAGAGCTGTTAAAATGCCTCAAAGGCTCTGACTTGGTGATAAGGTTTTATTTAATGCAATGATGTTCATGCTCACCAAATGCAGCATAATAATTCAAGATTCTTTTGTCAGCATTCACTCTGTAATTATGTTCCTCTGTAATTATGACTGACATATGCAGACTTGACAAATGCATATCCACCATGCCATAGACAAATGCTTTATGAGAACATTTGCCATTATAGTTGTCTAGAAAATGAAAAAAGTGGTGGTTGCTTGCAAATCGTTGTCAACCACATCCACACTCATTACAGGGAATTCCTCTTTTTTATGTTCTTCTAATTTATCTACTTAGCTACTGAAAAATATTTGGAGTAATCCAACAAGAAATTGCACCGCATGAGGCAAATGAAAGCTAAATGGAACAAGTGAAATACACTGTAAAATGTGTATATCTACCTGAATTAACCCATTCAATTAGTTTTGTTGGTGTAACCTGATGTTAACCTAATGTTGATGTTAATCAATAATTTTAATTTGAATCAAACTCTTTTAGATGTTACAACATGAAGCACATTTATTTCAGTGTATATTACAAAGTATTATTATTATTATTAACATCAGCAATCAACAACAGTTTCAGTTCTGGTCTTGAGTCTTGCAGATCCTAAATTACAAATGGATAATGTGCAAAATAATTGGGTTTCTACTTCACATTTAATTGCTGTTTTGCTTCTGCTAACAGATGAATAAAGCGTGCCACTTCACTTCTTCCCTTTCCGACATCTTTGGCAATAATAATTTTCTAATGTGGGGAGGAATCAATTTATCCCTACCATTTTTCTTCCCAGGTAGCGGAACAAATGATAGCATATACATCATACCACTGAGCCATTTTCTGCCAGTCTCTCTCCTGACTAATTCATTTATTGAGCCCTGTGGATGTTCTCATCATTGCACACCTAAATTTATGGTTGGATTCAGCGTGAAGCATAATCACTTTTCTGTGGGGCTTGTTTTGAGTCTACAGTATATTTATATTCTCTTATTTGTAATAAATATGAAAGCTCATATTTGAGCTTTCACCGTCTGACACATTGACATTTATGTATATATAAAGGGCACCATGGTTTAGGTTTGAAAAATTATTATATTTTCTTTATTTCCAGATTTAAACATCATATACAGATGCTGATCAGAGTTCAGCAAATGTTTATTTCTGTATCACGGTCGATTAGTGTTAAAAGTGGATTTGATTGAATGTATCTCTGCATGGTTATTCTATTATCAAATGGACACTATGATGTATCATGTTTACATCATATCACATTAGTATTGTACATATATGTAAGGCATGGTGCACAGATAGTTGATCATCATCGTAAAATGAACCCTATGACATGGTGAAGATATATTTTGGATGTCTTGCATCACCATGCTTTCTGACCAGCCCATGCTTTTGCCATTTTTTTACCCAACAAATCCCAATCCTGTTGATCTGGCAAGGACTGAATCCAATTAATCAAAAGCTGATAACTGGTAAACTACATGCACCTCCGCTTGATCTACATTCAAAGTTAATTACACGCTGTTATGTTCTCTCCTTAGTGGCCACTGACTCATGTGAAATTAGATAAAGATGTTCTTCAGGAGAGAGAAGACTGATCATTGTGATCACTGACAGTTTTATTGTGGAGTGCTCGGCTACACAGCAGCATTGGTCTCAAATGACATCTAATAAAGCCAAATATGCTCCTCAGCTGTTTCATATCAGAGGTGCAAATCCTTATATATATATATATATATATATATATATATATATATAATTTCATTATAAGCATTTCAGCAAAATGTAAACAGTGGGAAAAAAAATCACATTATGAAAAACAAAACAAATCAGGCATTACACAAACATAACAAAGCATTTTTTTAGTCAACAAACATTGCAATTAAATTGTATACATTTAAAACACATGTGACAGTGGTGGAGCCAGGAATTTTATACAAGCGTGGTCAGGCAGGGCAGCAAACCACATTCAGATTTCTTCTTCAGAGCCGAGCACATTCAATGAGCTGAATTCTTCCTGCCGTTCCATTCATCTCTCCTCTGCCGAAAGCTGCTGTTTCTACAGTGCATTATAATGGTTCTCCCCCTCACACACTACAGTTGTGTCGAGCAACACCCCTGGGCGCTTCAGCAGTGCAGCAGAGCCCTTCCTTAATAAATGAAAAGCATAAATGAAAGCTCAAGATGCCCTTTCGTTTGTGTGTAATTCCTGGTTGCGGTCGATTTCTGACGGCCACGATCGCTGCCTTACGTTCCTGGGTGCTACCTACGCAGAGTCAGTGTTCGTGGATGGTTTGTGCCCTCATTGCGAGGACATGACCATGGCTACTTTATGGTCACAGCTCTCCTTCGTAAGAGGGCAAGCCACCCCAGCGGCTTCCCGACTCAGTCCTTCTACCTACGGGTATGAGGCGGGGTCGGTTAGCACTGGGGGCAACATGGGGACATCAATGGGACCCTCTCCATCAGGTATTCCCCCTCGTACCTCCCATTCCCCGTCACGCTCGTCTGCTCCAACTGAGCTCTGGAGCGAGGTTGCCAGTCCGTCTTACGGTGGACCCGCAATCTTGTTCGGGGATCGTGACAAAGATGAGTTATCAATCGCGGCATCGGAGAGTGGGCTCGTCATGTGTGACACTAAGGACTCGGCTGGACTCCCAGCCTCGGGTCGCAGGCTGATGCGGAGCTAGCAGCCATGCTTGCCCGGGCAGCCGCGAGTGTTGGACCTCCCCGAACCCTTGCGGCTCGATGATTGGTTTCTGGGGACTGTGCGCCACTCACGGCTGTGCTCCGCCCCCGTTCCTTTCTTCCTGGAGGTGCATGAAGAGCTCACGCGTTCGTGGCAGGCACCTTTCTCTGCCCGCACACGGTCCATGAGCTCATCCGCTCTCACTACCCTCGATGGCGGGGCGGCAAGGGGCTACACGGCGATTACCCAAGTGGACCAAACGGTTGCGGTGTACCTGTGCCCGCAAACCGCCGCCACTTGGCGGAGTCGCCCCAGGCTCCCGTCCAGAGCCTGTAGGCTGATGTCGTCAATGACGGCTAAAGCCTATAGCACTGCTGGGCATGCCACTTCCGCCTTGCATGCCATGGCACTCCTGCAGGTGCACCAAGCCAAGGCACTAAGAGAACTACACATGGGATTTCCTGACTCGGGACTAATGCCGGAGCGGCGCTCGGCGACCGATTTTGCCCTCTGAGTGACGAAGGTCACGGCACGAGCTCTAGAGCAGACGATGTCCACACTGGTGGTCCAGGAACGCCACCTTTGGGTCAACCTGGTCGAGTCGCGAGAGGCCGACAAGGTTTGCTTCCTTGACGCCCCCATCACCCAGGTTGGGCTGTTTGGCAACACCGTTGGAGACTGCCCGGCAGTTCTCAATGAGAAAGAAAGCAGATGGAGGCCATACAGCATATCCTGCCTCGGTGGAGACAGAGATCCCGCACTCCGTCTACTTGACGCCCTGGGCATCCCCCTGTGGCGGCAACACCAGCTCCGCCACAGCCCGTCACATTATTATTCTAACAATAATGTTACATTTATATAGCACCTTACCAGATGTGGCACAGTTTAAAGACGAAGAAAAAAGGAGTTTCAGTTTCTTTGATTTACATAAGGAGGAATATTCCTAATAGATGAATACTCTATGGAGTATTTAAACCTTTATGGGGCTTTTTTTGGAATAAAGTCTTAATCAATTAATTACCTTAATTGCTGATGTGGATTCAAATGTGGTCAACTTTAAGAGACAGATAGATGAGCTCCGACGTGAAATCATCACTTCAGGTCAGGAGTTTAACATTGTGCTCAGATTTAGGCTATAAATGAATACATGAGACTCACGTGTGAATTGTGTGATACATAAACATAGACATTTCAAGAAGTGGAAAGTGTATATGATGTTGTATTTTAGTTAATGTTACACTTGACAAACTCCAGACGCGAACAATTAACAAAGACCGCAAACAGAGTTGAGACCACACTCATCCGATCGGAAATCACAACATGCTCATTATAGTACACGTTAAACCTGCAACCAAGCGCCGTAAACCCCACATTTAAGAAACTCGCAAAATCACATTTGTCGCTAATGGTATGGTTATAGTGAGACTCGCAGCTTGAGGGTATATTCATTCATGAAAACCAAATGCTAGTGTGGCGGGAGAGAGACGAGGGCAGTAAGGGGGATTTCCTAGAGAATTATAATCAGTTAATAAGATTGCACTATTCATACTCAGACTACGCCACCCTGGGAATTTCACCCAAAGAATTTACATTAGCCCCTACAGATGGAATACACAGGTTCGTATCACCAATGTGAAACAGAGACATTGGTCATTATACAAAAATATAGTTTATTGACATTTCGTAAAAGAGAACAATAGTAAAAATTATTATGGAGCACTTTGTTATAAATCAACAGGCCACTACTGGTTAAGGAACATCAGGGCCAAGGACGAGACCTACCAAGAGGCAGACAGTCAAGCCACGCCACCCGCAAATGAAGATCACTGCACTTCTCACACACACACACACACACACACACACACACACACACACACACACACACACACACGAGTCAATACCAATCACAGCACACGGTGAGGTGGTCACAACACACTGTGAGGAAGATACCACCACCTAAATAAGCCCGTCCTCTGCCCCCAGTGCTCAAGTCCTGCCAACACACAAAAGATGTACATCAAAATAAATAACTTTTTATGGGTTGCGTATACAACTCAACACTTAGTCAAACCCAAATAAAAAGGAAAAATAAATGTTGCCACTAACAAGTAAATTAAGTAAATAACCAGTTGCTTAAAGCACAGACAAATGGCAACGAAAAATTACTAACAATTATATTCCAAAAGAAATCAATGAAAGAGAACACAACTTATAATTCAAAATGACAGATCAAATAAACAAATATAATGCAATGGAAAAACAAGTTAACAGAAAACTAAAGAAAACAAAGAAAAATTATTAGAATGGAAGAAAACAATAGACAGATCAGATCTTTAGGAACGATCCTAAAAGTCAAGAAAAGTCCACTACAAACCAAGAAAACAAAAAGTGGAAACAGAACAGCACTGCAGCCGTGATAAAACACGAAGCACCCTGACTGGAATACAGGTATGGGCCTTCACAAACCTACAAGCAAAATGAGACTGTTACTCTGCCAGATTAATTCCCTCCTGACCTAATGCATGTATACAAAAAAATACATACCGCTCGTCGAGAAAATTAGACAATGCTTTACCAAGAGGTAGTGAAACCGTAGCTGTCACTGGCGAGGGACAGAGTAGAATAATAGCATTTACTGCATCGGGTTCTCACAGCTGAGAAAGGGAATAGGTACATTCTTAAATACAGACCAGCGTTTTAAAACGCGCACCGCATACCACTAAGAACAATTAGAGAGAGATTAAACACCAAATTTTCCCTACCGTCTCCAGTGTCAACCTCCAGTTCATGCAAACAGCGACCTTGTAACAAGCTCGTACAGCGGGAGGGACTGAAGCACGCTCTAACACAAATCAGCGTCTCTAAAATGCACATTAGACAAGACGCGCCTTAACGTAACTGAATACACTTCCTGACCTACAAACAACTAGCAGTGTATTCTCCTTACCAGCTCGGGTGCTCGCATCCGGTTCCCAGGAAGCGGTGACGAAAGCGAGGTGACGAAAGCGCGGCGACGAAAGCGCGGCGACGAAAGCGTGTTGACGACGCAGCAGTTCACAAAAGCGACGCATCCCAGGCAGCAAATCCATTACACTTTTTATAGCCCAGGGGTACAGATGATAGGCTGGAATGGCGAATTGGAAAATAACGAGAGGAGAATTGCCCTTCTTGCCACACTAGCACTCACCAGACAAAACTCATGATACATCAAACAATGCAAGACAAAGACAGGGAGAACCCAGGACTATTGAAACCAATAACAGAGAAGGGCTATAGAAACTAGCGCCAGCAAAACTAGTGTGCAGCAAACTTTTGTCTTGGAACTTCCGGTGTAGCAGTTGCTATATAGATATCTGTTGTGATGATATTAAAGCAAAATTTACTGGCAAAGTGGCTTTGAATGTTGCATAGTTGCCAAAAGATTATTATGAGTAGTTAAAAGTGTTCAGGGGATGTCATAACATCTGGAAGTAGAGGGGGAGTGCTTCATTCATAAATCCGAAAAATCCTACCTTCACGCTGTGACATGCTACTGACATGCCTGTGTGCTCATGAACTTCCAAGAGACAACTCATAGTAATCAAAAATATATCCTTAATACACCTCTGGCCATCCTCTCATGTCATTTGCCCATCATGTTATAATTTAGGTGAGAAGATTTTTAAGTCTAAAACCAGGAAGAGGGAGGGACAGTGCCACTATACAGATACACATACATAAACACCTAGTTTGTGTAAATGTACGCTTTATTTTTTATTCAGTTTTCAACCATTTCAATCACATTTAAGCTTTTTAATGTAGGGTGTCAACTTCATTTTAAAAGGTACAAATGTATTTTTCCTTTAATGTCATGAAATTACATGTATAAATAATACTGTCACATAGCTCATTTACATGGACACCAGAAAGTTATTTATCGCGAGAAAGCCGCTTTAGGCTGGAAAGCAGCATTCCCGTTTACATGCACTGTGTTCGTGGCTTTCTCTTTACTCCTGTATACATGTAAATAACAAACATGTGATCTGAGGAAGACTTTGCTAATTTATTCTCTGTTGCTTCATTTAATTTCATGATATTCCAGAGTTGTTGCTGTGTTTGTTTCCTTAACTTTACATCACAACCTGAATTGGAATTGTGCTACAATATTGGAATTTCCATCTTACAGTACGTGGATGTGAGCGACAGTAGTTGATTTTTTAAATTGGTGTGTATAAATAGGTAAATTTTATAGTGTATGTGCTTTACACTTTTCCCACTATACTCTCACTGGCTCCATCAGGGGCGAAGACAAGTACAACCCCCCACTATTTAAACCATGATCTATTTAAACCATGATCAATGGGAACAATAAAATCTACGCCCTTGGGCTCCATCCTATGATGTTAGGTATCCAGTCTGTTCCATGCACATGCGCATTCTTTAAAAATCTTTGAGAATGCCGCTAATAAGTTTACATGGCCACATAAACCGCATTATCTGCGAGAAACCAAGGTGTTAAACCGCCTTCATTTAATCTCTTAAACGAAGTACGGAAAATGCCGTTTACGTGTACATGACATTTTAGAATCCCACTTTCTGCAAAAATCCTGGAATAAATTAATACAAACTAAAAGAAGACAAACCCAGAAGAGTGGAGCGCAGAAAAGGGGCGAGGCTGGATAATGTGCCCTTTTAAATTGAGTCCGAAATTTTGGAATTATGAGTTCTGAGCACATGAATGACAGGCGAAGTTGTATTTACAAGTGGGAAACTCTGAATTGTGGATGATACCGAAGTTGCTGAGTTCGGATGCTGGAAGGGGCGTTTCGACATGAGCGATGATGAAACCAATGATTTTGCCAAATTATTTCAAATTCTGTACTTTATTCAATAATATTATTTTGTGATAAATGACAGCTAATGACTTATCCTTAGTGGGTTGTTTTAAGTGAATTAATTAATACTATTTTAGACACCATGAGTTAATAAAAAAAGATGTGTCTTGTAGAGTTGATGTAGATTTAGTGACTTGTGTTTATTCACTGGTACAACAGAAAGAGTTTTTGCCATTCATTCATTGTGTATTTGTTTAAGTTTGGCTTCTTCCATAATTTGCTTCCTACTTGAATGTTCAACATGTTGTAAGAATGAATGCCCAACTTGGAGGCTGGAGCTTTCCAGATCCACTTGAAGGCAGCATAAGGTCAATACACAGAACTAATGAACTAGAAACAACTGGAAAACATCAGGAATAGATAAGGGAACTGAGACAAGACAAGAAGAGAGAAGCAAGAGTGCAAGGTGTCTGGGGACTTGGGTGAGGTTAGGGCAGCTATGGACTCAGTAGCAGGGCGTAGAGGAGCCTCTGTCGCATCGACCTCCAAAACCAATGGAGTGTAAAGCAGCGGGGCCTCCATCGCAGCGATTTCTGGGACCATAGGAGCAGTGATCGGAGGGGCCTCTGTCACTGAGATTTCTGGGACCACCGGAGCAGGGATTCAGAGGGGCTTCCCTCACTAGAGCGCTGGGTACCATCTCTGGCGAGGGACTGCTGCAAGTTAGGGGAGTGCGATACTCTTCCATCATTCCCACCATATAATAAGAGGAGCCACTCAGATATAGAGCAAAAGAAATAAACTTTATCAAAGGCCAATCACCACTCAGCAGACATCTTGTCACAGGCTCATTGAGACCAAACCAAGTCCTTTAGCTCTAGTATATTCCTCTCTAGAGTTAGCCCCTTGACAGAGAGAATAGATTTCTTCTGCTGGTGTTCTTTATTTGGTCTAGCATTCTGTTACAATGATGGTCTGGTGAGCTGGGGTTTAGGAACCCAAATTTGGAGCTTTATTATAAGAATCACTATCGTGAAAACCAAAAGTAAGAACTCACCAGACAAACAAAGACATGGAGGACACACAGGGCAATAAATACACACAGAACCAATGAACTAAAAACACCTGGAAACAATCAGGAAAGGGATAGTGAACTAAGACAGAACTGAGACACTAAACTTCAAAATAAAAGACCCACAAGACTAGCCACCCCTACTGGAGGCTAGGAGAAAGTCCCATACATCCTTGACCTGACACTTATGAAAATACTTTTTTTCCTGAGAACACAATTAAAGTTTTTGGTTAAAATCAGTCTTTAGTATTTAGTGTGTGATTTATAGTGTTCACTTTTACCCCAAAGAACTATAGAAAAAATGTGATGATAATTAAATTTTAGGTTGGATGGTAGAATTCGCAAAAATGATTCTGATTAAAGATGGTTGTGAACTGTGTTTGAAACCAACATACAAAACAATTGCTATTAAAAACACATCTTTTTGTAATTGTTTTTTTTGACTCAAAACCTTATAGTTACTGAGACATAGTCCATGTGACAACTAGCCCTATCTCCCCTATGTCTGAGGACTGAAAAATATTTGTTCAACAGAGGGTAAAGATATCTTCTCAATGATCAATAAAGTATGTCTGTAGCTATATCTATAGATTCTTGTGCAAAACTCTATGTATCAAAGTCACCTCTCAACCTCAACCCAATTGGATATATTCAAGCATTTTAAGATTGTCTTCTTTCCAGTGTCTTTCAGCTCTCATGGATAAGTTTAAAAGGTAATTTTTGTTTTTCCATTGTGGAATGTCCAAATGCAATCCCTTTTTTTTGGACTCACTTTATAATGGGTGACCTTAACGATTATGTACTTAACCATTTGATACAATGTACTTATTATGTACATACATGTTGTAGCATTGTAATTACATTTGTAGTTATGCTGTTAACTTTACCTCTAACTCAACCCTTACCTCAAAACCTAACTCTAACCCCTAATCCTAACCCTAACCTTACTCCTAAACCTACCTCAACCTCAGTAGCAATAAATGCGGGAATTTTGCAGAACAACATGTATTTACACAGTAAATAAATAGTCTTGTATGTATTACATGTTAGTACATAGAAGTTAAATTCACCTAATACAAAGTGTGACTTTTTTAATACTTTATCAGGTCAGTCACATAACCCAAAAATGTTGACTTACATGTAATATCTAAATTAACAGTTTTATACAAATCAAAAAATGCTTTAATATGACTAAATCAACCTGACATCCAAACAATTTTAATGGTTATATTAAGCAAAATTGCAGATTACCAGATTACTTTTTACAGTGCATGTTCTAATTTTAAACATAAAATAGATCTATTTAGATGTAATAAAAAAAATATATTCACACCATACAGCCAATGTGTTCAGAGATGCTTAAATGCAACTTGACATTGAAAGGATGGTCATTGCATAAATTCATTCATTTTAAAATTCCATTCCGTTTCTTCTGATTCCTTTCCTTCTAGCACTCCGAAGCCCATAGACTAACTGTGATATTCCCTTGCATGTTCTCAATGATCAATAAATCATTAGAGTTTAAAATGATTTAGTGAGTGTCAGCACCCAGAGGGAATAATTACATAGTTTATTGGATTGCCATTACGAAGGGGTATTTATTAAATAGCAGATTTATTAAATAACAGAAGAAGACATTGTCATCATCTTTCACTGTATAATTAGGTTAAATATATAATAAAATGCTGGTCACCCCCTTTGAGAAGTTAAAGTGCTTTAAGATCTCCAAAGACAGGTCTATATTGTCTTTATTTATGCAAACAAATGGGACAAGTAAAACTTGTAAAAAAAGAAAAAGGAAAGCATTGAGATTTATCAAAAGACATGGGAAATGATTCATGAAGCAGTCAACCATAAAAACAGAAAACAATACGCCCAGCCTAGTGCAATGAATCAATTTAAAATGTATTTCCAAAAGTTTCACATCAAAAGTTTCATTGTGTTGAAGTGATTATTCTTTCTTCAATGGCAGGTTCAGATCTGTTCTATAGCAGCCAAGTCAACAATTACTTATTTGCGTAATGGCTGTCACTAGTAACTATTTCAAACTTCAAACCAGATGATCAAAGTAATTCGTTTGAATTTACACATCTGTATGACACAGCAATCACATGGAGTACTGAAGTTCATGCTGAAACTCTTCACCTCATATACAAAAAGTTCTTAGTTTAGCATTAAAACCTTACAACACACACACACACACACACACACACACAAACAATATGGTGTTGAGATGTTATCTCTGACAAATTATTAGATAGAGCATGAAAAATTATGATGAAATTAAAATGGCATAAAGACTTTGACATCGTCATTCTTTGAAAAAGAAGTGCAGGTGTATTTATTTAAGCTGTTTATGTCTATCAACCAAATAAGGCTTTAATGGGATAGTTATATCATCATTTACTCACCCTCATGCTGTTCAAACTAGTATGACTTTCCTTCTTCAGAGGAACACAAATGGTGAAATTAGGCAGAATGACAACCTTAGTCAGCATTCAATTTCATTGTATTTTTTTTCTCCTAATGATGCCATTCTGCTTAACATGTCCCTTTGTATTCCAAATAGGAGAAATAAAGTAATACAGTTTTGAAACAACATAAGGACGAATACATGATGGCAGTTTTTATTGACAGATTGAGAATGATTCATACTCTGCTAATAACTAATGCAAATGCTACAGTTTTTTTTTTTTCCCAAAAAGCTCCTATTCATTATAGTGACACGATTAATCTATAATTATTTGACAATTTTCACACTTTTTCTTGCCAACAGATTGGCAATTCCTTAGAGAATCCAAAACACAGTACATTTCCCAAGTCAGACACAGAGGAGAAGGCCATTGTGATACATCTGCTGAGATCAACCATTTCAAAAAGGTTTAAAATGTTGCTACATCATCAACATCATTGTAACTAAGGACTTATTGCACACTTTTGCATATGCAAGATGCAGCTGACCTGTTAAAAAAGTTTAGATAACCTTGGCAAGATTATGCAAACCTAAGCAATGAATTTGCCTTGGTTATTATGGTGAGCATTTTTTGAGTATCTATATATATATATATATCTATATCTATATATATATATATATATATAAGAGTCAATATATTGTGTTCAATAGCAAAAGGCCTATATTTAGTTTTTGCCATAAATTCTCCTCCCTACCCAGTAGGTGGCGATACATATGGGCATGCACAAATAATGCAAACTGCCAAAAAAAAAAAAAAGAAAGAAAAAAAAGAAAATTGATAATTGATATCATATCGCTTGTGAAGATATGGTTTTAAACACTGGAGTCTTATGGATTACTTTTATGTTGACTTTATGTGCTTTTGGAGCTTCAAAATTTTGGTCACCGTTCCCTTGCATTGAAAGGACCTATAGAGCTGAAATATTCTTCTAAGGCTCTTTGTTTGTGTTCAGCGGAAGAATGAGAATCATAAATATCTAGGATGTTATTGGGGTCAGTAAATGATGAGCACATTTGCATTTTGAGTGAACAATTCCTTTAACATATCCTGTTCTTAAAGGCCTTTAAACACAAGCCTTTTCATTAATTCACGAAAAGCTGCTATAGCAATAATTGTACATTCGGAAATCTGTTGAATAAAACCAATGAATTAAAAATATAAAAAATAGTAAATAAAACTAAAAACGAAATAAAAATTGGGGTTTGAAGCAAACTAGAGATGACTGAGCTTCAATGACAAATACTTTCACAAAAATGTGGCACAATGATAAAAAAAGTGTCTTTTTATTAAACATGTATTTACAATATAGCTGTACATTTACATTAATACAAATCAGTCCCTAAAATAATTGATATTAATAGAGGTACAAAATAGTTTAATAGATAATTATATGAAAGGACACTTCAGTTTCCAAAGAGAAAGAAAAAAGATCTGTCAGATCAGTCCTACATCAGTGATAGTAAATAATACAATCCCAATAAAATAACAGCTGTTAACCACTTACGTGGAGTATCTTGTGTATTTGCCTAAAGCATGGTTAACAACAACTGTTGTGTTAAGTCTGATAAACTTGTTGCTTTCATGGAGGTGGTCATGACAAAATCTTTTCTTATGTGTAAATACTGATTTTGAATGACAGGCTCATATTAAAGAACTAATGGCTACGGCTATTATCTATTTAATCCAGAATTCCCTGATTTCCTTAGTTATCCAGGTCATTGTAGAATTGTAGAGTTGATCTGGTCAAATAGACATGTTATTTTTAACTGATGGTGGCGATTCCCTGACATTTAAGGTTTGGGACAGGGGAAACAAGATTCTCATGGGGTGAACCAGTGACAATGTTTATCAGCTTCATCCTTTCCCAGACAGTTTGGCCCCAATTCACATCTGTGCTTGTGATTCACACCATTAGCGACTTCCATGGCAATTCACAAGTCCTGTAATGTCACTGTGTGATGAGGTTAAATGTTGGGGAATCTCCGCCATCAGTTCACAACTGATGAAGACATTAAGATGAAACTTAAAGGGATAATTCATTAAAAAAAATTTTTTTTTTAATTTATTCATCCTCATTTTTTAAAACCATATGAATTTATTTCTTCTTAGGAAGACAAAATTAGATTTTAGGCAGAATGTTAGCCTCAGTCACCATTCACTTTCAATGTATTGCAAAAAGATGCAAAGAAAGTCAATGTTGAAAGTCAAATTTTGTCTTCCATGGCTGAAAGAAAGTCATAAGAGTTGGAACAGCATAACAGCAGGCATGTTTACCTGCAAGCTGACTTAAACTGTTACCACAGAAAAACACAAGACACTTTTTTTTTTAAGATTTCAAGAACATGTCTGGATTGGTTAGTTATCAATATGGCAGATATGTCACATCATAACAAAGATGGGTATTATCTGGAAGTAACATGTTGAACTCTACAATATTTCTGGACATTTTTTTAAATGTTTGTATTACGTCATTTAACTGAATGTGTTTAGTTTGTGTTAGCAGCTTTTTTCATAAAAAGAAAGAGCTGGATTGTGTAATTTCCGAAACTATTTTAATTTCTAAGGGCAAATGTAAATTGTACTACAGTATTTAATCCTTAACCAATGCTATGAGGAATATACAATTACAAGCCAGGCTTTCACAGTCTGGTCCTTGTACTGTCCTCAACCTAAAGCATTGTAGTATTTGTCTAGTGTATTAGGACTGAGGTTATATACCTGCCTCTTACATTTTTGCCAATTTGTAGATGTTTCTGGCAAACTATAGTAGACATTTTCCCAGGCTTCAAATATAGATAACAGATGTCTACACTGGAGGTAACAGTCATGCAGTAAAGTCAAGACACCACTGTTGGGCCCTTGAGCAAGGCCCTTGACCCTATCTGCTCCAGGGGTGCTGTTTCATGGCTGACTCTGCACTCTGACCCCAGCTTAATATGGATATGCGAAAAAACTGCATTTCACTGGCTCTGTACCTGTACTCTGCACAATGACAATAAAGTTGAATCTTAATCTTAATTAAATTATAAAGAAACACCTCCTAACATATCACTCACATTCCATCATTTACCTAATGCTGATTAATCCAACAATTGGGGCAAGCATGGTGAAAACTACAAGCTACTACTTACATAGATCGGAAGATTCCAACATTCCCAAAGTGAGGAAATCTCCAACTAACAATCTTTTCTGGACAGAAAGGGCCTCACCACAGGTTTGCTAAAGGAGACACAGGAGGAACTCAAAGATGAACTGAAAGCTACAAAGACTAGCAAGTGTATGTCAGATGTAGTACTCCTGCATGCTGTCTCTCATAGAGTTGTGAAGGTGAAACTCTGCCCTGTAAGCAGCTTCAAGGCTACGTTGGTGCTCCTTTTCTTGTAGTCTTGCAGTTGTTTGAGCTTGTCGATGCTGGTATAGGAAACGGGCCATCACTCCCAGCACACAGAGGGTACTGAAGACTACAGCTGTTGCCACTCCTGTGAATCAGAAAGGATATTTAGGTGGGTATTTAGAATCGGAAATGCAGCCTTAATCCTTAATTCACTAAATGGTAAGTATGTAGACACCCCTTTCGAAAAACATGGAATTAGCTAGGCCTAATTTCAGTAAATTATTTGCAGTAGCACTAAAAATGGTGTTTTCATCTTTCTAGTAATATTTTCAGAACAGCCTTTGTGCAATGGCCCTGTGCACAAAGTGAGGTCCATCAAAATGGTTTACTGAGTGTGATGTGAATTATCTTGACTGCACTGCACAAAGCCTACTGACTTCTTGATACCATCTCTTTCCCCTCTCCAAGAAATATCCTTTGATCATCTGCTTTGCATCTTCTCTACTGTCAATGCATCTCTATACTAATTATTTTGAACTGCTGCAAACTTTCTGTATTGTCTTTTGATCTCAAAGCTGGCGGAGATGGGAAATAGAATCTGTGTTTTTCTGGTTTATATTCTATAGTTGAGTGGTCTTTACAATCCAGGGATTTGTACTTTGGATGTGCATGCATCATGTGATTTGTGTCATTTCATGTTGATGTCAGGCAAACCGAAGATGATCCATGGATTCTTGCGTATGACATGTCTGGGCTTTTCCCATTTTTTTGCATGGTTATTTTCTTTCAGAGGCACACATTACTGGTAGTTTAAAACACTTGTTTTAGAGCAGTGGCTCATTTACATGTGAAGCTACACTGTTGCCTGGGACCCAACATGATGGATTAGTATTTACAATACAAATGCAATGTGGTTCTGAATCTGGGTTCAGTGATCAAATCACAAAATGTTTTGGAACATTCATGACTGCCTGGATTTAGTGCTGTCTACTTGTGATCAGATTGGCCAAGACAGATGTTAATACACCCAGGTGTGAACGGGGTCTCTGTCCTTCTTGGTCACACAGTCACTGTCTCCAGGTGTATGTTGATTATTAATTTTTTTGTGTGTGATCACATCACGACAACTACCAGGTCCTGTAGCTTAATTCTTCATAATATAAGAACCATTCCTCAGATTAGTGATCATGTCGGCCAGCCACTACAATAAGCCACTTTTGGGAGCCTATTTAAAGGAATGGTTCACCCAAAATTTAAAATGCTCTTGTTCTTTTAAGACCCTCGTGCCATCCCAAATATGTATGGCTTTGTTTCTTCTGATGAATACAAACAAAGATTTTTAGAAAAATATCTCAGCTCTGTAGGTACTCACAATGCAAGTGAATGGTGGCCAGAAAAGCACATAAAGGCAGCATAAAAGTAATCCATAAGACTCTTCCCAAGCAATATGATAGGTGAGGATGAGAAACAGATCAATATTTAAGTCATCTTTTACTATAAATCCCCACTTCATATTCTTCTTTTTTGTTTTTGCTGATTCATATTCTTTGTGCATATCAACACCTACTGGGCTGGAAGGAGAATTTATAGTAAAAAAGGACTTAAATATTAATCTGTTTCTCACCCACACCTATCATGTCACTTCTAAATATATAGATTTAACAACTGGAGTTGTGTGGATTACTTTTATAAAAAAAAGATATTGTTCTAAAAATCTTCATTTGTGTTCAGCAGAAGAAAGAATGTCATATACATCTGAGATGGCATGAGGCTGAGAAAATAATGAGAGCATTTTCATTTTGGGGTGAACTATCCCTTTAACCATAGGATAGTGTTATTAACTCTTTAAAGGCCAGTTCTCCCAACAAACAGTTTTGCATCTAAGATATGTGATGTACAATAGGGCTGAGAAGTTACAATGGTTAGGTTAAATACTGAAATTAAGTTCAGAAGAAATCAGAAAATTCTATACTTGAATAGTTTCACACAAATTCCTACAAATTCACTTCCTACTTTAATGGAAAATATATGCCGTCAAGACAATTAACCGTACACAATCCCTTGAGATGGAGATTTTAATGGAGATTCAATGGAGATTTTATTACCATAAGTTACGGCACACAACAAATTGCCAATACAAAGTCATTACACCTTTCTGAAATAAAGAGAGTAAAATGGAAAGGTGAACAAAAACAATATGTGTGATAGTGAGAGCTAATTTCATACTTCACTGACTGTTACAAATGAAACAGGAAAAGCAGACAGAGGTGGTAAAACAAACCTCCGATCACAGCTGATTCAGACTGGCTGTCGTCTTCATGATGCTTGTTATCTTTTCCCACCTCCTCTCCATGATCTACAGGACAGTGGCACAGAAATACACAGCAATAAAGAGATAAATTATCAATGGTGGAAGATGCAGTTGTTTAATAAAGGCAAAATGTCTGGTCATTGCCCAATTACTGAATTGGGACTGAATTGTGTGATATAATCTCTTTGTAAGAGCGAGAGTGAGACGGAAACCCAATTGCAGAAGAACAGTTCAAAGGATTTATTAAAAACAAATGTCAACATAAACTGTGCTGGCGAAGTATTAGAATCCCAGCAGGGGCTGCTGTAGTAGGAGGAGAGGAACAAGTCTGTGTGCGCATAGAGGAGGAGTGCGTTCATAGACAGGTGTACGCATTGAGGAAGTCAGGAGCAGATCCGTAGGAAGTGTCCGTTGTAGCATGGTGTGGTGAGAGAACAAAGCCTGGATGAAGGGGGGCAGTGACAAGGAATCCTCCACTGGCGATTCGTGGGAGGCGAGGACAGGCGTACAGCAAACTAGAAGGTAACCACACTTCCCGACACGCGGGCAGAGACAGGCAACCAACACGACACAGCACCAACTAGACAAAGAGAGCAAGATTAGCTGCTTGACAGCGCAAGCAATAATCTAGCGAAGACAGTGAACGCCACAAGGATTCAGTAGGGATTGCGATATGAGTGGAACAGGTGTAGCTAGCATGTTAATCTGTGGCATGATCAGTGCTTCCCCGGGATTAATCAATGTTCCCATGGAAATGCTGATCATGCATGCCGGCTCCGCCTGCGAGACATGAGTGAGAATGAAAAACATAAACTGGCAAACACACCGGAGCCGTGACAGTACCCCCTCCCTTAGAATTACCTTGCTGGAGGTGAAACTGATCAATGAGGGAACAGTCAAGGATGTCCCAGGCCGGGACCCAAAAACTCTCCTCAGGTCCATAGCCCACCAGCTCAACCAGGTAACTGGGTGGGGGGGGGTATTCTAAATTATACATATATAGAGGTGGCTTATGACTGCTACCGCTGTCTTTGGAGAGGGGAATGAAATGAGCTGCCTTCGAGAACCGGTCCACTACAGTCAAAACGATTGTGTTGCCATGGGAAGGGGGGAGGCCAGTAGCAAAATCCATGGCTAAGTGTGACTAGGGTCTCGAAGGGACAGACAGTGGTTGGAGGAACCCGAATGGGGGGTTATAGGAGGGGGGTTGTATTTGTCGTGCAAATGGGGCAATCGACAGTGCAGGGTGTGGGTTGCCTCTGGGTGGCAAGCGATGTTGGATGAGTGACACCATGCCCACAATTCGAGAGGCGGGTAGTAGAGTCGGGGTACTCGAGTTCTGACTTGGATGCATTTTTACTCAGACTTGACTCTGACTCGAGCCTTTGTGACTCTGGATTTTTTTACAGAGTCCATGGCATTTGACTTGTGATGCAATGAACAAAATAAATTAAAATAACAAAACAGAACTACATGGAGACTGTCTTCAAACACCCCTTGATATTGTAGATGTAGCCAGAGTTTGTTTCACTGTGTTGAGCAAACACACCTGCAGAGCGGCACACTCTAAACTAATACGCTTGAATGTTACTACGGAGACTGCTAAATATCATCAATTACTGAGGTGGCTGGCATGACAAACACATAAAGACGGGTATGTAGCCAATATATTAGAAACTACAAGGCAGTTTTGCACAGCATGGGACCTGACAACTTGTAAAATCACACGTGGCATTTGTGCAGTTAAGAACTTCATTAAGTCATGTCATCCATATCATGTCTCTCTCAGTTTACTAAAAACAACACATCAAAACAAAAAAATCTGAAAAATATTGTTAATATTGGGCTATTAAAT
The DNA here is from genome assembly GCA_032164185.1 of Moxostoma hubbsi. Taxonomy (NCBI): domain Eukaryota; kingdom Metazoa; phylum Chordata; class Actinopteri; order Cypriniformes; family Catostomidae; genus Moxostoma; species Moxostoma hubbsi. Next base: position 4,128,385 of record JAVLUX010000047.1, read on the forward strand.
CTTTTTAGGCGTAATGTATCCACACGTGTAGGCATCTGTAGTATCTTGTGGTCCACACAGTGTTGTCAGCTTAAACTGGTCCTTGATTAATTAACTGTACATTTTGTAAAAGTTTTTTTTTATTGCTATAGCAGACCGCATCTCTGAAAAACAGATAAACAGCACCTATTTATTGTTTTTCTATTTTAAAAGCATTGATGAGCTGCTTAAAATATGTTCTTTTACAGTTTTTTTTTCACCAAAAAATGCACAAAGTTATTTTGGGCAGTTCAATTTTTTATTTATATTTTAATTATAGACTGGGTGACCAGATGTCCTTCTCGCTACTGTCTCTGGTGTCGATTGCAGAGAAGAAAAACAATTTTGTTGTGTTATGCATTGATTTGCCGATGCATTAGTTCTACTCTTCAGCAAATCAGCTGAAATGTATCTGGTTACCATGGCAATGACATCATGCGCTTAGCGCTCTGTCGCCCTGTCAGTCAGCGCAAATGCCCAAAATAATGCAAAAATTTTTTTCAACAACAAGCTGAAAGAAGCCAATCCATGTCGTCACGCAACTCGTGAAAATGTAAGCAGGGTATTTTCTGAATGTTCATTTTCTCAAGACAAGTGTCACATTCAGACTGATACACAGCACTTTTTGCATAGTAAATAGAGCAATTAATTTTCCTGGTTCAACACAAGTTAAGCTCAATCAACAACATTTGTGGCATAAAGGTTGATTACCACAAAAGTACATTTTGATTCATTCCTCCTTTTCTTAAGCTAAATGTAGTCATTAAAATCTGGGTTAAATGGCACTTAAAAAGAGAATGTGGCCAATTTTTTATATTAAAATACTCAATATTTCAAAAGTATAGCCACTAGACATAAACAATGAGTGTTAACATGATGTAGTGTGATAAAATCGCATGCTAACCTTTTCTGTGTAAAGTTATATCCAGTTTTACAACTTCATCACCATCACAATGTAATATTAACAAACCCTAAAACGACTGTAAAAAAGTACTATTTAAACAACTTTACAGCTCAAATACGAGTTTTAACAGAAGAATGAATGCAAGTGCTTCTATAAAATTATAAGCTTCAAATTTCTTTGTTTAAACCCAAAAATTCTCCCATTCACTTCATTGTTAAGTGCCTCACTGCAACCTCCATTTTTGCTTTTTTTAAAGAAAAGGTGGGATGAGATAAAATAGATTTTTGTGATAATCAGTATAATGCCACAAATTCTGTTGATTGAGCTTAACTTGTATTGAACCGGGAACATTCCTTTAAATGTTGAGATGTGGGAATTGTATTTTGAATTTTAGGTTCCAATGTTGTGAATTTTGTGTTAAAATGTGTACCTGACAAGTCTACTCACAATTACATATGCAATATGAAATTATATGGATAGAATAGGCTACGTGGAATTTGTAAGTGAATTAAAAAAACTAAAATGTGGTTAAAAAGGTGAAAAAATAAATATAAATAAAATATATATTTTCACAAACAATATATTGCAGAAGTTTGCATACCCCTTTTGTTTTAGGTCTAAATATTTTCACATCCCTTTCAGAATGTATGCAAATATAAAAGATAAAAGATTATATATCTGATGTAGTACTGCCCTTCAAAAGTTACTGTACATTACCCAAAATGTACTGTAATTTATACAACTCATCCTGTTCAAAATTTTGCATCCCCTTGGTTCGTTGTTCTTCTGTTGACTTCTTGAGCATCAATGAATGTTTGCACCTTTGTAATAGTTGTGATGTGTCATTCAATTGTCCTAAGTGTCAAAAGCTGGATGTCTATATCATTTAGCCACTGTTGGGAAGAACTCAAGTGTGCAGAAGATGCTGGGAAACCAAAGAATGTACTGTGTTTTTCTTAAGAAATGTGGGCAGCTTCACAGCTCAGGACAAAGCAAGGACTCATGAACAATACACAAACAGTCATTAATCATAAATAAAGCAACATAAAATTTGAAAGGGTTTGCTCTTGTGGCAGTAGCTCTAAAGCTCATGTGCAGTCTGTCTCATGAATGCGCACAGGAGATCAATGGTCGGTGAAGTGTTGAATACGAAACCGAGTGAAAAAGAATGCCCAGCGAGTGTTGAGTCATCTAGTGCTACGAATGCACTCTAGGTTCTTATGGTCAGTCCAGACCACGAAAAGTATCCCCGAACCCTCTAACCAATGACACCACTCACTCAAGGCCAACCGGACAGGTGATAAGCATCGCGTAGGTCCAACTTCGTAAAAACGGATGCCCCCTACAAGAGTTTGAAGGCTGAGGACATCAATGGCAAAGTATAATTATTCTTCACCGTGATGTCATTCAGCCCCCCGATAATCTATACAGGGTCTAAGCGAGCCATCCTTCTTCTCCATAAAGAAGAACCCCACCCCTGCGGGCGATGAGGAATGGCGGATGAGACCGGCTGCCAGAGAATCATTGATATACCTGTTCATGGCCTCCCTCTCGGGAGCCGAGAGCGAATACAGCGATCCCCGCGGAGAAGAGGTGCCAGGAAGCAGTTCAATGCACAGTCGTACGAGCCGAGAGCGTGTGACTGGCAGAGTCATACTTCAGCCAGTTTGGGAGAAGAGTACGAAGACTGGGGGCATTTGTGCTCACCAGTAACCCCCTTTCTACTGACAAGAAGAGAAATGGCACGGCCAGGCACAAGAAAAGCATAGTACCTTAACTAGGCATCGCTGCTTCTCCTTATGTTACATCAGGGTTCTTCTGACTTGCGAGATTCAGGTGACCTGGTTGAAGTAGTGATTTGGAGGGAATGGTCAGCTACTCGAGAGGGTGAAAAGTGGCATCATCAGTGTTTACGGCATAGAGTCAGGAACAGATCGACTCTGATAGCCAGCTGAGAACAGAGCTGGAGGGAGGATGTGAGCCTCTGGACGCCAAGGGTGTGGTGAACCGTCGATGCCGATGGGGTGTTTCAGGAGAGGGAATGGTATCGGGAGAAGGGCGGAGTTCTTGGACCACCGCGGTGAGTTCAACGAGTTATGATGCCAACATCTCCAATGCCCAATTAGAAGGGGAGATTTGGTCTTGTTCATACCCTAGCTGAGTTCCTTGTTGCGAGAGTGCGGTGCGAAGAGTAGATTCCTCCGATGGGTCCATGTATGGCTAGATTATTCTGTCAGAGCGAGAGTGAGACAGAGATCCAATTTCAGAAGAACAGTTCAAAGGATTTATTAACAACAAATGTCAACATAAACTGTGCTGACGAAATATTAGAATCCAGCAGCAGCTGCAGTAGCAGGAGGTGAGGAACAAGTCTGTGTGTGAGCAGTGGGCGCACAGAGGGCAAAGGAGGAGTATGTTCGTAGACAGGTGAATGCGTTGTGGAAGTCCGTAGCAAGAGTCCATTGTAGACTTTGGCTTTTGTTTGTGGTCATTATAATTCCTATTCTTTATTGTCATTTCTTTATATATATATATATATATATATATATATATATAATTTTGTGACCATATGGTGAAAAGTTTAAAACATTTTTGCATGCAAGTTATTTAAATTATGGGATGGATTAGCAACGGGTATATAAAATGGTAACATTTCACAAACTTTTCCCCCTTTTAATGATAAACCTTCTCCTCATTGGTCCTTTTTTTGGGAAAACATGTAGAGATCTTCTCATGAACTGCCAAATTGATTTGAATAAAATTGGCATGCATGCTCTTTGGATATATAGTTCAGTAAATTTGAAAGAATTTGGAAGACAAACAATGACTGATTTATTAGCAAATGTTATGCTTCTCTCTTTAGGCTTAAATCTAAACATCAGTTTCCATATGCAATGAGGCTTGGACCACATTCATTGCTGCTTGCAACTATATTTAGGTGTTTAACTTTTTAAATTTCAACTCTTTTTTTCCTAACTGCCCCGGACATAGAAAGCCCTTATTTTGCCTACAATAATTATAAAGCCACACAAACACTTAGAAGAACAAAAAGAAATATAAGTTCAAGCTTTTTCTCTAAAGAGCCACTCTATGACCCGCTGTCTTCACAATTACAAAGCAGAATTCGGAGGAAATTGAATTAGGAGATGTTTGCCACCCAAACAAGTTTTTGCTTTTTTTTATAGTGATGATCAACCAACTGTATTTCACTGTTATATGAGAGCAATGGGACATGATGTGCCTGACTGATATCATCACTACCAAAAATGTTCCATAGATACACACTGTTGAATGCAGGAAAATCCTTTGTATTCAGTTAGTGCATTGTCAAACAACGTGTTTGATAATTCTTTAAAATTAATTTCTAAGAGCTTACCCAAGCGAGATACAGAAGTTGAAAGGTCAGCTAATGCCCCACAATTCGACTCCACTAAACGTCCTCGTATGCTGACCAGTGAGCTACCTCGGTTCAATAACACTGCCTTCAGTGGAGCAACGTGGTTGTACTGTACAGATGAGAAGCATCCAATGAATCCTTTGGATCCAGCATGAGTTACCTCATCATCCATTCCATCACTTCCTGTTTAGAATAAAGCAAAAAGAAACTATTGAATATATATATATTTCAGATATAATTTTTTTCTGTCAATATTTGATTGTTCATCAAAAACACTGCTCATAAGTTAATGATTTACAGACAGACAAAAAAAAATTAAGCTTCAGTGTTTCAGAATTCATTCCTATTATACACATTCTGCTTATTCGTTGTTAATACATGTGTTGAATGCTTACTACTAAAACAAAAGTAAATAAAAAATTAAAGGCTTCAAACTGCAGGCAGCCTTCAGAGTTGAATCATCCTTGGCTAATGTCAAAACAGAGACATTTTCAAACCCCTCAGGCACCATGAGAAGCACTGAAAATCCATGGTGGGAACTTGAGGAATTTGCACATACACATACTGTAATAACTCTCAGGGTTGGGGAGTAACAGAATACATGTAACGGGATTACATATTTATAATACAAAATATAAGTAACTGTATTCCACTACAGTTACAGTACAATTTAAATGGCTGGTAATCAGAATACAGTTACTATCAAAAAGTATTTTTTTATTACTGAATAGATTACTTTGCATTTTATTGTCATTTGCTCCATTTAATATTAAGTCTATTCAGTTGGAAGACATTTGTCCACATAAATGATGTGATTCGAGGAGCATTTGTACAGTGGTGAAACACCTTGTTAAGATGTGTTGCATTCATACGAGTAGACAGAGAATTAAGTTTGAAGTTTGGAGCAGCAGAAATAGACATAAACCTTGTGTAAATTGTCATGTGAACATTTAGCTTTAAACTGAGCTAAAAAGCTATTTTGTCTAGTCAAAACAAGTGAAAAAAGTACCAGTACTGTAGAAGTAATCCAGAGTATTTAGACCTTGAGTAATCTAATGGAATACATTCCAAATTACATTTTACAGCATGTAGTCTGTAATCTGTAGTGGAATACATTTTAAACATAACCCTCCCAACATAAACATTTAATTGTGGTGATTTCAGTGTATAACAGTAAATTTATGGATTTGTTTGAGATATATTATAGATAAATGGAAATAAGTGATTTCTATGCCACTTGTTCTATTGCAAAGGACTGAATAAGGCTCTTTTTAAAAAAGGATAAACCAGAAGAATTACCTGTCACTTTTCCCAAGGTCAGCGACTTCATAGAATTAAACGGTGTATCGTATGAAAGGGTGTACTTCTTATTTTCATTGTCAACCTGAGAAAAATGGATTCACAAATAAAGAAGTACTGAAAAATATAAGCAATTAATAAATTAAACATTTTAAATTGACAGCCCTACATATACACAGCTTACAGTATATAACAATGGTCCTATATTACAAAACAAATGCAATAAAAAAGCATTTCAATGTTCAACACTTGATGTGCCCAGTTATATAATGTCTTTTGTATTCTTTTGTAAAGTACATGTAATAATTACACAGTTGTAGTGTGTTTGTGTGCAATGCAATATAACACCTGAACAAACACATCCTTTCCCTCCCGATGGATATGAATTCTATGCTGCCGCCCATCTGACAGACTGCTCAAGATGGGGCTGAATACATCTGGCCTCTTCTCCTTATGCAGTCGATACCAGATCTGTAAACTCCCTGAGTGAACAGATCAATATATTTAGCATATTTGGCATAGGTTACAGATAGCTCCAGTCAGGGATAAATAATGTTGTTGTGAGCATGTTGTAAATTACTGTAAAATCAATTTTATTATACATTTGGTACTTATATTGGTCATACAAAATTAAAACTATGTAACTCCAGTGAGTCAATTTTGTAAGTTCCAATAAAATTGCGCCAAGTCCTGTAGTGTTCTTAAGGAGCTCAGCAGATGGACTCTAGAAGCTCCAGAGGGGAGCATTGCATACGTCTAAGAGACAAAGCATTTATATATAAACTATGCAAGACCTCTGTAGCTGCTCTAACAGATTTATAAATATGAATTCCCTGGCAGCCTTTAGCCCTTTTGCTTTGTATTGAATATGTCAATAGACATTTATTTATCCCTCCTACACACATATAGTGCAGGATCTGGGGGAGTAAAGAACTCCGCATTATGAAGGTGCAGGTTAGTGCTGATATTCCCTCACATTGTAAAGCAAAGTGTTATTAAAAACACCTCCTGGCTTTCTTTGGATTACTAAAGCTAACACTTCCCCTTGATATTTGCATATACCATGTGATTGGACTTAGCACAAAAATAATGTGGGTGATGCTATTATGTCCAGCATGTACAGTGGTCCCCAAATAGCATTTGGACACCCTTCAAAATGCATTCTTTTCATTTTATAATGAAATATCAAGACAATTGGCATTTAAAGAAATATAGCACTAGCTCAATTTTCAAGCAAAACAATAAAACAGTAGAACTTTCTGGATTGCTAGTACAGATGTGTGCCACTTGACGGGGACTGACTTTATTCATCCACTAAAAACAACCGTTAAAACCAGTTGGTTAAACGTAATTGAAATAATGGCTCAGAAAAGTGAGGTTAATTCTGAGAAAAGTTTCGAAATAAAAATAAAAAAGTTCTAGTTTCATTTGTATGCTGAGGCAACTTGGTTTGATATCTAATGCAATGAAATTCATACATTAATTTGTGTGTGGCTCAAGTGCCCAAAAGCTTCTATAATTTTTTTGAAGCTACTCATTGGGCCTCATTCATGAAACACGAGCAGAACAAATTTGTTGTGTAAATCATTCATAAAGGTGCATTTTTGGATTCATTATATTTTTCGTATTTTTAAAACAATATGTGGCAGGGCGGAGGGTGGGTGATGATTCTACACACCCGGTCCCTTATCAGGCTAATCAAGCCTCCGAGAGGGATAAAGGCCAACTGTGGAAGACGGTGCGGGTGAGAGAGATCGTTTACCGGCATGTCCGTCATGTGTGTGTTTGTGTCTTTTGTTTAAGTTTATCATTAAAATATTATTTATATTACCAAGCCAGTTCTCGCCTCCTCCTTTCCATTGAACTGCGTTACACACTAGTTGGTATGAACCAAATTTACACCTGTTCTCGACCATGTGTAAACCTTATGTAAGACATCCGAACGTGTTGTGTTGATATGGCAGCAGTGGCTCAGTTGGTAGAGCGGGTCGGCCACCAATCGTAGGGTTGGTGGTTCGACTCCACATGCCGAAGTGTCCTTGGGCAAGACACTGAACCCCAAGTTGCTCCCGATGGCAGGCTAGTGCCTTGCATGGCAGCTCTGCCGCCATTGGTGTATGAATGTGTGTGTGAATGGGTGAATGAGTCACAGTGTAAAGTGCTTTGAATACCGATAAGGTTAAAAAGGTGCTATATAAGTGCAGACCATTTACCATACATTTTGATGAAAGTGAAATTAAATAAGTCATGAAAAAAATGTACTAATAATTAATTCAGGGACTAAAACCGATGTTTTTCATTCCGGTTCATTCTGAGCAAAAACTGTATTTTAGCGTTCAGGTTCAGAAGTTCTGCAGCCTCCTTTCCAAATCGTTAGAACAAAATAAAAGAATAAAAAATAAAAACAAATTAAAAAAAATATGGTCTGCAAAGACATGACCAAAATAAGACACTTGCCTCACCAAAATAAGCAAAAATAAGCAATTACGTTGTTTCCTGTGTAGTGGATTTATCAGCATAGACATCATAACAGCATACAGTTAATTAATAGTTAAGTATAATTTTAATTACAGATCTGCTTCTCAATCAAAACCTGGCAGCATTAAATCTATATTAATGTCTATCAATAATTCAGTGAAGACTTGGAAACAAATGAGAAATGTACTTTTTTCCTGAGCAGTTTCCTTCAGGATCAAAGCACGTTTCATTTTTTCAGGCAACATAAAGTGGTGTGGTTCCAAAAAGTTATGATAAATCATTTGGCCTCTGTTTTCATGAAAAAAAAAATGTCATCACAAAATTAATTGGTTATAACTAATTACCAGCATTTAAAAATAATGTTTCACTCCAGAACCTTGTGCCTTGAGAATGCCTGATCTAGTTTTAGCTGATAATGTATTGTTAGCTAATTGTGATTTACTAAGATTCTTTACATCTCCTACAAATCTATCTACTGTAGCTGTAAAACTGACAGTTTAAAAAATAAATGAGCAGCCCAAGGGGATTAATCACTCGCCTTGTGGCCTTCATCTAATTAGAGGGCGAGAACACAATCAGAGAGCTAGAACTTTTTTACGTTTTTTTAAATGTAATCTTGCAGTATAATATTACAGATAATTGGGGATGTGGGTAACTAATTTAGTTCTGCAATATTCCAATATAGGCATATAAACTTCTTAAACCAATGCCAGCCCATCAATTTTGACAATGATGCACGTTTGCACAGCTGTCTCACCATTCTGTGCTAAGATGACTGCCACATACTGCTGGCTGAGCATGTTGACTGTGAGCAGCATGGCAGGACTCTGGGTGGTTTGAAAACTGAGTGCCATGTTGTCTCTGGATTTGCTATACTGAGAGAGGACAGACATCACTGTGGCTGTCCTGTTCTGCATGACGAAGAATGGCTCCTGAAATGTGTAGGTAACCGATGCACCTCTTTCAAAGGACATGGATACCTCTGTGGACACAAAGAGAACAGATAGATTTTGTAGCCGGCTATACATTTAATTTGATTACACTTGAGAGACATTTGGTTTGCAGCAAGTTTTTCAGGAAATTGAGATTTAATAAACATGAAAAAAAAGCCTTGTCTGGAAGTCTAAAAATCCTTGAAGTTTAAAGACTATAGATAGTCAACATATATATACAACATTATAGTCAACATGAAGCACTGTTATAAATATAATTCTGGATGGATGGATGGATTTCATTAACAAGGTGCTAGAATATTCCAAGGAGAAAAGTCATTCCAAATATAGACGCATATCAAGTTTAAAATAAGTCAATATTGCTTTGTAGTTTTGTCATGATGGGAGGAGGGATATATTGTTATGGACAGCAAGATATGCATGTAAAAAAGTAGCTTTGTTTTAGATTCTGTACATCAAGACGTTCACAAATCTCACTCAATACACACGCCTCTGAGAGGTCTGCGCCTTCTGTACTCATACAGGCAACATCAAAGCTCTCCAATCCAGCTTCAGAGAGCCTTTGATAGAGCTGAGTTTTTCAAAGACTGGCAGCATCTGCCCACTTACGTATTGGTAAATGATATTTACATTACATGCAAATATGCGTGCGTCACTAAGTCAACAATTAATTCATGTTACACATTACTTGGTGGTTTCATCATGTCTGAAACAAAGGTGATGACACTGGGATGCAGCCTATCCTTTATCGCATAACAACTCTCCATTAATTCTTTTGGATTCTGGATTTTTGATAAAACAGAAATATATTTAATATTTTATTTCTTTATGGTGTTTATGTTAAGTATTTTAAGTTATTTACGTTTTATTTTAAGTTCATATGAACATTTTTCATTTTTGTAAACGTCAGTTAATGCTTTCAAGACTAATCTTGCTTTCAAATGATTTTTGTGTCTTTTAGTCCATGTTTGTTTGCTTTGAGGTCATCTACAGCTAGCGTACTCCTAAAATTTGATGAACAATGAAACAAATGGACCAACAATATTGATCACTCATGTTGCACTACACAGATTTCTGTCCACTAAAATGCTCTCCAGAATGTATCTCTCTCTGCAACCAACTAGCAAGTAGCAAATCATTGTTCATGGCTGTAATATAATAAAAGTCTATTGGATTATTTAAAAAAGAGAGGTAAATCTGACATGTCCCACCCAAGACTCACTCAAATCTCTTGTTCCAATATAAAAAATGTCAACACAGAGCAGAAAACTTGTTCAAGCGATTATAATGGGGTCTTTAATTGTACAGTATAATTTATAATCATTTAATATTTAATATTATGATTTAGTACCTTCTGTGCAAGAGGGTCCCCCATAGGCAGAGTTAGCGCAGTCACACACGTAACTGCTGCTTTTCTCAATGCATTTCCCACGATTGTGGCAGAGACCAGCTGAGCTGCTACAGTGACCTGCACAGCCCGAACTTACTCCTGGTGTCCCTTTGGCTCGTTCCTCCAGGTCAAAATTCACTCCGTTCATGTTAAATGCTCGAACACACCCAAGAAAGCCTCTCTGCTTTGTGCCGCCTGGAAGAAAGAAAGACAGAAGGAAGACGGATAACTAATAAGTGACTAACTCTCTTGGGTTCCCTAACAAACAAAACAATCCCTTTCTCAATGCAGTGCACTATAAAATATCCCTCTCACCAACAAACAGATGGCTGCCAAGCTGAAGCCGAAGATGTCCATCAGGTGGAGTTTCAATGATCCGCAGGGGCAGCTGGTCGACCTGCAATGACGCCTCTTTCACACTGCGTTCAGCTCGAACCCAATGCCACTGCCTGTCATTCAGTGGCACAGGAGATTTCACTGTCAGGATTACTGGCCCGTCACCCACATCAAAGGAGAAAGTCATGGCTGAGGGAGCTGGGTGGACAGAAACATGAGGATTTGAAAGCATGATCTGAAGAGTCTCCAACCTCTACACCTATAAACTGCTTGGATTAAAGGAATAGCTCTTCCTCAAAATGAAAATTAAAAAAATATATATAAATAAATAAAATATGCTCAACCACGTATCTTTCGAAACTCACATAACCGTAGCTATTTACATATATAGCAGAATGTTCAAGCTGTTTTCCATACAATAAATGCGAATGCTGATCACAATAGTCAAGCAAGATTTTCTGGGCAAGATTTTCAGTGAATAATGATGTAAATTGTATCTTTGGAATATAGCATCATCATTAGCATCACTAATTTTCTGATGTTTTTATTGTGCTTTTAGGTCCTTTTGGAGCTTGAAATTAATGGAATTGTATGGAAAAGAAGAACTAGGATATTCTGCTAAACTTGTTTGGTTGAACTATACACTACCGTTCAAAAGTTTGGGGTCACTTACTCATTCTTTATTTATTTATTTATTTCACATTTTAGAATAATAGTAGTCAGCAAAACTATGGAATAATAGAAATGGAAATATGGGAATTATTTTGTGACCAAAAAATCCAAAATAAATCCAAAACTATGTAATATTTTAGCATCTTCAAAGTAGTCACCCTTTGCCTAGATTTTGCAGACATGTACTCGTGACATTTTCTCAACCAACTTCTTGAGGAATCACCCCGGGATGCTTTTTAAACAGTATTGAAGGAGTTCCCATCTATGTTGGGCACTTATTGGCTTCTTTTCTTCATATTTTGATCCAAGTCATCCATTTCAAAAACTTTTTTTTTTTTTAGGAAATTTTAGATTTGTAATTAAATAAATGTATATGTTTTGGCAGAATAATATTTTGTCTACAAAGTTAATTTCAAACTTTTAAGCATACACCTTCAGATCAAAAGATTTTTAAGATCATGAGAAACATTTCAGACAAGTGACCCCAAACTTTTGAACGGTAGTGTACATTGGAAGCAATATCACAGATCAGGATGCTGATATTCAGGGTTTCCCCAAATACAGCTGAGGGTAACTAACTATATTTGGAGAAACTTATGCTTTTGAGCAAAATGGGCAACTGAATGGAAATATTGACTAACTGTAGTTCATTTTCTGAAGAAAATGTACAATTTGAAGTTAATTAAGCTAAAATAGACTTCTCAGTTGTGATATGCTGCAATTTTAATGAAATTACTAACATTTTATAAATGAACTAATCTGCTTGTATGGATCTGTACACCAGTGTATGGATAAGTACTGAATGTGATTTCATTTTAGACTTTATTACTTTTTATTATTATTATCTCATATTGAAATCATATTGAATAAATTGTGCCCTGAAAGTGACATTTATACAGTGCAATGAGAGTATGCTGGGACTCACAGCTTAGTTCAACTCTGATGAAATCTTGCACGCCCATGTTCTCCAGAAAGACCCCAGAGGGCAAGGCAGTCTTGAAGTAGAAGGAGACGTCAAGGGAGAGCTCTGCCTGGAGGGCAGGGAAGTGTAGATATGAAGCCTCTTGATAAAAAGAAGCAGCATTCCACAAGGACTCTAGAAGAGAACAAGAAAAATGTAAGTGGCACATTTGATTAGAAGGTCTGGACAGATTACATATTTATTTATACATAGAATTGATCTGTCTCTTTGCTTTTTTTGAACTCTTTCTCTCTTGTACTTTTCACACCATCCACCCCGTCATGTATGACAAAAGCAGCACAGATGAGTTCACATACTGTCACCAGAACACTGCAGAGGTCCCACGACGTACATGGCCTCAGAGCCCAGTCTGTACGTATCACCAATTGCTATCTCCTGTACTGGCAAGTGATCCTTATATGAGAGGACACCAGTGTCATTCTCCCTGTAAACAAAAACAGATGCAAAACTGTCCTAACAATAGATGTATTAGGCAACAATGTCATACAGGCTGTCTCTGGGCAAAATAGACAGCCGAAAATTAGAGAAATGTTTTTTTGTTTTTTTTTACTGCTTGACCCAGATTTTTCATTGGAAATCAAATGGCAACCCAAAGCATAGTACTAAAATTCTTTATCATACAAAAGTAAACAATAATGTCCTTTCAATCAAACATTGAAACAAAAATAGTAGCATGACATAGCCAAATAGTATTATAGTAAAATCAACAAAAATTGATGAAAATTAAATCGTTAATAGAAATATAGTATATAATTTTTTTTAATTGTTTGCATAACCAACAGCACAGGTCTGTTTTACCAGCCTAACATATAGAACAAACACTGGACTACCAATACTACCATGTGACAGGTGAATTTGCACCAAAATACTATGGATGCAAGACCTTTGACATCAACATCAAAAGATATGGAAAATGTTTTCTATCCATGATTATATGTTAGTTGCATTTTATTATTTGAATTTAGAATGGCTTATTCCCTGCTGTTCGCAGCCCTATTAGAACCGATAAGTGACCCATTTTGAATTGTGAGCCACCAATTGAAATAAACAATGTGAGTAAATAAAGTGCATCTCTGTAATCCAGCATATATAATGAGTTACATTTGCCTTGTTACCATGACAGTCTGTCTGCATCACAGTTGCAAAAGTAGTTAATGTCAGCACATTTCTCTTCCAGACCACAAGAGCACTGTTGCACCCCCGGCTGGAATCCCCCCCAGTATGTCCTCTTATCTCCTCTGCGGTCCACCCACCAGGACAAAGGGGTGCCATCTGCAACAAAACCAGACATATTCAATTCTCAACTGCAGTTCTTATTGAAAAGACACCAAACAAACAAAAAAAGGCACAATAAATATAAAGGGATAGTTCGCCCAGTGGTATGGATTCAGAACATCATGAGTGTGAGCAAATGATGGCATAATTTTATTTTTGGGTGAACTATCTCTTTAAACCTTTGACAAAGTTTTAAAACCTTTTAAAACTTACCTGATACAAGCATTACTATACATTTCTATTTTCCATGATGGTAATTACCTGAGAAATGTGCTACCTTTTATTTGTGTGAGCAAAATGTTTGCGAATTTAGGCTTAAACTTGGAAGACATGACAGATTTTTAATCGACAGCTTAAATTAGAGCACTCATCAAAAGACTTGTGATAAAGTGTGGTAATGATGGCTTTCAATAAATCTTTGATCTGCATTGCATATTAATGCCAAGTGGAATTTAATCTGGGAAGTAATTATGACTTTAGCCTACGATAACAGCCAGACTGGAAATAAAAAAGGCTTGACTAAAATATGGATATTCTTTTATGATGAACCAGTAGAAGAAATAAAGACTACTTGTTACATTTTGAAAATACATTTCAGCACTTGCTTGCTATTGTTTATTGGGAGCTGTCTCTTGACTGTGAGTGAGAGAGATAACACTTTAAGTGATAAGCCATGATAATTATTTACTGTCACCTCCAAATTGAGAGGAAGAACACTTTGTCAGACTTGACAAAGACCCTCCAGATGAATAATTTCTTTGTTTCCAAAAAACATGCAGGAAATTAGATTTTTTTTACCCCTTAACATCTGTTCCCCTTCTGTCACTCACTCAACGTTGTGTCTATGTAGTAACACTAGGGTCGCTCTTGAGAGCCCCGAACACCTCCCATTCTTTGAGAAAAGGCCAATGAGAATTGGCGAGTTAAATTTTCATGCCACTCCCTCGGACATATGAGCTGGAATGTGATTCCATTCAGATTTTCTCTTCGGAGCCGAGTGGTTGTACTATCAGCGAACTGAATACTACTGCTGTTCCATTCACCTCTTAAGAAGTGTATGCTGTTGGATATATGGCGCATTTCCAGCGGCTTGCTCTCCTTCTGGACTTCGAGTGCAGATTTCGCCCCTGGGCGCTTCGACAGTGCTAAAAGAGTGTACATTTCTGCTAAAGAGTATATTTTGTGTATTAGTGTATTGATTCCTGGATGCGGTCATTATCTCTCCACTTCCGACGGCCACGGGCGCTGCCTTACGTGTCTGGGCAGTGATCACACCGAGGCAGTGTTTGTGGATGTTCATGTTCTCATTGCGAGAATATGACCAAGGCAACGTTGTTGTCATGGCATTCCTTCTTCTGCGGAAAAGCCACTCTAGCCGCCCCCCCGTGCTGCGCCTTCTAACCACGGGTATGAGGCTGGACTGGCTGGTGCTGGAGGCAATTTGGGGAGTTCAATGGGTCCGGTTTCGCCGGGTAATTCCCAACGAACCTCCCGTTCCCCTGCATGCTCAGACACCGAGCACCCGCAGCCAGGGCCCCGCAAACGCTGCCTCCCCGTCTTCACTCACCCGGCCGAGCCAGACCTACGGCCTGGCCATTGTGACGATTCTTGGGGACAGCCTAAGAGGCCCTCCTACTCAGTCACTGACCCGACCTATGCCGGTTTCACAGAGCAAGGTAAGTGTTTTTTGCTCCCCCTCAGCACAGCCGTCGCGATGCCGTCTGCTCCCCCCTGCCGCGAGGCCCCACCCCCAGGTATGTCAGACGCGATTGTCTTAGTGCCCCTCGCCCAGAGCTTGGACGCATGGCTAATGCTTTCCAACCTGTTGCAGTGGCTGGCCAGGACCAACATATCCGACTTGGATATGCAATTCAGTTCACCAGGCGCCGGCCCGGTTCAGCGGCGACCGCTTCAGTTCAGTGCAGGGCGAGAACACTGCCACCCTGCATGCAGAGATCACACCCTTTGCAAGGGCATGATAGAGCCTGTCCCTCCAGCCGAGATGGGGAAAGGGTTCTACAGCCCTTACTTCATCGAGCCAAAGAAAGGCGGTGGGTTGCGGCCAATCTTGGACCTGCGAGTTCTGAAACGGGTCTTACACAGACTCCCGTTCAAGATGCTGATGCAGAAAAACATTTTGACGTGCATCCTGCATCAAGATTGGCTAGCGGCAGTAGACCTGAAGGACACGTACTTTCACGTCTTGGTTCTACCTAGACACAGACCCTTCCTACGGTTTGCCTTCGACGACCAAGCGTATCAGAACAAGGTCCTCCCCTTCGGCCTGTCCCTGTCCCCTCGTGTCTTCACAAAAGTTGTAGAGGCAGCTCTTGCCCCGTTAAGGGAAGTGGGCATCTTCATATTCAACTACCTCGACAACTGTCTGATTCTAGCACACTCTCGAGACTTGCTGTGTGCGCAGAGGCATTTGGTGCTCAGGCACCTTAGCCATCTAGGGCTTCAGGACAACTGGGAAAAGAGCAAGCGCTCCCCGGTTCAGATCATCTCTTTTCTCGGCATAGAGTTAGACTCGTATTTCCTGACAGGGACAGATGCGCTGGGACACAGCTGGCCAATAATGAGTGCAAATATGCATTCCGCCCAGTGAGCCTTCTTGCACAAACCCTGTGCAAAGTCAGGGAGGATGAGGAACAAGTCACCCTCGTGGCCCCATTCTAGCCCACCCAGACTTAGTTCTCGGACCTCATGCTCCACACGACAGCACCTCCCTGGCAGATTCCTCTGAGGAAGGACCTTCTTTCTCAGGGACGGTGCACAAGCGGGCACCCACGCCCAGACCTCTGGAACCTACATGTCTGGCCCTTGGACAGGACATGGAAGATCTAAGTGGCCTACCACCAGCAGTTGTAGACACGATCACTCAAGCCTCTAACTGTAATATGATTACAAGTACATTTTTAAATTAAGTACTTGATATTTGTAATCTGATTACATCATTCAGATTATATGTAATCCTTTACAACCCAGGACAGTTGAATATGACATGTCACATATTTCACAAAGTGAACAAGGCTTTGTTTTACTATTATGACTTGTAACCAAGATATAACACATTTAATAGTAAGAAGGGGAGAGAAAGAATACTAGCAATAAAACTAATCATGCTTTTCTTTCAAGTCTACTGGACCAGAGAGAAACAGAAGAAAGCATATTTTAATGATACAATGGGTGTGTACTAATAGTCTTGTTTATAGTCTGCAGTGGCATGAAATCTGCCTCAGGGCAAATGAACTACATATTTTTTTTCCTATAAACTGAGGAACATGTACATGAATATCTCCAAGAGCTGCAAAAACTGCAAAAACAAAGACCTTTTAAATAGCCACAACACACTCATCCATCCTGCAAACACAGGGAAGCCAAAAATTACCCTTTTTGTGATGCATTTGGTAAGATGTTTTTTGCACAACACTATTATCCACAGTTAAATGCTCCGTATTCTATTGAATCTAATTTATTCAAATAATACTTTGAGAGACCAAAATCTCTCCTCGTATAAGAGTGACATGTCTACTGTATTTTTTGCAAATTCAGATTTTATAATTCAGCATATTTCAAAAGGAAAAAAGAGAAAGAGTCATTTGTCATTACCTTGAACTGAAGTACCTGAAAACAAAATCAAGCATATGTTGTATTGTTCTTTCTGCATGACAGATACACGCCCATAAGTATGTGGACACC
The DNA here is from genome assembly GCA_032164185.1 of Moxostoma hubbsi. NCBI lineage: Eukaryota > Metazoa > Chordata > Actinopteri > Cypriniformes > Catostomidae > Moxostoma > Moxostoma hubbsi. The sequence continues at coordinate 4,145,791 of JAVLUX010000047.1, forward strand.
CCTTTCTAATTAGTTGGTTTGGCTGTGTCGCTTAATTCTAAATCTTATTGCTACAGAATACAATGACATTCTAGAGAATTGCGTGCATCCAAATTGTTGTAAATGTCTGAAGATATTCCTTTTCTGCTACAGCATTACAATACCCTATTGCAAAAATGAGGTCCATACAGAAATGATTTACTGAGTATGGCGTGACAAAATCCAGAGCTGAACCCCAAATGAACACCTGCGCTCAACAAGCACATATGGGGTCCATATACTTTTGGTGTACCAAAAATGACAAAAGATCGTAGAAAGTCCTTAAGACACTAAAAGTAAAGCTGGGAGATGAAGAGAAGGACTTACCCCAGGGGTTAAACAGCCGCGACCTTCTGCAGTGGTAGGCAATTCTCTGTTCACAGTGATCTGACAGGGACACCAAGGCCTTCAGCTGTTCAGATGAGGCACTATAATTGAGCCATCTGACATGTGGCTTCTGCAGAGTAGAGCCTCGCACTCTCACAGCATCTGAACTGTTGTGATGGACCACAGTCCACACTTTGTTCTCTAAAAATTTGAATTGAGGGATTATTCCAGAACATTCACAGGGTACAAATTTAAAAAAAAATATATCAGTGTCTTTTTATAATTTAACAAAATGTTCACAAACACAGTTTTATATCCCAGTTCACATAATCCTTTATCATTTAAAAAAAATGTAAGAAAAGGAAGGACGAGTTGAAATATTTTTTTGTGGTAATCAACATAATGCCACAAATGCTGTCGATTGAACTTAACTTGTACTGAAACCGGAATGCCCCTGTTTAAAAATGCATTCACATGCTTGGTTTCTTACTGTATCAATATCTCATATTTTTAACAGAAGTGATACAATAAACTGCTGCATGATTTCCATTGGTCAGAGGATAAATAGGCGTGTTTCATCAGTGTATATCAATGTTTTCTGATGCAATGACATAACTTTTCCATTTTCCAAGTATCACATATTACAGATTAGGATTATAAATAATAACAATATTTGATGGATTATATCCTAGTTCACATAATCCTTTTTCATAGCTCACATCAGCATATATTCCTGTAGCTCAAATGGTACAGCATGACACCAGCAAAGTCATGGGTTTGATTCCAAGGGAACAGAAATATTAATAATGTAAACCTTGAATCAAAGGTGCTTTGGAAAAAAACATCTGCCAAGTGCATAAATATAAATGAAAAACGTACCCGTAATATTGCAGTAGACTTGAATGGGATCCAGAGGGCCACTTCCATCAGGATCTATAAAGAAATATCCAGATGTGCTGCCTGCAAGCTTGTAGTGTTCACAAGAAGCTTCGTAGACAGCTAAGGGTGCAGAGAGAATAAACGGTTGGAAAATTAATCAAAGAACATTTCAAGAATATTCTGTTTACAAAATTGTCTATCTGTAGTTTTCAAAGAGTAAAGATGATTCCCATAGCAAACACAGATAAATAAAGGAGAAAAACAGCTTGTAGATTGTCTTTAATGTAGTAAAGATCACGCCATGTTAGTCACTGTACCTGTTTTTTAACTGTGAGTGACAAAAAAAAATCATATTACCCAGTAGGAACGTGAATGAGATTTAAATTTACCAACAAGTTGTTCTCTGTGATTTTTAAACCACTTGAGCACTTTTAGGTCCCTAAAGTCTATTAAATAGTAATTGTCAATGTTATTTCGAGGTTAGTGGCTGATGTGAATAAAAGCTCACTAGATATGTGATCTTTTTCAGACATATTGCATCTGACATGTGATATATAATAAATGTGTTTGAGATGTAGGAATCCATTGCGCAGACCTACAGTTATGGCATGTAGCTCCACTGTATCCTGTACCAGTGCAATCACAGTAGAAAGAAGACCATGTTTGGGAGCAACGGCCACCATGCTCACAAAAATTATAGAGACACCTGACAGAGAGATAAAAGAAAAAGCACATGTCATTTTCAACACAGACATAAAAAGAACGAAAGCAAACACAGTGTGACCAAGGGTCACAATGCAGTTTGAGACAGAATAAATCCAGACAGCGTTTATTTTTGGTGGTCTTATTTTGAATTAATGTTCTCAGTTGACAGAGAATGTGCCATTAAGGTCTATTAAGGTCTAACAGATCAGAAAGTCAGTGGCTACAGTATATTAAATTCGAGATAAGAGATATCTTTTGGCTCTTTGACAGAATACTTCATACCAACTGTGTCTGATTCTGATTAAAAAAGGGGAAAAAATACGATGTATCAGAGACCAGACCAATTTAGTTTCTGTGACAGTCGCTTGACTTGAGAAAATTTCCATATCAAGAATTGATTTGATTTTCTGTGGTAAGTACAAAGTCATGATGGTTTATAAAATAATCTGTGTCAAAGAGAATCTTTTATCTTCTATGCACAACAAACACTAAAAGTCTTTCTTTTCAGCATAGTATTGGATAACAAACAATGTCATCTTAAGTCACCCAGCGGAGAAAATTTAAGAAAAACTTCATAATCGCTTTGAGAAAAAGTCGGACAGTTTTGTTTTCGCCAGAATTTTACATCATTAATGTTTCCAAAAAGGCTGCATGTCACTGAGCTTACGCTATTATAAGCTTACGTTAATATACAATATGAAAATAGTTTTAATTTAGGATTTGATTTAGGGCTCATTTCAGCTCATTTTATCTCTATTGTTTTACTCAATATCTGGGCTACATGAGCACTTGATTTCTTTTGATTAGGAAAGTGTTATCATGCAACTCCAGTCAATAAATTAATATATAAAAAAATCCATTCGCTTGCTGGAGGTTTCCAGAGACGTGTTGATTAATAGCACATTCATTTTGTCTGCTTAAATTTCACAATTACCGGCCTTTTAGTCCAGTATTTATTATTTCACAGATCTCAGTTTGCATGCCTGGTCCCTAAAGACCCCACTTTATGAGGCTTCTGCATACAACACAGCAATTCCAACAGCCATTAACCGCTGCAGGCAGAGTCAACTGCAGGCTGGATACTGTTTCAGGTGATGATTTCATTGCCTCTATGCTATTTCTATTCATGCTTAGAAAAAGGCTTTGCTTGGACCATAAAGTTATGCCAACCAATATGCAGAACAGCTCTGCGGCAATAAACTGCCCTGTGAAGTTTTAATGATAAAGATTGCAGGTCAGGGCATGTGTTTAAAGTAAAACTCAATGACCTGAACATTTGTTGTAAGGTTTGTGATGTGGATAGAAAGAGGACAGACAGGGTCTTTTCAAAAAGCTAGAAGCTGCCTCGAAGGCTGTCCAAAAGGTAGGTACCTTGGTTATGCTTGGTTTTATATATATATATATATATATATATATATATATATATATATTAAATAACAGAAAATGTGTGTGTACAATGAATATTTATGCTCACTGGAGTACTGCGTCATTCCTCTAGCGTCACCTATATTGAAATCAATTCAATGAGTGAGGTGTCCCATGCACTGCATGTGAGAAGCGCATGAGAAGATTTGAATGGTGGGTGGAGCTGCTACCTATATAGAACATTTTCAAATCGCTGACTTATGGGGCTCCACTATGTAGGCAGCAAGCAGAGAGGCACCTCACTGTTTTTACTGAGTAATGGACAGTAGATCTCCATAGGTGACATTAACTGGTTATTTACTAAGAATGTAAGTCAGATACCAGATGCCTTAATACCTCTGTAACACTAAAAGTTTAGAGCAATATTTATATTATTAGCAATATAAAGAAATATCTGTAAGAGAGTTAAAGACCTATGACAAGTCCTCTGAAACAACAGATCTATGCAAAACGCATGCAAATTAACATCAGGGGGACTCACACAGTTGTTACTGGCACTGTTAACTGGTGGGTGAACTAGTTCTGATTAGCATGTAGCTCATTTGCAGACACCTCATTGTCTAGAATAGGTATCACCACCTTCAGACAACATAAGGACTACTTTGTTAAAAAAAATAATGATAAATGGATGTCTTACTGAGCCTTCATTAAATCTAAAAATGTAGATGCCATTGAGAATAACGAATGTGTCTCCATGGAGAAGCACTCTTTGACAATAGAGGCCTAAAAGAGGGCAAACCGTAGCAGGGGTCAGCTATTTTGGCACTTAATTATCAGAGACCCGGTCTGAGTCCACGTACAGAGGTTCGGTCTAGCAGCCAGCATCATTCTGGTCTCTGGCAGGCTCTTAAGAACTGTCACACAGCGCACAGCAGAGGCTCTCAGACTATGACAGCTGCTCATGAATGATTTAGACATGCCGCTGATGGAGGGGTCTTGTCTTGTTCACACAAGTTGATTATTAATAAAAATCCTCCTGTACAGACATGCCAGTGGGACATGTCCCTGCCTCCAAACAAAAACATATTGCAAGAGTGAATGAAATCCAGTATGGTGGCCAGTTAAAGTGGAGAGATTTGGTAGCGCTGAATAGATTTATACCAGTAAAAAATAAAGTAAGAAAAGTGTCACAGGAATTATGGAATAGTCTCCCATAGCCAGACCTATGACTACGGCATCGAACCAGCCAATCAGATTCGTGCTTTCCAGTTTTGTGTGCTATGAGCATCAGACGAGCAGTCCACGGACTGTGGGCGGTATGTGGGCATGCCGCCTATGGAAGCACAGGAGGACCAATTACAAAAGAATGAAGTAATAAATTATCAATGTTTTAATTTGAAAATTACAATGTGGATAAATATACTAATTTATAAATGGAAAAATAAATAGACACATTTAATTTGAATAAATAAACCAATTGTAAATTGACAATTAAATAGACACATTTAAATGTGTTTATTTAATTCATGTTTTAAAATGTACTTGTACATAGCAATAAAATAGCACATTAATAAGACATTTTTAAATGCACCTTTTAACCTGTTGGTACGCACCCCCCTTTTTGAGCACAAACCATGAAAATGACACACCTGAACTTAACTGGTTGAATTTACTGGAGCCTTTGGAGTATGGACACAGTTGTAGTATCTTTTGAAAGAAGACACTTTGGGCTTTATTCCCCAAGTTTCAGAATTAATATATGTTGTTAATTTTTAAAGTTAGAGAAGCTGAAGTTTTTAGTAATGGATATATTTTGTGCTGAACATGTATTTATACTCTAAAAAAACAATAATAAAAGTGCCAATGTCCTCAAAGCAACAAGTCTAAAGAAGTTACTTTTCAAATTTGAAGATGATCGAACAAAAAATGAGGTTCCTGAAAGCTATTTTTCTCTGTAAAATCGCTGGGTGGAGTACAGAGTAAAATTAAGGCTCCGCCTTTCAAGATGACACTAAATCTGACTGCACTACTTGGCTATTATGAATAAAACTATGCCAGGTTTTAAAAACAGACTTTGGAGACGGCTGGTTTTGTTTATGAGACTCTAATATATAAGATCATATGCAGTTTTACAACATGAATGCTGCTCAGATTGCAGTTTGATGAAGAACGATGACAAAGGATAATTCTTTCAGGCGAGATCTCATGTAAACAATGGAGAATATAACAATATTTCTCAGATTGATCACTTTTATTGACAAAAAGTGCTATTGGATGTTTTTCATTGAACGCTTGACATGGACAATTGACCCAAGTGTGGCGAACTGGATTCATCTGGCGATCACGATTTCATAACAACAAATGGTAAAAGAAGAGGAAAAGTCAAACAATAAAGAAAAGCAATTTAATGAGCTATTTTATTGCTCTATATAAGTACATTTTAAAACATTAATTAAATTAACACATTTAAATGTGTCTATTTATTTGTCAATTTTATAATTTGTTTATTTATTTAAATTTTAGTGTGTCTATTTATTTGTTCAATTATAAATTGGTATATTTATTAACATTTTTATTTTCAAATGAATAGATTGATCATTTATTCCTTCCTTCTTTTGTAAATTGCACTCCTGGGCTTCCATAGCCGCCTGAGGCTGAGATTAACAATGGAATAAAGTCTGAATCAATTAGCAATCTGACATCATTTAAAATTGAATTGTGTGAATTCTGCACCATTAATGTCATAAAATTAATTTGCCCACCATCCCCCAATCTTTCATTGGTCAGACAAACAGATAGCCCCTCCCTAAACTAAAGCCATTAGTTTAATGTTGCTTCGCCAGGATACTCAAACAAAAAGCAACGTTTTAATAGTGCCACAGAGCCACAGTATTTACACTTTTTCAGAGAAATCAACCAAGAAACTATTTGAAATAGTCTCTGCATATTAAGCTGAAATATCAGAAAATATCACCAATGAAAAACACTACACACATCCCCTTTAATGACTTTGTGCTTTCTATGGCATCTTTTAGGATAAGCACGATTATTATGAGTGTTGTAGGTAGAACTGTTTGGCATTTGACATATATCATCTTGTTCTGCAACAGAGCAATAAAATAGATCAGCTCCTAGCATACATTCTCGCAATTTGTCTTGTAAACTCAAAAGAAAGTTAATAAGGAAACAAGAGGAGATATCTCTCTTCCTCCATGCAGGGCCACTGTAGACCTAGGGGACCACAGGGGTCGCATGGTTCTGGGTCGATAGGGCCTCTGATTCCAGAATGTGGTAATGAGAGGAAGTGCAGAAAGCAGCAGTGAGCTTGTTAGTGGACAGCTAACCTAAATTACAGTACAAATGAACTTCCTGCAGTTCTAATTAGGGCTCTGCCGATAGGCAAGCTCTGCTAGCAAGACCTGAACCCTTAATGACAAAGAACATCTAAAAATTTCCAAGTTGCCACAAGTACGCTAAATTTCAATCAATATTTTTGTGGTTGACAGATTTAAAGGAATTGTTGAAATTCTATCATACTTTACTCACCCTATTGCACCCTATTGTTCACCCTATAGTCACCATACACTTTCTTGGCATATTTTTCCATGCAATAAAAGTAAATTGTGACTGGGGCTAACATTCTACCTAACATCTCCTTCTGTGTTCTATAGAGGATAGAAAGTCATACAGGATTGAAACAACATCAGAATGAATACATTATGACAGATTTTCCAATTTTGGGTAACAGAAATCATGACTTTGTTCAACTGTACAATGATGAAAACATTGTACCTGTCACGAATACCACATAAGTCAAACTGTAGCTGACTGTAGCTGCCTAGACGGCCTTGCTGGACCAACATAAGATCCACAGGTTGGTTGTTAACGAGGATGAGCCGGAAACAACCTTGAAAAGCCATTGTGGGATTCAAGCAGCTGGAGTCGTTCTGGGATGCAGGACATCCTGAAATAACAAATGGAAATACACCTGCCTGTAGAGATGGATGTTATAATAAAAACAAAATTCTTTAAAAGTGGTATTGTCACCAACTACATTATATCACTTATATCCTTCCAGTTTATCTTCTATGGCTTCATTTACTTGTGAATAAACATTTATATTTATAAAACATGTTAAAGCTGATGTACAGTTTACCCGAATACTCCCCCAGATAATCATGCCTTAAACTTACACCACTGATTTAATCAATGTTGCAGTGTTATACTGGTCAGGATTCTCAAACAAATAGAGCAATGTTTTTAAAACCACATATACGGTATACAGTATTTACATTTTTCAGGGGAATTAATCTACAAGTGACTTATAGTTGTCACTGCTTATTAAGCTGAAGTGGTAGAAATATTTTAACATTGAAAAACATATACAGCACACTTCACCTTTAAGACAGAGTAGGGTGATAAGCTATATTATCATGATATATTTTTATATAGTTATTATACAAATTTTAAAATGTAATATAAAATAACATATTATGTATTTAAATGCTTTAACTGTTTTTTGCCCAAGGGTGTAATTGATATTTTATTAATAATTAGTTGCAACTGAACCACATTGATTTGAATACTCCATCAAGTTTTCCAGAACATTAATAACTCCTGCTAATCCTCACCGCAGCTGTGACAAATGATCTTTGATTCCTTTCTGTTAATTTTTATGCACTATTTTACCTCCAAAATAGTGTTTGTCTTTTGGTTCCAAGTAATTGTCCAGCTGGATGGTGGATGTAGGCTCATTGTCTAGAGTCATGATGATCTGTAGTCCTCTAATGTTGATGCTCACAGAATGCCACAAACCATCATTCACCCTCTGTCCTGTCAATCAAAAAACACCATGCACTGTTTTAATCAAAATATGGCTACAATTTTTATGAAAACTAAAGACTTTCTTGTGCAACATAATTATTTTTGGAGGAAAAGTTATGTAATTATCACCCCTCTGCAGTTTAAAAAAAAAGTATTTCTTCCATGGAACACAAAAGGAAAGTTTAACTAATTGTAGTTGGTTGCTCTTTTCCATGTAATTAAATTCAAGCCAGTTTTGTGAACCGGAACAACCTATTCAGTGGCAAGATCTGATTTGTTCACTAATCTGACATTGCTACTTCTCCAATGAACTCTCCTAAATGTACCAATAAAAGGTATGGCAGATGTCAAGATTTTATGTGAATAACATAAATGAATAATTTAAATGTCTGTCTGTTCCCCATGTAAAACTTTCTTTTGGCTTTTAACATGGAATACAGTGCATGAGTCATATAGTCCATTTTTATGATACCTTTTGGTGCCTTTTTGAAGCTTGAAACCTCCAGTCACCTTAAATTGTCACTGCATGAACAAAAGCAACTAGATTCTTCAAAACATCTCCCTTTGTTTCACAGTAGAAAGATGGGTAGTCAAATGGGTTTGGAATGACATGAGGGTGATGTCGTTAAGTATATATTCTCTTTGAGGATTGATTTAATTAATTCTGGCCATTACATGTGAAGGGCACCCAAGCTGTGTGTCTACAGTTTCCCCTGTGCCAGCCATCTGTTTGTCATTTGAGCTCAAGCGCTTCACTTCTTCTATCTCAGTAATTACACATTTCTCTATTTTAGTCAAAGATCCTATGTAGTGAGCTAGACCCCCAAAAAATAAATAAATCAGGTAGGATAAAACATCAGCTTTAACACAGTCTGGCCCTGAACAGATGGAGAGCGCCCTTCTTCCCTCTGCAGCGCATTGATTGCTGTCGAACATGAGGTTCCCTTAGCCTAAAATCGCAACTGTCTGTCTGAGACACTAATCTTGTTTAGGCCAGCATGTATGTTTGCCTTGATCTTTTGTCCAGAATGCTGGACAAAAAAATAAAAAAATTATATATATATATATATATATATATATATATATATATAGGTTTACTTTTGTTGGTGGAGAGATAAGCTGTAAGTATAGACTTACACTGAAGAAATTCTGTACTGTTCTGTGTAAGTAATAGAATGTCTTTACATTGGCTGGTTAACTTAACTTAAAAAGAGAGACATTCATACACTTGATCACTATGTGCATATAATTGCTGAAACTGAGCTGAATTTCCAATTAGACTCTTTCAAAGAAGTCATTTTAGATACTAGAGTATGTCATGCCTGAATGAAAGTGACAGCTCTAGCATTTGATTATAGCAAGCATTTTCATGTCTCTTGCTGAAGCTTTATACCTTTTACATTTTCCCTGTTTCATGATAAATTGCTAAGCTCTGCAGAATGAATGATAAAAAGAATAAACACTATATAAATTACATTATTTAGCAACATAAGTGACCAGGTTTATTGAACGATTCTCCCCTTTTTCATTCCATGTTCAGGTGTAAATTTAATTTGGCCACTTTTTTGCCAAAACCTTATTTCAAAAACCTGCATCTCATTCACTAACCACCCACAATCCAGTTTAACCAGTGCTAAATGCATTTAGTGAACATTTTAATTAAATAATTCTCATTCTTTTCAGAGATAACAAACCTCAGTTTCTATTTAATTTAGGCTAATAATATGCCTTATATAATGTGCCTTATTCACAAACTCTGTTGCAATGAACATCATGCTACCTATAATGTTATTTTATTAAAAAAATGTTTATGTACATTTTCTAGTGATAATGGTAGCAGTAATTCATGAAATGATGATTATATGATGGAGAACCGCATAAAAAGCGCAATATGGTACATGGTGCATTTCCAGACAAGTGTAATCGAGCACACTTTCTGCATTTTAAAGAGATGATTAAGGCAATCACAAGGGTAGAACTATAATTTCTGCATCCTCAACAACTGTACCACAGAACCAACCCCAAAAGTTGGGAATTTTAGTGTGTAAATAAACAACGCTATTAGCAGGCACAATTCATTCTTAGTGAGTTTCAAGTTTTTTGTAGTAGAGGGCATCAGACAGGTTCGGTATGAGTGAATCCCAACATTTAAAGGACAAAAACATATTACTAAATTATACATTTACCACCAGGTACCCTCAATGCAACAATCAAAACCATTTTAAGCCTTTGTATTTTTGAGAAAACTGGTGAACTTGCATATACGATTAAGCTACAGATGAGCAGACAGTAATCTCCTCACCAGCTGGCACTTCTGACATCTTCAGAGTTGATGTCTGGTGTGTTAAGTGGAGGCGTCCACTGCTGATCTGCAATATTAGGTACCGAGGCTCCTGAGCAGAGATTAGCGGACTAGACAGTAGCAGGCCATCAGGGTTCCAGGTACGAAACTGCAGGCGCACTGAAGGACCCTCCATGACAGGTGCAGGTGTAGGCAGTGACAGAAAGCTGCTGCTGGAGCTCTGAAATGTGGCGGCCACCAGCTGTGGTTCAGAGCAGGAAAAGGTCACGTTGCCCTGTGAGAGGAGAGAAAAAGCCAAAGCATCACTTTACAAGCTTGCATGAAATGACCACAGGGGACTACAGTCTGAGTACAAATGACCCACTTGCATATCTATTGTTGCTGATGGCGCAAGAGAATGGCCATCATATATTAAAGGTTAATCACTGAACTTATGTAACTGTATATATTGTTTCACTTGTATGACAAATTGCTAGTGATTCATAGATTACTCATTTGTATATCACTTTGTATATAAGTGTCTGATAAATGATTAAATGTAAATGTTAAATGTAAAACATCTGACCATGTTGTCATGATGTCATCTTCCTGCAACTCTAGAGAGATTAGTCACATGCCATTTATGGCTCAGGTTATTGGCTCAAACAAATCTGGCTGCAGAACTGTGTGTCCATGAACAAAAATGGCAGATTTCAAGTCATTAACATCCAAAGGATCAGCCAAGTAGCTGCCATTGAGATGAATGGGAATACTTACAAAAACAGTAGATCTCTCCAGGTACTAAAGATCTCTTAGGGAAAAACTTAGCAGTTTTAAGCCAGGCAGTGAAACGTCTCTGTGGTGAGCAGGACAGAGCCGAGCACGTCTGGGCAGAGCGAGGCCAGTAAGATAAGTGGCAAATTACTTTTACCTGCATGCCACACAGGTCTCGCTTTCCAGCAAGAGGTTGTGGGAGTACTTAAGGAGAAGAGATAGTGGCATATGGGAGAGCGAGATAGACTGTGCAGTGACGTTGTGTGTGCCTACTGAAAAGTTTACCATTTTTAGGTCCCAGGCCAGAGAAACACCCGCCATTTTGGCGATGGGGTATGTGGTGAGCAGGATTGAGCCGAGCGGCGTCTGGGCAGAGCAAGGCAGGGAAAGTAAGTGGCGAATGACTTTCACCTGCGCGCCACACCGCTCTTGCGTTTCAGCGAGGGGCGGCGGGAGTACTTAAGGAGAAGAGATAGCGGCAGACAGGAGAGAGATGTGTGAATCTGTTTGTGTGTATCTGCGTGTCAGTGTGGTGTTGCTGAAAAAACCTTTTGTGTAATTCTGAAAAGTGCAACAATAAGTTTTACAAGCTGGCACCAGCATCCTCCTTTCCACGAACTGTTACAGTCCCAGTTATGTGAAAATTAACCCTGGTTCCCTGAGTGGGAACGAGATGCTACTTAATCACACTGGGACACACCCTGAGTGTCACATGGTCTGGAGCCCTTGTACAATCACAGCAATTTATTGGCTGGTGGCACTTAAGCAACACCAGCCACCAGCCACCAGCCACCAGTCACAGGCTCCACAAAAATGCTTGCTTTGGTGCCATCGAGTCAGATTTTCTGCAGGGAGGCACGAGCCTATGCAGCTGCTAAAGAGTATCGTTCCAACGTCTCAATCCCACTCAGGGAACCAGGGTTACATTTCACGTAAACGAGACGTTCCCTTTCATAGGAACTTGAGCTGCATGATCGCATTGGGAATGATATATTGTAAAGACATTCACTTTCATGGGCAAGGAAGAGGCGAGAAACCGGCTTGTCAACATAAATAATAATTTAATGAAGAACTTAAAACAAACATATAGGACAGCAGACATGTCTGCTGATTAAGCTCTCTCTCTCGATCTCCGTCCGCGAGTGGCCTTTATCCCTCTTGACGGCTCAATTTAGCCTGATACGGGACCGGGCGTGCGCAATCACGTGCCGGTCCCGCCCTCCACCGTGCCACATTTATATATTAACGGCATGTGAACAGTAGCTGCCAACTGTCTATGCCTGTGTGGTAAGCATATAGCGGTGCACAAGTGGGCAAGAGTGTCTGAAATGTGTTTACTCCTGTTCCAACAGAAAGAACCTCGGAAGCAGGAGTCAAACCCTCATCCAGATTATAAAATCTAACAAATGTACATGGAGAGGACTACCCTTCCGCCATACAAATGTCCTCCAAGGATACACCTTTAGCCAAAGCCCATGAGGATGCCATGCTCCTCGTAGAAAGGGTTTGAATACCCAAAGGTAAAGCTAAACTGCACACTTCATAAGCCCTTGAAATTGCATCAGTAAGCCAATGAGACAGTCTTTGCCTGGACAACAAAACACCTCTGTTGCGGTCACCAAAGTACAAAAACAACTGCTCTGACTTATGCCACTGGCTAGGTCGGTCAACATGAACTCATAGTGCCCAAACTGGGCAAAGAATATGCAATCTTTCATGCTCCACCGATGGGGGAGGATATAAAACCAATCAGAGTCCGCCTGAATTGAATTACATAACCATGCTTTATCGTTCAAAGTACCCTAGGTCGAAATGACCTACAGCTGCTGCCAAGCCGACAGATGGGCAGAAAGAGGGATTAATGCATGGCTTTTGCCTGTAGTGCATCTTTTACCCACTAGAAGGAATTCTTTGCTTAATTCTGGCAACTGCCCCAGAACCAACGGCACAGTGAAGGGAAACATTCACTTCTCTACTACTGTGGCATGTAAGGGAATTTTATCATGTTTTTGCCAGTATTGTATTTAGGCATAAATGATGGTCATACTGAAATGTATCTACAGCAGGGATGCTGACAGAATAAACCTTTTCCATGGTGATTGAACAGGGAAAAGGGTATGAACATTGGGGAACATTGTTTATTTGAGAAAACTGGTTCGCCACAATGGTCCCAGCATTCTTTATGAGGGTACAACGTGTGGTGCTGGAGACATAGGCAGAATTTTATCAGGAAATTATAAAAAATGGTCACTCTGAATGTATTTACAGCAGAGAACACAAGATAAACCATCTTCCCTAGCATAGAACTGGGAAGATTGTGCGAGCATTCTTATGGGGGGACAACGTGTGGTTTTTATGTTCACTGTGTGTTTTGTGTACACCTGAGCTCAATGAACATCAAATTCTGTTATGCATATCTCGAGACCCTTGGTCATGGAGACAGAGGCTGAATTTGGGAAACGTTTTTTATTTTATTTTATTTTTTAAGGTTCCCTCCAAGCTGTGGGGGAAAACTGAACCATATTCTGGTTGTCGGATGTTCCAGGCACATACAACGGCAAACTCATTCCAATTACTAAGAGCAAAAAAGGAAAGCAATGGATACATTTATATGGTTAACTTTTGTTCACTGAATGGGGGCTCATCCTTAATTACACAGCAAGCCCATCAGGCTCATGTGTAGACCTTTTTTTATGGAACACTGGGTTATATTACACGTGCACCAAGACCCCTGGAGACAGAGGTCAAACTCAAGCTAAAAATATTCAATGCTCGTTTGCCAATGTAAATTATGGGGGAAACTAAGCTAAATTGGTGTACTAAAAAGCAGGTTAGACGCTAACCAATTCCAGCATATAATGGAGTAAAAACGTGTAGTAAGCAGATAACTAAGAAAACACCCTCATTGACAGAGCATGTCCGATGAGACTCGTGCTTTCGCACAGGGGGAAAGTGACAAACATGAGGAAGAACCCGATGTCTGTTTGCACTTCAAACTTCTCAGACACAAAGCCAAAATCCCAAATGACTCCCGTACAGGGAGCTTCAAATCTGGAGGCCTTGGAACTGGAACAAGTGGGGATAATGCCTCATGGTGAGAAATTGCGAACCTCGAAAGTGCAGCTGTCCCCGTCGGACACTTGAAATATTTGGATAAAAACACATTAATATTGCTCTGAAATTTATGCTGAATAAACAACGTTCTTACGTGTTCGCCACTCAAAAGGGTGGAATAATAATCCTCGCTTCGACATGAGTCGCTGGAACAAACAGGCTTAGACAAAATTGTACACTGAAGAACAGAAAATCTGACTCGATGGCGCAAAGTGAGCACTTTTATGGAGCCCATGACGCAGCTCCCTAGGGGCGTCCCTTAATCGCCACCAGTCAATAAATTGGCATGATTGTACAGTGGCTTCAGACACGTGACACTCAGGGCATGTTCCAATGCGTTTACAAAGCTCGAGTTCCTACGAAAGGGAACCTTTAACATCGAAACTGAAAAAAGGTCATGATAATGAAATGTTGAAAAAGCTGATAGTACAGAACATCATACAGAGAATGTATAATGACTATTGAAATCGAGAGGCTGGGAGCCAGACAGGCTAAACCCACAAGAGCAGCAGGTAACCTAGATAAATGTCACCAACACAGCTCTACAGAGAGTAACAGAAGCACAGAGTGCACATCCACAGGACAGAAGCTCACGTAGGCGTGAAAAGGTTACTGCAGTGTGAGGTGAACACCTCATTGATCCCTGTGCCACAGGGCTGTACAGACACCACATCACTGAACTGATGCCTTTTAAACCTCCTCCCAACCAGACAGTCTTGAGCTATGTAATGTGAACACATGTTTGTATGTTTTTTAATAGCTAGACTGAATACCAGCTCTGAATTGATTCAGTCTGGTTTATCTAGTCATTTTTATTTTGAGAAATAAAAGAGCATGCAGGAATATGTCTTAAAGATTTAAAAGCACAATGATTTTATAACAAGTGTTAGGTGGGTTAACGTGAAACAAAAGCATTATTCGTTCTGTCAAAAGAAACTGGTGAAAAATTCGAAAAAATTATATATGTATATACTGTATATAAAAGCATGACATTCTGCACAGTTTGCCCACACCTTTAATGATTCTTGCTTAGAATTAGCAGAAAAGTTATTTGATATGATCATTGAATTAGACTTCCATTTGAGTGGAAGAATAACAGCATTACAACTACAGAATCTTTCCCAAAATGTGTTAATTACTCACCACACTGTATATCTGAGGCTTGCGCCGTTTTGCCAGGTCGATGACGTTCACTCCATTGTAGTAGAGGTTTTCCAAGCAGCCATGAAAGTTACGTCTAATGAAGGTTCCAGGCTTGCCAGGCAGTGGGATCCCACCAAAGCTTAGCTTTAATAGAGAATGACAAGCCATTAAAACACAAGGCAAAACATTGCATTATTTTCTTCAGAATTGAGTGGTAATGAAAATGTAAATTGCAATACAACATAAAATATCCAAAGTTATCTCTCACTCACAGCCCTAACATTTTTTGACTGATTTAAGGGAAATTTTGGATAAGCCATATGTAAACCCTTATCTGTAGCCCTGAATACATGTACTTTTAATATGAGTTAATCTCCATTTACACCAACATTGATATAAACTAGTTTTCCTTTGCCTATTGGAGTCAGCCTTGTTCAACAACTAAATGTTTCCTTCTCCGTTTTGAACATTGGCTTAAAAATATTTTGGCCCAATTTCTGTTGCAAAGCAACATGCCTCTAGTCATTGGCATTCGTATCTGTCTTACATAATTTGCTTCAGGTCTTGCCACAACATTTCAAAGGGTTAAATGTCGGAACCTGACTTTACTGACTTTTCTAAATGTGAAATTTCCAGTCGTAGATTTTCTTGTGTTTAGGGTCATTGTAATGCTGCTGGAGCTAAATTCTATTAAGCTTCAGCTCACCTATGGACAGTCTGAAAAAGTTCTATAAAATGTATGGATACAGTCCAGGATGTATTTTTACATTAAATGTATGTATCCAGTCCAGCTCTGTTGCAGGGTAGTTCCAAATTATTTTTCTTTTGTTGGAACACAATCCTTTAATTTAGGAAAACATAAAACTTCAAATTTTTTGGCCAAAATTCACATGTACATATCGGTACACAAATCTGTCTGCAGTACTTTCTTCAGAGAGCAATCATGATCACCCAGTTGGCTTTGACACCCTGGTCTCATAGAGTTAAATTACAGCCTACATTTCTGCAAAATGATTTTAATATGACTTGGTGTACGAATAGCAGCAGTTTCTTATCGGAATGGCTTGTATTCACTGTCACACAAATCACAAATAAAATGGCAGATTATCAGTTAATAAACACTTAATTTTTGTCCTGTTTCTCACACAATACTATCTTTTGATAACAAAACAATTTAAAGGGATAGTTCACCCAAAAATGAAAATTCTCTCATCATTTACTCACCCTCATGCCATGTCAGATGTGTATGACTTTTTTTTTTATTTCTGCTTAACTGCTGAACAAAGATTTTTAGAAAAATATCTCAGCTCTGTTGGTCCATGCAATGCAAGTGAATGGTGACCATAATTTTTAAGGTCCAAAAGGCATATAAAGATAGCATAAAAGTAATCACACGACTCCAGTGGTTAAATCTATTTTTTCAGGAGCTATATGATAGGTGTGGTTAAGAAACAGTTCAATATTTAAAGGAATATTCCGGGTTCAATACAAGAGAAATGCTTTCATTCAAAAGCATTTGAGGCATAATGTTGATTACAATAAATAAAAATCAATAAATAATTGAATCGTAGAGATGTTGTGTCGAGTGAATCGACTCTAGGGGTCTTTCTTGAAGGCCTTGGTTACCTCTGAACTTGAGAAAAGGCCAATGAGAATTCGGCAGACATAATTTGCATGTCCCTCTCCTGGACACACGGGTATAAATGGAGGGAAGCGTGCATCTGTTCATTCAGGTTTTGCACTGAGGAGCCGAGAATAAGGTTTGGCCATTGCACTGGCTCAGTTCAGCAAAGTGGCCAGGGGGACACAACATCTCGTTCACTCCATCAGGGAATGGAGGTTACAACAGTAACGTAGACGTTCCCCGTCTGTCGCTCTCTTCAACGGTGTGTTGAGTGAAGTGACACTAGGTGTCCTAGTGTCATGCGTTGAACGTGCGCAGCTGATGTAGGTGTGGGCAGGCAGTTGCGTATCTTAACACTATCATACACATCGGGGAAGGCGGTCTTTTCCAACTCCTATTCTTTCAGGGGGAAAAGACCCCGCGTAGACCACCACATGCCCAGGCTGGGGGGAGGTAAAGAGTGGCGAAATACGTCACATTGGTCTTCAGGCCACACGTGGAAATGGCTCGGTGGTAGATCCTTACATTATATTAAAAACAAATGTAAACTAAAAACTATAACAACCCCGGAGGGGCTGTTTTATTATTACATGTTTTTATACAAATATAAATAAGCAGGCAATAAAGTGTCCATGCAGAAGCATGAAACAGAAGACTGTTTTGCCCTTGGTGCTGATGGAAGTGAAGGTCGGGCTGTGCATTTGTGTGGTGGAAGTGCAGGTCCAGCAGTGTAGGACCAGGTGGTCAATGTCTCAGTGGCAGCCAAGCCATGTCACACCATTCCTTTATCTAGAGGACACCTTGTGCATACATAGAGCAGTGCTGTCCATAATAGGTGAGGTGCACTGCTGCTTTTATGCTTCCTTTATCGTGCTATTAACTTCAGGTAAACCTCATCACGTGCTGCTCTGCTGTAGGTCATGGCTCTAGGGCGGCGATCAAAAGGCCAGGGCAACAATGATATGAGGGGAGGTAGATTCTCTGTCAGAGGAGATTTATCAACTCTAAAGTTTCCCCTCTATGACCAACATAGTATTTTCTTGTGGTCTTGTAACCTAGTACCTCATGGGTATTGACAACTCCCAAATGTGTGCCATGAAGTGCATTTCTAGGCATTTTTCAGCTTCATTCATCAAATAATTTTTGTTTTTGTTTGTTATATAGCCACGTTTCATCAAACACTTGACTAGAATATCTTTGCCTAGTTACAACAAACCCCTTAAGTTAAGAAAACCCATAGTTATAATTGTAAAGTTGTAGTCACACAAGACTTCGTGCTACTTTGACTTTCATTCATAAGCATACAAATGCAGGAGAGTGGAAACTCAAGAATATGTGAATTTGTTTCGTCTTTGGCTGCATCCTAAGTTTCAAGTTTGGTGAACTCTGACCTGTGTATTTGTACAGCAAAAAGACATTTGACCAATAGAGAATCTAAACATCGTGAATTGACCTCTTGGCTCAATACAAAGAAGACAAATTTAAAAATTGCATGGTTTGCAGTTTTGATGGAAAGTGGAGTAGGTAATACTTTGTTGCAGACACTCTTTATCTATTACTAAAAATAATTACCAGGACACATTTTAGATCAAATTCATTTAGAACTACAGACCATTTTAAGGATTGACAAACTTTCTTTCACCATGATACTAGTCCCCCCTTTTAGACTTCCAGTATGCCACCATAAACTGTGTCTCCTGGAATACACCAGACAGAGCCTGCAGACAACTATTTTGTTATCCCAAACTCAAAACAAAGGCTTGGAATTTCCAAAAAAATTAGAGAAGAGAGATTGTCAGAGACCTACCTCATAGTCAACCTCTAGAGAGTCTCCATCACCCTTGGTCCTGAAGTGTTGAGTGTGTCTGTCCAAAGTGAAGTTGACCTGCTTGTTAAAGCGTTCAATCAGAACAGAGTGCCAGTGCAGATCATCCAGGAGACTTCCTAGAGTGACCACCATACGTGCACTGCTGGACTTCACCCTGCTGTCATCTGGAGATTTAGAGATGTTGTGTCATGTGTCTCAAATCATGCTGGGATAACATGGATAATTAGATTGCGCAAAAACTTGTGGTGCCAGCTTAAGAGCATACTGTAATTAAAGTAAAAGGGGGCATACAAAATATTATATAAATTCTTAAATTCATGTTAATTTTGCAATTACATTTTTCATTCAAATTATTATGCTGAAAATACAATTTGCAAATATTTACTTTTATTTAATTAAAAAAAATGCAAAATAGAACACAAGTGGACTATAGAACACAACCATATACGGTATTTTCACAAGCATTTTGTGTGCTTCGCAATGACCATAAAAAAGTAATACAATAACCAATCCAATGTAACTCCAGTTGAATATATCAATATTTTAACCCCTTTTACATGCTTCCACCAGTACTGTAACTCACCCAGGTTTAGATGCAAGGCCAGCCTCCCACGATGTAGCTCCAGAGTGATATAATCACCTCGCTGACCTTCTCCATGCAATAAAACACCCTCTGCCTGTCGACTCTTAAAGCGCAGCGATATAACATCTTTCACGGTGCTCATAGACTTCTGGTTGAATCGGTACAGCAAAGAGCTTCTGCCATCAAAGTCAGCTACATGTGATCCTACAGACACATGAGATTTTAGCTTTTGACAGAAACATCCACTACAGAAATTATCATCTTTGAAATAACTAAAATTGAACACTATATTAATTGTTTAAAATGTTCCATTGTTGTTATTGTTGTTGCTGCCTGCCAAAAGATTTCACATCAGTGCCATGGGTATGACATTTTTTCCACAGTATCCCAGATTCCTGTGGTTGTAAGAAAATGGCTGTTTGTTTCACTCTAAATTGAGATAAGAACATTTAAAATGTAATCAAGAAGGTTTTCAAATTGGGTGAAAGTGAGCCTACCCCTAGATAACTTGAAAACACCTCCACACAACAACTACTTAGGCTATTATTATTGGTAATACTAGGCTACTACTATTAGTAGTAGTAGTAATACTATTATTAGTATTGCTAGGCTATGTTCCACTCAATTTATTTAATCATTACACATTTTTCTTTATTAAGAAACTTTTTTATTAAGCTATCAACATTCCATTTTAAATTCGGTTTCATTTTGATGGTTGTATTTTTTCAAATAATTTCAAACACGTTTGTCTTTCTTTTTAAAACATATTGTGAACACATACTTTGCAACACATTTTTTATCACATTCAAGCAATTGGGAAACTAAACAGAATCCTCCACAGCCAAAAAAACTAAACGCAGTATATTCTCAACAGCCCTATAACCAAAGAGCCAACGAAATCAGACATAGAAAGAGCGCTATTATCTGATCACTGAACAGAAAACCCTCGACGGTTAAATAACTAAACTGGAAACATGTTCATTAACCCTCTGGGGTCGACGGATGCGCCGGCGCGTCCTGCTGGATTTTTTTCGGCATTACAGCGGAAACAACTTAAAATTCTCCATCATTTTGGGGCATACAGATAAGTGTAAGAAATCATTAGAGACTATAAAGGGTCTAATTGTATTTGTGTACACTCACAACAACAACAAACCTTGTTTGAAATCTGTCCTAATAGGCAAGTTTTAGTTACATTTAAATGTTGTTTAAAAGCAGGAATTTAAATTGTATGCTGTATGATATAAATATTATACGTAATTTGATATAAAAATAATATCAATGTTTAGATTATATTTTAACTAGTGTTTATTCTGCCTCATTATCTTCAATGAAGCTTATGATTGCAAATATGTGTTCAGGTATAAATGTGTCAAATGTGATGTAAATATGTCCATATTAGAAAATCAGCATATTATAATGATTTCTGAAGGATCATGTGACACTGAAGACACTGAAGAAAATTCAGCTTTGATAACAAATTGCATTTTACAGTATATTCAAATAGAAAACTATTTACAATATCACTGTTTTTACTGTATTTTGGATCAAATAAATGTAGTCTTGGTGAGCTTTTAAATGGTAGGGTAGGTATAAAATTAAGTAAAGTCTTTATGTAAAGAAAATGTATCGTCAGATTACCTCTTTTAACTTAAAACTTGATCAATAAGTCTCCTCACATTCATTCTCTTTCTGTCACATTCCTCATTGATGGGCCCAGGGGAGGGGACTCTGTCTCCTCAGGTGTGAATTACAATCAATATTCCTCTTCCATATGACCTTTCTAACACTAAAAGTGTCTTACAAAAGTTAAATTACTATATTGTTTATATGGTTTTCACATCATTGTGTAGCAAAAACTCTAGACTACAAGACCCAGTTCTCGAAATCCTTGTGGACAAATGTTTAGTATGTGTTATATGGCCTTATTTCAATGACTTAAAAATGTCGTTTTTCAAAAAGCATGCATAAACTTTATTTTCTCAAAAATACAAACATGTACACACATGTTGCTCACATATTATTGTAGCCCAGTTTGTGCTGAATACAGTGTTATCAATGTTTTTATGCAACTGAAAAAAGCAAAAATGTCCAGGCATGTCAAAACTTCTCCAGGGCCCAAAAGACCCCAGAGGGTTAACAACCACAGGATACTAACGTTATCCCAATTAAATAAGCTATTTTGGAGATTTCTGGCTACTTAAGCCAAATCAACTTTGAAAACATCAACATCAGACTTCAAACAACATCAGCAGGATGGACAGCACTGTTTTGTCACAGTATCAAATGCGTATAAATCACTTCCATATAGGCCTATGTTAAGCAAAAATAAAAGAATAGAAAAGAAAAAAAATCAGATTCGATTTTGCCTCTTCATTTTCATCACCCCTACATCAGAGGGAACAATGAGTGTGACTTTTTGATGTGCACAGGTGTCAATGCGGAGCTGCGCGGTAGAAAGGAATAAACATAAATCATCCTCCACCTGCAGCCTTGATCGATATTTGCTTTTAAGCAGGGTCAAAGTGGAAAACCTGCACTCACATAAGTAAGTGGAGGTGAAGGGGATGAGGACTTTCATAGCCTTTTGAGAGAGGTGGGGAAACACAGTCCAATATGTAAAGCAACGCAATTTGATACTTCAGTCACATTAACAGGGCTAAAAGTCTGGATTACTCTCTTTTGAATTCTTTCAGTTTTCTGTCAAAAAATTCCAGTGGCTTGACCACCAGACTAGAGCTTAGCCTCAATGTGACGCCAGAGCTTACAGGGTTTCATACTATCATTTGCTAGTTCCTATTTGCAAATAACACACTGTTGCAGCGGCACATCATCGGGACCGGTCCACGAAAATACCAACTTTAATCATCAGTATGATTTAGTTGTCATACTGTCCAGAATCTGCCTCATCTCCTGTAGACTTTTGCACTGTTGACACTACAAAGCGATCCAACATGCATATGCATAACATACACTTTAACATGCAAGCTAGCAGGACAGATGTGTACAGACGTGAAATGTTATGATTTATTTTCCCCGCATTGCGCCTCCCCTGTGACACTCTGGCACCCCCCAGGGGAGGCACGCCTCACCAGTTGAAAACCTCTGATCTACAGTATATTGTGCTGAAGCTAAATAAGGGAAGAAAATGCAATGGCAATGAAGGCAGTGTAGAAAATTAGATTAGCTAAACTGCTAAGGTTTATTGCGAATAAACTTTGAAGGCTTTGGCTGACATCACCACCTGCGTAACAACAAAAGATGAAGAATCTTGGATTCAGAAGACATAAAGTTATGTTTTAATATATCCAGATTGCTGCTATCCAGGAAAATAATGGTTGGCCCTGTGAATTTGTTACTAGGCTAATCCCAGAACATGTCAATGGAAAATATTTTTGCTAATTTATAGTATTTGGGTCAGTAAACAATGATTGGCCAAGACCAATGACTCATTTATTTCTTATGGCAAAAGAAAATATGTTGTTGCAAAGCATCCATCTATTCAGATTATACAGTAGTATACTGTATGTCTTGAAAATATGGCAAATCTTAAAAAGCATAAAGGAGACATAGAGAGAAAGAGTTGTTAGATCCATTGTATGATTAAGAGGCACCACTGAAACAAAACACCCCCAAAATGATGAGAAATTCCTGGGTAGAAATGTAACCGCTGACATAGCTAGTTATTAACTAGAATCATCTTGGCTGAGTAGCCAGTTTTTCAACATGAAGCTGCAGACTTACATTCAAGTAAAAAAAAAAAAAAAAACAATATCAGGGAGTGAACAAGAGTTCTATCTGAGCAATTTAGATAATGGAATCTATCATTAAAATGTGTGAAAATGTTGTGCTCACAGGATAAGTGATCAATTGGGCACATCCAGTGCTTCAACTGTTATGGACTAATCTGGTGCCCAAATACCATCACATGTTTTTATGTGATGAAATGCTGCTCATACTGAAATTGAAATTACATACTGCTATTAGGGAATGTAGTTTCACAGTTTTCAGACAAAATGACAAAGAAGATATATGAGGGTTTACTTCAGCATATTTGGTGAAATCCATATAATGAAGATGTAATATGAATATAATGCTATCATATAAATAAAACTCCACCTTTGCCGGTCCCAGATGAGAAAGAAGGAGGGTTGGATGTCAGGTTGGCAACTCATCCCCACAAAACCAACTTGCTATGGAAACAGTAAGAAGATTAACCAATTCTGTTCATCATGGTAGAGGATCAGATCCAAACCATATGATGGTGCCGGAGGAAACCGGTGTCAAGTGCCAGAAGAAGGATATGATATTCTTGGTATGAAACATCTCTCACATCGGAACATGGATTGTGAGGGCTCTATATTCATCTATTCATCCTATACTCGGGACACAAAGAATTGCACAAACATGATGTTGGTCTGGTCCTCGGAAAAAGAGAAGAAAACGCCTTTAAAGCCTGAAAACCTGTCAGCAACCGAACAATTACAGCTCGATTCACCTATGGCCATGCCAAAGCAACCATCATCCAAGTTTATGCACCGACGGAAAGTGCAGAAGACATGGCAAAAGAGGAATTCTACGAGCAACTTCAAGATGTGTTCTATGACATCCAACAAGAAGGCTTGGCAATCACCAGATGGGTGCACCCTCAACGAGATTGACGTTATCTGCATTTGCCAGAAGTGGAGATCATCCTTATGTGACGCAAGGGCTTACAGAGCAGCAGACATTGGATCGGATCATTATCTAGTCAGAGCGGATATCAAGCTTAAACTATAAAATCAAAGGCAGCCCACACCAAAGAAACCGTTCGCAGTGGAGAAACTCATAGAACCTGTCACCACTGACACCTTCACTCTGGAACTGCATAATTAATTCGAACTGCTCAAAGAGTTGTGGAATCTGATAGACAAGAAGAAGATTGTAAAACTGAAGTGGGAACAGGCAAAGAATGCAGAAGAATTAGAAATGATGAGCCAGTGGATTTGGATTGGCTTGTAAAGAAAAGCTGTTGGAGGAACAAGAAGGAACGGTTACAGCACAAGGGAAACAAAGCACAAGAAGCGGCTGACAATAACGACACAAAGACCCTCTATCACATAATAAATGATGGCACAAGAAGCAATTCCAATGTCCCAATCAAGGAAAAGAATGGAAGATAACATCCCCGAATGTACCAACTGGCATGGCATCAGGCTCCTCTCAGTGCCCAGAAAAGCTTTCTGCATAGTCCTAATTCAGCGACTGCGAAAATCCCTCATCCAACTCATGAGGGACGAACAAGACGGATTTCACTATGGAGATTGTGCAGTGAGCAAATGTCGAATACCGTCAACAGCTGGTTATCAACTTCATTGACTTCAAGAAAGCATTTTTCAGCATTCCTCAATAATCCCTTTGGCAAATCCTGCAATTCTACGCCGTACTAGCAGCTTTTATTACCCTATTCAAAGATCTGTATCTGCAATTAAGCTGCTGTGTCAAAACTGAGAATGGTCACATTAAATTCTTTGAGATCACAACCGAGGTCAGACAAGGGTGCATCATGTCCCCTCTTCTCTTCTTTGTTACCATGGACTACGTCATGCAGCGAGCAGGAGCACCCATCAGGGCCGGTATCCACTTGTCTGACCAAGACCGCCTGGGTGACTTATACTTTGCTGATGACATCGCCCTGCTAGAGGAAGACGAGAAGAAGCTGCAAACTGCGACAACTGATCTGGAAGAAGATGCAAGAAAAGTAGGCCTCAGGATAAGAATTGAGAAGTCAAAGATCATACACGTGATGCAGAGGCAGATGTCAAATGCTGCATCGGAAAAGTGGCAGCTGTTTTTCAGAGGATGAAAAATATCTGGTGCCTACCATCCATCTCCTTGAAGATTAAGCTCCACCTGTTTATCTCCATTGTGGTACCGAGAGCGATCTATGCCAGCGAGACCTGGAAGGCATCAAAAATCATCAACAAAAAGCTTGATGTCTTCCAGCAAAGGTGCTTACACCGAATCCTCAAATCCAATATTATGAGCATATCACCAAAGAAGAGTTGCTCCAAAGGAGTGACACGTGCAAGCCCGAAGGAGACTCCGATGGGCTGGCCACGTTCTTTGAATAGAAAACCATTGGATACTCAAGATCGCAATGATATGGGTACCACCAGGCATGAAATGTCATTGAGGGTGTCCCTGAAACATGTGGAGAAGAAAGTTTATCCAAGACCTGAAGACACTAAACACCACATGGGATGATGGCGAGACCATGGCCAGAGACCGAAAACGCTGTAGAAAACTTACTGCCTGATATGCTACTTAGCAAGGGAGGATCCAAGTCTAAGTCATGTAAACAATATGAGGTTAGCAACTGGCAGCAATAGAGGAATTATAGCAGTACTGTATGTGCTTCACTACAGAAAACCAGCTCTTTTCTGGGAGTAAAAAAAAATCCTCCTTGTACATGGAAAATATGTTAGATACTCATAGAAAATATTAGATGTTAGAGAATAATAAAACATATGAATGAAGTTTGCCTTGAACTAAAAAAAGACTTAATATCTAAAGGAAACCTTTCTCTATGACTTAATTCCTTATTACATAACATTTAGATCTGGTCATGTAATTTGATTGGACAAATGATGTCCAACAGCACTGGAAAACTTCACTGTTTATATTACTCCTTGTGGAGTGGGGGGGGCGGGGCCGGGCTGGAGTGTTGCATGCCCGGTCCCCAATCGGCCTGATGGGGTGCGCGAGGGATAAAGGCGGCCGGTGACGACGGTTCGAGAGAGAGAGCTCCATCATGGACATGTCCGTTGTGTGTTTGTTTATGCTTTTGTTTAAGTTTTCATTAAAATATTATTTATATTGACAAGCCGGTTCTCGCCTCCTCCTTGCCCATCCTAACCCCGTGTTACACTCCTGTTCCTGACAGGCTCTCTAGTATATGCGTTGATCGGGCGACACACAATCGGTTGAACCTTCTTTGGCTTCTTTTGGAACTGTTTACATTGGCAATTCACAAATGAACATGCCAAATTGTCTCTAAAATGTCTATTGTTATGAAACTGCAATATCATACCTTTTGTTTAAATAAATGTCAGCACGGCAGTGATATACCAGTGGCCATGTGCCTACGGATAAATCACAGCCATGCTGATAATTAGTACAACAGCACTGTTGCTTGTGTGATATTACTTAATTAAACAAGCATGCCCAGAGTTCCAAGACAGATGTTTAAGCACTTCTTTCTTGACGGCCTATTAATTATATTACTCTTCAATGAGTTGAGGACTTTGTTGAGGACTTTTTGATTGGCCAAAAC
Source organism: Moxostoma hubbsi (assembly GCA_032164185.1). Lineage (NCBI taxonomy): Eukaryota > Metazoa > Chordata > Actinopteri > Cypriniformes > Catostomidae > Moxostoma > Moxostoma hubbsi. The sequence goes on from JAVLUX010000047.1 coordinate 4,172,571, forward strand.
AGTTAAATTATTCTCTGGAGCAAAAGTTGTTATCCTCTTTCTCAAGCATGCTTGCACAGTTTTGCAGAATTCTCTTTATCTGTGTTTCAGCTCTTTCTATAGAGAGAATAGAATTAAAATAATTTTTCAAATGAATACCTCCTTTTTTCAGATTTGTAAAGCAGAGCAGAAAGACTTACATAGATGTCAACACTGATTAAAATGATCTATTTTTGCTATTAAGCAACTGCTCCATTTGGTCAAATAAGGAAACTGCTAGCTTTGAGATACATTGTCTCACCATAGTCATTTTGCAGTCGCAGATAATGACACTTATCGATAATTGCACCATTTGTAGGTTCAGCTTGAGTTCACAGCTGTTACAGCAGTTGGCTGATTAGCATTAGTATTTTGCCCATTATGTGATATGTGGCTCAAATTAATCTGTGTTGCTAGATGCAATCACCACACTACCAGCAATAGCCATATACTCATGTCTGCTTAAAAATCAACACGTTCTCAATCCCAAGGTGTCAAAGACTGACGCTTGTGCAAGAGCCCAAGACCAAGGCCTATAGTGCCGCTGGACAGGCCGCCTCCACCCTGCCCCTCCTGCAAGTCCACCAGGCCAAGGCGTTAAAAGATCTGCACCTGGGTAATCCTGATCCTGATATGCTGCAGGAACTGCGCTCGGTGACCGACTTCCCCCTCCGGGCCACACAGGTCACAGCGCTCACACTCGGACAGGCGATGGCCACCTTCTTGGTCCAGGAACACCACCTGTGGCTGAATCTTGTCGCGATAAGGGACTTCCTCAACGCCCCCATCTCCAAGATAGGCCTATTCGGTGAGACCATTGAGGACTTTGCCCAGCAGTTCTCGCGGTGAAGAAACAGACGGAGGCCATTCTACACATCTTGCCCCGCCATGGCTCAAGATTCCGCATCCTGTCTGCTTGCTGAGGGCGTCCCCCTGCGGCGGTACACCGTGCACTGGCAGTCGGGCCCCCATGAATGCGGACCTCCCTCCTTCACGTGCCCAACTGCACCACACTCGCACCCCAGGCCAGCAGGTGGTGATGAGTCTAAAGGTCGTCGCTACAGAACCTCCTCCTCAGTCGCCTATCTGCCCCAGGCCGGGTACGCAGAGCATGGTAAGTGCTTCGAGCCTCTCCTCAGCACACCCATCTCGGGATGAAGCAACACTCCCCGACGTGATATCGCCTGCTCCCCCCCCACCCTGAGACCTTACCTCTAGGTACATCACACGTGATCGTCCCCTTAGTGCCCCTCTCCCGGATCTTGGATGCATGGCTTACACTTTCCAACCCGTTGCGGTGGCTGGCCAGGACTATCCGACACGGCTACATGATTCAGTTCACTAGTTTCCCACCCCACTTCAGCTGCGTCCGCTTCACCTCGGTGCTGTATGAAAATGCCTCCACACTGCATGCAGAGAACTTCTGCTCAAGGACGCGATAGAGCCTTTCCCGCCAGCCGAGATGGAGAAGGGATTCTACAGCCCTTACTTTATCATACCCAAGAAAGTTGGACCTGTGAGTTTAAAACCGGGCCTTACTTGACTCCCGTTCAAGATGCTAATGCAGAGACGTATTCTGACATGCATCTGGCATCATGATTGGTTCGCGGCGCTAGACCTGAAAGACGCATACTTTCACATCTCAATATTACCCCATCACAGACCCTTTCTACAGTTCACTTTTGATGGCCAGGCGTACCAGTACAAAGTCCTCCCTTTCGGCCTGTCCTTGTCCCCTCGCGGCTTCACGAAATTAGTAGAGTCTGCCCTTGCCCCATTAAGGGAATCTGGATGACTGGCTAATTCTAGCCCCCTCTCGACACGCATTGTGTGCGCACAGATATCTGGTGCTCGTGCACCTCAGCCGACTAGGGCTTCAGGTCTATTGGGAAAAGAGCAAGCTTCTCCCGGTTCCGTGCCTCATGAACAAGAGCACCTAGTCGGTTATGACATGTCTGTAGGGGTTCAGACAGAAAACTGTGGACCCACTGAAATTATTTCAGAGGCTCCTGGGGCATCGGCGGTGGCCACACTGCTCGGGTTGATGCCTATGAGACTGCTCCAGAACTGGCTCCGGACTTGAGTCCTGAGATGGGCATGGCACTGTGGGACATATTGCATGGCCATCACAGCGATCTGTCACCACCTCTTCAGCCCTTGGAACAACCTTGCATTCCTTTGGGCAGGGGTTCCCCTAGAGCAGGTCTCCAGGTGCATCGCGGTAACAACCGATGCCTCCAAGACGGACTGGGGCACTATATGCAATGGGCATGCAGCCGCCAGCCCCTGGACAGTCCCCCGGCTGCAATGGGACATCAACTGCCTCGAGATGTTGACAGTACTGCTCTCCCTATGGAGGTTCCAACCATTGATCCATAGCAAGCACGTGTTAGTTCGAAAAGACAACACGGCATCGGTGGCTTATATCAACCGCCAAGGTGGTCTACGCTCCCCTCGCATGTTACATATCGCCCGCTGTCTCCTCCTCTGGAGTCAACAGCACCTCAAATCATTAAGAGCCACTCACATCCCGGGTGATCTCAACACCACAGCGGATGCACTGTCAGGTCTCTCAGAAGGGAGAGTGGAGAATCCACCCTCAGGTGGTCCAGCTGATCTGGAGTCGATACGGGCAGGCACAGGTAGACCTGTTCACCTCCCCGGAATCCTCACATTGCCTGCTCTGGTACGCCTTCACCGAGGCCCCCCTCAGTATAAACGTGCTGGCACACAGCTGGCCACCTGGACTGCGCAAGTATGCATTCCCCCAATGAGCCTGCTTGCACAGACCCTGTGCTAGGTCAGGGAGTACAAGGAGCAGGTAATTCTAGTGGCTCCCTTTTGGCCCACTCAGACTTGGTTGTCAGACCTCACGCTCCTCGGGTCATCCCCTACCTGGCAAGGAAGGACCTTCTTTCCCTGGGACAGGGCACCATCTGGCCCCCGTGACCAGACCAGATGTCTGGCCCCTGGACGGGACGCGGAAGACCTCAGTGGCCTAACCCCTGCCGTGTTAGACACCATCACTCAGGCTAGGGCCCTCTCTACGAGGCGCCTGTATGCCTTGAAGTGGCGTCTGTTTGCTGAGTGGTGTTCTTCTTGACATGAAGACCACCAGAGGTGCGTATTCTGTTCAGTGCTTTCCTTTCTGCAGGAGAGGTTGGTTTCCTTCGAGCCATTAGAGTCAGTTGAGCTTAAGGCGCTCTCTTTGAAGACTGCCCTCTTAACGGCGCTCACCTCCATCAAGAGGGTTGGGGACCTGCAAGCGCTCTCTGCCAGCGAGTTCAGTCCGGGCTACTCTCACATGATCCTGAGACTCCAACCTTGCTATGTGCCCAAGGTTCCCATGACCCCTTTCAGGGACCAAGTGGTGAACCTGCAAGCACTGCCCCAGGAGAAAGCAGACACAGCCTTAGCATTGCTGTGTCCGATGCACACTTTACGCATCTATTTGGATCGCACACAGAGCTATAGGATCTCTGAGCAGCCCTTTTTTCTGCTTTGTGGGACAGCAGAAAGGAAGCGCTGACTACAAGCTGAGGATCACCCACTGGATCATCGATGCCATAGCTGTCGCCAACCAGGCTCAGAATGTACTGCCCCATGCAGGCCTACAGGCCCATTCCACCAGGGATGTGGCACCTCTCTGGCTGACATTTGCAGAACATAGGGCTGGGCTACACCAAATACCTTCGCGAGGTTCTACAATCTCTGGGGCTGATTGGTTTCGTCCAGTGTCTTTGCAGAAACGAACAGATAAACCGGGTCAACCGGCTGGGTATAAATAAAAATGCACTCATAAAAATGTCCAACAATATTTATATTTATATTTTAAGAAGATGTGAATGGTCTTTGCCCAAGCAAAACTAGTTTTATGGTGATTGCTAAAGTGTTATATTTGCTTTGTAGCACAATTTATACTACAGTATGTGGTAAATAACCTTGCCTAGGGCATGCTATGCAGTTATCAAGGTGATCTCTTTTGTGTGTTTAAGTGCATTACTACAGTATGTGTCAGGTTGTTGCTATGCTGTTAAGTTGTTTTAACTGTGTTTCAGCACATTGCTATGCAGTTGCCAATGTGTTCTTGGTGGTTGCTTATTGGCCCCATAATCCAATAAAATAATCATTCTGATTTTACTTGAATGCGCCATTAAAGGGATGGTTTGTTTAAATATGAAATTTCGCTCATAATTTCCTCACCCTCATTCGATCCAAGATGTGTATGATTTAAAAAAAAATCTGCAGGACACAAACAAAAAAAGATTTAGTGAAGAATATTACTGTTATGCAGGTCAATTCAATGTAAGTGAATGGTGGCCAGACCTTTAAATCTCCAAATAGCACATACATGCAGCATAAGAGTAATCCTTAAGACTCTAGTTGTTTCATCACTGTCTTCTGAATGGATCAAATTGGTTTTTGAGTGAGAATAGACCAAAATATTACTTTGACATAAGCAGTCTTCTTGGCAATCAGGATTTCAAGCTCGATTACTCTTCCTATAGTATGAGGGTGAGTAAATGATGAGCACCAACAATCAAATAAGTTGCCATGGGTTTAATGAACTGTTCCGTAATTTATTAAATTTACCTGTACTTTTATTACTTAAGTACTTTAATATCAGTTTCTTTAATACTTTTACTTAAGTAATTTTCTCATGAGCTACTTTAACTTTTACTTGAGTCAATTTCCATGAAGGTAACTTCACTTTTTCACTTTTAAGTATGAAAAATGGATACATTATACAACACTGTTTAGCTCTCAATCATGGTATGATATGAAAATTAGTTGCATACTATGAAAAAAAAAAAAAAAAGAAAGATCTGAACTCCAACTAAAACTGAGAGATATTGCATAAATGAAAAGTATAATAAAAATATAATTTATAATTTTTTTACTTATTCATTTACTCTTTGATGTGGAGAATAACTTAAATTTTTCCTCTGTTTTTATCTCTGGAATGGGTCGCAAATTACCTGAACATCACAGGAGGGTTAATCAATTTTTTTTGCAAAAAAAAAAAGGAAATCTATTGGCAAGGCAGAAAATTTGTCTATCACAAAAATTGGCTGCTTTTGTCTCACAGAGTAAAATGCCACTTGAGAACTGGTAATCTGTAATATTATATATTAAACAGTACATACCTAACAAAACTGTCACTTACTGTATGCACAGCCATACACATCCACCCTGAGGCCCACCCTACCACTGGGGCTCCACTCCAAAGGAATGAACCGGAGGAACCGGGTTCTAATAGACTGGTTGAGTTTATGGAGGACCACACTGTCTGAATTCACATTACCCATGATCTTCTGAGAACAGACAAAAGAGAGAGAGAGAGAGAGAGAGAATAGACATTTTATAAATGGTTTATAATAGTTAATAATGTGCTAGTTAATCAGATGTTTTTTTTTTACAGATACAATATTTAAGTATATGGAACATTAATTATGACAACACTGATCTTGTTGAATCCAAAGGCCTCAACAGTTTATGTAAATGTCAACTTATTTTCATCTGCTAATGCACATAATTTCACAGTAATGTGTGTCTGACTCACTCCGCAATTGAGATTTGTGTTAAACACAAGAACAGATGACCAAAACACCACATTGTAATGGATGAATCACAAAGGGAAAATTTAAACTTTCTTCAAAGACAGACTTTTCCATGTCCCTTTGAGATAGAGATAAATAACATCTGAGTAATATAGCAAAAGTACAATATCATCACCTTCCCTGGTGACTTACTAGTAGACCACAAACACTGTTAAGATGCCAGTATGAAGTCTGTCACTCACTCAAAGTTGTGTCAATGTAGTGAGAAAAGGCCAATGGGAATTGGCGAGTGGAATTTGCATGCCACTCCCACAGACATACGGGTATAAAAGGAGCTGGCCTGCCACCACTCATTCAGATTTTTTCTTCGGAGCTAAGTGGTTGTGATCAGCGAGGTGAATTACTCTGCCATTCCATTCATCTCTGAGAGCAGTGAGCTGTTGGATTTATGGCGCATTACAGCAGTTTCTCCCCCTCTTGCATCGGCATTGCACAGAGAATGCCCCTGGGTGCTTCAGCAGAAAAAAAAGAGCGTTCTTCCTACGAAGTATATATTTCCTTTTAAAAGAGTGGCACTTATGAAGCATCTTTTTCAAGATGCCTTTTCGTATGTTTATTAATCCTGGTTGCGGTCACTATCCCTCCGATTCTGACAGCTATGATCACTGTCTCTCTTGCTTGGGCACGTCCCATGTGGAGACATAATTCGTGGATGGTTCATGTCCACATTGTGAAAAAATGACCATGGCAACATTGCGATTACGGCTCTCCTACATCATAGGGAATGCCATCCCAGCAGCTACCCAACTCGGACCTTCTACCTACGGGTATGAGGCCGCGAATGTTAGCACTGGGGCGATTTGGGGACCTCAATGGGAGCTTTTCTGCCGGGAAAGCCCCCACAGACCTCCCATTCCCCAGCATGCTCATGTGCCCCCTTTCGAGTTCTGGAAAGAGACCACGGCTCTTATCAGGGCATGTTCGCAATCTCATTCAGAGCTCGAGAAGAGGATGAGCTGTCGATAGCATCAGAGAGCAGGCTCGTCCAGTCTGACTCGGAGGACTCGGCTGGGCTCCCACCCTCAGATGCGGTAGCCCAGTCGCAGGCTGACGTGGAGCTGGTGGACATGCTTGCCCGGATAGCTGTGAGCGTCGGGCTGGAGTGGAACCCTCTGCTCCCCCTGAACCCTCACGGCTTGATGATTGGTTCCTGGGCCCAGAGCACAGCTCACGGCCACACCCATCCGGTACCTTTCTTCCCAGAGGTGCATGATGAGCTCACGCAATCGTGGCGGGCACTTTATACTGCCCGAACCTGGTTTGTGGGCTCCTCCACTCTCAAAACCTTTGATGGTGAGGCGGCCATGGGGTACTCAGAGATTCCCCATGTAGATCAGGCGGTTGCGGTGCACTTGTGCCCACAAAGTGCTGCCACCTGGCGGAGCCGCATGAGGCTCCTGTTCAGGGCATGTAAGATTATGTCATCTCTGTTGGCTAAGGCCTGCGATGCTGCTGGACAGGCTTCCTCCGCCCTGCACGCCATGCCTCTCCTGCAAGTGCACCAAGACAAGGCGCTCAAAGAACTGCACAAGAGTAGTCCTGATCCGGAATTGTTGCAGGAGCTGCGCTTGGCAACCGATCTTGCCCTCAGGCAGGCAATGTCCACTCTGGTGGTCCAGGAGCTCCACCTTTGTGTCAACCTGGTCGAGTCAAGGGAGGCTGACAAGGTATGATTCCTTGACACCCCCAACTCCCAGGTTGGCCTATTCTACCAGGGGCCATGGCTTGCACTCCCCAACCTGACTCAGCTACACAATTATGTTTGCCAGGCACCCGCCCGCAACTTGTTGCTCCAAAAATAATCGCACCGCTCTACTCTAACGGCAAGACCGGTGGGCGGGTCAAAGCAGAGTCAACTATAAAGTAGTCGTTGATCTGTTTATGCAGAGACTGGCCTGTGCTGATGTAATACCTCACTGTGATGTATTAGTGAGGAAAAAGTAGAGAACAAGTTGTTTTGGCACCTTGGCATCAATAAAGCCTTTTTTGGACTAACTTAGAAGTTTTCGGTTTTGAAACTTACAGTATGTTTTTATATTGCTGTGAACTCTTATATGTCAAGATATCATGGTAAGTTTGATTTTCCAATGCATGACCCCTTTAAAGCCACTGCATTGTTTTGCTTGTACACAGACTTTAGAGAAATACATATTGTGGTTTCCGAAAGTATTAAGGGTAACACAATTGAAGATAAGCGAGCTCACGGCATTGGAGTTTTGTGGAAGATGTACTTCAGAGATTCCCTTAAGGAGCCAAGTTATCATGGTGTGTGGAAATTAATTTTAAGTGCATCATCTTACTTGAAGGAAGTATTGACTCTGCCTGTAGTATGTGGTTTAATCAGATATTATCCAGTTTTTAAGCTGCAGGACAGAATTACATTATTTGACTTTATTCTGCTGATTTTATCTCTATCTTTGCAAAGATACAGTGTTAATCTCATTTTTTTTATTTTGCAGAAAAATAAACAGTTTTGAGATTTATATATTTTATGTTGTACAACAGTTAGTTACAGTCCTCTGACCTGACAGGATAAGTTGCATTCCAAGGGTGCTGATATTTAGTATAACAGCACTGACACACTATATAGTTTTATCACTCTGCTTGTCTTCTGCCACTAGAGACTGCCATCTGCTTGTTGATAAGTGACACATAACGGTTGATCCTGCTTTGGCTTTCTTCAGAATGATTTTGTTAATGGAGAAAACATAAGACAAAATAACTAGCAAGTTAAATGTAAGTTTCTAATAAGTATGTTACTCATAAACTTCTGCTAAATTAACTCGGAATAGACTTGCTTGAGTGATATTGCTTACTTATGAAATATATTTTGTCTACAGTGGTTTAAATTGTTTCCATTTCTTAAACTCTTCAGTATGAGAACATTTGTTATTACATCATCAGCTCTCATGCATGCACACAATGACGACAACATCCTGTCCCAGACTATGCCTTCTCTGTCTTTTTCCACCTCTGAGAGGAAAAAAAAACAACAACAATACGTCCATCAGTTACATATCAGCTCACCTCGGCTCAAGGGCAAAGAAGAGCTCCCGTCGGATCTGGGGAGATGCCCGGTTACAGGCTACCCACGTAAACAGCTCCTCTCTACACTTCATTAACTCCTGTATCGACTCCTGCTACACCTCCTCCTCTGTCATTAAACCCCTATGCTCTGCTGACGTTATGATGAACCCTCCACAGACCATTTCATCATCCCTCTTATGTGTGCAACTGTTATTTCCTTCTGTGATTCACCATACACAACTCCCCTAAAACCAGTGTGAAGAAGCCAGCACAAGGTAAGCTAAATTGGGTGGTTTGGTATTTGTTATCTGGCAGGAAACATTTGACAGTGCTTGCTATGTCTTTAATGAAATGTTGAAGCCATTGTACTGTAAATAAAAAAAATGTAATTCCTAAAAACTGTTTTTGTCTTGTTTCCCAACAGAACAAGATACATCAACATTCAAAGCAAATTTTCAAAATTGTGTAAGATATTAAAACTTGATATAACAGTATATCTTGAATAAAAATAAAATAAAAAATTCTATAAACCTCCCTACATTTTCTTGAATGAAAAAAAAAAAAAACTCCTAATGTGGTAAGAAATATAAACTTAATTCAAGATACATTCTATGCAAATAGGTTTTATTTTGTTATTAGTTCCTATAACACGATTGCTGCCTAAGTAAATTAATCCTGTTTAAAAGATGTTTAGATATATTTACTGGAAAACAGTGGTTTCCACTAACCCACTCTAAACATGAATTACACTCCCTCTCTGGAGAAACACAGACTCGAGAGTGTCAAAAATAGAGAACACCTCTGTGCCTCTGTGACCGTGTTTAAACGAGAGTTAAGACATGAAAATTGTCCCCAGACATCAGACAAGTAGCCTCTTCCTTTCTCTGCTTTTCCCTCCCTGTCTCTAATGTGTATTGCAGTACTGCACTAGGAAACATCATAAATATATTATTTATTCTTGTTCAGCGAAGCTGAAAACAGACAAAATATCTATCCGAAGGCAAGATAAGTGACTATTCCATTATCATCTGAGAGCCATAGGCGTGTCACTGGGATGTATATAGTGAACTGAGTGAGAAAATCTGAGGTGATTTTTAGCACAGTTCTACTATAGTGAACATCAGGACAAGATGGCATTGGAGGGGCCTCTGCCAGACACCTCTTGTGGGGCAGTGAGGAAGGCCCTGGTCAACTGGCCATACCTTTCTCCAGCCTGAATGGTGGGAGACATAACAGTAACACCACATTCTGTGTCTCCCGTCTAGAGAGACACAAACAGAATATAACAATTCAAGTTCTGACTCAAGAGTCCGGCAAGCAAGGGGTCGGTAACAGAGAAACTCCAAGGGTCTGCGTCATGGCTTCACAAAGAGAGAGAGAGACAGAGAGACAGAGAGAGAGAGAGAGTAACAGATCATCCAACATTCTGTGTCTCCATCCAAGTACCAAGTCTCACTTCAAGACACTATTACAATGCCAGGTTTGGAGTACCCATACCAGGGAGATAACTACAGAAATACCAGCGACAAGGTTACGCTCGGGCGAGCATCTGGGTCTTCCAGATTAATAAACTTTTGCTGACCAAAGGGCTGCATCTGTGCATTCCAGATTGTAAGAACCCTCTCAGTGCTTTCAGGAGATCAGTATCCCTCAGCTTTTGTGTCCAAGGCTGTTTAAACAGGATCCAGCTCCTTTTCCACTGTAACGTGGCCCCCAAACCACCAGTGAAATACTTCTATCAAACTTCTTTTCAAGAGATCTTGGCATTAGTGTATAATATCAGATTATGATTTTCTAATGTTCTTTATATTGCATAACCTGTGTATCAAATGTCTATCAAATAATCTCTGAGTTTTAAATTTAGATAGAATTAAGGTCTTTACCTTATTAATGAACAGAAACAACAACTTATCTTTCTATAATATAAGCCATTGTATTTGTCCTTTCATCTTATGCACTTTACTTACCTATTCATTTATATCATCCTTAGTAGTTGTTTGTAAAGGAATTTAGATGGGCAAGGAGGAGGCGAGAACCGGCATTACAATATAAATAATAGTTTCATGAGAAACTAAAACAAAAGACAAAACACACACATGACGGACATGTCCGTAAACGATCTCTCTCTCCCGCACCATCCTCCGCAGTCGGCCTTTATCCCTCTCAGAGGCTTGATTAGCCTAATAAGGGACTGGGTGTGTAGACTCATGACCCGGACCTCCCCACCGCCCTGCCACATTGTTGTTTTTTTGTAAATCTTTTGTAAATATAATTCATTTTATTACAACTGTGTCTTCCTTGTATTGATAACACTAAGGCTTCTAAAGGTTAAAGGCTGAATCTCATAAATCCTTCAGATTATTCAGATGACCAAAATCCCTCCAATTTACATATTTATAATTTATTGATGGTTCATTTGGATATTTTTTATACTGTGAAGGTGAAATTCCTCACACACCTTAAGTTATTTCAATTGGTGCCAGTGTGCTAATCACTACACTACTAAATACACTATATACTTCCTAGGAAACAAAGAACGAATGGGTATGCCATCATTTAGAACAAAATCTAGCCAAAAATATATATATTTTTTAATTTGATTTGGTGGTTCATAACAGTTTATCTGGACGAACTTTTAGGAAAAATTGTTACTGGCTGCTAAACATCTTCTTACTGCCATTGGTCCAGATCATCAGTAGGTATGACCTGGAGCTTCACATACATTGAGGCAGGCAGCTAATTCTGTTTATGTTGTTGAGTCAGTCAAGATATGTCAACATCAATTTCCTTGGGCAAGACACTGTACCCCAAGTTACTCCCAATGGCAGGCTAGCACCTTGCATGGCAGCTCTGCCACCATTGGTGTATGAGTGTGTGTGTGTGTGTGAATTGGTGATTAGGACACAGTGTAAAGCGCTTTGATAACCTCTAAGGTTAAAAAAAGCGCTTTATAAGTGCAGACCATTTAAGATTCTGATTCTGGTCTGCTAAGACTAAATGAGTTGCAGACTTTTACATGAATTATAATCTATGGAACACAAATGGACCATCAGGCTCCCGCTTACAGCAATCCAATCTAACGAAACGATGGCCGTTCTCATTGATTACTGCTAAAGTCTACATTTAATGTGAAACCAGAGAGGTATGGAGGAGAGAAAGAGGGAGAGAACGAAAAGAGCATTGCATGATTTAGATAGCCTTTGTCAACACTTATGTAATGAGCACCTGAGAACCAAATTAAGCCAAAATGATAAGCAAAAATATGATGCAGTAGATATGAAGTATGTCAACCTCAAGCTATCAAGTATATATATTTTATCCTTCAGCAAATATATAAAGCAATATCCTCACATATAAGTGATCGACAGAGAGAATGAGCCATGTTTTGTGTAGCCTTTAGATGAGTAAAATGAAAGATAATATGATCAACATGAATTAGATGAGAAATATTAAAAAAATAGAATTGTATCAATGCTTCTCACTATTCGCTATTCAATCAACAACAACATTCTCACTATTCAAATCTAACAACAGTTTTGCTGCCACAGGATTAAACATTTATAGTCTTTGATCCAATTATCTGCCTTTAAATAAACTATAAATAAAACTGCCTTTATTTTGCGTTTTGCTGTTCTTTAACACAGGTTTGAGAATTTCAAAAAAGCGTGACATTATGACCTAATGTGTGTAAACAGAATCAAAGTGTCAGTAAAACACATTCTCAAGAGCACATTATTCAAAACATTACAAGGGAAAACTATGCATGTTTGAATACAGGGACAAAAGGTCTTCCTGCAATCACAGCATTGCTTGAAATTTAAATAACAATTCATAGAAAGGTATTCTTGGTGTCATGAGATCAGATCATCAGATAGAACTGTCGGTTTTAACATCTGTAACACTAGTTCCCATCCTCCAGTTCAATTCCTGTATAGAGAGCATGTCTTCACTTTTAAAATCCTCAGAGTAACCTTCTCACATCCAACAGACACTACTGCAGTTTACACACACACTCAGACACACGCACACCACCTGCAAGAAAAAAATTACAAAGGCAGACATGAATACATCTCTGTAGCTAAAAGCCCTATGGGCTATAAGACAAAAGAAATGACCGTTGCGAGGCCCCCACATAGCTTTTGTAGTCAGCAATTTTTGTCAACGTAGGCGAATCCTGTTTCCCCGCCAGGAGAGAATGGCAATAAAAGACGAGAAAAGATGAAGGCAAAAAATGAAATGTGTCAGAGAAACTAGTACATACTCAATACATCTCCACAGCTATTTCTGCTCATATAATGCTAGTCTGTCTTGAGTTGTTTGCAGTTCACTGGGGCTGCACTACTAAAAAGTAAGATGACACGAGCTTTTGTTCCCTCTCAAAAGTTTAAAGTAGTGTTGGTTTACTATGTTTACATTACATAGTAAACCAAAAATGGACACTTGACTAATTAATGATTTACTGCTTAATGTGCATTCTATAGTGACAAAATATGCAATATTATTGGTAAATGCACTTATTTGTGTAACACAATAATATCATAATTATTATTATATTATTATTAATAGTTTCTTTCCATTTTTAAATTATTTTTTTTTAAATACATATATATATTTTAAAACAGTTGATGGTGCCACTATCTGTAGAACTTGGTGGCACTGGTGCCACTGTTCTCCAACAGTATGTTAGTCTGGAGCCCTGAACAGGATCCTTGCTTGTGTGCTATTACTAAAACAGTGTTTCCCAACCTTTTTTCTGCTACAGCACGACTTTTTACGACTAAAAATATTCTACGGCACACCACTATCCCGCATAGACTAACCAGCATCAATATTTTTCCTTTTCAAGAATTTCATGTTCATGTTTTCTGTCCGTCATGCTAGCATGTTTACTTGTAATGTTTGAAATTCTGTTTGAAATTCACTGCATAGACTTCAATGTATTCTGCAGCGCTGATGCGAGTCACGTGAAACACCCTTAACGTGAATAAATATCACTCTTGCACATTAATCATTGCTCTTCACAATCACAAAAGTGACCGGTTATGGTTTCAAAACGGCAAGTTTCTCCGGGTGAGGAGTTTGAATCCCTGAAATTATTATTTTTTATTCATGCATTTATTTATTTTGTGGAATTTTATCATTTTCCATGGCACACCTGACAATCTTTCATGGCACACTAGTTTGCCATGGCACAGTGGTTGGGAAACGCTGTGATAAAATACAACAGCTCTATAAACAAGAATTTCATATCAACATTTTCTTGCTCTCCCTGTTTCCTTGTTTCTGCCCACCTTTCTCTCACATGCACTCTCACTGTAAACACAAGCACACATCAAAACACTCTCCACATCTCAACATCAGTGCAGGCTAGAGAGAGCAATTATCCATCACTTTGGGGAGCCCATTTACACCTTTCTACAAAAAAGACCTTTTGACCTTGTATACACAGGATACAGTGGAGGCAAACAAGCTCTGCTTTTGGGCTGTCCTCTTAGCCCAGAACCTCCTCCAGCTTTCCACACCATTTCAGATACAGTACAACATTTTCTTTCTTTCTTTCTTTCTTTCTTTCTTTCTTTCTTTCTTTCTTTCTTTCTAGTTCAGCCTTTACATTTTGTTGCTGGGAAAATAACAGCCTAAAATACTCTTAGCATAAGGATTAAGCTTCTTAACCTGGTGAATGACACTTTACAGTAAGACAGAGAACCATAAATAAAATATATATATATATATATATATATATATATATATATACTGTATACACGGGATACCAAATCAATCCATTACGCATGACAGCACATCACTCTGGCAGCACAAAAGCATGGCATTTCTCTGAGATGTTGAATCATCCAATACAGGGTCTTAGAATCTGGCCTATTACTTACATAATGTCAAACATTCTGCATTTTAATGAGCCAATTGAGCGTCAAATAAAAGCGCTGGTAGAACATTAATAAAGGTTGGAGGGGCTCCTGACATTAGGAAAAGACAACTGGAAAAGGTAGAGAATTTATCACATCACTGAGCGCGTTACCTTTAAACTTCAGATCAACTTTATTCTACAATTCCACATCGTTAGAAGCATATTACATGAACTCCACTGTAATCTTCTCCTTTCATTAAACACACTTTGAAATGTCATTATATCTTTAATAAAGTGGTGGCCTCATAGTTTAAATGTAATTACAATGCAGTGATATGAGACAATGAATCTTCCATCATTTATAGACATGATGACAGTGGAGGATCAGCCTGAGGACAAAGAAAATAGAAGCATTGGTGGTTCAGAATCAAGCTCTCTTCAAATACTTGTGATTATTGAGAGGCTGCGGCAGCTTCAGCATCATTAGAATGTTCTATTTCGGGGACCTCAGAAATTACTCGTAGCATTTCATATGTTTGCAACTGAATTCTAAAAGAATGGGATCAGAACTTCTACTTCCAGCTCTGAAAAATAAGCCTCACTGAAGATGTGTAATTGATGGAAAATGTTAAACTGCACATGTGTAAAGGATCATCTCTCTGTAATATTTGAATCCTCTTAGTCAATCATGGCATTCTTCTGTCAAATATTTCTTTATAACTATAAATGACCACTAAACTGCATATGTAACCATTGTCCCAGGCAACCACTTTCCTACAGTACGTACTGTAGCTGTGCTAGTTTCAATTATCTTATTTCACTCTCCCGTCTCTGTCTTTTGATATAAAGAAGTAATTTCGACTGAATTAGTTTTATAATTTCATGCCTGTTTATTCATATATTTTGTAAGTAGACAAATAATAATTTGGTAACGTACAGACTAGTTAGGATCTATTGTTCAAGCCGCTCAGTAATTACCATACCTTGTCCCTTTTAAATCACAGCCAAACACATGCAGATGTAAACGCTGTTCCAAAATGGTCTTCAGCTTGCTCACTGGGGTTATAAATACAATTATTATTATTATTATTATTACTTATTTTAGTGTTTGATCAAACTACACTATGATGACTCTAATATTGCAGTTTTATCTTTTATTAATGTCTGATCTTCTGTAAAGCTGCTTTAAAACGATGTGTGTTGTGAAAGGCGCTATACCAATAAAAATGACATGACTTGACTTGGTACTAAAATACACACACTTACCCCAACAGTGTCTTCCAACATGTACTGCTTCCACACACGGCCCGTGTCGCTGTAGAGGAGCATATAGGCACTGACCCAGTCTGTACTGCCATGACGACCTTGTGTGGCCACTGATGTCACTTCCATCCGGTCCTGGAGGTCAACTTGCAGCCAGGGCGACCTGTCTGTTGACTCTGGGCTCCACCCACCCCCTCCTACAGAACCCAATAAGACTTCTGTGAATGTCTTTCAAACTCTGAGAACTTACTATATTTTGAGTGAAGCTGTTCTGAGATCAGGCTCATATGGTCTCATGTCTGGGTCTTTGTACAAAACCCAGACATGAGGACACTGGCATTCATTCAAGTAAATACAGTGTTGTCCAAAAGTCTGAGTATACATTGAAAATCTGGGATTCAAAATTAAATTTAAACCTGTAAATAAACAGAACGTGTTAGGATCTTGAAAAATGGAAGGTGTTGGAAAATACCTTCATTTCTTCATTATTTCTAGGTCATTAATTGAATTTAAGCACATTTATGACATTGACCATGCTAATTGATTTGCACAAAAGGTCAGATTTCCATGCTTCCACTGAAGCACACAAGATACTCTTAGCAACATTGTTAAATCATGCTTGGATAACATGGATCATCCGGTTTTGCACAAACTTGTGAAGTCCATTCCAGCTCAAGTGCATACTGTCATTAAAAAAAAAATAGAGGGACATATCAAAAACTAAGAAATTCTGAAATTCATGTTCATTTTTCAATTCAACATTTTACTCAAATTGTTATGATGATAATTTAATTTGTAAGGCAAAGTAAAATTGTACTAGTGGTCTCTGAATGTTGGACCTGACTGTATATGAAACAAATGTGTATTTCAGTTTGGCTCCCAGACTAGTTGTTTTTGTATTCATGTGGTTATCTTCTGTCATTCAGTAGGCATATTCCTCCCCAAAACAAGCCAAAAAGCCTTGACATACTTGACCTCACTTAACATGTACAGCATTCACTTTGGATCAGGAGCAGGGATGAGTGTCAGGGGGCATACGTATTCCATAAAGATGCTTTTCTGTCCCCACTATCCTCCAGCCAAGACTTGTTTGGAGCGAGCGGTCAGGCTCACGCAGAAAGGTTCATTACTCAAGCATTGCACACTGCAGCTCAATACCACATGAGCAGATGAGAGCAGAATTTTAAACTTGGAACCTCTGACTTGAAGGAAGCAGAGTTTACACAGTGCCCCCCAGGGAGAGGAATCATTTAGTTTGGTACAGATGCACACAGCAGAGGTTAGTCACATCTAAAAATGCTCAAAGGACATGCAGAGAGTGAGAGGTCAATAGGCTGTTCCATAATGTATCAAACCTGTAATTTGTTGAAGGTAGAGTCGTTGTTTTCTTTCGTTGTGGGCTTAAATTATAGTATACGCTCAAGGGTGCAGTTTTTAATACTTAAATGAATCGTTTACACAAAAAATGAAAATTATATCATTATTTATTCAGCCTCATGTGTTCCAAACTCATATGACTTTCTTTTTTTCACAGATCACAAAAAGTGATGTTTGGCAGAATGTTAGGCTCAGTCACCATTCACTTTAATTGCATCTTTTCACCATACAATAAAAATGAATAGAGACTGATGCTTTTGTGTTTCATGGATAAAGAAAGTCATATGGGTTTGGAACGAAAGACATGACAGAGAGTAAATTACAATTTGGTGTGAACCATCCCTTAAACGAATGCTTTTCATCCTGTACATTTTCATGTAAATGTGTAATTTATGAAATTCTAAGATGACACAGATATAAATGAATTATCATACAAGCAAGAATTTAAACTTACCATCTCTTTTGTTCAGCCTGGAAAAGTAAGCCGCACGACTGTCTGAGAAATGTGATGAGCTCTGAAATGAGGTTGCAGGCAAAAGCGTTGCCAGAGATCCATCACAGCTGTCTGGAGAACAGAACAAAAACAAAAATTAGCTTATTGTGAAAATAAAATCCTCCACTCATGTATGTGTAAAATGGATTTTATTCAGATGAGTCTTTTATTGTTCAGATAATCTTGTGTGTGTATGTGTGTGTGTGTGTGTGTGTGTGTGTGTGTGTGTGTGTGTGTGTGTGTGTGTATTTTTATCACTTTGTGGGGACCAAATTTCCCCATAAGGATAGTAAATCCCGAAATGTTTTTTTACCTTGTGGGGACATTTTGTCGGTCCCCATGAGGAAAACAGCTCATAAATCATACTAAATTATGTTTTTTGAAAATGTAAAAATGCCGAAAGTTTTCTGTGAGGGTTAGGTTTAGGGGTAGGGTTAGGGTTAGAATATACAGTATAAAAAACATTATTTCTAAGGAAAGTCCCCATAAAACATGGAAACCCAACGTGTGTGTGTGTGTGTGTGTGTGTGTGTGTGTGTGTGTTTAGGTTAGTGTTAGGTTAGGTGTTGTTAAACCATATAAAATCACCTGCCAGTATGTACAACTCTAATAAAAGTCCCAACTAGAGAAGCTACAGCCCCTGTCTTTAAGGACATTCTGTGGCTCAAAACATTCAGTCAATGAGTCACTTTGCTATTGCGCACCAGAGCTTTGCAAACAGGCAGAGGAAAGGCAAATGCTATTTCGAGTTGAGTACAAACAGAAATCCTGACGCATTGCTCTGGTGTGAAACCTTTTGTAACAATGTCAAATTCCTCGTAATGCACCAATGTTGTTGTTATACATTGAGGCTTGCTACTCTAATTTTTGAAAGTTTGAGTAAAATTGAGTGATCACTTTCTTTCAAAAGTTGTGACGTCGTAATATTCAATTACTTGAATATTGGAGGGATAGTTTAAATAAATGAAAATCAACATGCTGTACAGATCAGATTTTAAATCCATTTATTGCTCAAGTTATTTAGCAATTATTTAAAGTGAATAAAACATTTGCACATTTAAATGTTCAGCATTTACACGATTAAAGGTTTAACATGCTTTAAATATTGTTCAATCGTTGTAATTTAAATAAATAATTGGCCGAAAGTTAAAAAATTAGATGGAGAGAAAACAGGTTTCTGGGTCAAGAAAGGAAATGTTGAAGGTTATCTCTATGGTAACAACAAACTAACCCTCTACTGTCATAATTAGGGTTAAAACTCAGTAGGGGTCTTGGCTTTACTTTTTGATGGAAAAGGAAATGTGCTATATTATCATCTAAAGTTCAAGGATGAGTCAATATTTAATCATTTTAAACACACACAGACACACAGACACACACACACACACACACACACACACACACTGTTGGTCTACCTATCATTATGAGGACTTTCCATTGACATAATGATTTTTATACTGTACAAACTGTAGATTCTATCCCCTAAACCTAACCCTAACACAACCCCTAAACATAACCCTCACAAAAAACTTTCTGCATTTTTACATTTCAATAAAACATTGTTTAATATGTTTTTTTAAGCCATTTAAATTATGGGGACACTAGAAATGTCCTCATAAACCACATTTATAGAATAATACCCTTGTAATTACCAGTTTGTATCATAAAAAATTGTCCTCGTAAACCACATAAACATACCCCCCCCCCACACACACACACACACACAAATCTGTAAAAATGGAAACCTTGACTCTTTTTTTCAAATAGATCCTTATTTTTTTGACTGATAATTTCTAGCTTACAAAAAAATTTAGTTTGCAAAAATGTGATTAACCTTGGAATTTTCCAAAACATTTTTAAAGCAATGTTGTCCACAAGAAATAACATGCTTTTTCAAGGGCAATGAAAGTTAAGTATGTATCCACAAGCACACACATACAGTTTCTGTCCCTATAGAACTGATATCCCACACGAAGTGAAGACGTCTTTCCTAAATGTTAAGACCTCTAATGGCTTCAGGGCACAATTGTTTAAAAGCTCCTATTCCATACCATACATGCCATTTTAAACAGCATGTTTTATCAAATACTGTAAATCAAAATTCATTTAATTAGCATGTCGACAAACTCCTCCTCATTCTTCTCCTGGGTGTTTAGAGATGCTCAACTTGATTCACCATGTTTTTTTTGTTTTTTTCTAATTACAGATCCCCAAATGATATGCATTGCATTGTATTGCAAGTAAACGCCTTGAGGCAGGAAGAAAGAGATATGAAAGGGTAATTGAATATCAATATTTACAAAAGGGATTTCTTGGTCAGCACCCCGATGGCATTGATGCATTCCACGAAGTGATTTCCATTTAAAGTCAACATGAAAGCCTAAAAACTGATGCATTTTCGAGTGAAACATGATATTTTATTTGGACAATTATTTCTTTTCCAGTTATTTCTTTTATTTGAAAATTAATTATGCAGCAGTTTGCTGAAGTGAAAAAGCACTTAAATTAAAAGCTACAGACATGAAATGACAAGCATCACTTTACAAATTCAGAAGTTCAGATATACAGTATTTTTTTGAAAAAGTACAGTACTTCAATCACCAAATACACTTCATAGTCACAAATATATGCTGTGCAGTTCAGATAACCCCTACCTTTAAATTTAGTCAACATATGTTCAGCTATTAACCTCCTGCTAAGTGATAACCACTTATGACCTTCATACATATGCACAGTCATTGCTGTGGCTGATTCTCTTTGCAGTACTTCTCTTTGTTTCATATTCTTATTTTGTAGCTCTCTTGACCTTTACAGATATACAGTGAAGACACCAACAACAGCAGAAAACAAGATCTCTACTGAACGCTGCCATAAAAGTTTATGGAGTGAATAATTTTGAAATGAGAGACTCTTGTTCATGCACACATTACAGGAATAGCTCAGGCTGCATGAATACTTGACAGAAGAGTAATTAAACATCACTCTCATCCATTTACAGCATTTGAGGTTTGAATAATTCTGCCACATAATTATGGTATGAAAGTGACATTTAAAAGGAAACAAGTTGATACTCACAAAAGATATAGTCTAGTCTTCATATACAGTAAGCATTAAATTAAAAGCTCACCCAAAATGAAGCGTGTGTGTCATTATTTACTCTTCTTATGTCATTTCAAACACATGCTGTTTTTAACTAGAGAACAGCTTCGATCATTGAATCATTGAATCAGATCACTGAATCATTGAATCAGATCATTGAATCTTATTTGTGAAATGGAATAACCAATTTACTGAAAAGAACCAGCTCAAAAGACCTGCGTGACGATTCTTCATAATCTCTCCCTATGTGTTCCACAGAAAACAAAATAACAGCATGAAGCTTTGGAACGACATGAGGGGCTGGTATTGAATGACAGAAATTTCATTTTGTGGTTTAACTTTTTCCTTTGAAGGATTCAGATAGCAATCACTAAACATTCTTGGCTCCTCATTTGAAATGTTTCTTGTTTTCTGAAGGTTACAATATATACATTTAACTGTACAAACTCATGAGGGCACTTTCGAAGGAACGACTAGAATCTTTGAGAGAAAGCCTGTAGTGGCTCTGGCTCTCACTGTGCTCTCGTTGAGCTCAGTTTAGGATTACTGTGCCTCCAGCATGGAGTGGCAGATTATGAGTACAGCGATCTGAGTGTGTCAGCACTCATGGGCCACTGATCCAGGATCAGGGAGGGGAACGGATCTGCTTGGACTTCGGCTTTCACCGATTGTTCCACGTCTCCATGCCAACGCACAGCAAGAAACTCTAATCTGGTGTAGAGCAAGTGAGGACACTGTCAAAACTGGCTGCCGAGCGATTACAATAATCACTGTATTCCAGCCATCTGTGAGTCAAGAGCTGTGTTCATTTAGTGAATCCATTTGGTTTTTAAATGGTGACCACAACAGGCTAGAGGAAGCTGAGTAAAGCTTTCAGCTCAATGATGAAACACAAGGGTTGAGTGCAAATGAGGATAAATATGATCTGCATCTGCATGACCTGACTTGACAGCACTCAGATCATGTATATAAACAGATGTCTGTAATACTGATTTAACACCAAAATGAAGAGGATCAAGCTGTTTCCATACATTTGAGTACCTTTTCCTCCTACTGTGTCTGTTACATTTGTGAAAAACTTCAGTCGTAATACATCAGAGCCTTAAACATATTGCCTTAACATATCTATGACACTGTCACCCATCTAATTGCACCATTCAACACTTTTCTTGTCAGTTAACCATTTCAAGCTCTCTCTCACTGTCCAGATATTATGTGCCGTAAGCAATGTTATCCGTTCTGGAACTTTCACAAGGCATGGCTACTGAATTAGAAGCACCCCTCTTTTCCAAAGCCCGCCCTACAAATATAATGTTGAGACTGTTTTAATCTGTTGCAAACTGTGTTGTCAAAGTAATCAAAAGCAACGGTAGAAAAATTACTTTCTCGAATGACATACTAACAAACTGCTTATGAAGCTGAATTGCTGTTAAACTTGGAGTAATCCGGTTCAACTTCCACGTTCTCAGCTTCCTGCTTCCCTTATATATGGATGTGGCACGGTGGAGGGCGGGGCCGGGTCGTGACCCGGCCCCGCCCTCTACCGTGCCACAATGGACTGCCCTGTGAATTCACAAAATGATCAACAGGTAGAAAGCACCTCAAAGTCTTCTGAACGGCTAAACAAAGAATCTGAGAGACTAGCACTGTCACAGAGACAGGTGTGATACTTCAGGACACCTAAATCAGTAATATCTGTCAGACAGTATACTGTATACTAGTCCATAATTTATCTATAGCCATATTACAGAAGCACACTTATAAAGTCTCATTAGCAGTTTGAAATATGATTAATATTGAATAAAAACCATGTGCCTTGTTTATGTAATCAGATCTGACAATACAATTAAAATCAGGCCCTTGAACAGTCTCCCTTAAACTTTTACTGCATTTCTTATAATTTCCCTTTGAATCATCACATAATGCACCATTTTCATACCCCAAGTGGCTTTTGTTTTTATCTCTGGGGTCTGTGGAACATCATTCTGCCAAAAAAAACTAAAAAACTGGCCAACGGTGTTCATTTTAGTACACTGTAATGTCTTTATATACAATACTATGTATTTGTTATCAATTTAATTGTATTATCCTACTCTCGATGATGTCAGTCATGTGAATCATTGTATGATTGGATCAGCGTAAATAGCTTTCTCACTCCTACACATGCTGGGAAATGAAAGCTCTCAATATCTGATTATATCTACATCTATCTAGAGCAAGCAATCCATCTTGAACATCATCGACTCCCACTGTCACAGACTGCAGCCCAAACTGATAGTGGCTGCATTAATTATATTTCACAATTGTCAGCACATTAACAAGGAATCTTGTGGTCGCCAGTGTGTAATACAGCATCTAACTTTAATGGTCAGACTTTTTGACCTCTGCAAGTCACTCAATATCAGCACTCAGCAAAATCAAGAGGTCAACACTCCTTTATACTATTATGCTAAATTCAAAATGCCGCCATGTTTTAGTGGCTGATGCTTACATGATAAAGTAAGACAATATTCAGTCACTTTCAGAATATTAAATGCTTATTAAATTGTGGGGTAGCCCAAAAATCATACATGCAGTTTCAAGGATTGTGTGTGCAGTGCAAAAAATTATTCCATTAATCAGTATATTTTTCTTGTTTATATGTAAACTTCTAAACATACTTGAATCAAGATACTGTACATTAACATAAAGAGCAAAAAAGTCTTGTTTTCAGAAAAATGTAATAAAATTTGGTGTTTATGATTAAAGCAAGAAAAACCTGTTTGTCGAAGAGGTCTTAATTCAAATAGAAAGCATGTCTATTTATTTTTTTACCCCACTGGCAAATAGTATTTTCTTGCTTTAAGCATAAACCTCATTCAATTTTAATAGAGTTCTCTGAAAACAAGACATATTATCTTATGTTCTTTGTCTAATATCTTGTCATTTTACTTTTACAGTAAGTAAATGTATTTTCTTTTAAGTATGTTTAGATGTTTTTATTGGAAAACATTTAAAAAAAAAATGTTCAGGGTTCTGTGCAAAGGGGCTGCAGGTTAAAAGAATTACTAACACTGTGAACAGGCAAGTGAGCTGTGAAGTAAGAGGAAAAGCTGCACTGAGTTCAGTGTTTTTTGAAAGCAGTGCAGCACTGAAACGCAGGTTAAATTGAATCAGAAATGATCAGCTCCAGTATTGATTTTTGACACTGCTATCAGCCAAATCTATAACACTGTCAGTTTACTTCATGGCCAGGTGATTAGGAACTGAAACGTCTCGGGTTACTTGAGTGTAACCCTTGTTCCCTGAAAAAAGCTGAACGAGATGCTGCGCTGAGAAAAGCGCTTTGGGAACATCTTTAGGTGTGACCAGCTGTGAATATGTGTGCAACACGTCAATGAACATTGACCGAAATGTATAGCCTTTGCCGGTGTAATCATTGGACGCACCTGGGGCAGGGCTATAAATAGATGTGTCACAGGAGCATTGTCAGGTATTTTGTCTGAAGATCAGTCCTGGGGCATCCCAGTGCGGCAGTGAAGCACAGCATCTCGTTCTGCTTTTTTCAGGGAACAAGGGTTACACTCAAGTAACCCGAGACGTTCCCTTTTCAAAAAGCTTCACTTATGATGCTGCGCTGAGAAAAGCGCTTTGGGAACAAGAATACCCACACTGCCGCACTGTGACTCTCCGGACCCCCAACGGTGCTCACAAGAACGTGAGAGGTCTCAGACACGAGCTTGAGATGTCGTCTCAAGAACATAAGAGCCCGGAGTGGCATGAACATCCAAACTATAGAATCTATTGAATGTGTGTGGAGAGGACCAGCCTGCCGCATCACAAACATGCTGCAGAGGGACAACTCTAGCCAAGGCTTCAGAGGAAGCGACCCCTTTGGTTGAGTGAGCCCTGATGCCTACTGGAAGCTTGACCGTGCACCTCGTAGGCCAGGGCAATAGCGTCCCTCACCCAAAGTGACATAGTCTGCTTGGTGGCAGCCGCCCCCCTGTTGCGGCCCCCATGGCAAGCAAATAATTGCCCTGACTTACGCCACTGGCTAGTGCGGTGGACATAAGTCTGAAGGACACAGACTGGACAAAGTCTGCAAAGTCTTTCCTGCTCCGGCGTTGCAAACGGCGGGAAGCAGAAGGCTTCAAGAATGACCGGATGTAAGGTAGAGAAAGGCAGGTAGCCAGGAAGAGGGTGCAAAATTGCTTTGGTCATTCCTGGGGCAAACTCTAAACAGGCAGGCAAAACAGACAGAGCCTGTAGGTCCCCAATTCTCTTTAGAGAGATAATCGCCATAAGGAAGACCATCTTGAGAGTCAGAAGTCTTTCAGACGCTGACTCTAGAGGTTCAAAGGGGGTCTCAACCAGACCCTCAAGGACTATTGCTAAGTCCCATGAAGGGGTCTTGTTCCTAGCAGGAGGCCTAAGTCGCCTAGCTCCACGAATGAAGCAAGCGAGTAAAGGATGTCTCCCCAATGCACCCTGTCCACCAAGGCGTGTCGAGCCGAAATGGCGGCCACATAGACCCTGAGAGTGGCGGGGCATGTGCCTGCTGACAGTTCTTCCTGCAGAAAATCCAGAACTGAAGCAATCTGGCAGTTAACTGGATCTGCATTATGTGTACTGCACCATCTTTCAAAGACACCCCATTTATTGGCGTAACTTCTAGTAGAGGGAAACGCATACAGGCATATTCTGGGCTATGTAGGCGCCATTGCGTCAAGCCCCGGGGGGCTGGGTGACTCAGGGAGAAGTAGAGGAGACATTGTGCTGTTCATAGAGCCGAAGAGGTCCTCTTCTTCCCTGTAAAATCTCACCCAGAATTGTTAAAAGTGGAGGGAGCCCTAGCACTTAAAATGGTCTCGATAACCTCAGGAGAAAGCCCTGTGTACCTCAGTTGGTACCCCTCAGGGGCCACACATGAAAGGTTCCACAATTCGGGCCGGGGATGAAATATTGTCCCCTGTGCCTGAGAAAGAAGGTCCTTCCCGTCCAGAATTGCCCAAGGCGGGACGTCGAGGAGAGATATTAACTCCGAGAACCATACCCTGTTTGGCCAGCATGGCGCTATTAGTAAGAGGCAAGACCCTTGCTGGCGAACTCTGGCCTAGACTCCCGGGAGCAGAGAAACCGGGGGAAACGCATACAGGCACATTCTGGGCCATGTATGCGCCATCGCGTCCAGACCCAGGGGGGGCTGGGTGACTCAGAGAGAAGTAGAGGGGACATTGCGCTGTCTGAGAAGAGGCGAAGAGATCCACTTCTGTCCTGTAAAATCTCACCCAGATTTCTCCACTACCTCGGGGTGGAGTTTCCACTCCCCCATCAGTATTTTCTGTCTGGACAGTAAATCCGCTCCCACATATGGGCATCCAGGGATACAAACTGCCCTGAGTGACAGGAGCTTGCCCTGGGCCCCAAAGAGAATCCAACATGCCAGAGATTCAGCTGACATGAAAGTGGACCTCCTTGATGGTTTATGTAAGAGGCTACCGTTGTATTGCCCACCCGCACCAAGACATGGCAGCCTCTGGAGGAAGTATTTCAGGGCCAGAAATACAGCCATCAAGCTGAGTCAGTTAATGTGACAACTGAGCTGAAGACCCTCCCATTCCCCTTAAGCTGGATGACCACTTAAGACTGCTACCCAGCCCGTCAGGGAGGCGTCTGTCGTTAGCAGCCTGTGATGACAAGATGCACCTTGAGTGGGACCCAAGGTAAGAAACCGGGGTCTGAACCACATAGAAAGGGAATGAAGCCCGTGCACGTTACCCTTATTTGCATCAGGGGACCGGCCCTTGGATGAAATCCCCTGGCTTTTAGCCACAGCTGGAACGGTCTCATGTGCAGAAGGCCCAAAGGGATTACCGCGGACGCACACGCCATGAGACCTAGTATTCGTTGATACTGAGGAGCAGTGAAACCTTGACCTGGCCTGACTTTGCTCAGGGTGTTCTGAATGGAAATGATTCGAGCGGGAGACAATTGTGCCCGCATCATGAACGAATTCCATATAACCCCCATATAAGTAATTCCCTGGGTGGGAGAGAGAACGCTCTTTTGACGTTGAGTCTCAGACCCGGAGAAACCAGATGAGCTAAGACAATATCCCTGTGCTGAACTGCCAGTTCTTGGAACTGCTCTAGTATCAGCCAGTCGTCTATGTAATTCAGAATGCGGATGCTCCGGAGTCACAAAGGAGCCAGTGCTGCATCCATGCATTTCGTGAATGTGCGGGTTAATAGGGCAAGGCTGAATGGAAGAACCCGATACTGGAAGGCTTCGCCCCCGAAAGTGAACCTCAGGAACTTCCTGTGCTGTGGCGGAATTTCTATATGTAGATATGCGCCCATGAGATCGATCGTGACCAGCCAAACGTGATGTTGGGCTTGAGACACGATCGTCTTGATAGTTATCATCTTGGACTTGAACACCCTGACTGGGCAGTTCAAGCCTTGAAGATCTAAGGTCGGACACAACCCCCCACCCTTCTTGGGAACCAGGAAGTATTTGCTGTAATAACCTGACTCTTTCTCTGGAAGGGAAACACATTCCATGGCCCCTTAGACCAAGAGAATTTGCAGTTCTTTCTACAGTAGACATGCCTGCTCCAGTTTACGGTAGTGGGGACCACGCCGATGAAACACGGAGGCCGTGAGCGAATTGAATTCTGTAGCCCTTTTCTACTGTTCTTAGGACACACATAAAAATATCTGGCAGAAGTTTCCATGCTGCCAGGTTCTCTGAGATGGGTATTAATTTTAACACTCCCTGTTGAGGGGGTGTCGAGTCTTCCACGTCCTGGATTAATGGAGGAAGCAGCGAAACACCCAACTTTTTGATGGAAGCCTCTACCTCCCGAAACACCGGAGGTGGCGGGAATGGAGAGGTTTCGTGGGGGTACCGGGAGGGGCGAAGTGGTTAGTGTGTGCGCCCCATCCCGAGGGGAGCTACCCCCACAAGATTAAGCGCAAGACCGTCAGGGTTTCTTCCTCTTAGAAATTAGTGTCCTGGGGTCTTCCTTTGGGGGCTGCTGAGGGTGACGAGATTGTCCCCAATCTTTGTGAGGGGGAGCACAACTTGCCACTCTTTGCTTCTGAGCCTCCCTTCTAGCAGGACCGAGGCGGGTCTGGGTGGCCGACGGGCCACCCCCTGAGTGCGGTGAGGAAAAAACTGCCCAAAGGCTTCCTCATGGCTTTTCGCCTCCTGGAACCTGGAGATGACGGTGTTCATAGAGTCCCCAAATAGGCCAGTAGGCGAAACTGGGACATCAAGGAGGAAAACTTTATCCTTGTCCTTGATGCCCGATAGGTTGAGCCAAAGGTGTCTTTCTGTGCTGACCAAGGCAGACATAGGCCAATGGCACAGGCTGTCTGCTTGGTCGCGCGGAGAGATAGATCTGTGGCTCGACGAAGCTCAGAAGAAGCTTCTTCGTCGAGCGTGGTACCCGCACTCAGGTCCTTCAGTAGGTCAGCCTAGTACGCCTGTAACACTGCCATCGTGTGCAGAGCAGCACCAGCCTGACCCGCTGCTTGATAAGCCCTCCCAACTAAGATGGAGGTAGTTCTGCAAGGATTTGTGGGGAGAGAGGGTTTTTTAAGTGATGATGCCGAACCCGGCGACCGGCGGCATCATCGAATACCCCCATGTCTCAGCACCAACGATAGTCGAATATATCGATGTGGATACGGGAAGTATAAGGCTTCCTCCATGAGCGAGAGAGCTCGTCATGGAGGTCATTAAAGAATGGAAGGGACTCATGAGGCATTCCCTTTCCCCAGCCACCAGACAGAAATCTATCCTCCAACTTGGAACGTTTGGGAGTCTCTTGTTGGTGTGGCCACCGCACGAGTACCACATCGAGTAATTCCTCCACTGATTTATTATCATGGACAGAATGCTCGGAGGTGGGTAGAGATTCAAGGAACAAAGAGGTGCCGGAGCGCGCTTCGAGATCACGGGAAGGACTTGCTGGGTCTGGGGAGAGCGCCCCGCCCCAACACGAGAGCAGCATGCTCTTCCCCCAAACAAATGAAGCAAAACTGATGTATGTCCCTCTCGGCCATAGAGCAGAGACAGGGGAACACACATTGTTTGCCCTGACTTTGTCATATTTTCCTTTTTTCTTTTTTGAAAGCAAGAAAGAGAAAAGAGAAAAGGTCTTCTGCGCACTGCCTAACCAATTCTAACTCCTAACAGAGGAAAGAAAGTTCTGACAGGCTCGTGAAAGCACACACACACACACACACACACACAGAGTGATCTGAAGACAAAAGATCTGACGATGCTCCTGCAACGCATCTATTTATAGCCCTGCCCCAGGTGCGTCCAATGATTACACCGGCAGAGGCTATAAATTTCGGTCAATGTTCATTGACGTGTTGCACACATATTCACAGCTGGTCACACCTAAAGGTGTTCCCAAAGTGCTTTTCTCAGCGCAGCATCATAAGTGAAGCTTTTTGTAAAGGGAACACTAGATAAAACAGGATAAATAAGACTCTCTCCTGAGTCAGTCCTGAAAAATCCAGCCTAGACAAGCTAAACTAGTTCAGCAGCTGAACATTTTTAATGACCAGTATAACATAGTGTCCTAACCAGGCAGACATGTTGCAAAGTTTCCAGCAACAAGCAATTACTCTGTTCACACTGAATGGGAAACTGTTCAGCGAAGTGACACAATCACAGCCAATCAGAGGACATTTGTTGTTTAATTATGTGGAGCTAGATTTTGGGCCAATAAGATTTCATGATGGGCGAAGCCACTAAACCAAGCAAACAATCAAATTACTTTTGCTTGTCATGGTTGTGGTTGGCTAGGTCAAAAAGTTTACATGGAAGTTATGTTTTAAGGGGATAGTTCAATCAAGGAAAATGATCTCATAATTGAATTACCCTCATTCTATCAAAGAATAGAATGTATTTCTATCTTCTGCTTAAGACAAACAAATATTTTTAGAAGTATATCTCAGTAGGTCCAAATGCAAGTGAATGGTCTTTGAAGCTCCAAAAATTTTATAAAATCAGCATGAATGTAATCAATAAAACACGATGACTTCTGAAGTGATCAAGTTGGTTTTGGGTGAGAAAAGACCAAAATACAACTCCTTTTTCATTGTACATCTTGCAGTCTCTAGACACGATCATGATTTCAAATCCAGCGCTAGATGGCGCTATTGGAACTGTAATTGAGCTTGAAATCATGAACGCCAAGAAGATTGCTGTCAAGAAATACAATGGAAAAAAAAACAGTTACATTTAAGTCTGTTCTCACCCAATACCAACTGGATCACTTCACAAGACCTCACAATTGATTAAACCACTGGAGTCTGATGGATTACTTTTATGCTGACTGTATCTCCTTTTTGAAGGTTCAAGGTCTGCTCACCATTCACTTGCACTGTATGAACATACAGAGCTGTTATATTCTTCTAAACAAATCTTTGTTTTCAGCAGAATAAATACTTTCATACATGTCTGGGATGGCATGAGGGTGAGTAAATTATGAGAGAAATACAATTTTGGGGTGAACTAGCCCTTTAAGCACTTTCATGCTGAATTTACTGTTGAGAAGCATAGGGTTGACCTGGTTTACCAGCAACAATAGCTAGCTTAACCAACTTGCGCCATCAACACAGACCTTCAATGTCCATCTAAAAACAACAAACATGGTGGAATTCAAGATGGTACACACTGGTCAAAGATGAGGTTTTTCAGTGGTGATGTGGCTACTGTCACCAGTGTCTAGTGTGAACCTCAAAACTACAGATGAAATCAGGTATGCACCCTCTTTGAAAACGTGAGTAATGTCCTAAAGCAGATCCTTAAAGCTCTGCTTATTCACAGACATTGTATTTGCTGCTCTAGCAGTTAGCATGAGAATAGTGCCCCAAAGGCAAACCATATAAGAGCATGACCTTCTTATGCAGAATGGGAAGGAATTCCTTTTGTGGGACATGCACCATCAAGCCTAATAGGAACATCACTCAATGTCTTAAAAAGTTATTCTCTTCAATGATTCTAAATAGAAAGTGTAGCCAGCCCTGTGAAACATTAACCCCTCTTTCAAAGTCAATGATAACTGTTATCCATTTATGCTCTTGACATTTTTTCTCTCCTTTAATCATTCTTTTATACAGTTGGGAAATATTCATATCAACAAGACTTCTCTTAGACACAGCACTCAAAGAGGTTCATACAACCATTATCATATGAAGATACATACATTCTCAATGAAAAACACTGTTCAGCAATCATACTGACATTATTGGAAATGAAATGAAAAAGAGGCTCATGTTAATTCTGCCATATTATAGGGAAACCTGGAAAACTATAGGGACCCCACTGCCAAGACAACTGCTAAATTGATAAAGAGAAGGTCACCCACCAGGAAACCTGGCCAAGTTCATTTTTAGCATCACCAAAGCTGTTGATGAGGCTCAAGCTAAGGATGTAAAACAGCATGTTACACCCTGAGTGCACTGCTGCGCATAATTAAAGGCAGCCAGACCTGATTTTAATATTACACATTAGAAACACTTTTTTAAAAATAAAATGGCATTAACAAATACATTGAGACAGGTTGAATGCTCTCCTGGTTGAAAGAACTCCCAAGCCAGAGAATAAAATGTGCTTCCGAACCTTCTCATCTTATGTACCCCAACAGCCCCATTAATAAGGATCAAGTTTCTCTTCATCGACACCAAACAAGAAATGTGTTCCTTTTAAGTCACATTATACTCGATATCATTTAGCATTATCAGTAATGTATTTTAAAGGTGCACTTACTAACTTTTCTTACACTGACATGTAGTGGCTTGGATTCAGCAACATTTAAAATCAATCATTTTCAGTTTCAGATGCCATTGTAGAAATTTTGTATTCATAGTCATTCATGATTACTTTTATCAGTGAGAGAAAGTGTCAAATAACAGGACAGTTAGTGAGATTAAGCAAGTAGTATTCAGCTGGTCATGTGATTCTTACATGGCCGCCCCCATGTGCGGACCCCCGCTAAAGTTATTTTCTCAGCTGGTTACATGACCTGTACATTTTTTGTCATGCGTGATCATACTGTCTGGTAACTGCAAAATCGACAAAAACACAAGATTATTAGAATTGTAGCTATTTTTAATGAATACCTGTTTTCAGTGAAGCCCACTTTTTTGCCCACAAAGACATTGTTGGTTTTGGCCACTCTGCCTCCTATCATTTACAGCATTATTTGTCAGCATTTCCTCCTATTGACTTTTGAACAGGGTTATACCATGGCCTCTCCGATCACTGAGCTGTAGTGGAGATTGGCATCCCCCTGTCCCTAATTAGGCAGCCTGCACTTCACTAAAACAAACAATGCTCTACAAAGAGACCTGACTCAATAATGCCAACAAATTGATTTCTGTCTCCATGCAAAGATTTCTCCTTTCTATCTATCTCCATTCCAGAATGAAATAAGATGCTTCGGGTTACTGTAGGTGTGCTACCAGTGTGTTTGGAATATAAAAGGAAAAAGATGATTAGAAATGATAACTCTGATGTAATGCAGAACATGATGAACGGGTTATTAAAAAAGTGACTTTGTTTTTTTTATTTTTTACCGAGCTGGTGGTAAAAGTGTTTGAAATGAGATGGGTTTAAATGAGAACACTGATATACTTCTGATATAAGACGGATGAATGGTTTGAGAAGCCTTACGACACAGAAAGATCAAATAGGCTCAAGGATTCTGTACATGTCAAAATTCAATACAGTGTTGTTCTGTTATTAAGCAATATCAAACTTTCTCTCTAGTTAAACATAAAACATCAAAACTTACACTCTGGGAATGATAATAACAGAAGGCTACATGAAGCATCATGGTATAGGGAAGAAAATTGTGTAGAGCAGCTTGAACAAGACAAATAAACCACCAGACTGCATATTTTGACATCTGGTTTTTGGGAAATGAAAGCAGAACATGATGAATGGGTTACTGAAAAGGTGGCTTTGAGTTTTTTTTTTTAATCGAGCTGGTGGTAAAAGAGTTTGAAATGAGATGGGTTTAAATGAGTACACTGACATACTTCTAAAGAAGTTCTAAATGATGGATGAATGGTTTGAAAATCCTTGCAACACAGCAAGATCAAATAGGCTCAAGGATACTGTACATGTCAAAATTCAATACAGTGTTCTGTTATTAAGCAAGATCAACCTTTCTCTCCAGTAAACATATAACATCAAAACTTCTGGGAATGATAATAACAGAAGGCTACATGATGCATCAAGGTGTAGGGAAGAAAACGGTGTAGGGCAGCGTGAACAAGAAAAATGAACCACCAGACTGCATATTATGACATCTGGTTTTTCTGAGTAGTGAAATGTCATCCCATGACTGTGACACTCAATGCCAGACTGAACACTCACGTGAAAAAGATGTTGGTGTAATCTAATGCATTACAGTTTTTCTCTATTAGTTTGACACATTTTACCAAACTCAGGTCAATAATCCCAAAACAAATAACAAATAATTAATTGTCCTCAACGTTCTCAAAGTTGTACATTCGTCTTGATTTTTATAATTTTCTTGATAAAACTATACACAAATTTCTCAGCTTAAAGGTTTATACTTTCAAAACACACAGTACATGTATACAACTAAATTAAAGCCATTTTTCATATGCATACTATAAGTCAGGTTGTCTAATGCCTTCATATTGTTATCTGCTGCTTTTTTAAAGCAGACAGATAATGCAATTTAAAAAAACTATCAAAACTATTAAGAGTTTGCTATTCATAAAAGGGGACGAATATGAAAACTCAGAGCAAACGAACAATGAGAAAGAAGTAGAAGAGGGAGAATTTGACAAACTAGTGGTGTAGACTGAGAATATGTAAAGTGGGTAAAGAAAGAATAAATAGGAGGAAGATGTGATGAGGAAAGCTGAAGTTCCCACTCTGTCACACACTCGACGTTGTGTCGATGAGTTGACACTAGGGGTCACTCCTGCGGAGCCCAGACATCTCTGATCTAGAGAAAAGGCCAATGGGAATTGGCGTGTGGAATTTGCATGCCACTCCCCCGGACATACGAGTATAAAAGGGGTGATGTTGCAAACACACATCAGATATCTACTTTGGAGCCGAGAGAGCAAGTCACACAGCTGATTTCCTCTGCCACCTCCATTCATCTCTAAAATCTGTTGGGTCTACAGCGCATTCCAGCGGGTTGAGCAACAGTGTTGAGCAACACACCCCTGGGCGCTTCAGCAGCAGATTACGGTGTGAATAACTTCGTTTACATATATATTTATATTCCTATTTATATATATATATATATATATATATATATATATATATATATATATATATATATATATAACACAAATAAAAGAGGTTATTTCTCTAAAAGAGTGGCGCAAATGGGAAGCGTCTTTTCAAGATGCTTTTCCGTTTGTGTGTATTTCCTGGTTGTGGCTCCCCGACTCGGTCCTTCTACCTATGGTATGAGGCGGGGTCGGTTAGCACTGGGGGCAATATGGGGACATCAGTGGGAGCCTCTCCGCCGGGTAATCCCCCACGGACCTCCCACTCCCCGTCACGCTCATATGCTCCAACCGAGTGCTGGGGTGAGGTTGCCGGTTCGTTTCACGGCAGACCCGCAATCTCGTTCGGTGCCCTGGACGACGATGAGATTTCGATCGCTGCATCGGAGAGCAGGTTCATCATGTCTGACGCTGAGGACTCGGCTGGACTCCCACCCTCGGTGCGGTGGCTCAGTTGCAGGCTGACGGGGAGCTGACGGCCATTCTTGTCCGGGTAGCCACGAGTTCCACTCCTGCAGGTGCACCAAGCCAAGGCACTCAGAAAACTACACGAGGGTAGTCCTGACCCGGGTCTAATGCAGGAGCTGCGTTCGGCGACCGACTTCGCCCTCCGGGCAATGAAGGCAATGGCGATGTCCACCCTGGGCCAGCCCCGCCACAGCCCTCCCCTTGTGGCCGGCCCCAGCACAGAGCTACCTGCAGGATGGCGACGCCACCTGCCTCACGGCCGGCCGCCAAGAACCCCAAGAATGCTTCGAAGCGCCCCTGAGACGTACAGCCCCGGGACTTAGGAAACTGCACTACGGGAGCTGGTAAGCAGACCACTCCCTCCCCTGCTGGAGGGGCGGGTGGAGAATCCTTATTTCCTTTTGAATTCTATTTTGCTGCACGCCCAACGGGCTGCGGGGCCCACATTTAAAAAAAAAGAGCAGTTTCATCAGCCCCCGGGCTCTATTTCCAGTCTCCCCGGCCGTCGTTATCACGACCGCCGGCCACCGGTTCTCTTTGGCAGGTACAGTGCCCTGGAACCAGGCCTCCCGCTTTCATGCGCCCAGCAGTGGCACAACCCCGCCCCCAAGTCAACAGTCTCCATGGGCCACAAGGACAAAATTCTTCCTCCCCCGTCCCAGGTTGTTCCGGGAATGGTCACAAGGAGCCAGGTAAGTCCTTCGATCTCCCTAGACTCAGCACCCCGGGCTCCGCCCCATCGCGAGGCCCTGCCTGCCGGTACATCCGACGCTATAGTCCCCTTGGTCCCTCTCGCATGGAGCTTGGGGGCATGGCTCACGATCCCCAACCCGTTGCGTTTGGCTGATCAGGACCGTCCGACTTGGCTATGCGATTCAGTTCGCCAGGTGCCCGCCCAGGTTCAATGGCGTCCACTCCACCACGGTGAGAGACGAGCACGCCGCTGCCTTGCGTGTGGAAATCACCTCCCTTCTACGAGAGGGTACGATAGAGCCTTTCCCTCCAGCCGAGATGAAGAATGGGTTTTACAGCCCCTACTTCATCGTACCCAAAAAAGGTGGCAGGTTGCGGCCAATCCTCGACCTGCGAGTTCTGAACCGGGCTCTGCACAGACTCCCGTTCAATATGCTCACAGCGTCCGGCATCTGGATTGGTTCGCAGCGGTAGACCTGAAGGACGCGTACATTCATGTCTCGATCCTTCCTCGACACAGACCCTTTCTCCGGTTTGCCTTCGAGTGTCAGGCATATCAGTACAAAGTCCTCCCCTTCGGCCTGTCCATGTCCCCTCGCACCTTCACGAAGGTCGCAGAGGCAGCCCTTACCCCACTGAGGGAAGCGGACATCCGCATCCTCAACTATCTCGATGACTGGCTAATCTTAGCTCACTTGTGAGACATGTTGTGTGCCCACAGGGACCTGGTGCTCAGGCACCTCAGCCGCTTGGGGCTTCGGGTCAACTGGGAAAAGAGCAAGCTCGTCCCCGTTCAGAGCATCTCTTTTGTATGGAGGTATGGAGTTGGACTCGGTCTCAATGATGGCTTGTCTCACCAGCGAGCGTGCGCAGTCGGTGCTGAGCTGTCTGCATACGTTCAGACGGAACACGTTGGTCCCACTGAAATCCTTTCAGAGGCTCCTGGGGCATTTGTCGGACCAGTTCTTATTTGTCAGCAAATTAAAAAGCATTATTTAAAAATTGGTAGGTTCAGCTATTGCATTGTAAAGTCCAGATTCTACGCTTTAAAATGACACATAATTTGTTCAGATCAATCAAGTGGTTATTGATTTATTATGTAAATATAATATATTTTTTTGTTTTCCGTAAGGAGTTCCCCACACTAGCCCGGTATGAGCTCAGTTCAATTAATCCTTTTATCATTAATATATGTATATATATATATATATATATATATATATTGTTTTAATATGTTAAAAAAATATGAGTACAAAACCTGTCTAATGCAATATCTTGTAACATGAGAGATTTATAAATAATCTTAGTGGGCCGGGAACACAAAATGTGTTAGCACAAAACTAACAAAGCACAAGGGATACCAAACTAAACAAAATTTGAAGAAATAAAATTATACGAGTTTGAGACAGCATAAAGGTGAGCAAACGATGAGAGAATTATCATTTTTGGGTGAGCTATCTTTTTAACTTAACTTAAAAGGTTGTGTTCACTCTTTGTGAATGCCACATTAGGTGAACCTGGCACAAGTTTTGAGAGACACCATTAATAAATTACTTTGAGGGAACATGTTTACTACATTTTTTTGAGTAAACTCGATTCGTGTAGTATGAAACTAGCATCACCCCCTACAGTGACAACAGTCCTAGGGCTAGATGATCGTTAACCTGCTATGTACGACAGTGAGAGAATGCCTGAGGTTATTGTCCTATAAGGTCCTGGTGAATATCATGTCAGGGGAAGCAGAGTCTGCTGTGCCACTTCCATGCCATCAGCCCAGATGGTGGGGCACATGCTCTGCCCCCAACTGGCTCATGGAAATGCCACTAGGTTGGCTAGCATTTGGAACATAATTGAAAAAAAAAAATGGTGGAGAATAGGTTATTTTCTGCTGATGTTCTGCTTTTCATTCTCTGAGTCTCAGAAATATGAGAGAATATGTGCAATCAAACCAGTTGCTACTGTACCTCACCGAGTTTAAAGAGGTCATGACACAAGGAATCACATTTTCCTTGATCTTTTAAAATATAAGAGGTCATTGTACTATAAAAACATCAAAACATCCTCCTCACTGCAAAAAGAGCATTTGTTAAAACCAAGCTGCCAAAATAACTCACTCTCGACATCCTCCACATTGTGATGACACACTGTGGTAGACGTTTGCATCTGACTGCCTCCACAACAACGCATCAACACCTACATTATCTTATAACTTCCATATCCCTCCCAGTAGCGGTGAGAGAGCAGGTCAGTTAAGAGCAGAGAGCTAATCATATCAGTGAGGGTTTCCTGTCAAGGGTGGAAAACAAGTTTTGGCTTGTTCAAATCTCTATACTTATGATACAAATTATTTGATCTGGTGTTAGGATTCAAATCCCTCCATGAAAAACTCTCCTCTTTGTAAACTGGCAAGAAAAATCTTGAAAATTTCCCCAAAGGGCCTCAGTGTTCAAACTGAGAGGGGTCATAAGAGTTGAGGGACCCCGTAAGGTCCCCAGGTGTTTAATAGAAACTAGAACACTTCCAAGTGCACCATGCTGTGACTGAGTGACACTGACTGATAAGAACATCATTTTTGCCTTACTATAAATTCTTCTTTGATTTATGAGTGTTTGTACACTTAATTTACAAACATTATTTTAGAACTCAACAGTCACTGGGTTTATTAATATGCATGCAGTTTATATGCACATAGTCTTGCCGGTGTTTATCCAATGTTTCATGTTAGCTCACAATCAAACAGTTGTAATATTTTGGAAACTATGTGGATAAATATATTTGTCATTCTATTGTGCTGTGCCAGTGATAAACGGGCCCTCTCTCAACTTCTTCATATACACAAACATAGCCATAGCCGTTTTTACGTTAAAGTAGTGATTTGAGCTGAGAAAGAACATGAAGCAACAGTGAAACTATTTAAAGCTATTCTGACATGCTGCAAACTGGGAGGCGATTGTCTGTGTCCCATGACTGCTTTAATAACATTTAACACGCGAGAAAGGGCAACAGGTGGAGTTTTTGGTTATCCAAAGGTATCTTTCAAGGTATACATTTAATCAGTTAGTGTGTTCCCTGGAAATCAAACCCATGATATTGGCATCGCTAGCACCATGCTCTACCAGTTGAGCTACGGATCCATTGTGTAATATTACACTTTCTTTCTGTTATTTCCCTAAGCCTCTCTTTGCTGCAGGCATACTGAGACAATGGCTTAATCAAATGGTATCTCAGTTAACTCTGACAAGTCATGTGTTCATGTTTGAATTTCTTACAATATGTGCATGTTTAAATGGAAAGGAAAGTTAAAAACACCTGAGGGCTGAAAGTAGGCTACATGTTGGCTGATATAATACAGAAATATTTACTTGAGTGGTGACTGTGAAGCTTTGAGAACATAATGACGTTTAAAGGGATTTACAGTCATGTGAATGGGTGATAATAGAGCTCTACTGAATTCAGTGGCGGATTTAGGCATGGGCGACATGGGCAGTTGCAACTTTGGGGGCGTGTTGAAGCAGGTTTCGCCCAGGGCGACAAACAAAGCTAGAACCGCTACTGACTGAATTAATACTGACCTCATTCAATTATAAGGAGAGACAAATAATAGATCAAAGAATGGATAATGACTGTTAAAGTGAGGTGTTCCCAATGCTCCTTGGCATTTACAGGCACTGAAAGGACATTTCTAATTAGTCATTTGTTTTGCTTTACATGCTTCCCATTATTTAAAGCAAAGCACACCAACATATACGTTTTTCCTATTAATTATTTTTAAAGAAACTACTCCAGCAAAAGTCTTCCTGTGCCAATTTTACGAGAAAGGGCTGTGTGCAAAAGCTTTATTCATTTGGACTGATCGTTTTCCAGATACTGACATCAAAAGATACCGGATGAAAGCAAACAGGTAATGAGAGGCTGCAGACATGTACTAGTTCCTTGTTTCTGCTCATCTCACACCGAAAATAATAACAGTTTTAAAAGCATCGCTCTAACGGGGTTACTATCATATTAAAGTAGCTATTTAAACCTTTATATTACTAATGTAGTATGTTGAAATAACATTTGAACTTGTATTTTATTTTATTTATCTATTTATTTATTGACTTGGTACAATTCAAAATGGATTTAAATTGCTTTCAATGTATTGCTCAGCATTCCCTGATGAAATATTACAAACGAGAACAGGCTCAGATTGTCAACTCCTGAGAAAATATCAGGAGGAAAAATCTCTTTTTTGTGTATTCACACTGGGGGCAGAAGTTGTAGAGGAACAGCAAGACACAGATGAAGAATTACCTCACCAAGAACAAAAGGAGAGCCGTACGTGTGCCTGCACCTGTAAATGAACTGTAATGTTTGCAGTGGAACCATAAAAAACTAAAATATGAACATAGGCAGCACTTTAATAAAGCCAAGATGACTGAAAATTGTTGTTAACCCTAATCATAACAAATGAGTGAAGCAGGCAGCATGTGCTTAAAAAGTGACACAGTATAACTAATTGAACGGCCATTAAGATAACCACAAGCCTCTACCAGACACAGTTAATCTCAGATCAATGATAGTAATCTCTAATAGATGCAAAGGAAGGCAGTCTATACCAATCTTCCCTGAGATAAAGGAACTAATAAAAGAGATTGGAATAATAAAACAACAATTTCAGACGGAGCACAAGTATGTAGATATCAGCATTTTAGGACCGAGGCAGCTTGGTGAAAATGCATCTTTATTAGATTGAAGATTCTGAACTGAATCTCCACAGATATGCACAATCTGATGACTAACCTGCAATACAAATAATTTTGTCTGACCTAGCTTGTCAGCATCAGAAATTCAGCAAAATCCTTGTACAATCTCTTTTATTCTGTAAGTGTATCTCTCTCTACAGCAGAGGATGCAGCTATAGGCTGAATTTGCCTGAATAAAGCCTCGATTAATCAATGTTTTCATGCTCTGACACCCACACAGCATAAATCAGCATGGAGATGAAGTCAAGATTACAACATGGGAAACACAGTCAATGCTCTCCGCAGCCTCTCACCTTTCAAGGTGATTTATATTATCTGCTATTGTCTTAATGCCATTCTCCAAAGCCTTCTCCCTTTTTCGCTTTCAAAGCAGCTTTCACTCTTTGTGTGATATGATGAGCAGTAAAACGAATTGGTTGCGAGCCTATAGTTGACCGAACATTCACTAGATTAGCCGTAAACCAGTCATTCGCCATTCAACTTCAACTCTAACCTATTATACAGGAAACAGGGAAAAAAAATCAACTAGAGGTTTCCTACCCCTTGATGTCAGTAGGAAATCTGGTCAGCTCCACAGGAGAGCTCCCTTAAAAAGCCTCCCACATTTGACCTCATAAGAAAGTTGAAATAAATGACTCTATCATGTTAATGCACAACAAGACTCCTTTCTACCCCACTGAGAGTGGAGATGTATTTAGAATGTTTATTCAGTCAGCCTATACCTGAAATGCTCTGTGATATGATTTCTAACTGAATATACAGTATATGTACTGTATCTCCTGTTCGGGTCACTGCACGCACTTTACATTTATAACTGTGAGCCTTTGAGTTGGACCGCAGTGATCACAAATTTTGGCCAGATTGTTAAACTTCAGGCAGTTAAAGGAATGTTCCGGGTTCAATACAAGTTAAGTTCAATCGACAGTATTTGTGACATAACATCACATTACCACAAAATATGTTCGACTCATCAATGCTTTTCTTAAAAAAAAAGAAGCAAAAATCAAGGTTTCAGTGAGGCACTTCCAATGGAAGTGAATGGGGCCAATTTTTGTAGGGTTTAAAGGCAAAAATATGAAGCATATAATTTGATAAAATCACTTATATTAATTCTTCTTTCAAAACTCATGTATTATTTGAGCTGTAAAAATCATATTTTTACAATAATTTTAGGGTTTTAGGGTTTGCTGACATTCATCGCCATGGCAATGAATTTGTAAAATTGGCTTTACACAGAAAAGGGTAGTAAGCGATTTTATAACACTAAAATCAAGTTAACATGCATAATTATGTCTTGTGGCTATTCTTTGGAACAGTGAGTATTTTAAAGTTTATGGAATGGCCCCCATTCACTTCCATTGTAAGTGCCTCACTGTTACCCACACTTTTGCTTTTTTTTTTTTTTTTTTTTTTTTTAAAGATAATGAGAGATACACTGAAATAATTTTTTGTGGTTTATCAATATTATCCCACAAATGCTGTCAATCTAGCTTAATTTGTATTGAACCCAGAATATTCCTTTAAGCATTGATTGACAGCTCAGCACAATTACTTTGAATATGAAAATTTAAAAAAATGTATTTCTCGTTCCAATGACAACATCATAAAGAGCGAATATTTGGCAGCCAAGTATGTCAGTGTCACTGTCCTTCAAGGTTTTTTTTTTAGGTCTTCTTCTTCTGTCCAGCACAGTATCTTCTGTTGTGCATGTTTGTGAGTCTCTAACATATTTAAGAATATGCATGCCTTGCAAACTGTATAATGTATAAATCATCTAATTTCATATCATTTAAATAATTAATTTTGCTCATCTTAAAAAAAAAAAAAAACTATTTTATTCATTTTTTAGGGTAAAGTTCTCAATTCACATGACTTGTTAAAATAAGACAATGTCTTGTTTTGCAAAACACAGAGTCCATGGACCCTGACTCAATAATTGTCTTAGACAGGTGAAACAAGGCTTTCATCTTGTGTCATGTTGGGATCCTCCGCTGTCCCAGTGGTCATAATAAAAGGGATGTAGTTCTTCCAGGGACACTGGATCTGAAAGAACATATCCTTGTTATCCCCCTTTGAGAGCAGAGCCAGTGGCAACCATTATCTCTGTTACCTGACACAGATGACATGGGCATGATGGATCTCTGGCTTTATTCCGGTGCCTCTGTGCTAAATATGAGAATATCCTTTTGCTTGTTCTCAGTGAGGATTCACTTCAACCGAGCCGGCTGATCCACAGAGCACATTTCAATTACAGAACACTCACTATATATATATATATATATATATATATATATATATATATATTCACTATTTACACATTTCAATTTCTTTAAAATTTCCGAAGAAAATCAAATGTATTTATAATTATAATATTTATAATTATTTTGTATTAATTTAATTTAATTACAGATTAGGCAAATACATTTTATAGCTTTTTATAACATTTGTGTGTGTGTGTGTGTGTGTATATATATATATATATATATATATATATATATATATATATATATATATATATATATATATATATATATATATATGCTGTTGTTATATATTTTTTAAATGTACCATGGATGGTTGAAATGTTTTTGTTTCGTATAGCAGAGAAGCAAAACTGACTATCCATACAAAGAAGAAAAATGACAGACATCATTGGGATTGAGGAATGCCATCATGCCGGATTTATTTTTTATTTATTTTTTATTTTTTTTAAATATTATTAAATTGGAAACCGCTAATAGCTTGCACTTGGACGCAGTGCTGGGGGACGTTTGTCACGAAACAATCCCGAAGATTGAGGCTAACTAGTGGCTGAATAAGAAAAAAATAAATAAAAAAAAAACATGTTGAAAGCAACTTGTTGATACATAGCCTAATCTTACCTTCACAATAGTAAAGTTTACATATGCGCAAACTATTACAAATGCGATGTGCCAAACAAAAGACAAGGCTAACTGTACAGCAACAACGTCCAACATCTCAGCGCTTCTTCAATGACAGTAAAATATAGCCTAAAGTAAGGGCCGTTCACAAGCATTTTGCGTCATTCCGTGTAGTTTATCAAATGTTTTCCTATGTAAACATGCGCTAGATGGACGTATTTGGCCGTTGCGCCGCGTCTGCTTCTCGCCTCGTTTTTTAGACACTGTGTAAAGTAAAAATAACTTCAACTGTAAAAAGCGCGTCTCGAGACATCTGTGTTCTGCTCTAATCGTGGCGCTGCGTCTGGCGGAAGAACGCGTTCAGTGTGAACGGCCACTAAGGCGTGTTGTAAAGACAATGAAAATGAAAAGTTTCAACCAAACTTTAAGGCATAACAATACCCACCGCATTACAATAGCGTAACAAATCAAGAAAGTTAATTTAGCTTAAACTGTATTTGCAATAGCTCTCGAATTCCCTCCACTCTTTGAAATAGCCTAATGACTTTTCATACATTATTCCAAAACACTACACGGTACTTACAGTGACTGGCGCACATTGCTGAGCTGATAATGGAGAGCAGAATCAAACTGACAGCGTAAGCCCATGACTTTGGCAAGCGCATGTTGTCCAGGTACCTGATGACGGTATATCCTGAATGTGTATGAAAAGAAATATATTTCCAGTACGATTAGCGCGTCTCTCTTGTCTCGTAAGTATGTCAGCGGCTCATACCTGTCTACCCTAACGCCAATGAGCAGCAGAACAGACACCAGGCGTGAAAGAACCTCTTAAAGACACCCACAGCTCCCAAACCGCCGTCATCGTCATCTCTCTCACGCGCGTATCCACACACGCACACGCGCGCGCAAACACAAGCAGATCTCGCTCGCTCCCTCCTATACCAGGCATTCTTATTTTCCAAAACAAACGATGGCTGTGCTCCAAATGCATCAGAAACCAATCCCCTATGATGTTTGCATTTGTTTTGGAGGAATAAGGGGAACAGTGACAGTGAAAGACAATTCATGCAACATTTGTGTTATTTCGTGACTGAATTTGTACACACTTTCAGGACCATGGACAGTTCCACCGAGACAATAGAAGCTCGCTATATTCGGATTGATGTACGACAATCTCATAGCAGTGAGATAATTAAGCTTCGTTAATGTTCTATTACTTTCCAGAGGTGAGACTGATAGATGCTATTTGTTGGACATTTTAAATACATTTCTGAATGTTTTCTCACTAGTCTGTGCAATTACAACAATTGAATTGATCAGGCAGAATGAGCTCCAATTGCAGG
Organism: Moxostoma hubbsi; assembly: GCA_032164185.1. Classification (NCBI taxonomy): domain Eukaryota; kingdom Metazoa; phylum Chordata; class Actinopteri; order Cypriniformes; family Catostomidae; genus Moxostoma; species Moxostoma hubbsi. The sequence continues at coordinate 4,216,755 of JAVLUX010000047.1, forward strand.
TTCCCCGTCTGTCGATCACTTCGACGTTGTGTCGAAGAAGCGACACTAGGGGTCTCTCTTGAGAGCCTTTTGCGTCTCTGAACTTTGAGAAAAGGCCAATGAGAAATTGGCAGAGAGAATTTGCATGTCCTGCCCCCAGACATATGGTAAAAGGGAGGGAAATGCATCTGTTTCATTCAGAAATTTTCTTCAGAGCCGACCGTTTGTGTGAGCAGTGAGCTGCGAGTCCCTCTTTATCTCTGGTATCAGCGTATGCTGTTGGATCTACGGCGCATATCAGCAGCTTTCTCCTTCATTGCATGGCAGTTCAGCTTTGCCCCTGGGCGCTTCGACAGTGCAGATTAAAAGATACATTTTCCTAAAAGAGTATTTTTCTCTAAAAGAGCAATACACAGCGACGTTGAACGCCCTTTTCAGGACGCGTCTTTATAAAGATGCCTTTCCACCCCTGTGTAGTTCCTGGATGCGGTCGAGTGCTCTCCACTCCTGACGGTCACAGGCGCTGCCTCATATGTCTGGGCCGCGATCACACTGAGGCAGCGTTTGTAGATGGTTCGTGTTCTCACTGCAAGAATCTTACCATGGCAACGTTGCGGTCACGGCTTTCCATCCTAAAGAGGAACGCAACTCCAGCCGCCCCTGCGTTGCACCTTCTTCCAACGGGATTGAGGACGACCCGACTGGCGATGGAGGCGATTTGGGGATGACAAAGGGCTCGGTTTTGCTGGGTACATCCCCACGAACCACCCGCTCCCCGGCATGCTCGTTAACTTCCGTCAGGGCTCGAGGCAACAGCGGCTCGCCTCACGTCCAGCCTGCCTATCCTCTTGAGCCCCTTGAGCTGAATGAGCTCGCCGCTGCATCGGAGAGTGGTCTGGCGTCTGACACGGAAGACTCAATTGGGCTGCCACCTTCGGGTCAGCACGCCCAGTCTGAGGCTGACGCCCAGATGTCCAACATGCTTGCCCGGGCCAACGACAGAGTGGGGCTGGACTGGAACCCTCCAACCTCCCCACGGCCTGCGGCTGGATGCGGCTGGATGATTGGTTCCTCGGGTGATTCAGCCACGCCTTTCTGGAAGTGCATGAGGAGCTGACGAGTTCATGGAGGGCACCTTTCACCGCCCATCAACGTGCCTCTCGCTCATCCACTCTCACTACCCTCGATGGCGGAGCGGTCCACGAGTACACGGCGGTCCCCCAGGTGGACAGAGCGGTTGCGATCCACCTATGTCCCGAGAACACCGCCACCTGGTGGGATCGCTCTGTTCTCCCCTCCAGGGCCTGTAGGATGACGTCTTTACTAACCTCCAAAGCCTATAGTGCCACTAGACAGGACGCTTCCGCCTTGCATGCCATGGCCCTCCTGCAAGTCCACCAGGCAAAGGCACTTAAAGATCTGCACTTGGGTAGTCCTGATCCCGATGTGCTGCAGGAACTGCGCTCAGCGACCGCCCTCGCCCTCAGGGCCACGAAGGTCACAGCGCGGTCACTCGGGCAGGTCAATGGCCACCCTTGTGGTCCAGGAATGTCATCTGTGGCTGAAACTGGTCGAGATGCGTGAAACAGACAAGGCACGCTTTCTCAACGCGCCCGTCTCCCAGTTTGGCCTTTTCAGTGACACCGTCGAAGACTTCGCCCAGCAGTTCTCAGCGGTAAAGAAGCAGACGGAGGCTTCTCCCACATCATGCCCAGTCGCACTTCCAGCGCGGGCCGTGCCCCATCTGCCCTCCGAGGGTGTCCCCCTGCAGCTTCCAAGAAGCGTGCGGCTCCGCCTCAGCCTGTGCCCAGCTCTCAGCCCCAGCCCCAGTGTCGAGCACCCCGCTGGTAGCACACGCCCCCCATCTCACAAACCCCTTCGAGGACCTGGAAGGCTCCCAAGCATTCCTGAGACGGACGACCCAGAGACCAAGACGTTTGCTCTGGAGCTGGTAAACAGACCACTCCGTCCCCCGGTTTAGGGCCGGGAGGAGAAACCTCAGTTAAGTTTATTTACTTTGGGCTGCGGTACCCACATTCTCAATAAAAGAGCAATTGCCTTTGACTCTGGGTCACCTGTCCTGCAAATGCCGTTATCACGGCACTCTGCCACAACACCTCAACAGTCCCGGCACATTGTATGCAGACCTCTCGCCACAAGCCCCATGACTGTGTCCCCTGGCCGGCCGGTTCTGATGATTTCTCATAGGCCTTTTCTCAAAGTTCAGAGATGCGAAAGGCTCTCAAGAGAGACCCCTAGTGTCACTTCTTCGACACAACGTCTCGTCCCCTCCATCAGTGAATGGAGGTTACAATTATTTTTTATATATTTTTTTATATTTAAATTTATTTATCTATTCTTGGGCTGCTGGTTCTACACACTTGTGTAGCTCATCCATCTTCCTTTACTAGACAGCTGGTGGTGACACCCATTGGCTTTAATGGGATGACAACACCTGCCTATACAGACTCAGTCAACTGCTCCAATATTTTCTTCTGTGAGGATTAATTAATGATTTGCCTAAAAAATTAACAGGAAGTGGTTTGAAAGCTGTTGTCAGCAGTGGATTTGGCCTTGATCAATGAATTATGTTCAAATATTCAATAGATAATAAGCAGCTCAGCTTTATTGTATTGCCTGACTGCTTCTAAGTACCAACCTCTATGAATCCACTTTCACTCAACCACTGTATTTAACCAGAGAATATTTAGCAGAGACTGGCCACTTCTATTAAAATGAGAGGGAGAAATTTGAATGCTCAACCAAGGAGCTTTGAGTGCCCAAGGGTCAATGGATATAGAAAAGAAGACCTGCCTTACAGATAAAAGAGCCAATTACCTTTTAGATAAAGACATCACCTGCCAATCAGCTCTTGAAGTGCATGCACATTAGCTAAACACTGTAAAAAATTATAATAGGTCATGCATTAGTGTAACTTATCAAAATAAGATAAACATTATCTTAATTTTATAAGTTGTACAATATTCAATAATTTTTAAGTCAGCTTAATATCAGTTAAATTCAAGGGGGCCCAACAAAGTGTGGTGAACTTAATAAAGGACAATCTTCAGACAATCTATACATAAGACTAATTTGAATATGTGCAGAGTTCATAATGCAACACCAAACAAGGACCAACAGGCATACAACGGCGAACTAATCTGTATGGCAGATGAATACCTATTTAACACAAAGAATTCTTGAATGGGACAGAGGTCCAGTCAGCTTGGGGAAGAATGTAAATGAGGTGAGTGAATGCTTATCTAACAGCAGTTTTAGAGATATTCATTAATTTAGACAGAAATATGAATTTTCAGCGACACTCTTTCATTTGAATTTTGTTGAAGTGTGGTTCCCTATCAAGGTCACTCGAGCTGCATAATCGCATTGGGGAAACGTCCTGTGTCACGTGGTCTGAAGCCCTTATACAATCACGACAATTTATTGGTCGATGGGGCTTAATTGAGGCCCCCAGGGAGATACGTCACAAGCTCCATGAAGGCGGTCGCTTCACACCATCACGTCAGATTATCGTGTCTCGTTTGGAAGGATGCGTCCTCCGGAGGTTGCATCCTTTGAAGACTGCAGTTTACTGAGTGTCCTCCTTTTAACAAGCCTCAATTAAATGAGACGGCCTTAGACATGCAGAAATGGAACGTAGCATGGTTGCTATGACAGCATGCCACTCTTTAAAAAGGGTGAGCACTTTGAGTGAGAAGAGAACAAAGTCCCTTTAGAAGGGAATGTATGAGGTAAAATTTAGGAGAGTTATAATGATGTAAAGAGAAAAGAAATGAGATTTTACAGGTGTAATTTTAGTCTAATACTTTATTTTAATTATAGATTAATATATTAATACATATGATATACTCTGCACCCATCTACTGAGGTACTTCACCTTGGGTATTAACATTCCTTGCGTTTGAACATCATATTTAAGCACAGATTGGTGTTATTTTGTTTCGGCAGAGCGAAAGTGGACTTGTTCACCTCGAGTGAGACGTCACACAGTCCCTCTCACACAGTCCCTGGTTTTCCCTCTCACCCCGGCATGCATCTTTATGCATTTCATTCGATCAGTCTGCTGTACACAGTGCACTGTGTTTGAGAGGATCAGGTTCGGCTTCTGTTGGTGGTGCCGTATTGGCCATCCCAAGTATAGTTTTCAACCCTGGTCTCTCACCTGGAGGAAGCACCTTGGCAGATTCCGGTCAGAACACACCTGTTGTCTCAGGATCGGGGAAGCATTTGGCACCCCCCAACCAGACTTATGGAAGTTATGGTATGGCCCCCCAATGGGGCATTCAATTGAATGATGGTTCATCACCCATGGTGGTTGATACCAGTCTGAATACTCTATCAGCCAGGAAGCTTTATACGTTTAACTGGTGTATTTTTGCTTATTGGTGTACGATGCGAGGCGAAAATCCAATTCACTGCCCTGTCGGTACAGTGTTGTAATTTTTGCTAGATCGTTTTGGGGCCGGGGTTGCCCCAGCAACACTTGAAGTGTACTGTATGTTGCCGCTATAGCAGATGAGCATGCGCTCATTAATGGAGTCTTTATCGGTAGACATTCTCTTGTCCCGTGTTTTATGCATGGCATATGCAGGCTTAGACCTGTGCATCCTGCACTTATGTGGTTTATCTGTTGTTTTAGAAGCTCTCTCGGGAGCTCCGTATAAGCCCTTGGCAACATTTACTGATACATTTCTGAGACTTAATATGGTCCTGCTTGTGGCATTGGCATCATTTAAAAGGGTTGGTGATTTGCATGCCCTGTCAATCAATGGATGGATTTTGTGCCAGGGTATTCAAAGGTGGTATTAAGACCTCGCCTGGCTTTTATCCAAAGCGACTTACAAAAGTCTGTTAAGTTTTTTCTATTAAGTTACATTGTTTACTTTATTGTTTGATTAAAGCTGCATTTAGATCATTAATCCTCACCTGCCTCGTTGCAGTGTCTTCATCCTTTCACTAGCAGACTATACATTTTCCTCACCTATTTGAGTTGGAGGAGCAAGAAATATTACATATTCTTTGCCCAGTTAGGGCACTGCGATTTTATGTTGACCACACTAGCCAGTGGTCTAATTCGGAGCAGTTGTTTTTGTGCTTTGGTGTCCGCAACAAGGGTGTTTGGGTCCAAGCAGAGACATTGGCTTGAGATCTCATTGACTTTCGAGTGCTTATGAAGTGCACAGTTTACCTTCGCCTTCAGGTATTCAAGCCCATTACTACGAGGAGTGTTGCATCCTCATGTGCTTTGGCTAGATGTGCGCCATTGGAAGACATTTGTATGGCGACGGGGTGGTCTTCTCTGCATACATTTGTGAGAATTTATAATCTGGATGAGGGTTTGACTGCTGCTTCCACGTTATCTCTGTTGGAACAGGAGTAAGCTCATAATTTCCTCTCTTCCTTCAGACACTTTAGCTCACTTGTGTACTGCCATATGCTTGCCACATGGGCATAGACAGTTGGCAGCTTCTGTTCGCATGGCGTATATGTACATCGTTCCCCAATGCGATTACGCAGCTCGAGTGACCTTGATAGGGAAAGTCTCGGTTACGTGAGGCAAAACCCTGGCTACCAGAGAGGAAACGAGATGCTGCATAAGCTTGCCATATTCTCTATAAGCTGAATAGGCTCGTGCCTTCCTGCAGAAACTCTGAAGCTCACAGTCCAGATACACTGCAAACTTTTCATACAGCTTAAGGTGAACTATATCACAACGTATGAGGGAATTATACAGAAATACAAAATACAGACTCAGTGTCATCATGAAATAAAGCAGAACTCCGCTGGAGCATAGCTTGCATGTCTAAATGTAATCACCTGGCAGTATATCTATATTGCATCCTTTAAATTTAAAATAATAAGCATGTGAACTGGCATTTCTCTGTGTGGCCAGTTCCACTTTGTCTTGTGAAGTGACCAATCTCAGTGGGAGAGACTGAAACTTCTCCTGGCAGATACACTCTCTATTACGGAGATGATGATACACACCCGGTCCCGTATCAGGCTAATCAAGCCTCCGAGAGGGATAAAGGCCGATGGCAGATGGTGATGCGACGAGAGAGAGATAATTTACGGACATGTCCGTCATGTGTGTGTTTTGTCTTTTAAGTTGATCATTAAAATATTATTTATATTGAAAAAATCGAGGCCGGTTCTCGCCTCCTCCTTCCCAGGTTTCGGCACCAGTGTAAAGTAGTTCAAGGGAAAGGAGGCGGCGAGAACATACATGAGTGTGTGTGTGTAAGTTAAAGAAGTGTTTCTCAACTGGTAGGTCTATTCGGACTTGCGGACAGCAGGGAAAGTGCCCAAGTGATAGCCTATTTAGGACTGCCGAGGCAGATTTAATGATAATTTTGCAATCAGCTAAAGGCTTCTCATCTGCACTTTCGCACGAGTGTAACGGAACCAGCTCGCGCTAATGATCTGCTCTTCTCTCTGGCGTGTGTGTGTGTGTGTGTGCAACAACAGGGATTCCCTTGATATTGCAGAGCGCAGACCTCAAAACTGATGTGACCAATTTCAATTCTAGTGAGACTTTTCTGGTTTAAAGTGTTACTGTCGAACCTCTCGAACAGTTGGCAGCCCTGACATGCCAAACAGCAATGAGGAGGAAAAGATCAACACTGTGTTATGTGCAATTTTGTTTTTTCATTATGCATCATTACCTTTAAAAAAAAGTAACTATTATATTTTGACAAAATGTTATAGTTTCATATGAATAATCTAAAGGTAGAATCTGTTAGACCTCATTTTATATCAATGGTGGCATTTTTCAATACGTGTTCCTGACTTCCTGTCACTTTTGATGTTGACCTCAACAACAAAAATATTATCACTTGATTCATGTCCTTGTACTTGAAAACCATGAATTAAACTATGCAACATAAAAGGAAACGCGACCCAGGATACATAAAATACAGGTTACTTTTTAATATGGTGGGTCGCCACTTGATTTCCAATGTAAAATCTGGGTCCTGAAGCAAAACCAGTTGAGAACCACTGAGATAAAGATACAGACAGGAGCAGTGAGGCTGTACTGTCGCACACCTAATGTATATGTTAATGACTAATAATCATAGGACATTACTTTAAAAGCTAACACAGCTGATGTTATTTTTCATTTAGTAGTAAATTTAACATGCTATATTTAGTAATATAACATGTAATAGTTACATGCTATTTTTATCATGTTTATCAGTTTATTATTATCATTCTGTTAGCTTTCTTATCTATTATGTTTAGTTTATTTATTTTCAAAAGGTAGACTTTTTTTACACATACTTCAATTGGGCACAACCATCTGTGCCCCTGGTCTGTGGATCACCTAAAATTTGAGCAGCTGAAGTGCCAGGTACCAATGGGTGATCCGCGCATTGGTATCTTTCATGTGGTGGAGGCACTTGAGTGGGGTGTGATCTGAACAGAGGGTGAAGGCCTGCCCCAGCAGGTAGTAGCAGAGAGGGAGGATGGCCCACATGATCGCTAGACACTCCTTCTCCACGGTGCTGTATTCAGTCTCAGCGAGAGCCTATGACTAATATACAGCACTTGTCGCTTCTATCCCTCCACCTCCTGTGAGAGCACCGCCCCCAGCCCTCTGTCAGATGCATCCATCTGCAAAATAAAGGGGAGAGAGAAATTATGAGCATGTAAAAGCAGCCCCCCACAAAACACGGATATTACTGTTAGGAAAGTCTGTTGGCACAGCTCCATCCACTGGACCGGATTGGGGGCCACCTTTCTAAAAAGATCAGTCAGTGGTCTGGTGACATTAGAGTTACTAGGCACAAACCTTCGGTAGTAGCCAGCCAGCCACAAAAATGGTCTCACCTCCTTTTTGGTCTTGGGCCTCAGACAGGCCACGATCACTTTGGTTTTGTTAACCTGGGGATGCACCTGCCCATGACCCAAGTGGAACCCCAGACACTGAAATTCCAAAATTTGTGCTGCCTCCAGTCATTACTATAAACAATAATATTGTCTAAATGTGTGGTGGCAATGCTGGATGTGGTCTGAGAACTTTATCCATGAGACGCTGGAACATGGCGGGGTCCCCGATCAAACCGAACGGAAGGGTCACAAATTGGTGTAAGCCGAACGATGTGGAAAAATAAGTTTTTTTCTCCGGAGACTGGAGTTAAAGGGATCGTCCAATAACCTTTTGTTAAGTCCAGTGTTGAATAACTTGCCCATGCCCAACCGTTTGTGCAACTCATCAATCCGAGGCCTTGGGTGCGCATCAAATTTAGACACCGCATTCACATTGCAATAGTCTACATAGAACTGGACCATCCCGTTGCTCTTAGGTACCAGAACCACCGAGCTGGCCCAATCGCTGTGCGACTCTTCTAATATGCCCATCTCGAGCATTGCCTCTGCAAACCAGATGTAAAATCAGTATAAACTGCATTATAAATTATAAGCTTAAAACTAACTAAAAGTTTTAGTCGCTGACTCCACCCTAGAGTTAACGCAGACAGAAACACAACAGACGAAGTAGCGAAGAGCAACGAGATGCCGATCAACTGCACTGTTAGGAATTTATTGCAGCTAAAGTCTGGAAAATAGAAAAGATTAGTTTAATCTTAATCTATAGCTCTAGGAAAATAGAGCAATATTTACCTGAGAAGTGAATCTTGATGTTCAACCGAGATGAAGCTGAGTGATGAAGTAATTTATTTTCTGTTAAGTTTAGTTAATTATTGATAAAATCGGTAAGTTTCATCTTTTATTCTTAATATAAATGAGATTCAGAAACGTAAACTTGTTTATTGAGTGAACTTTGAACTGTGTTGTGTAAATGCTACCACGCTGTATAGCCTTTAAAGCTAAATCTAATAGATATATTGGAAGTTAAGAAAGTTTAATTAATTGTCTGAAACTAGGAACATGTTTCTGAGAATGTTTTCCTGCTTTGCAGGAGAATGTTTTTTTGTGCGAACCTTCTGGAAAGTTTGATGGCTAGCCAAATCCAAGAGTTTCATCTAGCTGTGAATATCTTCTGTTTGTGGATTTCTGAATAATCTTTAGTTAATCTCTACATTTTTTTTGATTAAGGTATTTTTGAATCTGGACATTTATTGAATGTTTATCTTTGGAAATCTCTGACTTTAGAACATTTGGTAATTCAACTGATTGATTTTTGGTTATTTAATTGTATAATTGTTTATTTGAATTTTATAGGTAATTAACAAGTAACTGTCATTTTATTTGTTGATTTCAATTGCAATAATAATGTATTATTTTATTTAATATTTATTTGTTTAATATTCAATATAAATCAGTGTGTCTATGTGTACCATTTGCCTTCATCTTCTGAATGGCCCAAATCTTTGCCGGCTTGGTACACCTGCTAGTGTTCCCATTTGAGGTGTGCTGAAAGGTAATTGAATTTAATACCCCTAGCGTGAGGTCAGTGGAACATCAATCGTTCGCACCACCCAGAGTGCCATCGCACATGCTACATACTACACCTCAAATTCTTCCTTTACAACCCGTTTCTTGTGTTCAGGAAGGCGATAGGGGTGGCTACGAACCACTACTCTCAAGGTGGTCTCGATATGGTGTTCTATGAGGTTTGTGCAACCGGCGAGAGGCGAGAACACATCTGCAAATTCTGCTAGCAACTTGGCTACGTTCATGAGCTGAGACAGTGAGAGGTGGTCTCCGCACGGGACCGGGGTGAATGAATTAGGTTTGAGAGTCACCTCCTTCCCGAGCTCTGCCCTCTGTGAGACTACCATCACCAAAGCCACAGGCACCGCCTCCCTCCACGATTTCAGGAGGTTGAGGTGGTAAATTTGACGTGCCCCGCCCCTGTCCTTTTGCCTAACCTCATAATCGAGATCTCCGACTTGCCTTGTGACCTCAAAGGGCCCTTGCCACTTGGCGAATAATTTAGAGCTTGAAGTGGGCAGCAATACAAGCACTTTATCTCCTGGTGCAAATTTCCATAGTCGAGTGCCCCTGTCATACAATCGGCTTTGACTTTCCTGAGTTTAGCGCAAATTCTCCCACATTATTTGACCCTAAGATCAAGAATTTCTTGAATTTCATTATTACTTTTTGAAGTTCCCTCCTCACATGCTTCCCATATGAATTCAAGCACACTGTGCCCACCTCTCCAGCCATAGCATCGCATGTCACACACCGTACCCTCACCTGTTTACCCATGCCCACTGACCCAACTGCGCATCTCTGGGGGTCTTTGGCTCAGGAAGAAGACCACTTCGTGAAAAAATGCCACTTCAGGGCATAAAGCTGTCTCATAGAGGGAGCTCTGGCCTGAGTGATGTGTCTACCACAGCTGGTGGTAGGCCACTTAGGTCTTCCATGTCACGTACAAGGGGTAGACGTGAGGTTCCAGAGGTCTGGGCGTGGATGCCAGATGGTGCCCCATCCCTGAGAAAAAAGGTCCTTCCAGCGACACTTGCTTGGAGTCTGGTCCGGCAGATGCTCACGTCATCCTAAGACCTCGACTGGGCTACGTGACCAAGGTTCCTACAACTCCCTCTGAGGTAGTGAACCTGCAAGCGAAGCGGTCCCAGGAGGGGGCATACCCAGCTTTATCGTTGCTGTGTCCAGTGCGCGCTTTGCGTATCCATGTGGACTGCACACAGAGCTTTATATGTTCTGATCAGCTCTTTGTTTGCTGTGGCAGAGAGCAGAAAGGGGCGCTGTCTCCAAAAGAGGTTGCCCACAGGGTCGTCAATGCCATGGCTGGCCTATAAGACCCAGGACATGTCCGACCCCTTGCGGGTGCACTGGCCAACAGCATCTCCCTAGCAGACATCTGAAAATCGGAAGGCTGGGCAACCAATACCTTTAAAAGATTCTATAATCTCAGGGTTGAGTTGGTCTCGTCCCATATTTTCTCAGGTCCGAGCACATAGAACTCGGTAAACGGAATGGCTGACCGGGTGTTCCACTTGCACATAGTGCCCTTCTCCTCCAATGAGGCAATCAAATATACTCTTTCTCCCAGGAGTGTCCACTAAACTTGTGCTCCATAGATGTCTTTCTGCCCTAGTCCTCTGTTCCACGAATTCAGCAGAGGAATTCCCAACCAGACCCACTACAGGCACTAACTACTCTGCACTGGAATAGGTGCTCCACAGGGTTTGGCCATCATAGATTAATCCCCCTGTGTGTATTTTCCGAGGTACGGTCCCCCTGCCGGCGGACCCACTTCTCCCTTGGGCAATCCCCTCTGCCCCCCGGTCGTTGTGTTTTTAGCAACTCCTCCCTCACTAAGTAGGATCTACCACCGTGCCACTTCCACATGTGGCCAGAAAACCCATGTGACGTATTCACCACATTTACTTCCCCCCAGCCTGGAAAGGATGTGGTCTCTGCAGGGTCTTTTCCCCCTGATAGAATTGGAGTTGGAAAATAACGCCTTCCCTGATGCGTGTTATAGCGTTAAATGACCCCAGCTGCCTTAACTCTATGCGAGAGACATAGAGAAAAGGTGTGGCTGGCGCAGCCTGCTCCCATGCTTGTTCCCATCCCCCTTCGGGGATACGGGGAACCTAAAACTTTAAAGGTGGGAAGGGTACGTGCAGTCTGACGCAGCCTGCTGCTTTGGCATGCAACTTCCAGCCCGCACCTGGTCAGCAGTTCACTTACACAGTTCAGCGCGTGGCATGATTGAATAGGGACCCTGTGATGAAGACGAGCCCACCAGCTCGCCTTCGGGGAGAAATTTGAGTTCGTGTATGGATGTAAAGGGATGGCGCACTCGCAGAAGCACTTTGTGCAAGGTGGAATTTATTTACAGTGCCAATAAGAAGAGCGTCCACAGTGAAGTAAATATACAGGTGCACACAAAAAGAAAAGAAAATATCCCTAAAAGTACTACAATAACAAAATAAAGACAAAAACTCTTTAAAATAAAACGTATCTACAGTACACAAAGGTTTTGGTTTGCTTTGAGGCACCACAGTTGCACTCTCGCTTCCGACTTGGTTAACCAGTTCTGACGTCAGGTTTGGCTTTGTTTAAATAGGCCAAACCCCGCCCCTTCTTGGGCCACACCAATTCCAGGAACATATAACAGTTAATACACATACAAATACTTCATCTATTTGATTATCCATAATAATCCATCATAATTAATTCCCAATATATATATATATATATATATATATATATATAATAAACACATAACACATTCACACATAATACACTTAACACATATTTTCCCATTTGAATACACACATGAACACCTATTCACAAAAGACAATGGTTTCGTCAGCTTCCGGTTTCGATGCGCCGGCGCGACTTGGCCGTGACGTCATAAGCGGCCGCCGCTCGCTCGTTAGGTTTGGCCGGCGTAACTTCCCCGCCGAAAGACTGACTACGCCCACACAGACAAACAACACGGTTGAAACAAGACAGTGCAGTGTAAGTGTATGAAATGACCGGGAAATTTATATGGAAGGGAGAGTGGAGAAATGGAGAAATGTCCATGTGCTATCAGCATCGCGTGTGCATGAATGAGGTCAGTATATATGTATGCCAGTGCTGCTTCCCCAGCGGTGGCAGCTAATGTGACTTTATCACAGACCCCTAGAGTTGCTTCATTTGACACAATGTCGAGTGAGCGGCAGATGGGAAACTTCTAGGTTACTATTGTAACCCCAGTTCCCTGATGGAGGGAATGAGACATTGTTTCCCCCCGGCCACGATGCTGAACCGAGCCACTGTAATGACCGAACCTCATTCTCGGCTCCTGAATGGACAGATTCCCTCCTTTTATACCCGTATATCCGGGGGGAGTAACGTACTTCAAACTTATGTCTGCTTGTATGAATACATCATAAGAAAGTGTTTCACTGCTATTCAGATACACTTTGAATCGCATCATTTATATGTAGAAATGATATCCATCTTAAAAGACTAAATATTAAATGAAACAAATGACAATAAAATGTAAAGTAATCTCTTCAGAAATAAAAATACTTTTTGAATGTAACTGTATTCTAATTAGCAATGATTTATTTTGTAACTCTAGTGGAATACTTGTAGTGGAATATTTTAAATATGTAATTCCATTACATGTATTCTGTTGCTCCCTAAACTAAAAACATAAAATGAGGATTCAGTAATGATGGGGATAAAATATACTTAATTAAATGTAAAAATAAAATGCTTAAATATGCAATCTAACAATTAAAAGAAATACATTTCAGAAGTCATACATATTTAACATGTCACAGTAACTTAACCAGACAACGTGATCGTTTAACACACAAATAATGTTAATTTCATAAAAGTATGACAAGCAATATAATATAAGCTTCAACAACTAAACCAGAAAAAATATATCAAATCATTATAGCAGTAAGCAACTTCGCCAAATGGATAACAGATAAACATCCATCTAGACTGCAAGGATGCTGTCCTGAAATGTGTGAGTGATACTGAACTGAGTAGAACAGCGTAGTTTGTTTCTTCAGCTGGAACATGAGACAGCCAGCACTTCTTTCCTGTGTGTGATGACATGGCATATTGACGCAAGCATAAATGTTATAAACCAGTGATTTTGTGCCAAATCGAATCTAACAGCTCAAAATACAAATCATTTTTACAGGCTTACCGTAGTGATTCAGGGTAAGGTAAGGACATTGTTTTGAACACTGATTGTTGATGTACTCAATCAATAATGGCAATTTGTTCCTTTTTAACAAAAAAATCTTACATAGTGCAGCTCTAATAAAATAAGAAAACATCTAGAACTTCACATACAGATTGTCCCATGTGACATCTTTTGTGTTTAAAATCAGCTGTAATTATAGAAACCATTTCTCATGTCCCTGTCGTAATTTTCTCTCATCAACAATCACAAATCAGTGTTTGAAGAGTTGCATGTGCTTTCTTTGAATATGGTATCATTGCAGAAATAAGCTATCATTTTGAACGAACTAACAAAAGAGATGTTTTTAAGTTCCCTCATTCTCCTGCTAAGCTCACATTAAAGAAAAATATCAGATCTTTATCTGCCCCAACATAAGAAAAGCTCCATGGAAACCTACATCCACAATCATTACTGTATCTTATTGCCAGGGAAGGACTGGGACTAAAAAGCGGCCCTGGATTTTCTGGCCCAGAGTTAAAAAAATCTACCAGTACTGAAGAAGTAATCGAAAATATTTAGAATATGCAACTAACTTTGAGTAATCTAATGGAATACATTACAAATGACAATTTACAGCATGTATTCTGTAATCTGTAGTGGAATAACAAAAGTTTCAAATGTAACCCTCCCAACCCTGCACAATATTGTGTGCATTGCATATAAATGCTATTGTAGTAACTGAGGCTGGACATTATAGTAAAAATAATAAAGTCTTCTATTGAACTCGTATCAGTCATATCACGAGTTTAACCTCTTAAATTAAATGTGGTCTAAAGCACATAACTGGTAATCAGAAGGTTGCTGGTTTGATCCCCACAGCCACCACCATTGTGTCCTTGAGCAAGGCACTTAACTCCAGGTTGCTCCGGGGGGATTGTCCCTGTAATAAGCGTCTGCCAAATGCGTAAATGTAAATGTAAATTGAAAATTGTAGAACAGTTCAAACATTAATAGTAGATAAAACACTTGAATAATCATATTTAAATCTACTGGTGGTGGCTGAGGAGAGTCCCCTGTTCTCTTTTTAAAAGTGCTTTGAGCGTAGTGTCAGAAAAGCGATTTAAGTGTAAAATTCAATCAAATATGTAAATAAGAGTGTTTTAAAGTTAAAGTATGTAATATTTCCGTTTCAAATGTTTAATCATATAACATCAACATGATAACAACATGTTATGACTCCGGCTCCAGTCATGAACACACACAGGCGATGTGAAGGTAAACTCAAATTGGGAGATTCATCCTGCAGAAGAACTGCTAGAACATGACTGATGTAATTATTCTTCCGCAAATTGCTATATTGCCGCTATATTCAAGGTGGAGGGGGACAGCCACCCTTTCCAGCCTCTACTGCAGGAAGGAAAGCACTGATCTGACTGTGCATATCTGGGTATCTTCAGCTCGAGAAGAACACCAATTCACGAACAAACGCCACTTCAGGGCATAAAGCTGCCTGGTAGAGGAAGCTCTGGCTTCAGAGATCGTGTCAATGACTGCTGGTGGTAGGCCACTTAGATCTTTCGTGTCCCATCCAAGGGCCAGACGTGGAGGTTCCAGAGGTCTGGGCTCAAATGCCAGATGGTGCCCCATCTCTGAGAAAAAAGGGTCCTTCCTTAGGGGAATCTGCCAGGGAGGTGCTTTCGCAAGGAGCGTGAGGTCCGAGAACCAAGTCTGGGTGGGCCAATATGGGACTGTACAAGTTGCCTCACTTGGGGGAATACACATTTATGCAGCCCCCGAGGCCAGCTGTTTGCCTGCTCATCTGTCCTGAGGGGGGCTCCCGTCAGGGAATACCAGAGGATTCCCGTCAAGCAAACAGGTCTACTTGTGCTTGGCAGAATCGCCTCAAAATCAGCTGGACCACCTGGGGGTGGAGTCTCCACTCTCCGCTGAGCGTTGCCTGCCACGACAGTGCATCCACTGTGGTGTTGAGACTGCCTGAGATATGAGTGGCCCGCAGCCGCTGCTGACTCCAGAGGAGGAGATGGCAGGCGAGTTGCGACATGCGACGAGAGCGTATGCAGCCTTGGTGATATATATATATATATATTACTGTTGTGGTGTTGTCGGACCGGACCAACATATGCTTGCCCTTGATCAATGGCAATAGCCTCTGCAGGGCGAGTAGTACAGCAACTCTAGGCAGTTGATGTGCCAACCCAGTCATCGTCCTGACCAGGAACCACCGGCTGCATGCCCATTGATCACGGCACCCCAGCCCAGTTTGGAGGCATTTGTGGTGACCACGACATGTCTGGACACTTGCTGTAGGGAACACCTGCCCATAGAAATGCATGTTCTGTCCAAGGGCTGAATAAGTGGCGGCAGAGCGCCGTGATAGCTACGTGATGTGTGCCTCGGTGCCATGCCCATCTCGGGACTTGAGTCTGAATCCAGTGCTGAAGCGCTCTCATATGCATCAACCCGAGCGGCGTGACTGCCATATGCCCCAGGAGCCTCTGAAAGTGTTTCAGTGGAACCGCTGTCCTCCACCTGAATGACTTCAGACATTTCGTGCGCTCGCTTGTGAGGTGCGCTATCAGACTGAGTCTAACTCCATGCCGAAAAAGAGATGCTCTGAACTGGGGAGAGCTTGCTCTTTTTCCAGTTGATCTGATGCCCTAGACTGCTGAAGTGCCAGAGCACTAAATCACTGTGCGTGCACTGCAACTCTCGAGAGCGTGCTAGAATCAGCCAGTCATCGAGGTATTTGAGTATGCGGATGCCCACTTCCCTTAATGGGGCAAGAGCTGCCTCTACGACTTTCGTGAAGACGTGGGGGGACAAGGACAGGCCGAAGGGGAGGACCTGGTACTGATACACCTGGCCGTTGAAAGCAAACCTTAGGAAGTGTCTGTTTTGGGATAGAACTGAGATGTAAAAATATGCATCATTGGGCTTTTCTCAAAGAATGGGAGGTGTTCGGGGCTCTCAAGAGTGACCCCTTCGAGTGAGTGACAGAAGGAGAACAATTTTTTATAATTTTCATGCAGGTCTATGGCCAAAACATGGCAAATAATAATAAAACACCCTACTGAATAAAACAACTAAAACTACCCTAAACTAATTTGTTGATGTTAGCTGGTTAACACAAGATGGTCGGCAAGCTGGTTTCACAGTCTGACCAGATGAAAATTTCACAGAATTTCTCTAAAACCAGCCAAGAGTTCTGTTCTGATGGGAGACCATCTGAGACCAGCAAACCATCTTAGGCTGGTTAAAATTGTTATTTCAGTATGGGAAAATGAACCATCATACCTACTGTGAAATAAGCATACATTACTATGCTGTATTGTAATATATTATCACAAAAACTGTTCTCCTAGTTGTTTACCTATTAAAGTGAACTCACACCCGCACCAGCGAGTGTCCCTTCTGGAAACCCATGAGAATAAAACAATATCTGTCTTGACTATTCATAGTATTTGGTGTCATGCTGTAACAAATGCATCTCAGCTCAGAAATAGCAAATGTATCTCAGAATTGTTTGAGCATTACTCCTTTCACCCTGACACCAGCCATCTCGTGTGATGCTATCTGTCAGTAACTGCTATTACAGACATGATGGGTGTCACAGGAGCGGCTATAAATCAAACTGATGAGACCTTGCCTGAATTTTGATTTCTCGCTTCTTTTTTAACCTGGGGCCACAAGTGAAGAATGACTGGATAATGTTAGTCAAAAAGAGTGTGGTTTTTGTTGTAGAACTCATCCTGTCCTAATGGATTTACATTTTTCAGTATGAAGTGTGAATATATGTCAATTAGGGCAAAAGACACAGAAACTAATGGACTTTGATCTAGTGCACAAGAACATGAGGTGACTTGTGAGGAAAAGCTGAACTGCATCCTTGTGCAATCAATGCAATTACAGGTACGGATTGGGAGGATGAAGATAGTAAATTTACAGTAGAAAATAAATATATTGGTAGGTAATGGAGTACTCGTTTAACATTCCCTCACTATTAAACATACTGATCCTCATGAAAGAAAGAAAGAAATAAAGAAAGATCAGCTCACAAAAACTCAATAGTAACCATGAAATAATAAATCATTAATCACTAACTTAATGCATTGAGAAGCGTCTTGGCTTTGCCTTGATCGTAATTCTTTGAATATACAAAAAAATACTGTATTATTCAGAAGCAACAATCAGTAAGACTCATTCAAGCTGGAAAGGACATTCAGTTGTGGCAGAAGTTTTTTCTTTTCTCTTTTAAGGTAGATAGATAAAGGCAGCTGTCTCATAAAGGAAAATGTAACCTATGGGGTAATTTCTGTAGTTCAGAGTCTCAGACATATTCCTGACTCTCTGCTGACAGGGCCAGTGAAGGTGAAGACTGTTCTGAAGAGGTGTGAGTAATGAAGCAGTTCTTGTCTGACATTGTGAAGATGAATGAAAGAGACTAGAGCTGACAAAGGTCGTCCCTCACTACGGTTACCAGAGATGATTTCGGGAAAACACAAGAATTTTGCCATTTCATTGCAGATCTGTTTACAAGAAGAACTTTGTGGTCTAGTGCAAACTCAACACCTCAGAGTAGATAGAGCTTGACTCGGGCAAAAATCAGGATGTGCATCAGATGTTGGTTTTGTTTGTGAATATCAGTAAGTGTATCAGTAAAATAATGACTCTTACTGAAATGTAATCCAAGGAACTGTGTACCATATAAATGTGTGAATAAATTGTAATGGACTGTTTCCAGTTTTAAATCAATGCACGTTAGCATGTCTACAATCAGTACAAAAAGCTGCAACTTGACTTTTGACAAGAACTAGGTTTTTTTTTATATATATACAACTCCAAATTTATCTTACATTGGCTACCAATTCATTTTAGTGTTAATTTTAAGATTTTATCAATTATATTAAAGGCATTACATGAGTTGGCGCAAAAATATTTAGCAGAATTTTTAAGACCTTAAGAAACAGTTAGACCTCTTAGATATTCTTGTCATGAACTGTTGGCTGTTCCAAAATCCAGATGCAAAAAAAAAGGTGATAGAGAATTTAAGGCCTCATGAAGATGGAACATTTTGCCCTGGGATATTTGATCTGCTGAATCTGTGTCTGTTTTTAAGTTTTGTTTAAAAACAAATTTTTATAGACTGGCTTTTATTATATGAATGTGCTGTGTTTTACTTTGTATGTTGCTTTTATTTCTATGTGAATGTTTTGTGTTTTACTGTGTGTTCTTTTTGATTTTAAGTTTTGTGAAGCACTTTGTGCTTAATTGCTAAAAAGTGTCAAATAAATAACATCATTAGTATTATTATACAAATTAGTTCTTCCAAATGATGTTCCAACAGTGCTGATATTGAGTATTAGAGCACTGGGAGGCATTTGTATCACTTCTCTTGTCTGTGTTCATGACTATATATTTGTCAAATAGACAAATATAGCATGTTGTGAGTGAGTCATTGAATCAATGATTCAAAAGATTTGTTAAACAATTCAGAATTGGTCACAAACGAAACAATAGAAATGAATGGTAACGATTCGTTTGAATGTAGAGGTAAGTGTAGAACTTCCCCATTAAAGATTTTCTGTTATCACAAACTTTTTAAGTTTTTCTTTTCAGTCTTTTGCAGCTAAGAAAAGGCAATATTGCTGAGCCATAGAATGTAAAACAATTGAATTGCAGTACATTTATCAAACCATGTCTGGATTCCCCTGAATTATGCATTCCCAGAAGAATTAATGACCATATAGAACATACCCAATAGCTGAAAACGTTGCACAGAATTATTGCACTTCTTTGGAAATAATTGGAACATGGCCTTAAGCTGTTATACACTTCATTGAGTTGAGATTGCAGCTGTTTCGGGAAGTGGTATAGGAGATCTTGATAATTTTAAAATAAAGTATAAATTTTTCACGGTTCTTTGTCTTCAGGAAGGTGATGTTAAAAATGAGTCGGATTTGTTTGAGTAAAAGAATGTGTCAAAAACGGCCTTGTAATTTAATGGCCCTTCGGTGTACGGCCTTATAACTTGACACACAACAAGAAAGACTCCGGGTAAAACCTTAAGGTAAAGTCTATTGAGCTTCTAGATTAATGAGAACTGAATGCCTTTAAGCAGATGGTGAAAATAGACTGTCATTGGAAGGCAGGGCACTTTAATCATTTTTTTTATGTACTGTACATTATACACATGAATAGTTGTTACCCTTGAAGACTTATGTAATTTTTGCATTAAACTGATTTTGAATGTTCATAAGTTTTAATTAAACAATGCATAATTGTTCCGCGACTAGGCAGTCTGTCAAACAATAACTTTGGCAAGAAATTCTCTAGGGGCTCTGTCACACTGAAAATCTATTTCCATCACAACGACCAGAGAGGAAAACAGGAACTAACATGCATGGTTGAAAAATCCTTTTATAGTGATTAGATATAGAGTGTGTAACCCTAGCATCCTTGTGGCGGTGAGATCATGAATCTTTTTGCACTAATTAGACCACAAGCATATATATTGCACACAAATGTTCTACAAGGCATTTAGTATTGATCACTGTAATATGAAGTAGTGCAAATATAGGAAAAAACTGTTACAGCTCAACAGTAAACTGCAGGGAAACTGGTGGTCATGCATTCATTGAAGCAGACAGTATAATGAGAAAGACTTTCTAAGCATTTATGTACAGAGATACACTGATACACGGTGGCCCCAAATGTATTTGGACAGCTAAGTCATGACTCAAATGTAAAAATTTTGTGTCACCTGCAAATAAATGATGCTCAGAATTAACTTTTATTTACATTTAATCATTTAGCAGAAGTTATACAGTTTAGAAACAACATAAGTTACACTTTACAATAATGGTCTGTGGCAGGGCGGGGCCGGGTGTGTATCGTCACATGGTCCTTTTGTTAACATTTGTTAATTACATTAGTTAACATAAGCTAACAATGAACAATACTTTTACTGCATTAATTAATCCTGGTTAGTGTTAATTTAAACATTTGTTTACACATATACACATTTTTTAAATCAAAAGTTGTATATGTTAACTCTAGTTCCCCTTCTGTCACTCACTCGACGTTGTGTCGAATGAAGTGGCACAAGGGGTCTTCCTGGGATGCCAAACGTACCTCTGAACCTGAGGAAAGGCCAATGTCAAATTGGCAGACAGAATTTGCATGCCCCGCCCCGCACATATATAAAGCTTTGAAATGGGACACCTTGTGTCACTACATTCGACACAACGTCGAGTGAGTGACAGAAGGGGAATGTCATGGTTACTGTTGTAACCTCCATTCCCTGATGGAGGGAACGAGACGTGTGTCCCCCTTGCCACGACACTAAACATGCCACTGTAAACGGCCGTACCTTATTCTCAGCCCCTCAGTGCAAAAACCTGACTGACAGACGCAAGCCTGCTTCCCTTTATACCTGTATGTCTGGGAGTGGGATATGCAAATTCTGTGTGCCAATTTCTCATTGGCATTTTCTCATGTTCAGAGGTACGAGAGGCTCCCTTGTGTCACTACATTCGACACAACGTCTCGTTCACTCCATCAGGGAACGGAGGTTACAACAGTAACCGTGACGTTACTGTGTATTAATTAGAGTGACATGTGACTACATGAAGTCATGAATGATAGTTTTGTATGTGTTATGTTAATCGCAATGAAGAAAAAGCAAGTAGAAATGTAAAATGCTTGTTTATAATCATGTGTGCAGAGTACTCACTTTTGAGATTAAACGTTTTTGTGTGCAGATTGAAAGATACCCAATTTGCTCAAACACAAAACCAAAAATGGTCATTATTCTAAGCAACAGTAGCTGCTGTTTGTTCTGTTGTTTTGTAAGGCCAGATGTTTTATAATAAAATGATCTTGCTTCCCACATCTCACAGCCTCTTAATCAGGATCTGCAATATGATGAATAAGATTGAACTCCCTCTTCAGGTTCTCACGGGTCTTACGTGAATGATTTTTACCTAATTACCTTAATTATCTAGAGAGTGCAAAGAATGAGTGAACACTCATTCATGCTCCATAATTTCAAAAAATTATTCAGAATTCAGTACCAGCAAAGAGCCCATTCAGAATTTTTTGAGATAAAAACAAGTACTTCTCTGAATCCTATATGATTCTTCACTCAGATAGTCTGTTAGAGAGATTCTAACAATTTGCTCTTCTGCTTTGACCTTTCAAGACATTCAACATTCACTATGTGAAAAATATGTGATAGAAAAATAACACAGAAATGACAGTTTATGATTAGATGAGTTGTTACCCCATCAGTTTAATTAATTTGAAATTAGCTACATAGAAAACATCAGTATTGTAAACAGAGGGGGTAGAATAAGTTTTACAGTACTTAGGATTTACAGGACTAAAAACCTTTTTGAAGTAGGAAAGCAACAATACATGTCTGGTTCATAATTTGATTTGCAATCACATTACTGGTTGTGAAATGTCAAAACCATATCTTTTGAATCAGCAGTTTCAAAATAACAATTATTTTTAGGTACATTTGATTACCACATTAAATTAATGTACTGTACAAAACTTAAAATGATGTCCATGTTTTCTATTAGTGTAACAAACCACCCTGATAGTGGGGTAGGTTGTAACAACAGCTCTATGTATTTGACTTTTTTTTGGACAGTTTAAAGATAGGTAATAGCTACATTAGAAAATAACCCCTACTTTAACACAAATAATAGAATTATACAATTCATTATTCAGACTTATTGCTCATTAGCAGTACTTGTGTCGGCCATTTAACGATCACCACTTGTTCTTCAGCACCTGGAAAATAAAAAAAACCCTGTTGATTTTCTCACCGAAGCACTCCCAAGTTATTTCTCTGGAAACATATCTAACCTCCTTTACAGAGCTAAAGCTTAAAACAACTGACTGAAGAAGTGAACAGGAGGTTGGCTGCTGTAAAGACAAGTTAGAAATACCAACTGAAAGTTCACTTTAACCCCAAGGGAGCAACAATTTAGCCTCTCATTGAGAGGCCAATATGCTTTGACAGCACCTCTTTTGGGACTCAGCTGGATCAGGCCACCATTAGCTCATCTGGATGTACGAAGTGCAAAATGCCGCTAGCTGGGTTTGTCAGCAGACATTTGCTGAGTCAGGTGTGTGTTGCGGGGGACTGTAAATGGAAAGTACCTTGAGCCATTTTTGAGAATAAAACCAAACAAATGAAGGCTAGAGGGAAAACTGAGGCTTTATAGACCAGAACAATGTCAGTGTGGCAACTGTGATGTTAAATTACTCTTATCGCGATGTGATGGGAAGCATAAATCATTTTACTGACAGCTATTTGATGCTAGTGACTGTGCTTTGAGTATGATGCGCTTTGTATTAGAGCACTAGGTGTTTCTGCACTGAGGTTTTGCTAACTGCATTCCCATTATGTTACTAAATGGTCCTGACAGATGTAAATGGTTCAGAGCAGTTATGAAATGAAGCTAAACAATGGCAACATAGAATATTAAACATATGATAATTGGTAACGCTTTACAATAAGGTTCTATTTTTAACATTACTAAATGAATTAGGTGAACACAATGAGCAATATATTTTTTATTCATTTATTAATTATTAGCATTTATTCATATTTGTTAATGCTATTTAATAAAAATACGATTGTTTATTAGTCCATGTTACATTAATGTTAACAAATACAACTTTTATTTTCAAAAATGTACTATCACTATAGCTTTGTTGAAATTAACATTAACCAAGATTAATAAATGTTGTAAAACATATTGTTCATTGTTATCTTATGTTAACTAATGTTAACAAATGGACCTATTGTAAAGTGTAAACTGATCATTCTTACTGCTATGTGCATTTCTTCCATAAATTATATTTGAATATATTAAAGTTAACTATTTCTTCTTGTAATTGCTTTTAGCTTTGGAATAGAAAATGTAAAAAAAAAATAAAAAATTGTAATTTTGTTCTTAAACTGTCGAAATTAACATGCTAATGCATGCGATTAATTTAACATTTGACATTTTTCTTAATCTGGATTAATGCATTTGCCAATGTTCACATTAGATTCTGACATTTTATTCAGATCTGTGTAATTGTTCAACACTGGTTTGATTAGGGCTAGCATTCATACAACCCATCAGCATTTCCCCTGCATTTTGTTCCAGACAATTCTAATGAGGTATCATTACGTGGGCAGTGACAGCGCTAAAAGCAAAACAAGATGTTCTCTGCAAGCGCTTTTCATGTGGAGTTCAAAGTGGCAAATTATGTAAATGTGACAATAATAGAATAGTGATAGTTATTGGATAGTCATGATTAATATTGCAGAGGATGAGGGTTTAAGAGATTTAATGCCCATTGCAATTAAACACAAACTACGTGGACTAGACCTCCAACTTAAACTTTAGGAAACTTTTAATGTTACTTGAATTGGTGCTATTTTAGTGCTATTTTAATTTCTAATTTCTTTAATCTTTATACTGTGGAATGCTTAGTTTGGAACATGTTAATAAAACATTATTGTTATATATTGTTTTCTTTTCTAAGAAATAAATAAATTCATTTTGACAGAAAAATAAGTTATATAGACTCAAATTTCAGCACTTCCAAAATCTGTGATTAATCATGATTAACTATGAAAAAAGAGAGAGGACATTTTAAACTGTAGTGATGCTATATGCCACACACATTATAGTACTGCAGATTTTCCCGTTAGTAATTCTCTTGGGAATCCACTTCATGAAACAGCTTGATAATTTTTAAAAGAGTTGAGTGGATTTTTAAGTGGATCCAGATGCAAAATTGTGAAAGGGAATGGCTGCATTCTGCCTTTAATTGCAACCATTAGCATTTGTAAACCAAACCATCTCTTACAAAACATTGAGTACTGGATTCATTTAGCTTAGCTCAGCATTGTTTTAATACATTTTTCTTTATATCACTCAACCATTTAAATAAATATTGGACTAACAACAACTCAGTCAGTGGACTGCATTGTCCAATGTGTCCAGTGGAACTGTCCTGAATGAGGAGTCAAGTCTTCAAACTTCATCATGTTATGGGCCGAGGAAATATAGTTCTATCAGGAAGAATCACAGACTTGTGTGAAATTTAAGATGGCATTTATTGATGAATGTAAGACAGAAATGTAATGTCTCTCTTTGACATAGGCCCCATCTGGCTGTCCAAAGTACTTGTACTCGGAACCATCATATCCTGCTGGATATAGGAGGCAGGGGTGAGGAGCCTACCCCTGTGCAGGACGGGACTCAACTGGTGGTGGTGGAGGTTGCCGTGTTAGCACACTGAAACAGCAATGTGATAGATTGTGAGCAGACTTATAAAGTACTGGCTCACATGTGATTGGCTAGGAGTTACCTAGCTAATGGTGCAATGATGCTGCTAGTCTTCTTAATATTAATCCTTTGGACTTTCTCCTGTCCATGTTGTAATTTAGAGATGTAATTTAACATGCTACAGTTGCACCTCTAAAGCATGAACATGCACCCACAGAAGAAATTGTAAAGGAGTATACCCTCCTTACATAATCACACACATTCTCTGAAATTCTTTAGTAGTTAATTAGCAGATATTTTTAAATCAGAAAATATTTTTTTTAACAAATGTGAATTCAAAGTCCAAGGACTACTTTTATGTTTGTTATCTGTTCAATCTTTTAATCAACTTGTTCGTTCATAGACCTACTTCATGTCAAGTTTGTGTGTGGACTTTAACTGAAGAACAATTCACAGTGAATATTTATTTATTTTATTTCAGTTCAGATCAAATATTCATCTGAGAAGCCAGTTTTAAAGCAAAATTCCCAATCATTGAGCATGTTTACATGCACAGCAATTTGCTGATTACTCCAAAAATCAGCTTATTTAAAAAATCTGACAAAGCAAGAAAACCATGTTTACATGAGGTTTGAAATAACATGTGTGCACATTGACTGCTTGCTAAGTGTGCCTGGCCAACTTGGCCAAATGGCGGAACACTTATGTACTAAATCTCTACGTATGATTGGGCTAGCTTGGCAGAATTGCTTATAAAAACTAGTGACCTGACTCATAATGTGTCTCAGGACCAGGAAAGCCCACAGTTTATTTAACTAGTGACTTAGCTTGGCTATGTTCGTATTTATTTAAACTAATGGCCTAAGATAGCCCTATCTTAAAATCGCTATGCCTTAAGTGCAGCGCACAAAGTCAGTGAGCATGGCCATTCGGTTTTTATATTTTCGCTTAGTTCAAGTTGCAAGTGGGTTGGTGTAATCATGCACAATGCGCTAATGGGCTGCGTTAAGTGCAGTTTATTTCAGAGGTTCTTCTCCGGTTATTGCACTCTCTGCGTCCTGTTATAAATTCCATTTCTAGTCAAGCACAAGCGATACAAATGAAGACAGCACATTCATAAGAATGTGGTAGTGTAAATGGACTGTATGCAATTAATTACTTTAGAAGAACAGAAATATAGACTTTTATGATTCTTTTGTGTATGAACTGCATCCTTGTTTAATGTCAAGCATATTTCCATGACAGTGACACACTCCTTAGACTTTGCAACGAGAATAGACATGGTTCTCAGATGTCTTAGTGCACCAACAATTTCTCAAGAAAATAGCAAATTGGGCTTTGTGCCAGCACCACTTCATTACCATACAACACGTGCATACACTCACAGATAGCAGAGGCACTCCCGACCATGGGCACTTATGCTTCATGCTGATATGACAATTGCGCTTATAATTAGCACTGTAATAAATATTGGATAAGATGTGCACATTCGTTGCACATCATGAAAATAGAGCCCTCTTTAATAGGGCCTCTTAGCTTACACCATGCAAGCTTATTGGTTTAAAACATCATACGTTGGAGACAAGTGTAAAGATCCTATCATCTTGCTCCTTGTAGAGTTTCATGTCTGAACTTAATAATGTTAACTACTTCATTTATGAGTAGCTGGTTGCTACAGTTTCAAAGTAGCTTCCCCAACACAAACTTCACCTTTATACAGAGTATAAAGCTAAAATTTGTTCTAAAATTCTATATTAAAATGCACTGCTTGATTCAAGATGTCATAATGCACACAATATTACATTGGATTTTAATTTACACATGTACCATACACTGGTACACTTGTCTCAAGTCATTCTTTTGTCAGTCAGTTGGTTCATAATCTTTTCTAATTCTCAGATTACAGATGGGTGTCAGGACAGGCTGCTGTCACACAAACACCACAACAGAAGAACCGCCAGTCGAACGCAGACACAGCCTTTGGTAACTGAGGCCGTCACTGACAGATGGTCAATAAAGGTCTAATACAAACTGTCATGAAACATGACAAGAGCACTGAATATGAAGCTTGTGGATTTTGTTACTTACAGGGGTCATATCATGAGGAATAAAATGTCCCTTGATCCTTTGAGATAAAATAAATTGTACTATGAAAACATACTGTAAATTTCAGAACTCTAAACTTCCTCGTCAGTTTCAAAATGCCATTTAATGGAACTAATTCAAAATGTTCTTGTTCTGTACTTTCAAAAATCTTACTGACCCCAGACAGGTGAATAGATTTGAACACACTATGTATGGCCTACCACGTAGGCCATAATGGTAATAATGAGAAAACTGATAAATAAAATTATTCCAGCAGAAGAACTAATTATAACAGTAAAATATGGAAAATTCCACCAAACTTTGTATTGTTTCTGAATATGTGTAGCACCTGCCACTCTGCATATCCTTCTTAATCTCAAAGTTAGAAATTAGTGGCTGAAGTTAGTTTTCAACAAGGCTTTTGAAAATTTCAGTCTGACCTTAACAGTTTGTGCCAGCCTGCTGAAAAATTTAACGAAATCACATTATGTGGTTCATTACACGTATCACGGCAATTCCGGGGCAGCGAGTGCTAGTCGGGATTTTGCACTGAGGAGCCGAAAATATGACACGGCCGTTTACAGTGGTAAGTCCATGACATTCCCCTTCTGTCACTAACTCGACATTGTGTCGAATGAAGTGACACAAGGGATCCAATATAAAAATGCCACGCACTGACCGTGTTACGTGAACTGCCGAGACAGGTTAGGGTTAGACTGTGTCGGCTGCACGTAGCCCTCCCTAACGCCCCCAAAGAGGTGTCTCATACAGACATTAGGTTCCCCGCACCCCTGAGGGGGGGAACAGGCGCTACATGACTAGCATGGGAGCAAGCCCGGCAGCCGTGCCTTTTCTCTCACTATGTCTCTCACATAGGACGTGAAGCGGCTGGGGCAATCTTAACGCTATGAAATGCGTCGGGGAAGGCGGTCTTTCCTGTCCTATTCTTTCAGGGGGAAAAGACCCTGCGTAGGCCACATCCTGCCCAGTCTAGGGGGAGGTAACTTGTGGCAAATTCACCACAAGGGTTGTGAAGCCGTACCTGGGAAATGGCGCGGTGGTAGGTCCAGCCTAATGAGGGGGGACTCTACAAGCACGGCGACCAGGGCAGTGGGGCTGCCCAAGGGAAACGCAGGTCCGCCGACAGGGGGACCATACCGCGGGAAATACATCACAGGGAGTTTGCCTGAAAAGTGAACTAAGCCCGTGGAGCCCGACCCCAGTACAGAGCACCTGCAACTCGTAGTGTGTCTGACCGCGAATTGCTCTGCTGAATTTGCGGGCCAGAAGGCTAGGGAGGAGAACATCCAGGGAGCGATGCTTAGTGGCTAACCTGGGATAGAAGGCGCACTGGATCAACTTGGTAAAGGGCGCTGTGGGGAAGCGGAACACCCGGTCGGTTGTGCCGCGTTACCGAGTTCTACTGGCTCGGACCTGACAAAACATGGGACGAGACCGACTCAACCCTTAGATTGTAAAATCTGGCAAAGGTATTGGGTGTTGCCCAGCCCGCTGTGATGTCAACTCCGACCCGCTGTGTGCCGGGCTCGTTGGTGAGACGCACTGTCATAGAGACTGAGTCTAACTCCATGCTGTGAAAAGAGATGCTCTGAACCAGGATGAGCTTGCTCCTTTCCCAGTGAGCCAGGATGAGCCAGTCGTCGAGGTAGTTGAGTATGCGGATGCCCACTTCCCTTAGCGGGGCAAAAGCTGCCTCTGCGATCTTTGTGAAGACACAAGGGGCAGGGACAGGCCGAAAGGGAGGACCTTGTACTGATACGCCTGGCCGTCGAACGTGAACCGTAAGAAGGGTCTATGTCGTGGCAGAATTGAGACGTGGAAGTACGCGTCCTTCAGGTCTACCACCGCAAACCAATCTAGCTGTCGAACACAGGTAAGAATCTGCGTGAACATTTTGAACGGAAGTCTGTGTAAGGCCCGGCTGAGAACTCGCAGGTCCAAGATCGGTCGCAACCCGCCGCTTTTTCTGTGTATGATGAAGTAAGGGCTGTAGAAACCCTTCTCCATCTTGGCTGGATGGACGGGCTCTATCGCATCCTTGAGGAGCAGGATCGTGATCTCTGCTCGTAAGGTGCTGGCCTTCTCGCCACGCACGGAAGTGGAGCGAACACCATTCAAACGAGGTGGGAGCCGGGCAAACTGAATCGCGTAGCAGAGTCGTATGGTCCTGGCCTGCTAGCGCGACAGATTGGGAAGTGAAAGCCATGCATCCAAGCTCCGCGCGAGGGGCACTCCGCGGCAGGGGGAGCAGGTAGTAGCGCGTCGGGAAGCAGAAGAGCAGAAGGGTGCTGAGAAAAGACTCAAAGCACTTACCTTGCTCTGCACACCCGGCAGGGGATGGGTTAGAGACCGAGGAAGAGGTCCTAGAGACGCGTCTTCGGAACTTGTAGATTCTGGCCTGCCGGGGCCAAGCAGTCGTGGGGCCGGAGGTGAGGGAACTGCATTCGGGGAGCCGGGACTGCAGAGTTTTGGGGCTGGGGTGCCCTGAGAATGGCACCAGGGATGAGGAAATCGCTCTTTATTGAGAATGTGGGTACGAATGAAACAAGGGTTCTCCTCTCGGCCCTCCACCGGGGGACGGAGTGGTCTTGGTACCAGCTCTGGAGCGAACTTCTGACTGCCTGGGTCGCCCATCTCAGGAGTGCTTCTGAGATTTCCTGGTCCTGGAGACGGGGGGGGGGGGGGTGGGGGGGGGGTACGCCACCTGCGAGGTGCTTGACGCTGGGGGCTGAGAGCTGGGCCTCAAGCTATGAGATGGGGCATAGAGAAAGCGCGCCTTGTCAACGTCGCGCATCTCGACCATGTTCAGCCAGAGGTGACGCTCCTGGACCACGAGGGTGGCCATCGCCCGCCCGAGTGCCTGCGCTGTGACCTTCGTGGCTCTGAGAGCGAGGTCGGTGGCAGAGCGCAGTTCCTGCAGCACGTCGGGGTCGGAACTACCCAGGTGCAGATCTCTGAGTGCCTTGGCTTGGTGAACTTGCAGGAGAGCCATGGCATGCAGGGCGGAGGCAGCCTGTCGGTGGCGTTATAGACTTTCGAGGTCAGTGATGACGTCATTCTACAGGCTCTGGAGGGGAGTACCAGGCAGTCCCACCAGGTGGCAGCATTTTGTCCACCTGGGGGAACTCCGTGTGCCCGTGGGCCGCCCCATCATCCAGGGTAGTGAGAGCGGACGAGCGGAGGGGTCGGTTCCGGGCAGTAAAATGTGCCCTCCACGACCGCGTCAGCTCGTCATGCACTTCCGGGAAGAACGGAACCGGGGGGGTGTGGCTATGAGCAGCAGCCCTGACCCGAGGAACCGATCGAGTAGCCATGGGGGGCAGATCCAGTCCAGCTTCGTGCTCACGGCGGCCCGGGAAAGCATAGCAGACATCAGCGCGTCAGCCTCAGACTGGGCGAGCAGACTCGAAGGTGGCAGCCCAGACGAGTCATCATACGCTGCTGTGACGCTCTCCGATGCAGCGGGATATCATCATCCAATTCCAGGGGCTCAAGGGAGAATGCTGGCTGGCCGCGAGGCGCTCATCTCGAGCTTGGATGGAAGCAAGCAAGCGTGCTGGTGGTTCGTAGGGATTTACCTGGCGAAACCGAGCCCTTCGTCATCCCCAAATCGCCTTCATGTGAGGGGCGGCTGAAGTGGCTTTTTCTCATGAGAAAAGAATGCCGCGACCACAATGTTGCCATGGCTATGTTCTCGCACTGAGAACATGAAACATTCAGAAAACGCTGCCTGCGTGTGATCGCAGCCCAGGCATGCGAGGCAGCTTTTATGACCGTCAAAAGTGGAGAAATCAACCGCATCCAGGAACTACACAGAGGCGGAAATACATCTTTAAAAAGACATGTCATGAAAAGGACTTTCAACGCCTGCTGTGTATTGCTCTTTTATGAGTGGGAACTCAAACTCTTTTAGAGGAAATAAACTCTTTTTAGGAGGAGAAACACTCTTTCAGGCAATGAAAGCGCTGTTGAAGCACCCAGGGGTGTAGACTGCACAGCGTGCAGAGAGAGAGAGACAATGCCAGCTGGAAACACAGCGTAGATCCAACAGCAGTGCTTATCGCCAGTAGAGGTGAGTGAAACAGTGGTGAACTCAGCTTGCTGTTGCACAACCATTCGGCTCTGAAGAAAAATTCTGACTGGCACTCGCTGCCCCGCTTCCATTTATACCCATATGTCCGAGGCGGGGCATGCAAATTCTGTCTGCCAACTTGACATTGGCCTTTTCTCAGGTTCAGAGGTACGTTTGGCGTCCCAGGAGACCCCTTGTGCCACTTCATTTGACACAACGTCGAGTGAGTGACAGAAGGGGAACAGGGCACGTAAAAAATATTTTGCAAATAATGTAAGTATAGTAATGTTATTCTGAGACCAGGTTGGTGATGTACTAGAATAATTGTAGTTGCATGGAATTGCATGAGTTAACTTAAACTATAAGACAAGCATTTTTTTTTTAAATATAACATAATAAAATAAATATAATATATGAGAGTGATTATAATTTCCCAAGAGAAGCTTGCAGTTTCATTGCACAGGATCAAGCAAAAATGAAGCAGTTTGGGTCATTAAAATAAGCAATAACAAGATGTAGACATCAAAAAGTCCAATCTCATTAAAAATGATGTACTACACAGGCAGAGACACAGGAGATCACTGAAAGATGATCAGCACAGCAAAAAGACCAAATGGTGTAAAAAGAGGAACAAATGTTTTAAATGTACATATACAACACAGCAAACTACAGATTTGCCAAATGTCAATGGAAGCTTCGCTATGATATTTCAAAAGGCAGCTGTCGTGCACCAGAACATGTTAGCACTTACAAAGTACATCAGTCATTCCATCAGACTTTACTTCTTATCGCTATAGTGCAAAACAAATTTGGGAAAATAATAGAGACAGTTACAGTTACACAATTATTGTTATAAACTCTGCCATAAAGCTTCTGCCCATATAAATGAGAATGGCAGATGTTATGTACAATTGCAGGCTTATAAAAAATTATAGGCATGTTTGAAATGTGAATTTCTTATTGTTGATGAAAATCCACTGATGGTCACCTTCCCTCTCACAAGTACAATTGAGATATCTAAGTATTTGTTTGATGGTTTTATTGCAACTGTTTGGTATCTCATCTTTTGCAAGGACAGCAAAAAAAAAAAAAAAAAGAGATTAGATATAGATTCAGAGTTTTTCAATTTCAATTGAAAAGTTTCAATTGAATTCTGATTTGAAACATTCCGCTAATCTTATTCTCTGATGTATTG
The DNA here is from genome assembly GCA_032164185.1 of Moxostoma hubbsi. NCBI lineage: Eukaryota > Metazoa > Chordata > Actinopteri > Cypriniformes > Catostomidae > Moxostoma > Moxostoma hubbsi. The sequence goes on from JAVLUX010000047.1 coordinate 4,249,028, forward strand.
CACAGTCGGCTCCCATTTAATAGCAGATTTGTCACAATACCCTGCCAGAGCCAGATTTATTTCCATCCTGTCAGTGGCCTTTTGTCTTAATCTTACACAACACTCCTTCATTAACATAACTGATCCTCACAGGGGGCGTTTTCTATACACGACTGAATGTCTTATTACTCACAAGCAGTTTAATCTGGGAGACTACTTCAGTATAAAGCTTGAGATTTTACAAAATGTCTTGATAGAAAATCAGCTTATTTTTAAAACAGTCCTACAAATAAATATAGATAATGGTTAAGTATAATGCACAAACCATTCACTCTCCTTAATTAATGTCTGTGCATGAAACTAATTATTTCAGAGTAACATAATGGGTATGTGGTGAGCAGGGCGGAGACGAGCAGCGTCTGGGAAGAGCAAGATGGGGAAGATAAGTGGCAAATGACTTCCCCCTGCACGCCACACTGGCCTCGCGTTCCAGTGAGGGGAGGTGGGAGTATTTAAAGAGAAGAGACAGTGGCAGAGGAGAGAGAGATGTACAACGCTTGTCTGTGTGTTTATATGATTTGATGCAGCTGGCTGAAAAGCAGTGCGTTTTTGTTTCTTTATACACTGAAAAGTGTCATTAAATGTCTATGTGTTTGTCAAGCCGGTCCCAACTTCCTCTTTTTCCATCTTTAAGTGTTACAGGGTAATATTTGGTGATAACTAAAACCATTTGGAAATAGTGGCTTAAAAATAAGAATTTGTATAAGCTGCATTATTTATGAATAAATTGCAACATATTTGCATAGTGGCATAAAACCTGATGACATCTAAAGCTGAGAGCCTAGGGCATCTTATAAACATGTAACTGCCTGCCAAAGGACCCTAAATATTCACTGATTACTCCCATGTCAGAGGCTGAGGCTAATGTTGTCTCTGTGGTTTACTGCTCAATGTGCAGATGCAGGCAGGTTTGGGTCTTTACTAGCCAAGTGAAGAATTTGACACTTCTATCCCAGAAGGGAAGAATCATTAAGTTTAGAACTGTTTAATAGCCTGTTCATTATGCTTAAACCTGCATAAACACCTTTGAAGTATAAAATGTGACTGACTGAGTTAAGCATTTTTATCTTTTAAGAATTGATAAAAGAAGCTTGATATCCATTGTAGACACAGAATAACGGGTCATGTTCAAACACTAGAAGTGTCTCATTATCTTCTGTTCAATTCACAATGTTCTATCAGAAAATAATCTGGATGATTATAATTATTAAGAATGTGGAGAAACGTTTAATATTTGGCATGAGTCCCATCTTACGGTTCAACGCTCAGATACTCACTTAAACCATCAGATCCTGCCGGAGGGGATGGCAGCAGGGGAGGGGAGCTTACCCCTGCCCAGGACGGGACCTAAACCTGTGGAGATGGGGTGGAGGGGGGTAAACACAACATAAATATGTGAACAATAGAGACAGGTGTGTAGGATTATAAAGCAGATGCTGTATTGTGATTGGATGAGAAAGTGTAAGGATCCAGAGTCTTCCTGCTAGATCTACCGCTTAAGCTTTCATTTCCTGAGGTTTCTGTGTAAAGGTTGGACAGTTCATTTTCATCAGTTTCATGTTATAAACATTTAAAATGCTAAAAGGAAAATACCTCTCTTCATTAAAAAATAAACTGAAGAGTATTTCTCAAAATGCAATTTACAATTTAATCAAACAGTGTTGCCTTTTGCACTGATTTAAGATACAACTGCTAATTTTTACTTGTACAGTAAGTGGTAAAAATACACCCTCTTAGATAGCACATTTAAAATGAATGTAAATGCAGTGAATATAGTCTAAAATAAATTTGCATTGAGCCAGTTGTGAAATGCCATAATGATATTATTACATGTGTCATATAGGTTTCATTCAGAGATCGCATAAAGAGTGACAGTTCAAACTGCAAACTAGAACCAGCAACAACAGCAAAAAAAAAAAAAAAAAACTTTGGTGGCAATTATGCAAAAAGCAATTTATGTTTCAATCACTTAAATGTTTAAAATGAAAGTCATAAAATGCAGGAATAACATTTCATCACCAGCACACATGAATAATTATCATTAATCTTTTGACGAAAAGAATAATACTAGTTTAGTCCTGACAACTCTAGAAAATATTTAGCATACTTTGGATATGACATATTTATAGTATATTGGCCTTGGCAGACTTGATCTGTGATGCTGCAGCTGCTGCAGAGCATGTATGGAGACTTGCTACTGCTAGAACAAACACAGACATACTGAGTTAAGCAGGTTGACATGCTGCTGCACAAATAGACCAATACAAGTCATGCTGCATCAAGCATGCATGACATACTGCTGGACAATTAGACATAAATACAATCCTCATGTAGCAGATCTAGACCAGTGAATCTGGGGTGGAGGTGGGTTTCAGAGAAAACTCTTGCGGTGTGCTGCAGTGAAACCGGCTTACTTGCAAACAGAGCAAATTTAAATGTTAGATAAAGAGAGAGAGAGTATGTACGTTGACTGGCTAGCCAATTACAAGTGAAATGACCTATAAGCCTACACCATGAAAGCCAATTTGATTGACATATCAGAGTTTCCCATAAATACATTTTAAAGTGGCGCTGCTCCGCTGCTGAATTATGGGATTTTACATGGTTCTTTTAATATTCTTGACGCAACATAACACTTGCCAGCCCCAGCTGTGCGCTTTCTATACTACAAAAGTAGTATAGACCCTAAAAGACCCTAACCCATCACCACATAACACACGTCAAACTTGTTTCATTTCAAGTGGCCCACGAGCTAATTTCTATTATATATATATATATATATATATATATATATATATATATATATATATATTAATGAGCCTTCCCTTGTAATCTGTATGTTTTGGAGCACATTTTGTTTGCTTCAAAAGCAGAATAAAAAAACGCTACACGGGTCAATTATCGACACAGTTCAATCATGGATAAAGCAGCATGAGCGCAGAGCAGATGTGGTAATTTGCAGATGGGTCTCAATAACACAGACTTATTTAAATGCGCTTGTGAACCAGTGAGATACGCAGCGGCGATTGGGAAACCCGTGTGAATGCTGTACAGATTTGTCTGTTGCAAAACTCGTATGTCTCGGTGATGAAACTAGTTTAAAATAACAGCCCCCACATTCTAAACGATAGAGACAAAGAAAACAGAAGAAAACATAAACTAGAAGGCTTTTCAAATCACAGATCACAATGATTACAAAAATGTACCATGGATTTACTGTAGTAACACTAACAGTACTGTATTAACTATGGTAGTTCTGTCAAAAAAAAGTTTCTAAATGTATTTAGACTGCTGTTTTTTTCATTACAAAAATGCCATAGTTCTTTAAATAGAAACCATAGTTACTAATCATGATAGTGAGGAGCCATGCGTGGTTTTACCTATGGTTAACATGGTCTTATTTGAAATATCATTGTTAAAAATATGGACACTATGGAAGAACTATGGTGCATTTTCATAATTATGGACCAAGCTATCAGTTTTACATCAGTGTAAAATCTGTACACTTGTAACGCTCTCTGATTGTAGGAAAATGTAAGTTGCCTTCAGAATTTCCAAGACATGGCTTTAGTTTAATCATTGGGAGCCTGATGAAAGGAATCTGTAAAGAAGACCCAACTTACTCACACTGGAAGCATATAAAAATTAGATGTACATTTTTTCCACAGATGTTACTGTTGTTAATATTTGAATTTTCATCTGCATTCCAACCTCAAAATCAATGCTGTACTTTCAAATGTGCATTTAAATGCACATAAAATGTAATATTATTTGTTATTTCATGGGTGCTACCAAAGCAGGTGCTGGTGCCACATTTTCAACATGCCCTTTGATGATCAGCCCAGGCTGAAATTTTGTTTCACACACCTCTTTTAAGTTATTCTTTGACCAACACGCATTAATACTGGTCGTGAACTCAACAGCACCGCTGCTGAAACACTGCATATCACATGTGAGCAAGTTGATTGTCTAACAGAAATCAGCTTGCTCAATTCAGAGTTGCATGCCTGAACTTAATATGTTTGAATAATAACATTGCATTATAACTAAACATGTTATACTAAACTTTGTCTACATTTACATTACCTCAACCAACAATTTCTGGCCAAAAAACATAAATAACTATAGAGTTTCTATATACAAATTTAGAAATAGCTTGGCAGAAGACTGCTTTCAAAACTGATTACATAGTGAGTCATGGCTAAGCAGCGAGATTAATTATTCACTAAAGCAATGCTTCAGTGGTTTATTAAATTAAATAATGTCCAATTTTCCAGAGTGTTCCAGTAATCAACTGTTTCTGATCAATACCTAAACCAACTACCGTTTAAATGATTCCCATTAATTAGAGAAAATAGTCTTTCCCAACACACACAACTGATCTGAAAAGAGTTGAAGGCAAGTAATTTCAGAGTTGTGAGTATCCATTGGATAATAAAAGTGCATTTAAACAACTTTAGCACATAATACTAATGTCCACTTTATTGTACAGACTGAAATAACTATTTTCCAGCTGTGCTAATGGAACAACGTGTGTACTTATGTGAAGTTATGAAATACTAAAAACAAATTACATCACATGCAAAAACATTTGTGGCAAACCGTGAATTATCTGCAGCGAATTTGTAATATAATAGGTATAGAGCTATGCCTATTGCCTAGCTATGTTTACTGCTTACTAGAAGTGTTTACAATATGTGCAGCAAATATCTTGCCACCAATGTAATTTGCATGTGAAAATGTGTCCTTGCAGCACATTTATGGCAATATTTATCAGAGGTCTGCCATTTTGTTGAGCTAAATTATATTTGAAAAATAGCATTGAAAGCTGACATGTTATGTGCAACAAACAAATGCAGGAAGCATATATTTGCTAGAAGAGAGGAATAGTCTGAAAGAAAGAAAGAAAGAAAGAAAGAAAGAAAGAAAGAAAGAAAGAAAGAAAGAAAGAAAGACAACATAGAGGAGTAAGCAGGAGAAATGCATTTTACATTTGTTATCATATTGTTAACTTTAAAGCTTGGAACATTTATTTAGCTTAATAACACATATTAAGCAATCCAGATGAATTATAGTCACAAACATGTATTGAGAGATTAGTTTCTCTTGTGCAAATTATTATGTAAGCAACATTATTTACTTGTTTTATTTCAGGCCCTCCAATAATTACCTAGCAACATCAACAGCTACAACAACTGTCACTTCCAAGGACATTGTGCCCTTCTTGTAAGTGTCACCTCCTGTATAAAAGCCCTGACAACCTTCCCACAACACTTTTACTCACTCAGTCTTCTGTTTCCGACCACAGAGTTCAATTAACAGAAAATTTCACGATCCCTCGCATGGCTTGTCAGGCCTGGAGCAGAGTGACTCTGAATGACTTTGGGAGGCCACAGAAAGATCAATAAGTCCCAGACACCTTTCTCAATAGAGCTGTCAGCCCCACTAGATGCTTCAAGCCTCTACAACAAAACTTATTCAAACAGTGTGGGAGCGGAAACAAACTACCTTGTGACATTAATTGAAAGAAAATTAATATATTCTGAGATGTTATATGTCTAATTTTCTAGATATGGGCCCACAACACAGAATTCTTCACAGAGTTCATTATAGTTATACCAAAACCTGTATATTCTATATCAGCTACATACTGTATGCTGATTAGTGCTGTCAGTCGATTAAAATTTTAATCGCGATTAATCACATAATTTTTCATAGTTATTCACGATTAATTGCAGATTTTGAAGATTCTGAAATTTCACACTATATGAATTTTCACACTTTTTGGGAAAGAAAAACAATATGTAACAATATAATGCTTTATTAACATTTTCCAAACAAAGCCTTCCACAGAATAAAGATAGAAATGCATTAAAATAGCACCGATTCAAGTAACACTAAACATTTCCCATGAATGTTGAATAATTGAAAGAATTAGTCCACCTCCTATGTTGCATATGCAATGGACATTCCATCTCTTAAACTATCATCCTCCACAATGTTAATCACCCGGTAGACTGTGGCTATCTGCATTGTTACATCAATCGTGAAGCAGAGTTTCACATGGACAAGAGCTCTTGCATCATCATATGGATGTGTGAAGATAACGTTTTGGTTACTGATGTAACCTCTGTGCCATGATGGAGAGAACGAGATGTTGTGTTGATGTAGTGACACTACGGGTTCACTCTTGAGAGCCCCAATCAATTTTGCTTTATTCAGAAAAGGTCAATGAAAATTTGCATGCAGCTCTCCACCCAGGACATACCGGTATAAAAGGAGATGAAGTGCACCACTCATTCAGATTTGTGCTGAGGAGCCGAGAAAGGTTCCCGGCCATGTCAGCAGTCGGTTCAGCGCCGCGGCAGGAGGGACACAACGTCTCGTTCCCTCCATCAGGGAACAGAGGAAAGACCTCTCAGGTAGGAGAGACACATGCGGCCGCTTTGTGTGTGTGTGAGATGTTTCAGTTGATTTATGTCATTAAAAGTTTTGTTGACTGTTCTGCCGGTTCCCGCATCCTCCTTGCCCATCCCTTACCTGTTACATCTACATAATGAAAATTAAATAGTTTAGAAAATAAATCTTATTTATTCATTCATTTATAGCCTATTTTCTCTGTTCAGAGGATTAAAAGTTTTGCGTTAAAAAAGTTCTGCTTTTGTTCTCGATAACCAGATCTAGAACTTTGGTACAAATATTTTTAACAAGGATTACTTGACCTTGAGCACTTAAGAAAGGCAATGAAAGAACTAAAAGGAGTCCATGCACCTTCACAAGTGATGTTCAATTCAAAAGGTGCCCCTGCATCAATGTACAGGTGGCTGAACCTTGGGCTCCCATAATTAACTTTGTCTTGCTTTGTCAGGTCATCCTACTCAGAGTGACTGTACCATGCAGCCCATGGATTTCACCATTAATTTAGCTACAATATATGCCCAAAACACATATTGTTGTGCCTCAGTGTGTCTTGTCTTAGCATATGCACCCCCCCTGGGCACAACAAAAGCCTGTTAAACTATTCTGTTCTTGTGTATGGAATATAAATGCTGTTTTTCTGCCCTAAGGCCTCAAGTCACACTGAAGAAATGTGTGTAAGCAAAGGTCTGCCAAGAGGGGTAAAATCACCAGATGTCTCTGTGTCACTGGCATATACTTGTTTTACCATTTTTCCTGTGTATTCATTAATTTATATACAGTATACATTTTTCAAATAGTAAACAGGATGTGAAAATACTAGTAATGCTGGAAATAATTCCAGTGTTTTACATGGTATCCTTTTGTTTATTCAACATTCAAAATTCATATGTTCAAAACACAAAATGCAAAGAAATAATATAATATACCCAGGGGTGTAAAGTAATTAAGTAGAAATACTTAAGTATTATTTGGGGGATATGTACTTTACTCGAGTGCAAATTAAATGGAATACTTGTACTTTTACTTGATTATATTTCCCAAGATAAAATAGTACTTTTTACTCCTTACAATTTTATTTCAACTTGAAAAATGCTCATTACATTATTGTAAAATATTTTCTTTCGTCTTACTGGTCTGAAGCCACATTTTCACAAACGACAGATTGACAAATGGCAGAGTGTCGCATGGCGGCTGTGTGTTGAAATATTTGTGTGACCGCCCGACTGAATGTGATGCATCACATTCAGATGTATCATTCAAACCTGTGAGAAACACTTACGGTTTTTGTCATAAACTTTATTCTAAACACCAGGTACTTCTACAGACTGGACAGTTATGAAGACAGAAATGATCATTCACATTGTATAATATATATATATATATATATAACAAAATACTTTTGTAATTAAATGTGTACATGTCATTTATTTCTACACTTACCTTCATATTTAAATCATACCTATGAATTTCTACTTACTATTTGCAGAAATGTTTATTAATTATAATAATATGTATAAAACCAGCAATGATGATAATGTGGCAATGTTTTTGCAAAATATAAAATGGTTCATTTCAGGTCTCAGGGCAGTTCTGAGATGAAATGTCCACTGTGTGGCGCTAAAAGCGAGTGAAATGTTTTCCTAAACAGATGAGGATTTTAAGGTTAATGTTTTATCAAGATTTAAATCAACAAAACCAACTTCCCTACCCTAAACCTTAAACCTAAATGATAGTGTCAGAAAAAGCAAATAAGATTTTCAGAGAATAATCATCCTACAAATTGCCAACTGTAGTTGTTTCTGCATATGAACCTAATTCACAGTAGTGGCATTAAGTCCTGGCGTCATGATTCGCCTCCACGTCTGAGATCATCAATCCACGCATCTTGTCACATAGCATGTTGAGCTTGTTTAAAGACATTATTATTTTTTTTTAATTAGATATGACCTAGGAGCCTTATATAGCTTTTATCTAGTTATTAAGCTGGGATAGGATAAAGTATTTTAACATGCAAAAAAAATCTAAATTTAATTTTTAAGCATTTATGGGGCTTTTCCACTGCACGATACGACTCGACTCAACTTGACTCTGTTTGCTTTTTTGAGGTTTTCCACTGTGAATAGTACCTGGTACCTAATTTTTTTAGTACAACCTCAATCGAGGTTCCAAGCGAGCCGAGCCGATACAAAATGTGACGTCAAAATCCTGCAGATCACTGATTGGTCAGAGAATCGTCACTACCAGCGTCACTGGATTTCCGACACGCGACATCAACCCGTTAGTTTTGAAGTTAGCAACAGCGATTACAGTATTATTTGTTCACGCTACTTTCGAATTGTGAAAAAAGAAATGGCTGTACGCAAAACCATGCCATGGTCAATAAACGAGGTGCAGACGGTCCACTCGTTAGCGATGATCAAAATGAAAAAGTCTCTCAGGATGTGTGCAGACCTACCAACAGTGTAGGGAAAAGTTAAGAAAAACTTAAGTGTCTACAGAACCATCAAAGAAAAGTGGAAGTGGTTCGACCAAATCAACATTATTTAAACCAGCAAGCAATGGGAGGGAGAGTGCCCTGGACTCAGTTACGATGGAGGATAGTATGTTTTGTTATGTTATCTCTATACTCTGCTTGAAAGCTTCACTTTATTTAGTTGACCAGCTACTGGAAGCTTCTAAAACAACCAGGCCAATTTAACTGTTAGACTTGAGTAAGATCACCATGCAACAACTGATTTATGCAGCACAATAAGCTAGTAGCTAACAGCAACTATAATGATCATCCTATAATCCCACCCTCATTGAGGGTCATTAAACTGCCTTGGAAATCTAAGCTCAGAAAAGTAAAGCGAGTCGTGCTGAGGCGAGTTGAACCGTAACGATCAGTGGAAAAGTGCCAATACGATGCATTAAATAGAAATGGAAAGCATAGTACTTACATGAATGCAAAAACTTACATGCCACAGTGACCCTTTAGAGTTGTACTTGGTAGACTGCTCTGCGGGTTGTTCCGCATCTCTTCTCTCTTGTGACCGTTTAAGCGTTGGGAGGTGAGATTGCTGCTGTGTGAATGGAAACAGCTGTGATGCGATGGCCCATGACAGTGGTGCCTGCAGCTGTATATCCATACGCACTGTGCATACCATGTGCGCTCTGACTGACCTGAGAAATATTTACTCTCAGGATATTTGACCAATCATGAAATGTGTTCCGTATTTCTGTTGGCTGTTTCAAAGAACCAACAATGCCCAATTGAATAATGAATAATTCATTTGAGTCTGTTCTTTTTGGTGAATTGGCCCAACGGGCTTGCAGAACTTTATGAACTGATTTGTGATTCAGTACAATTCGTTCAGAGCGCTCTCTAACAGATTCATTTGGAGCGGATTCTCACACTGTTTCTACAGCGCTGGATACAGAGTAAATGTACCTAAAGTCAACTGAAACAAAACGCTGTCTTTTTGAGAGGAAACTTTGAGAAACTTTAGCTAGTGCTGTGTCATGTGAGCAAGGGGCTGTTCAATCTGAATGTGTTTTTGCATCCGCTTGCGCTGTTTATCAATTGTTCTGAACAGATACTGGATTAAATGCTTTAGCCAATAATTATATGAATGCTACTCGAGAAAACAAAGCAAATGCTTATCTCAAAGTCACTCTTTGGTTGAACTTTGAATTGAACTCTTTGGTGTTGTTTTTTATTTTTGCATAAAAAAATTATAATAATAATATTTCAAAAAATCTCAAAGGGAGCATGATATAAGGTTTATTAGGCAGATTTAGAGGTCTGCAACCTGACAAGTAGGACTTTGGGTTTGGGTTTGTATGAATGAAAAAATAAAAAGGCCTCCCGAACTTGTTTCACACTCACAGACATGCGCGAAGGGAGGAGTTAGGGGCCATTCACAACGAATGTGTTTTTGTGTGGGTCTGTTCTGTTTTCCCATTGTTTAAACACATCCTGGGCGAATGTCTTTGACATTTGCACCGCATCTTGCTTTTTCTTCAGCGTCTCAAGCAGGACCGGTGTTGTATCAAAATGTGTTCTCCGTTGGAATCTATTTCCCCCTAGCCCCAATAGGGTATGGGGTTATGGTAGGTTATTTTTTTCAATACTTTTATTTTACATTTATAGGCCTGAAATGGAAAATTATTAGAATTCTGTTTAGCTTAACCATGGGTTAAAATCATAGTAACCACAAAACTAACCATGTTTACTATCGTCATGGTTACTGCAATATAACTATACTAAAACCATGGTTTATTTTCATAAGGGTAATATTTATTAACAGCAAATACAGAACATTATCAATGTTTTAACAACTTTTAGTTTAATTAAACTTAATTTAAACCCAATGTTTCCTAATATATACTTCTCTTTTTCCACTTTGAAGCTTATAAAATGCATTCATTTTCATGGTAGCTAAGTAGTAATTTGAATAGTTAACATTTTTTTAGAATCAATATTTTTAATGTGAGGATCGATATTTTAGATATAACAACAATATCAGAAGTATCGATACTTTAGGATCAGTCCACCCATCCCTAGTTCTGCCCTGCCAGCAAGTGTTTATGCTGGGTTATGCTGTATTAACGGTAAATGCATTAATCATGATTTAGAAAAATCATTTTTTTAATTTATTTTATTTAAAATAAAATAAATAGTACTTTGGGTGTACTTAATTCAGTTGTGGACACTGGTTCTTAACCCTTGGATGTGTTAAAACAACTTGATTGAATCACTTGCCATTAACAATGCTACATTCTAACTGTAACATCATCAAAAATCATTTTTTTAGTGTATGTGAGTCTAGGTTACTGTTCTCCTCTAGCTATAAACCTTCTAGAGCATGTCTACCAGAACAGCATCACACATCAAAGCAACCCTTCATACAGATCAAAACATTGAATTAATTCATCCAACAGCATTAGCATCAGTACACATACAAAACTCGGGTAATAGCAGCATTAGGATACATGAGATAGTCCATTAGCAGATGAGAGGGTCCCAGTGTTATTACTGCTCATTTGCTCAGAACAGTAATTCCTCAAATGTCTGTTCAGATTCACAGGATAATGAGATATAACATTTGAAAGCGTGCCATTAGAAAGACAGCTCTAATGTTATGGCTAATTACCATGTTTAGCTCTGCGTAAGAGAAAATTGAGGGAAATGACCTTTAGGAGATGAATCAATCAATCTAGCTAGCTGTTGCTTCACATCCACATTTAAATGCAGGAACAGGTGTGAGATCTGTTATGGTGTAGCAAAGTTTACCCAAAATAACATAATATAATATAATTAATTATTTATACTGAGGTGTTACATTTGGATGTCTCATTTGTGATTTAAATGTGTGTAAAAGGCCATTCCGCTGGTCCGATGGTGATATTCCAACAGAATGGTGAAGGTATCTGTGTGTGTTCGTATTTCTGACGCAACATTGGTTTTACGTCTTTAAATATTTGATTTAGTTAAGAGCGAATCTGACTCCATTAATAATTTAATCTGACTCTAATTTAATAGACCTTGAATATAGTAAGACTCCCATCAGTTTCTGGTCATATTTTAAATATAATCATAATTTGGTGTTTTTGATTATTCTATCTCATTATTCTTTCAAGAAGTGTTGATGTCGCTTAAAGTTTACCACGTACATTTACATACATGTTACGAACACAAGGTGGGCAGTCTCAAAATAAGTCTGCGGTTGCAGGGTTTACTGATTTAATTAAATTAGGCTTGCTCATAATAAAACGATTGTTCATTTAGTCACGTACATACAATTTGCTTAAGTGAGTGATAAGTCAGTGACTGATGGTAGCTGATTTACTGGTTTACTATTATAATAAAAACATGATGTTGTGGGTTTATCACACACAAACACCATGGGGCTCAATCTGGCTACAGAATCCCTCTGATCTATGTGCTAAACTGACTTAAATACCCAGACCACAGTAGTCTACATCAAACCAAATGTTAAACAAAAGGAATTCAGTGACACAGGAGGTAACACCCTGAAAGTAATTGACATTGAGGACCACTTGGATACAAATTCCACAACAGAAACCTCATTTCTCTAAAAAAGAATCTTTGTTATGACAAAGTTTACTGCTGTGAGATTGGGACTATAGTACCAGTTGAACTGAGACTTTTTAAATGATATCAAACATGAATATCTAGATTTGCTGTGTAAATACAATAAAGTAGTTTTGATACAAGCATTAGGCGACCTTGCGGTGATTTGTTGGTGACAAAGGACAGGACTGGGTAAGAAAGGGGAGAGGGGAACAGATGTGGAGGAATCAACAATTAATCTTTTTACACTCAGTTGGGGTTTTTTTGGGATTGAGATGGTGTCTTTGCCAGAAAGTTATACTGAATTTCTTTAGATTATATTGATGTACCAGGCCTTCTTTAATCTTCTCAGAAGGTAGTGCCCCCGTGTCCAGACTTTCAGGCTCCTTTGGCTTACATTAGCAAATGCTAAAATAGTTTTTTTTTGTCAAAGATGAGTATTTACTAATAAATTCTTTCCATTAGGCCAGAGTTTCCAAAATGGGGGTTCATGAGGAATCTCCAGGGGGTTTGCGAGACAGTGAAGAGGATACATATTTCCATAATTTCCAAAATTTTAAAAACATTGATGGATATTTCCAAACGTTGTCCATAATTTGACATATAAAACAACAAGATAGAACACAATTTAAACCAAGCATGTACATTTACCTCTCAACCGTCCTTATGTCTATGTGGCTTTACTCTCTCCCTGTGCATGCTGTTTATGTGTGTGTGTGTGTGTGTGAGTGAGAGAGAGAGAGAGAGAGATGCAACTGATGGTGATAAAATGGCTATTTTTAATGCAAAAGTAAATTACGTGTGACTCTCCATACAAGTTATGATGTAACATAATTACTTTCATTATCAGCTGGCAATCATGTCTTTAAAGTAACCTTAAACTATGTCCACATTAAGCCAGAAAAATTTAAAAACTACATTTTCTTACGTTTTCCAAAAGTTGCTCGTCCACACTGAAACGCTTAATTCCCCTTACTGTGCGTGCAAAAAAATTTTAGAAACATGGCCCTGCATGATTTTCATGTATGTGATGAAACACAATTGTCCCTGTGTTACAGCAATTCCAAATAAACGTCCCGTCACCTTTGAAGGAATGCAATGTGCTAAGGGGGCCGTGCCAGCCAGACCACTGTGCCCCCTAGCCAAACTGATACATTTGACCAAACTGTTAAATCTTTCACATGTGTTTTATTCTGCTTAACAGACACAATATGGAAACCTATAACGCCATACAATAACTAAATCAGTAACTAAAATGAAACAAAAATTTAATAATCAACTAAATGAAACTATTTGTTTTGAGCAGCGGCATATCCTGGCATAGGTTATACAGGCTGCTGTACAGGGCGCTTTGTTCTCTGGGGCTGCATGGGTGTATTACAATGTATCTCTATTTTGTATAATTTTCTAGAATGGTAAAATGTGTAAATATTATTTTGAATAGTCTGTGTGTAATAAAGGTTATGCAGATCATTTTGTCCTTCAGATGGTGATGATAGAACACAGCCACTAATCTTAGTGCAGTTGGGGTAAAGTGAATGTTTTCTACTTCTGACTTTGCTATTGCAGTTACAAGTTTTAAATTATATTTGTTTGTTTACTTGTTTAATCTAATCTCTTTTTTCCCTTTAAACTTTTTGGTTTCATCTGATGCAATCTTATAAAATGTGAAGAAACACTCTCTTAACTGTATTTAAAGGAAACAAATTGTGGAATGATAAAATGCCAGCAGGCAACAATAAGCATACTGTAACAATGGAAAAGAAAACCAAGATTTATCTTTTATAACCATGTAGATATTGGGCCATATCACAGACACAACCTAATTCTTGAATCAATATTCGTTTAGAAACCATGGTGATTTCAGTTAGAAACTCATTTAGAACATTGAACTTGTCAGGTCTTATCTTGAGACTTAAGATGTTTATGCAAAACTCCACCAGATCATTAAGGAATGGCTCACCAATGCAACAGAACTTCATCATTTATAATGATGTGTTTGCAGTGTTGTCCTAAATTGAAAGATTTTTTTACATTTTGTTTTGTGCTTAATTAGACTTTCAAACTGCGGTTTGTTTCATTTCTCTAATTTCAAACTTAAAACAATGCAGATTTTGACCAATAAGTAAAGATTGCCCGTATAATACACAGGGCTATGTCAAATGCAGAGCAGCAATTGAGAATAGTAAAATGGTTTAAACGTGTTTGTACAAGCTGTAGTGTCCCACTTGTCAATCAGTCTGATCTCACAGTGAATTTGGTTGAGATATCTTGAGCTACACTCAGTCTGAGCTTACCAAAAAATTTGAAGCACTGCCCCCAGTCTGTAACATTTGGTGTCCAAGGAGTGGATAAGGAAGAGAGGAGATGCAGGAGTAGAATCTTTGAATCATACACACTGGAGTAGAACATTTGTTGGGGTGGAAACAAACAATAAATCTTAACATCAAACTTAACTCAACGTAACACTTCAAACATCATAAAACAAGGACTGACAAATCACGAAAAAAAACTAGAGGGTTTATACACATGGAAAATAATGAGAGAATGGCATATAAGTGGGGAGATGAACAGATGAAGTGATTAGGGCAGTGGATTCTGGGAAATGTAATGCAGGAGAAAACTTCAAAATAAGAGTCCTTGGACACGGTGGAGACAAACTGTGACATTATTCCCCCCTCCCCCTTTTAAAGGGTGACTCCTGTCACCCCAATACAGATGATGGTAGGGTGACGCAGAAGAAGGATCCCAGGAGGATGATCCGTGGGCCTAGGGGCCGGCCTCAGGGCTGGGAATGGATCCGGAGGCCTGGGAGGCGGCCAGAGGGAAGGGACTGGGTCCGGAGTCCTGGGAGGCGGCCAGAGGGAAGGGACTGGGTCCGGAGGCCTGGGAGTTGGCAACTGGGCAAGGGTCTAGGTCAGATGGTGGAACCTCTGGAGGAGGAGACTCTGTGGAAGTGAGCAGAGCCACAGAAGACACAGAGGGTGGGGCTGAGGAAGAGTCCGAGGGAAGAGCCGAGGGAGACTTAAGGATAGGAGCTGAAGGCAGAGCCGTGGACGACTCTAGGCATGGAGCCATTGAAGATGGTGCTGCTAGAGGCTCAAGGGGTGGTGCCGTGGGAGGAGCCATGAGAGCTGTATGGGTGTATGGATGGGTGGAGCTGTAGAAGGTGAAGCCATGGAAGACTCTGGGTGTGAAGCTGTGGAAGGTGCAGCCATGAGAGTCTTGGGCTGAGTGCCGTGGAAGAGACTACAGGCTGAGACTTGACCCCTGTGGTCGAGGGCAATGGCAGAGACTGGGGAACGACCTCCGTGGTTGTGAGCACCAGCAGAGACCAGGGAACGACCTCCATGGTCGCGAGCTCTGGCAGAGACCGGGGGACAACCTCCATGGTCACGAGAAACAGGCAGAGACAGGGGAACGACCTCCGTGGTAGCGATCACCATCAGAGACCGGGGATTGACCGCCGTGGTCATGAGTACCGGCAGAGATCGGGGAGAATGATTCCTCTTCCTTCTCTTGCTCCTTCGGCCAGCAGGGAGCTTGCTTATGGGTACGGTCGAGGCTACAGGCACTGGCTCTGGGACGGTCTAGGCTACATGCATTTGGGATGGTCAAGACTACAGGCACTGGGTTGGTCAAGGCATTGGCATTGGGACGCTAACCGTGGCAGGCATGGGCACTGGCTCACTAACCGTGGTTGCTACTGCTGGCTGTGTCAGGGAATCGACCACCAGAACAATTGGTGTCAAGGGAGTGGAAGAGGAAGAGATGCAGGAGTAGAATCTTTGAGTTATTTAATTATACACACCGGAGTAGAAAATTTGCTGGAGTGGAAACAAACAATAAATCTTAACATCAAACTTAACTCAATGTAACACTTCAAACATCACAATACAAGGACTGACAAATCATGAACAAAACTAGAGGGTTTATATACACATGGAATCTAAAGAGGGAATGGCACACAGGTGGGGATAACGATGAACAGATGAAGTGATTAGGGTAGTGGATTCTGGGAAACGTAATGCAGGAGAAAAATTTTAAATAAGAGTCCTTGAACAAAGTGGAGACAAACTGTGACACAGTCAAAGGAAATTAAATACCTTGGGTATTGTCTATTTCTCTAAATAGTGAGTTTTAAATCAAAGAAGTATGGCTACCAAAGATGTATGGTGGCCAATGCTATATATGTTGTATAAAAATCCCATTGCTGTTTCTGAACCTTCCCTCAGATTTATGCTCTTCTGCTTTTCGTATATTGAGCAACTTTCTTCAGTCAATTAATTTGTTCAGTCCATAGAGAGGAGAGCTTGAACAGTTCTAACTGGCCACTCAGCATTTAGGGGACTAGTTCACCATAATTAAAAACAACATCTACCACATGTTAATAGAGAAAAATTACACTTTGGGATCTGACATACAAAAGAGAGTATACATCATCAGGGGTCTCATGAAGTTTGTTTGAATTTGCAATACAAGAAATGTCAGAGACGGGTCACTTCTATTAAAATAAATGGGTGAAATTACAATGCCAACTGATGTAGAAAGGAAGTCCCGCCTTACAGGTAAAAGAGCCAATCACGTTTTAGGTTTTATTGGGGGGGGGGGGGGGGGATTTGCCCGTTCTTGCTGTTATCCAACTCATCCACCAAAGCACTTGCAAGTTCATGGACATTTCGGGGGGAATGGCCCTAGTCCTCACCCTATGATCCAACAGGTCCCAGGCGTGGTCAATGGGATTGAGATCCGGGATCTTCACTGGCCATGGCAGAACACGACATTCCTGTCTTGCAGGAAATCACTCACAGAATGAGCAGTATGGCTGGTAGCAATGCCATGCTAAAGGAACATGTCAGGATGAGCCTGCAGGAAGGGTATATGCTGTAATGCACAGCGTTAAGATTGCCTTCAATGGCATCAAGATCAGTCTGAAGATGATGTGACACACTGCCCCAGACCATGACGGACCAAATCTATCCCACTCCAGAGTAGGCCTTGATGTAATGCTCATTCCTTCGACGATAAACGCGAGTCCGACCATCACCCCTGGTGAGACAAAACCATGACTCATCAGTGAAGAGCACTTTTAGCTAGTCCTGCCTGGTCCAGCGAAGGTGGGTGTGTGCCCATAGGCTACATTGTTGCAGATGATGTCTGGAAAAGACCTGCCTTACAACAGGCCTACAAGCTCTCAGTCCAGCCTCTCTCAGCCTATTGCGGACAGTCTGAACACTGATGGAGGGATTCGGCTACATCTGCAATCCTCATGCCTCCATGCAGCATGCTTAAGGCATGTTCACGCAGACGAGCAGGGACCCTGGGCATCTTTCTTTTGGTGTTTTTCAGAGTCAGTAGAAAGGTCTCTTTAGTGTCCTAAGTTTTTATAACTGTGACCTTAATTGCTGTAAACTGTTAGTGTCTTAACGACTGTTCTACAGGTGCATGTTCATTAATTGTTTATGGTTCATTGAAAAAGCATGGAAAACATTGTTTAAACACTTAAACACAATAAAGATATTTTAAGTTATTTGTATTTTTACAAAATTATCTTTACAATACAGTGTCCTGAAAAAGGGACATTTCTTTTTTGCGGAGTTTAGCTGCCCGGGAATATTCCAAAGATGGCCGCCAGTGGACTGACTTGCTAGGGAGACTTTGGTTATTGAACATTGCAAAACAGAATTATCTGTTTAAATGTATTTAAATAATAATATGTATTAATATTATTAATTAAATTGTATTAATTGGATTTAAAGCTGCCCATTTATGGTTGCATGACTCCACTTCATGCCCATCAAATGTAGACATTCAATGTTCCTGACAATTGTTTTGGTAAATCTTTTAAACAATTTGAAACAAAGGCAGAATGATATTCATTGATTGTTAACTGGATGCAGATAAGTGGGTTCAGTTAATCTTGGGAAGATTATTTTAAGATAAGTAATATCATCTGCAAATGGTATTCCAAAACCGTGGAAAGGGACTAACCAAGACAGTTTTGAAGGCCATTAAATATGCTTTGCACTTCTTCAGTGGGTCGAGTCTCCAGCAGTCTTGGCAGGCTGAGAGAATCTTTAACAATGGATGAAAATAGAGGCAATGTTTAAGGTAAGTGTAAAAAAGCCTCTTTCCCTTCCTCGTGGTTTTCTGCAAAACAAAACATTAAAATGTAAAGGACTGAATGTCATGCTCAAAGTGTTAAAATGTCAGTGAGATGGGGGAGAGCTAGGAAATGCCCAATCATGGGTTTGGCTGACTCTGAGTCCACCCAAGAATGAAAAAATTGTAACCAGTCACAGAACTGTTCTGCCATTCAATATCAGTTTGGCTTTTTATACACTGTCTTTAAATGGAATAATGTGTTCTTTACTGTGTTTTTGGACACTAGGATGATCTCATTCTTATTTGAACTTGGAACAGACTGATGAGTAAATTATGATAATCAAAATATTTGGTTTAGTTATTCCCTAAAAGGACAAAGTTTAAAAAGCTTAAAATCTCCTTCCAGTGTTACCAAGACTGTGACCACTGAGGCACCATCCATACCAGTGCAGGCATATTTCCTGAAGCACTATCAACATTAGTCATGGTGCTGTCATCAATATATTAAATTTAGAGCATGTCTACCATCTGACCTTGTCAGCTGCATGAGGCAGAGGAGTGAAAAGTGTACACAGGTCAACTAGGAGCTGTGAAATTCTTCTTCCAGAGCGTGAGCTGTCTTTTCTTATTGCTATATCAACATGTTGATTCCTGTGCAGCAATAAGCTGTGCATGTAGCACAGAGAAAAAGCAACAATAAATGGTGCTCAAATACAGCTGTGAAATATCCCAGTGCCAACAAGGACAGCTGCTCATGAATCATTTAATTTACTGGCACCTGAACAAAGAAAACGTCTAGGTTACTGTTGTAACCTCCATTTTATAATGGAGGGAATGAGATGTTGTGTCGAGTGAAGCAACATTAGTGACACTAGAGGATACTAGGGACTGTCTTGAAGGCCTCGGTTTCCTCTGAACTTTTGAAAAGGCCAATGAGAATTTGCATGTCCCTCCCCTGGACATACGGGTATAAATGGAGGGAATCATGCATCTGATCATTCAGGTTTTGCACTGAGGAGCCGAGAATAAGTTTCAGCAGTTTTTGCAGTGAAAATTGCAGTGGCTCGGTTCAGCATCGTGGCCGGGGGCTGTCGTGAGGAGTGTGAGGTCCGAGAACCCAGTCAATTTGCACAGTATTAGTAGGCTTACTGAGGGAAATAAAAACTTGCGGAGCCACAGGGGCCAGTTGCGTGTTAGCACGTCTGTGCCAAGGGTAGACTAGGTCAGAGAATATCAGAGCGGGCAGTGGGAGGATTCCCGGGAAGCGAACAGTCCCACCTGCTCTTGACCGAATGGACCACCTGAGTGTGACCTTCTGCGACAGTGTTGTAGTGTTGAGGTTGCCTAAGATATGAGTGACTCGCAACGACTTGAGTCACTGCTGACTCCAGAGGAGGAGACTGCGGGACATTTCACAAGGCCGTAGGCATTCTTGATGATCGATGTATGCAACGTGTCGATTGCCATACGGACCAACTTGTGCTGGTCCTGGATCAACGGCAAAAGCCTCCGCAGGGCAAGGAATACTGCCAGCAACTCGAGGCAGTTGATGTGCCAACACAGTCACAGACCAGTTCAAGGGCCGGCGGCTACATGCTACGTGCCTACGTGTCACGTTGCACATGGCGCCCCAGCCATGCTTGGAGGCGTCCGTCATAACCACAACGTGCCTGGAGACCTGGCCAAGGTGAACACCTGCCCGCAGATGGCTACAGACCTGCGTGACGAGCACATGGTGTGCACCATGCACATCTCGCGACTTGAGTCTGAAGCCAGTACTGAAGCAGTCTCATATGCATCAACCCGAGCGGCGTGAATGCCTCTGAGGATGTCATATGCCCCAGGTGCCTCTGAAAGGATTTCAGAGGGACCGACGTCTTTTGCCTGAATTTATGAAGTTCTGAGATAGAGTCTAACTCCATACCGAGAAAAGAGATGCTCGGAGAGAGCTTTTTTAAATAGTTGACCAGTTGACCTGAAGCCACAGGTCATGTTGATGCCAGACACTTGCTAAAATGCTTTTTTTGCTTCAGCATCTTGAACGGGAGTCTGTGCAAACCCCGGTTCAGAACTCGCAATTTGTTAAATACAAAATATTAGTAACTGTATTCCACTACAGTTACAATT
Organism: Moxostoma hubbsi; assembly: GCA_032164185.1. Lineage (NCBI taxonomy): Eukaryota > Metazoa > Chordata > Actinopteri > Cypriniformes > Catostomidae > Moxostoma > Moxostoma hubbsi. The sequence goes on from JAVLUX010000047.1 coordinate 4,269,795, forward strand.
GAAATGATTGGTATCAAATTAGAGTTACATTCAAAAAGTATTTTTATTACTAAAGATATTACTTTGCATTTTATTGTAATTTGTTTCATTACATTTTTAGTCTACTTTGCTGGAAAACATAAATATTAATGAAGCTATCCGAGGAGTGTTTGAACAGTGGTGAAACACTATTTTATGATGTATTACTTACATTCATAAGAGCAGAAAGAGGGCGCTTACACACTGTTATGAATTATAAGGTGGATATTATGTCATTGGATTTTGGATCTGTGGATTTTTGAAGTAAGTTTGGAGCAGCAGAAATAGTTTACCTTGTGTAAATTGACATGTGAAAACGTTGCTTTATGCTATGCATTTTAATGTACATGCCCCTGTTGTCAGGCACAAACCAACATTAGATTTTTTTTTTCTCTAATAAGATGAATGTACAAAAATGTACCGCAAAAATCTTATATTTTTTATGAGAAGTTTTGCATAAGAGGTTTAATTATTTTTTTTCACTCAGATAATTTATTCCTGTTGCTCATGGATGCGCTTGTGCACACACTCCATAGGGATGTGCAGTGGAGGGTTTACAATTTCTTAGGCCCCAAGCAACTGACCAAGCTAGGGCCCCATTTTGAAAATGTATTGTATTGCTGAGAAAATTACATACAATTTATTTTAAATCATAATTTTAAATTCATCCTACCGACCATTGTAGCCAAGTATATTCAAAATGTTTAATGAAATAAAAATCTAGTTAAAGATAATTAATACATGTTTTCCGTTTTTTCCACAATACAGTCATAAAAAAAGCAATATTTACCTTCATAAATGTATAAAAAAAAGTTTTTTGAACAGGATGTGCAAAACCTACTACTTCACCCAGTAACATTTTGGAATTCATTTGTTATTTATTAATTTTATAACCCAACAATTATTTATTGTTGTCTAGTTTGCCATTATAATATGATACAGTATTTTTTATTACTTTGAGGTTTTGTTGTATACAATAATAATATATTCCTGTCTTATTTAATTTACTTTCACCTGGGGCTTATATTCTGATGCTGAGGCTGTATTTTATGAAAGCATTGGAAGCAACATTCGTAGCTAACAATAAACATGTAAAGCATGGGCTCTATTTTGCCCCTCAGCACAATAGAGCAGAAGGAAAAAAACATTGCTGTTTATCAAGCGCTGAAATTTGCTTGATGCAGAACAATCTGGAATAATTGTAACAGTCCCCTCTTTGCAACCTTGTTCAGAACGTTAAATCTTTGTGACAGCTTAGCTAAAAAAACTATCTAGACAGTTCAACGACTGATACAGAACGCAGGTGTCTCAGCATGTGAGACACTGAATAAACAGTGAGACGAGGTGCAGCATTTATGGACGTTCATCCAGTGTGTGTTTACACAGTAAAATAATGACAAAACAGAGCAGACGCAAGCAAAAACACATTCGGTTTGAACAGCCCCTAACTCATCTGTTTGCGCGTATCTGTGAGTGAGTTTCGGACACTCTATATATTTTTTCATAAATTACAAATCCGAACCCTACTAAAGGTGTCCCGATCCCAGTGGCATCTAAGGTAAGAAAGATCCAAGTGCGCTGACAACAGTGTATTCTTGCATGTACCCAGAACAACATGTGACCCCCTCAAGCATTTACCAGGGTGGGGGCCCCCCGAAGTCTGGGGCCCCACAAAATTGCGTGGTTTGCATGGTGGTTAAAACTGCTACTGGGGACATAAGCAAGCATCAGCCAAAACAATGACATACCGTACAAAGAGGCTGAACGTGATTAACCAACATCATGCTGAAAGATGAGGTAATAATTCAAATTACACAGTTTTGATAGTTTTACTACAAACTTTGAGACTAAACTAAAACTACTTATCAGCTAACATAGCATACTGATACACACATATAGCTACAAACTACCAAACTGTACCAGGCAGTTTACTGTTGCACTGCATTGTTATGTTGCACTATTGTATGTTTTGTATGTCATATTTTGTACTACGATCAAAAACTAGCGTATTTACTTAAATTTATCCTGTATACCTGACTTGAAATTATTTGATAGTTATGATGCAAGGTAGCTTGCAATTCATCAGCGTTAGTTGGCAAGATCAAGTTAGCTAAAATTACACAGATCAATCCTTATGGCACTATATTTCACATGCTTTGCATTTATGTAAGCTTACCTGTCCAATAAGAAGAATGACGATTCAGGGTCTGTTTTGATCCCCAAAACTGAACGAAGTTCTCTCCAGGAATCAAATGTCCTGCCGATGTTCAACCTAGTTTTCGCTCAACCATGATCACGTTCCCGCTTAGCCAGACTGTTTGTTGCCACTGTTGAATAGCGGAAGAGAAGCAATGAGGCAAGGCTCTCGGGAGTACAAATACATCACATACTTTGGATTTTCCCGGCAAAACCGACCTGCTCATTCTACATAAAAATCAGTCTACAGGCTGAATAGGCAACCTAGGAAGTCCGGGAAGGGCACATTTTTTAAGTTGCTTTACAAGCCATTCACACATTGGCAAAGAAAGGTGAATATTACATGAAAATTGTTACATACTGCACCTTTAAGTAATCTAACGGAATACGTAACAAATTACATTTTACAGCATGTATTCTGTAATCTTAGAGTAATATATTTTAAATGTAACCCTTCCAAGCCCGCTTGTGTTTTTACAAAATATTTTAGAATAAACTGTATATTGAAATACTAACTATTTGTAAAAATATATATAATTAATACATCTAGACAAATATCATCATTGTATAACCTTCAAACACAAAACATTCTGTGATTGAAAAACTGCAAGGAGCAAAATGAAATGCAAAGGTCACTTGGTATGATATGCCGCACCTACATATGAGACGAATATCTATTAATTTGTGCTTTGGCCATGATAGTTTTTGTTTTCTGGCTGCCTGGTTCAATTACACTTCCCGCACAAGAATGAAAAGTGACAAACATCCATTATTTGTTCTTTAATTACAATTCACAGTTACAACAGAGAAATCTCAAGTGGACAGGAGAAGGCAAAAAATTATTTAAACTGAGACAGAGAAGAAAGAAAGAAAGAATATATATATATATATATATATATATATATATATATATATATGGATATACAGGAATACAACTAAATCCTCTATTATAGTTGTTGTGCACTTACAGTACGTTTTATCCCACATTTTTCATCTGACAGATTCATTCCAGAGCTCTACAAAACAAACATCAAAGAACAGTTCTAATAACTAAATTTCACCTTATCACTTAACTAGACATTTGTTATCAATTACATTCATGTATTTATATTTAAACCTTGATATTATTATTATTATAAGTGCTAAGTTTTGTTCTCCTTCTGTCACTCACTCGATGTTGTGTTGATATAGTAACACTAGGGTTTGCTCTTGAGAGCCCCAAACACCTCTATTCTTTGGATAAAAGGCCAATGAGAATTGGCGAGTGGAATTTGATTGCCGCTCACCCAGACATACGGGTATAAAACGAGAAGGAATGCTCACTCTCATTTAGATTTTTTCTTCGGAGCCGAGCAGTTGTACTATCAGCGAGCTGAATACTATTGCTGTTCCATTCACCTCTTAAGAAGCATAAGCTGTTGGCTATATGGCACATTTCCAGCAGCTTTCTCTCGTTCTGCACTACGAGTACAGATTTCGCCCCAGGGTGCATCTAAAAGAGTGTATATTCCTGCAAATAGTATATTTTCTCTATTAGAGCACAAACAATGATGTTGAACGTCTTTTTAAAGACACGTCTTTATAAAGACACATCTTTATAAAGATGACTTTCCATCTTTGTGTGATTCCTGGATGCAGTCGTTATCTCTCCACCTCCGACGGTCATGGGCACTGCCTCGCGTGTCTGGGCAGCGATCACACTGAGGCAGTGTTTGTGGATGGTTCATGTTCTCATTGCGAGAATATGAGCATGGCAATGTTGCTGTCATGGCTTTCCTTATTCCGAAGTGGGAAAGCCACTCTAGCCAGCCTGGCTAGCGCTGGAGGCGATTTGGGCACTAAGTGCCTCTGAGACAGACAACCCAGGGAGCGAGATGTCCACCACGGAGATAGTATCCAGACCACTCCATCCCCCGGTGGAGGGCCGGGATTTAAATCCTTTGTTTCCTTCTCTTTTTTTTGGTTATCGCAGCCCGTTCCCAAATTTTCAAAAAAAGAGCGGTTTCCTCAATCCTTGGGACACTTAATCGGTGTTCACGACCACCATTGTCACGACGACCAAACAACAAGCACTCGCAACCTGGGTCCTTTGCATGCCCGGCTGCACCATGCTTATGGCAACTGGTTGTGATGAGTCTCGATGACGACCAAGAGGTCCTCCTCCTCAGTCACTAACCTGCCCTATGCTGGATATGTAGAGCAAAGTAAGTGCTTCAAGGTTCCCCTCAGCACAGCCACCTTGGGACGAAGCAACGCTCCTCGACGTGGCATCACCTGCTCCTCCCCGACACGAAGCCCCACCTCGAGGTGCGTCACATTTGATCGTCCCTTTAGTGCCATTTGCCTAGAGCCCTGTCCCCCTCCACCTTGAAGTCAGTCAAACTGAAAGCCCTCTCCATGCAGATGGACCTCCTGATTGCGCTCTCCTCCATCAAGAGGGGTTGGGGACCTGCAATAATTTTCTGTCAGCAACACTTGCCTGGAGTTTGGTTCAGCAGATTCTCACATGATCCTGAGACCCCAGCCGGGCTATGTGCCCAAGGTTCCCACGACTCCCTTCAGGGATCAGGCGGTGAGCCTGCAACCGCTTCTCCGGGAGCAGACCAAGTGTCCTGTGCATGCTTTGCGCACCTATTTGGATCACACACAGAGCTTTAGATGCTCTGAGCAGCTATTTGTCTGCTTCGGCAGACAGCGGAAAGGGAACGCTGTCTCCAAACTGAGGCTTGCCCACTGGATCATGGATCCATTGCTCTGGCATACCAGACCCAGGTCGTGCCCTTCCCTTTGGGAATACGAGCACACTCTACTAGGATTATGGCATCCTCGTGGGCACTGACCCATAGCACCTCTCTAGCAGAGAACATGGCTGGGCTATACCCAATACCTTTGTGAGAATTTACAAACTCTGGGTTGAGCCGGTTTCATCCCATGTTTTGTCAGGTACAAACAGGTAGAGTTTGGTAATACGGAACAACTGGCCGCATGTATCGCTTGCATATAGCTCCCTTCCCCTCCCCTGAGGTGAAAGCATGCGCTTTTACCCCCAGTCAAATTCACGAAGTCGTGGACCCTAGATATCCATCCTCCCTAGCCCTGTGGCTCGTGAATTTGGCGGAGGAGTTCGCATCTAGACCCACTATGGGTACTAATATGCCCTGTACTGGGATTGGTGCTCCACAGGTGCTGTGTATATAATACTCTGTGAAGAGAAAATATAGAGGGAAAAGGCCGCAGCTCGTTCCCATGCTAGTTATGTCACTTCCCCCCCTCAAGGATGCGGGGAACTGCATGATGTCTTTTTTGGCCGTTGGGAGAGGTTACGTGCAGACTGATGCACCTGCTATTACACAAACATCAGCTTGCTTGCTCCTGCAGCAGTTCACGTGACACAGTTCAGTTGTTGTGGCATTTTTCTTTAGGGACCCCTAGTGTCACTACATCGTCATAACGTCGAGTGAGTGACTGACCCGATGGAGGGAACAAGATATTCTGTCCCTCTTTCCACAATGCTGTACTAGCCGCTAAAATGGCCGGACCTTGTCTCGGTTCCTCAGCTCAAAACCTGAATGAGAGTGGGCATTCCTCGTTTTATACCAGTATGTCCGGGGGTGTGGCATGCAAATTCCACTCGCCAATTCTCATTGCCCTTTTCTCAAAAGAATAAAGGTGTTCAGGGCTATCAAGAGCGACCCCTAGTGTCACTACATCGACACAACGTCTCATTCTATTTAAATGTGTATTGATTTAATGAGCTTTAGAAGATAAAATTGTTAGATTTGCGGACCTGAAGTGTATATATATATATATCTTGATAATAATCTTGTCAGTGTCTTAGTTGGGAGATTATGAGAAACAAATATATTATACAAAAGATCACTGTGGAAATTATCTCAGTGTGCAGTATCAGGATTTACATTTCTATGCCCAAGCACTTGACATCCATCTAAATGCTCAGATTAGTCAAATATACAGCAGCTTGGCCAAACTCAGTGTGAAATACTTAAAACCAATCAAAAATCTACCTGAAGTTAATGTGCACTAATCTTTATTAGTCATCAAATGAGGCATTTAATGTGTTTTATTTAGCCAATATCACATAGAGAATGCAAACAATTTAAGAGTACAAACAATCTGTTTAAGCTTCAAGCTGCTTTTAATCAAATCTCTGAAAGAGAGCAATAGTTCTTGAATACATTTCACAGATGTAAAGTACTTTAATAATGAAAAGATAAGCTTCAGCAGTTTTGTTGATTTTCCCTGATTAATTAAAATTGATCAGTTCAGCTACTAACAACATAATTCCAATTTTTTTTTTCATCATGGATGCCATGATTCTATTAAACTGTTGTGAATATTTACAGATTTGAAGGTGAATGTTTCTAAATAGACATATTTTGATGCAACTAGATAATTTCTATTTTTCTTACATTGTCTGCTGAAGTCTAGTAATGTTTTTCAATGAAATGACCCAAAGACTCACAAATGTCTTAACTTGAGCCCTGCACACCATGGCTTTATTCCCTATGTACTTAATCTCATTTCCTTCTCAGAATGCCAACAAAGACTACAAAAAGTGTCCAAATTAATGGTGTCAGGGTGACTGGATTGGCTCAGGCCATATGAAAAGACCTGTATGATTATCTGTGTTTGAATTAAGCAAACTATAATTACTTTATTTTAGATTCCACTACACATGAATTTAACCGCCCTCCAACTGAAACTGGAAATCCTTTAAAGACTGATTCTATGGCTTTTGTTATGGGTGACCATGAAAAGGAATGTAGTATGGTGTAGAACTGTCTCATCTAGCTGTCTTGGTCTCATCTAATGGTCTTGAGCAGCTGTCTCAGGAGATTGAAAACTGTGTCACATAAAATGAGTAAAAAGATCATTGTCGAAGCAAAGAGCTTGAACGGGATTGAAGAACTTCATCCAAGCCATATCTTTGAAACTGAACAAAACATCAATTTTAGGTCAACACTGCACATCCTTGTTAGCTGGTCAGGTTGGGAGACCAGCTAAACCTGCTTAAACCAAAGAAGAGCAGCAAACCATCTTATTTTGAACAGGGAAGTACCACATTTTTTTAGGATGTCTGATTGTTTTAGGATTATGTGTTAGGATTATTTTTTGGCCTGTCTGATTATATAAGAAACAGGCATCTTCTACTGCTGCACTCAGCTGAACCTGTCCGAAACATAAATTAAATTTAACATTATAAAGCATGTTTTATCACAATCGAGGGACATCTATTCACACATGATCAAGTTTCTTGAAGATATGGCATTATCTTTGTGAAAAAGGTGCATCCTCTAAATATAATTTGACGACATACAGTTCTGTGCAAAACTTTTAGGCACTTAAGATGTTTCACAGAAAAAATTGTCTTAAGATGGTTATTTATACCATTAGATTTAGTGTGTCAAAAGGAAATATACATTTCAGACTCCCAAACATATGCTTTACAAATAGAGTAGATTAGAATAGAAGAATAGCCTTGCAACAAATGTCATGGCCCGACAGCGACCCCCACTAAACGTAGAGTCAGTCTGGTATTACATGAAGAGACATAAGCAATTGAGACTGCTTAAAAAGAGAGAAGAACTGCTTTGAATTCTTCAAGAAGTTTGGTACATCCTATCTGCCAACAACCAAGGAAAACTGTGTCTAGGTGTACTTTGGAGTCTAGGAGTTGGTGCTGTTTTGAAGCCAAAGGTGGTCACACCAAACATTGATTTAGATTTTTTTTTTGTTAACTGGACTTTGTATGACGTTAATTGATAAATATTGATGTTTTATTATCTATTTTTGAAGAAGTCCTCACTATGCAACATAGCTCTGTAATATTATGGATAGTCCAGTAATGCTACTGTGAAGCAAACATTAGCATTAGAGTAATTTAGAGATAACTTGTCTGAAATTGCTGTGGTTATATATGCTGCTTACGGTCCCTTGGTTATTGACAAAATCCTCCATCTCAGCACATCCTTGGATGACAGATCTGCCAGGTGGTGTTCTGTTCTCTGGATGGACATATTTGTGCTGATTCATATTTCAATGACCTTACATAAATTATATTATGAAACTCACTGATAAAAAGTAAAACATGTTTATTTAGTAAGCAGCTCTACGTTCCTGTTTTTCATTAGGTACATAATATGCTGCTGAAAATCAAATGAAAATGAGTGTATAAAACTTTATATATAATTACAAAATGGATAGTATTGCCATTGTAAAATGACAATAAATGCACACCTGTGACTGCACAATTTAAATAGTTGCTATAATGCCAGAAACCAAAAACAACCTTAGGATAATGAACTGTATTACTTGGCAGAAGGATTGTTTATTCCAATCAATATTACAGTAATAACTACTAATGCACTGTTAATGGAATGTTAATGTCTTTTAGAATTTTGATGTTGCTCCACTTTGCATTGTGCATAAAAACACCCTTTAACCATGGTAAAATCACTGTTATGCACAGCCTCTTATTGTAGTTTATTGCTGTATTTGTTCATCAAGTTTGAATCACAAATAACTTAAGATAAGTCAACATTATGTGGAAGGTGTAATCAATATACCATCCTTTAGCACTTTATTAGGAACACCTGTACACCTACTCATTCATGCGATTATTTAATCAGCCAATCATGTGGCAGCAGTGCAATGCATACAATCATGCAGATACAGGTCAGGAGCTTCAGTTAATGTTCACATCAACCATCAGAATGGTGAAAAAATTAGATCTCAGTTATTTTGAACGTGGCATGATTCTTGGTGCCAGACGAGCTGGCTTGAGTATTTCCGTAACTGCTGATCTCCTGGAATTTTCATGCACAACGGTCTTTAGAGTTTACTCAGAATGGTGCCAAAAAAAAATAAAAAATCATCCATTGAGGAACAGGTCTGCAGTCAGAAACGTCTTGTTGATTAGAGAGATCAATGGAGAATGACCAGATGGGTTCGAATTGACAGAAAGGCCACAGTAACTCAGATATCGAGTCTGAACCATTATTGTAGTGAGCAGAATAGCATCTCAGAGGCGGATGGGCTACAACAGCAGAAGACCACATTAGGCAATTTATTAGGACCATAATGTTCCTTATAAAGTGCTCAGTGACTGTAGTCTGTACATTAACACACAGCTATACAATCATTATACACCAGGCTGGCTGAAGCATACAGGACATTTTTGCATAGCTTTTGAGGGGTCGGCATTGTGACACCTGTATTAAAATGTCTTAGATCAGCAAATACTTGACATTGCTCTCTGGTGACATATGATCTGTTGGTCCTTTTCAAGACCTCCAGCATGATATGCTTCAGACCATCTTTCCACCTCACAGCATATCAACACTGAAGATATTGATTAATCTCTCCACAATGCATATTTCCAGTTCCTCAATAAAAATATAAAATTTGTTTGTTATTTTTTATGATTATTTTTATACAAAATGCCTGATTGCTTGATAACTAAAAGGAATTTGAGGCCATTGTGAAAGAGCAGGTGCAACATCTGTTTTCCTTTATTTCCAAGATGTTCATTCTTACTAATCACTAAAAACAAATTCAAATGTTGTTTCATTCCCATTAAAAATGCTGTCATATGTCTGGCAAAGACCCCACAATAGTAAGGTCTAAATGTGACAAGACATCTGTGAGAGGTGCTGGGGCATAAGCATGAGGTTTCCATTTCTGTTATTCTTTTAAACAATGGCTTTCCTTTATAGCAGGACATGTTGGCAGGGTAGGTGAAGGTACACATAGTGCAACAGCCTTCTTTCCTGACTTCTCCATGGGTGGCGCTATTAGGATGTGAGACTTCCTCTCGGTTGCTCCTAACTTCCGCTTAGTTGTTGTTATCAGCTAGACAAACATTACTAGTGATTGCAAGCTAGGGCACATGCAGAGAGTGTTGGAGTCCAGTAACTTTACCATGAAAATGTGTTAGTGATTGTGTTCTTATCTATTTGGGATTGCCGTTGAAACCTAATGTCCATACGCAGACATTAGTGAGAAAGGGATTTATGTTAAAGGTGACACCTGCAGACGTTAAGTGAACTGCAGCCAGCTACCTGTTGCTCGTGCTCGCACTCATTCTCATGCACACACTCCATAGGGATGGGAGCGAGCAAGCATTAACCAAAACAATGACGTTACGTACAAAGTGACTGAACGTGATTCACCGGCATCATGCTGACAGATGAGGTTGCATAATTAAAATTACACAGTTATGATTGTTTTACTACAAACTTTGAGAATGTATTTTATATATGACTCTCCAGTGCTGGAACAGCGCTAAAACAAAGTGCGGATATAGGACTGACTATGCGAGACTGTAGTTTGAAGTAATCGCTATCATATAAATGCAGTCAATGTCGGCGTTAGCTAGCTAGCCAGCTTTATCAATAGCCGCTAGCTAAATTTGGTGGATGATGACAGTAGCTGTTTATAAAATAGACTGTACATTTTAAATATGTTGACACAATTCAGTATTGATGTGATTGCATCACAACATTCATTTTCATATATCGATGCGCTATTGTTTTATTATAATAGAATGTATAATGTTTCTGTATAACCAAGTTACGTTACACTAATGAATGGGTCTTTTTGCATTATTTTGAACATTATCTAGCATTCATTTCATGTGTTATTGTTGATTAGCTAGAATTACACAGATCAATCCTTATGGCACTATATTTCACATGCTTTGCAGTTATGTAAGCTTACCTGTCCAATAAGAAGAACGTAAATTCAGGAATCAAATGCGATGTTCACTCGAATTTTTGCTCGACCACGGTCACATTCCCGCTTAGCCAGACAGGATTCAGCAGATAAATGTTTTTGGTTTTTTTTTGGTTTAATCTGAGTTTGTGTAGGAGTTGGTGTTTTGCTGGGATTCGGACGTTTTCTGGATTCCATCTTTAAGATAACGTTACCTAGTGTTGTAGTTTGTTGTCACTGTTGAATAGCGGAAGAGAAGCTATTACTGAAGCAAGGCTCTCGGGAGCACGTATAAATGTCACATCTTTTGGATGTTCCCGGCAAAATCAACACGCTCCCTTCGCATGAAAATCAGTCCACAGGCTTTAATAGGCAATCTAGGAAGACTGGGAAGGACTCGTTTTTTAAGATGCATTACAAATCGTTCACACATTGGCAAAAAATGGGCAAATATTACATGAAATTATTACATATTGCATCTTTAATTAAACACAGACTGTTATTCTGTTTTTGACTGTTATTAGTGATATTATAATGCTTGGTAATGGGAATAAGTTGAGAAGTGGAAGTCTGTTGCATCCACATTGGAAGAACGAGCTAAGCATAATGGGTCATTTCGCTGCATGTTGAAAAAGGTGGATACAGTATGTTCTTCTTCACCTCCTTTGGGGAAACCTTTGGGTATTAGATGAAGTAAAGATATTTTCTGTGCGTGCTTCTGATGTAGAAGTAAAGTAGATTGACTCCCCCCTTGGGCCACAGCACCGTAGATTAAAATAAATAGAATAGAAATGCTATATGAATCTGTCATGGTCCTACTGGGAACAGAGTGGACGACAGTCCTCTCCATACATCTGACAACAGTTCAGACATGTCTGCCTTCTAGTTCCAGATATAGATGACTTAACTCCTACAGGCATGTTTTTTCATCTCTCTGCTTATTTATGTCTCCCTGTGAGACACGTGTATACACTGGATTTATGGGGGGTGGTGGGTGGGGGGGTTGGGGGGGCAGTTAATCCTCAAATAATGATTTTCTGTCATACAATGAAGATTTAACATAATAAATAATGAGATCACCATTATAAATAGTAAAAAACATTAGGGCCAGTAATGTTTACAAAGCGTTATGCCAATCAAATGTCTCACTCCTTTTATATATTTTATTCCTGCCCTCAAAGCAAAATTTTCCACTATCTTCAGCAGTAAGATGTGCTTGAAATATGTCCAATTAGCATTTTGAGGCAATCGATTTTGTAAAATCAAATACATTTTCAAAAAAATTATGTTCTAGGACTCATTCAGGTAGTGTCATCTCAGGTAGGACACAGATTAGTTGTTCTGCTGACGCTACTCTATAACATCATCTTGTGAGGTCTGAATCCTTCCAGTCTAATTTAGCCATCTACATATGATTTAACAAACTATTAGACCATTACAGAAGTGCAATGGGGCAGATCTTTTGTTCTGAATGTTGAATTTTCGTCAGATATTCACCTTTCTTGAACAAATAATGCCATAATTGTATGCAATCTTAGTTTTTCTCTTGTGTTCTCCATTATCAGCCACATATAAAAAACAGCACTGACTTACATGGTGTCAGTTGTCACACTCTTGATGTAAACTCAGTTTCTGAAGGAGATGCTGCTCTGTGTCAGTGAACACTGACACTTTTGTGGCTTTGAATTTGGCCCAGCAGCAGGCAGGTCTAAAAATAAACCCCATTTGCCCAGTAGAATGAACATGGGATTTTTCATACATCTGCTGCCTCTCATAACAATTAATCAAGCAGATCATGCCAGAGCTTTAAATGAATTCTGCCCTCCTTGGAGAGTCAGGATGCTTTAACTAATTGTTAGAGAATGTGTGACTGAATAATAGGCACAGTCTCGGGGTGAGAGCACTGTACATATTATTCATCCTGTAACTAATTTGCTGGCTTGCTCAATTTGTGAGAATTACCCATTCTGATTAAATAAGAAAAACATTAAGAAAAAACATCCCAGAAATATACCAATGGATAATATCATATATAAAACTTATCAGAACTGAAAATAGAATAGAACCAATGGAACAAGTCCTGTCTGACTGTGCAAATGTAATAAAAGATATGAATCAAAAAATAATAAGCGGAGATTAAAATAATTGCAGATAAAAAATAACAAGCATGAATCAAAAATATATAAATACCTTTAAAATATGCTGCAATATAACAACAGAAAAATTTGTTATCAGAATTGCAAACAAAATCATGTTTTCCTTGGTTATATTACTGTTTTTGTGCTCTCTGACAATTTTTCTCATATTTGAATTTTTTTGTGCGCTTACGCTGTATTTTTCTTTGCTTTTGTTTCCAAGTTCTGCGCTTGATTTTCCAAAACTTGAGAGAAGAGTTTCATGTAAATCAGGAGGCATTTTGCATCCCCATTGGTCCAATAGTTCTTGATCGACAGCTCCTCCTCTGGCCAATCATTCGAAGTTTGGAAATGATTGCTGACACTTACATGTACACTCTGGAGTTTGTTGTATGACTGTAAGTAATTTGCTTCAAATGTTATTGAAGTTGTGTACTCAATGTTATGGAAATGTTTGTAAATGTTTTGGATACATATGCTCCATTATTACATGTATCTTTAGAGATGGTCCCTAAATTTGCGACTGTTTGTTGATTAAAGAACGTCCAACGTCAAGCCAACTTTATTGCATTATTTATTGATGTGATGATGCTTGGTCACTTGTGTCTGATTTTGCTGCAGTATCATGGAAAAAGAAACAACATGAAACCATGCCAACGATGCCAACGTAGGATCAGTACATAACAGCACATTCGGCAACATGGATAAGTGGATCAATTTGGTTTCTGAACTCGCGACTATATTGGTACAGCTAGTAAAAACATGCATCAAACATCCACACCAACCGAGCCTTGAGCGGACCAATGGGGACACAAAATGCCCCTTGATTTATAATATGAAACTCTACTCACAAGTTTTGGAAAACCAAGCTCAGAACTTGGATACAAAAGCAAAGAAAAATACATCGTAAGCGTACATTTTTTTTTACCAAAACTGTCAGAGAGCTAATAAGAAAAACAGTAATATAACCAAGGAAAACATGTTTTTGTTTGCAGCTCTGATGACTTTAGTTATTTTTTTTTAGCATATTGTGTTTATAACTTTTTGATTCATGCTTGTTATTTATTTATTTTTTGCTTATTTATTTATCTGTGCTTATTATTTTTACATTCAAGCTTATTATTTAGATTTTTGCTAATTATTTTTGGATCCGTGACCGCAATACTTTTGACGGGATTTTGATTCCATACATACCATCTGTTTTTGGCATTTAAGTTATTCTAAAAATGTAATGGTATATCATGAGCTTTAAACTCTGAATTCAATCTAAAGAACTCTTCTCCTGTTCCTGACTTCAGTGCTGTTCTTGTACTAAAAATCAAGATTACTTTAACGCGAGTTGCACTCAAAGGGATAGTTCACCCAAAAATTCAAATTCTCTCATCATTTACTCACCCTCATGCCATCCCAGATGTGAATTACTTTCTTTCTTCTGCTGATTTTTAGAATATCTCAGCTCTGTTGGTCTTTACAATGCAAGTGAATGTGACCAGAACTCCAAAAGCTTAAAAAATGGAGACAAAGTTAGCATAAAATTAATCGATAATGATGGTTTAATCAATGTCTTCTGAAGTGATCCAGTTGGTATTGGGGGAGAACAGACCAAAATATAACTCCTTTTTCACTGTACATCATGACAGCAGTCATCTTCAATCATGATTTTAAGCTTGATTAAACTTCCTAGCACCATCTAGCCATCTGCGCATGTTTCAAGCACTAGGAGGTGTAATCGAGCTTGAAATCATGATTGTGCCTGGAAACTACAATGGCAAAATGTAAAGTGAAAAAGGAGTTACATTTTGGTCTGTTCTCATCCAAAACCAATTGGCTCGCTTCAGAAGACATTGATTAAACCACTGGAGTCGTATTGATTACATTTCTGCTGACTTTATCACCTTTTTGGAGCTTTTGGATTTTTGGTAACCATTCACTTGCAATGTATGGACCTACAGAGCTTAGATATTCTTCTAAAATCTTCATTTGTGTCATACACAGTCATACACAGCTGGGATGTAATGAGGCTGAGTAAATGAGACCATTTATATTGTTGTTGGCAAACGATCCTTTTAAGTCGAGAAAAGAAAAAAACTCAATTTCAGACTCCGCTTGAAGCTAATTCACTTGAGACATGACTTGGTCACCCGTCACAACACAAGTCTTTAGGTCAACAAGGACAAATATTTTCTCTGAATTTCACGACACTGATTAGAAACAAGTGAGCCTCTTGTGCAATCTGACTGTGCAAGACTGACTTGATGTTGGCCTTGAAAGACTTGACATGGCCTCTGTTTTAGAGACTTGTGAACATGTCTGTCTCTTACTAATTCAACATTGGACAAAACATATATATATATATGTTAATAATACAGGAGCCAGTTTGAAATAGTTATATTTCTCCACTTATCTAAGTGGCCCTCTACCCTCCTTAAAGAACAGTAGTGATAAATATATATTTGACTGGCTGTACTTTAATGCCAAAGAAACATTGAATTTTTCATAACCAACAAGAAACTGCCAAAGAGTGTGTAAAAAGAGATTTTAATTTTCATCTAATCTGAATGAGATATTTGGAGTAGTTTGCAGTGGCGGTGTGGGAGGATTTATTGCCAAGCTAAAACAGGGATCATGACATCCATATTACATTCCACTGTTTAGTCATAAAACTCACTTATGGAAAGACAGAGATATCTTCATATTTTTCAAATATGTTCAAATCTTACTAATGCTCCCTGCAGCAAAACAATGTCTTCATCTGGTAAAGAAAGTGGTTTAAAATCATGTTGTCCAAAATTCATGAAGATTCCAGTCTCTTCTGGCTTCCAACACCTTTGTTATGCTGTGAAACAGGTCTGGCAGTGAGCTTTATTACTCATCTACTGAGATCTGCAGAGAAGAGCTAAATATCAAGCATAGATCTCTAGCTCAGAGGAAGCAACATTTACCCAGACCTCCACCAGGGACAGGAATCATTCTGTTTGCTACAGACTCACAGCAGAGGTCAATGTCTAAAAATAAGCTAGGCTTGAGTTAAAGTTGAGTTTGGTTCTGAGGAGAAATTACTGGAATATGGGGAGAAATGATATGGCTTTGTTTGATGCAGGTGTGAAGCAAACAATAAATAAATCACTGCCAGCTCTGAATACAAATCAAGCTTTCATTAGCACCATGTGATTTAAGCTGCAGCTGATGTCTGTAACATTACCCAGCATGCAGCAGTATGTAACTCCATGAGGTGTACAACAGTAATACGCAAACAAGCAATTTCAGCGGCAGCAAGACATACAGTGGAAGAAGCATCACATTCTCGTCACTTACAAAAGATGTGGAACATAAGCACATATATTTATTATTCTAAAGACAGCATTTGCTCACTTGGAACATTTTGGAAGTTTGCTCCATTTTGCTAAGTGGGAGAGGGACATTTCTACTTACAGACCCTCAATCGCTCGATTTTGATTGACTACACATACAGTATGTAACTTAAGGCAGCTACATCTACTGAAACACAACTCGACTGTGACATCACAGCAGATCGCCCCACACATCTAGCATATGATGGAAGGGAAACCAGCAGTTTAGAAGAGTTATAATGAGATTTAACCAACAAATGGTCCCATTATACATACATTACATGTGCTCTAGCGTTGCTCTGGTGGTTGCAAACCTCAGACCACAAGAGAGCAATAGATTTTTTTAGGTGTGAACAAGAAACCACTGCTGCATCCGAATCCAGGAAAATGCTGGCTTCTGAGGCTTTTTACAGAGGCAGGAGGAAAATAAGGTGCTTTTTAAACTGTTTGGAGACTAGTTTCCTTAAGACATTAACTGATTAGGCAGCAAGTCAGCAAGTTTTCGGATGCAGCCAGGATGTGGTAGATGAGCCGATAGTTGAGGAGTTGGGAGAGACACGGAGAACAATCAAGT
The DNA here is from genome assembly GCA_032164185.1 of Moxostoma hubbsi. Classification (NCBI taxonomy): domain Eukaryota; kingdom Metazoa; phylum Chordata; class Actinopteri; order Cypriniformes; family Catostomidae; genus Moxostoma; species Moxostoma hubbsi. The sequence goes on from JAVLUX010000047.1 coordinate 4,286,801, forward strand.
TCATTTGAATGGACTGGTGACAAAATTTGTATACATTTTTTGAAAATTTTCAACTTAAATTGTCAGCAATAATCAGCAATAATTCTTTCAGCAATACATTTTAATAAAAAGTGTTTTTTTATTCTTACCAGACAAAAAAAAGAAAGAAACTAAACTAGAATCTGCGATTGCATCAATCTCCAAAAATGTTGTCTTCTCAGGTGCAAAAATCGCCAAATAATTCCAAAAAATGACATCAGCCATATTGCACAGTTTTGACAGGAATGGCATACAGTCTCTTCAATGGATTGTACTGCAGTTTACATTTTGAATATTTACACAAACAAAATATCAAAAAAACATATTTTCAAGAACACTCAATAGAAAATAAAACTCCAGCAAACATGAGTTGTGGAAAATCAAATGTGATCGATGAGCTTTTTACAGCATTATACCATGTGTGCCATTGATGAGATGTAAGTCTATCCCTTACAACCTTGTTGTAATTGCCATAAAAAAAATCAAAGACTGCACTACCATGAATAAGGTCTAAATGGGTGAAGATAACAAGGGCTTTGGCCGATCCATTTAAACTCATTGCACGGGTTCCGCCAATAGTAGGCACTCCTGCAACATAGGCAATGATGTACATCCGAGGTCATTAAACGGAGTGAAGTTAGCCAGGGAAGGGCATAAAAATTGGAACGCATCCTTGGAATACATTAAAGGAAAAGTTTACCCACAAATTATTTTCCTCATTTGCTCACACTCATGCCATCCCAGACGTGTAGATATATTCTTAGATGTGTTCATAGATCTATTCTTTCTTCTGCTGAACACAACTTAAGATTTTTTGAATTTCTCAGCTATGTCCATACAGTGCAAGTGAATGAGTACCAACATTTTCAAGCTCCAAAAGCACATAAAGGCAGCATAAATGTAATCCATAAAACTCAAGTGTTTAAATCCATATCTTCAGAAGTGATATGATAAGTACAGTTGAGAAAAAGATCAAAATGTAAGTACTTTTTTGAGAAGTATATAGCTGTAGGCAGTGCTCCAAAAAGGGTTGTGAGCTCCAAACTGCCACAAAGATATAGAGAGCCCCTAACCTAACACTTTCCCAAACCTTAACCATGGAAGTAACGCCTCTCTTTGTAGGGTGTGCAACCCCCTTTTGGAGTAACCATGCCCTATTTTGCAGCTAAACCTAATTGTATTTTTTATTATCAATTTCCACTTTCGCTTTCACATTCTTTGTGCATATCACCACCTACTGATCAGAGAGGAGAATTTATAGTAAAATAAATTTCACTTTCACATTTTGAAAGTGAAAGTAAAAGTGGAGATTTATAGTGGAAACATTACTTAAATATTGATTTGTTTCTCAACCACACCTATCATATCTATAACAACTGGATTACTTATATGTGGTCTTGATGTGATTTTTGGGGCTTCAAAGGTCTGGTCACATTCACTTGCATTGTATGGACCTACAGAGCTGAACTATTCGTCTAAAAATCTTTGTTTTTGTTCAGCAGAAGAAAGAAAGCCATATGCATCTGGTATGGCATAAGGGTGAGTAAACGATGAGAGAATTTTTATTATGTGGCGAACTATCATTTTAATAGAAAACAACAGTTTCGAATTTTAGGAAGCTGTATGTGGTCCATATGACCCATCCATTGTGCTACCCCATTTAGACAGCTGCAATTTTGGCCAATGTAACAAAAACTAAAAATTACTGAATGCACCTTTAAAGTAGATCTCAAAGTATTTCTTACACTCTTCTTCACACTAATCATTAACAACAATAAAATGCTGATCAAATATGCTGATGCTGATCATACCAATGCAATAGCTGTGCAGTAATGCATTCATTTTGCCAATAAACCGCTTCTGACACCAAGTGAAAGAAGAAGAAAATGCACACAAATAAATTGGGATTTTTTTCTTCCATGTTGTCTCTTAGGGTTCTTTTCACTTCCCCGTCTTTGAAACAGAACTTTTGTTTCTACTTTAATCCACAGAAACCAAGCATGTAATAACAGGCATTTTTCAATCTCTGGGGGTTCTTTACCGAACTGTTTCACTTAGAGGCACGTGTCCACAGGTGATTGTTCCGACTGAGCAGAACACTTGATTTATCTAGTTAGCTCACCCTAGGAGGCTGGATCAGATGGTGCCGTTTATGGTTGCTCCAAACATCTGAGGACAATGGAACCCCCCGAGATGAACAACACTGGAGCTAGTGGGACTCTAGCAGCTGCTAAGGAAAATCTATTGGTCTATGTTTAACTCTCTAAGGAGTTGAGAGGCACATGCATGTTTGACATCAAATATACATTAATGTAATTACTTAAATTACAATACAGGTTCTTAAAAATGGGCAGTATTTGGGAACTGGCACTAATCATTGGTCTTGGTGCAATTTCAACCAAGCTATTACAGTACAATTACATACCTGCCAGTGCAAATTTAATATAAAGACTGGGGTGGCAGCAGGACATGAACTTAAAATACAAGCTTGAAAACTGCCAGACAGTTCCTAAGTATCAAACTCTGCAGTCTGTGCGTAAGTAGCTATTGCCCAACTAATTACTGCTTGTAAGGACAAACATATTGGTGAGTTCAGTTGCAACACACACACACACACACACACACACACACACACACACACACACACACACACACACACACAGATTGTGTTAATAGAGCGAACCACAAAAAAAAAAAAAAAAAAAAAAAAAAAAGACATTTTAAAATACCCACATATTTGCCATGCATGCAATCAAATGTATTTAATTTATAGACATTTTAATATATTTTTTCCATTACTGTAACAAAATGATCCTTTAAACAGATGTTATTAGAAAGGGAGCACATTTTTCCTGAAGTTTTGAGTGTTTCCATCCCTTCTATTCATCTGTGCCTCAAGACTTTGATTCATGACTCAAAAAAGAACCAAACCTGAATTTGACTTTTGATGGCTTCAGATATTGCTCACTGAGATCAATACATTTCCACTTCAGATAAAGAGAGAACAAGAGTTGTTATCATGCTGGACCCAGTGGTTTATCAAATATTTGATGTTCTTTTCCATTCAATCCCCTTTAAGAAATACTAATATAGCCATGATTTAAAATTTCATAATATACAATGAGCATCGATCTGTTTTCTTCTAGATGACCTTACAGGTCCCAAGTGCTTTACAAGGTAAGCATGTGAAATAAAGGCTTCACGAAGTACGTTTCAAATTATCAGAGCAGTTGCAAAATAAAATAAAAAAATCAATGATGTTTAATTATAAATTAGCTTATTAATTGATCTCTTAAAGTTAAAGAAGTGTGTCCGATTTCAAGGGATATTTAAATGCTTTGCTTAGTAGTAAATACACACTCTGTTATTTTTATTGAAATAATGAAACATTTGTTTCAGGTAAAGGCTTCAAAAGTTAAAGGCTTATGCCACTTTATTGCCAAGAGTTTGTGGACACATTAACATGTGTGCTTTTTGTTCATTTAATTTCAAAATCATAGGGATTAGTTCCACTCTTTGCTGCTGTAACATATTTCACTCTTCTGGAAAAGCATGGATTTGCTTCCATTTAGAAAAAAAATTTGACACTGCTCGCAGTCATCGTCCAATTCATCCCAACGGTGTTCAGTGGGGTTCAGGTCTGGCTTTTGTGCAGGCAGTCAAGTTTTCTTTAAAATGTATGCAGTAGCATTAAGATTTGCCTTCAGTGGAATTAATGGAATAGCGGAGCATGTTAATTAAAAAGGGGCGTCCACAAACTTTTTGCTATATGGTGTAGGCCTATTTTATGTTGTTGGCAATTATTGGTTCTTGATTCAAAGTGACTATTACTCACATGAATCGGAAAATCGAAATATACTCACTGTTATGCATAGTACTTAGCCTGTGTGTCTTTTAAACTGTCTTTCCTGAAAATTGTATGCTTTCAAAAATGATTCTATAGCTTCATCTGGTTATGGGTGACATCTAGTGGACGTGCCCTTCCAGTACAAATATATATATATATATATATATATATATATATATATATATATATATATATATATATATATATATATATATATATATATATATATATATATATATTTATTATTGTTATTTTTTTTTAAACCTGCGTCAAAAAAAAATACACAAGATATCTAGAATCCATATCAATCTGTACTGATCTTGTCCAATTTCGGGAAAGCCTAAAGTTAAAATAAAAGTTCGCTCTTCTAAAATTAGGATTTATATCGATCAACTGCTGAAGTTTAATTCCTTGAAGTTGATTTATACATTTTATTTCAAGAAAATCAATCACATTAAGACGATAAGACGCAAAACTGTTTGTGTGTTTATTATTATTATTATTATTATTATTATGATATATGCCCACCAGAGGCCGCCCGATAGCCTGTTTATATAGACATATGGTGCCCAAAACGACTAAACAAGCAGCTGCTTGTGTTTTCAATGCTGTTGAATTTCAGGAAGCTCGTTCAATCAGGGGCTTTTATGAGGCTTTCATAAAACATATTCAGATTAGAAACAACTGTTAACTATTTAGGAGGATTTTTTATTGCAATTTTCCCAATAAATGTCCTACCCTCAGCAGAGTTTTAACTGATATTATAATATTATATCATTTAAAATGCCATTTTAAAATGAAATGCAAAAAAACTACCATATATAACATTCGAATAGTTTTTCACTGCATGGAATAATGGGGAATTGAACTTAATGCAATAAAAATTGAGGATAAATTATAATGACAGACTTAGATTGTTGTTTCAAAGCAACAGGTTTTGTCCATCGATTTGTTTTCGGGGCTCCTCCTCGCTGATGACGTCACAAGGGTCCTCCGCCTGTGAAGTGAAGCGCTGGATTCACAATCAGCCGCATATAACGGTGCCGTCCTCAATCATCGGTTACTCTACTGCAACTGCACAAAGTGAGTAGAATTTTCTTCTTTTGCCTTTTATTACTACATCTTTTACCTATTATTTCTATGATAACCTTTGTATTGCGGATCTATACGTCTACTCCTGCCATTCAGCTACTTTTCCAAAACTTGCAACTCTTGCTTTGGACACTTTAGAAAATTATAATTATGTTTTTTCACCCTGTTTGACACTTGAAATTCGCATGTAAAATGGGAGCAGTGTCAGTTGGTCTTCCACTTGTTACTGTGTGTGTGTGTGTGTGTGTGTGTGTGTGTGTGTGTGTGTGTGTGTGTGTGTGTGTGTGTGTGTGTTTCACAATCCGTTTCAACTTCTCTGAGGTACACCCACCCATTAGTGGAGTGTTGCTTATCTTTAAAAATAAATTATCTGAACTCACTGGTTTGAAGGGTTCAATCGAGGTGCTGTCCAAATCTTGCACTGAATCCTAAAGAAACAGGGCCATAACTTTAGAATATAGCACAAAATTGGCCAAAATTACTTATATATCCTTTTTAGACCGTGTTCAAGTCGAATTGTAACCGGTGCAAATTGTATTAGTGTCTGAACTCAAGCATTTGCCTCTCATGTCATACCCCTAAGATGTTCCTCTTAAATAATATATGCTAGTACTACAGCATTAATATTTTATTTAAATAGAATGAACGTGATTTAAAATTTTAATTAAATTCCTCCTCTACATGTATATTTTGAAATCTGTGTGTACTTCACAATTTAACAGGGTGCAGTTTTCAGGCAGACTGCTTTTAACTCTGATCTGAGGGATATGCCTGGAAGTCTGCTTGATAAAAAAATGTTTTAACAGGAATATTGCCAATTCTATTGCAGCGCTAACTTTTAAGGTATTTTTAGAAATTCACATTGTTTAAATATTGTATAAAGCCATTCCACTAAAGAGCAACTGTCATGCCTAAAATCCTGCAGGCTTGCTCGGTTTGATGTTCATTTTGAAAAATGCTATATAATATGAATGAATTAATATAATTTACATGCCAGTACCAATTAATTTCAAAATTTTCAAATAATTCACTGAGATTTTCATTATGCCACAGACTTCTGTGTCCTAATCTAGCCTAAAGGTGGTAGTTCACTTTAATATCAAATGATTGTGCAATTTCAGTTTTGTGAAATGTGACATCCTCATTTCACAGGCATTTCCTCTGTACTATATTTTTTCGAAACAAAAGGTGGAACATAATCTTTAGTAGATCCTACAGCGCTATATACACACACACACACACACACACACAAACATGACTAAACAAATAAAGTCAACTGTAAATCACACTTTTATTGTAATGCCTCACATGATAACTCAATATAAGATTGAGATTGATTTCTTGACCTAATTGAATTGTGAAGAATTGTTTGCAACTCAGAGTTCTTTTGGAGGCTCTAACGATAGCATGAACAAAGACAGCCCTTTTCCTCTGTGAATTGGTACATGTAGTTGCTGGCTGTGAAGACTGCCTTTCAGTTGCTGATAATTAATTTGAGCCCATATTTGCTGTTTGCGCAATGAATTTCTGTGTGGACTGCCTAATAACATTGATGATTCAATGTATATAAAACTGTTACCCTCGCCAGTAAGGCAACTCAAACCTTAGTGGCATTTGCTTTCCCTTATGGTGAGGTTTCAAGGAGATCTACAGGTTTTAAACAAGTGGCAAACAACATTGACTGCTTTAAGTGAAATGTTATTCTGTCAATCTGATGGATTTCAACACAGTTCGTATAGTTTCATAATATGTCAGATCTATTTGTGTGAGACATGTACAGCTGTGCATTTTCTCTGAAGGCACTTCATTGTGTGCGCTTTCTTCCCCAAGGTGGTAGCCATGGAAACCACTAATGTGTATTGCTGGAGGGCCTTTATAGTTCATGATCTGACTTAAGAGGATGCACTCAAACACTATCCTACTTTTGATTACTAAATGCAAGAGACGTTTTGTCCTTAAGCTTGTACATTGTTCACTTAAGCAGATCAGATGAAACATCTATGTTGATTAATAATTCAATAACTTTGTACAAAATCTGAAGCAATCACTGGATAAAATCAGTCATTATGCATATAATAAGATAAAACTCTCTCCTCAATTAAAATAAAAAGAGGAAACAAATGTAATGAATTAGTAAATATGTAAGATTGTAAGGTAGTGACTGTGCTAACATTGAGACCAGGGTTTTGTTTTGTTTTGTTTTGTTTTGTTCTCCCTCTGTCTTCAGGAGGATGTTGGTAATAAGGTAGACTTGTCTGGACAAGAACAAATAGTTCTGGCCTTATTAGCTTCACTTCAAGACATGTAGTGGCACAATATGGCCTCTCTAAATTTAAGACAATAAAATCCATAAATCGTAATATTGTCGTAATATGTATGGACAGAGCTTAAGAATTCGTTCTGCAGTGGCTAATCTTACTTAAAATGATCATTAACATTTAATTAATTTATACATATAATGGTTCACTGTGTGTACATTTTATTTGTAATCATTCTCTTAATAATGACCGTTTGTTGACTGTCAATTAATCAGTATTCTGGTTCATCCCTGATGGTCTTATCCCTAATCCTAACCTTATCAAGCATCCTTAAATCATTTTCAGCAGAAAAAAAGTTAATTCATAAGGCCCTCTCATTTTTTATTATTGCAGATTCTATGGAAGGCCACTAATCTCTTACACTGGATATGAACAATGGAAAGAAAAACCTGAGCGAAGTAAACCTGAGTGAAGTTCCTTAGGAAAACACACCATGGCTGCCCATCGCATTCGAACAGCAAACAACAACACTGTGCTCCCTCGCTGCAAATCTGAGGGCACACTGATTGATCTCAGTCAAGGAGTATCAGAGGCTACCCTCACAGATGTTAAAGGTCTCCTTCTCATTTTCACCTCACATAATCGCATACAGTTAAATTTGTTTTAATCTAAATCTTATTCACCTCATTTATTTTACAGTGCCTTCACCTAGTGACTTGCGACTGGATGCTACCGCCTCATTTGCCACTGTCAGGGAAGTCGTTGCCATTAAGGATTACTGTCCGTCTAGCTTTACCACTCTGAAGTTCTCTAAGGGAGACACTCTTTATGTTCTGGATACATCTGGTGGAGAGTGGTGGTATGCACACAACAGTAAAGAGATGGGCTATATCCCAGCTGCCTACGTCCAACCAATCAATTATCGAGATTCCTCGTTTAGTGATTGTGGCAAGATTGACAGCCTAGGTGATATTTCTGAGGGAGCCAAAGAAATGGACCTCTCTGGGGAGTGGAAAGGTTCCTCAAAAACCACAGAATCTCAAAATGGAAATCCTTTTGTTAATAAAAGGATGTCTACTAACCCTTTCCTAAATGACGCACTTCAAACCCCAGCTGACCAAAACAGTAACCAGAATTCTGCAAGTGTTTTGTCTTTTGATAAACTCTCCCCTCCTATATCAAACACTAGCAGCTCTATTAATTTAAATGGCTTTGGGAGTGGGCTACTTGACACAAACATTTACAGCCGCAGCTCAGGGATTGGTCCAAATCTTCGCAGAGACAATCCATTTTTTAAGAGCAAGCGTTGCTACAGCATGTCAGAACTGTCGGTCCTGCAGTCCCTGTCTGATGGACCTCAAGCATCCATGAGTTTTTTTGGTGGCATGAAATCACCCAAACCTGAGCATTATCAGAGTCGAGAGGATTTCAAAACGGCATGGTTAAACCACCGTAAACTTACACGATCCTGCCATGATCTGGACTCAATAGGACAAAACCCAGGCTGGGGGCAAACCCAGCCCATAGAGACCAACATCGTGTGTAAACTGGACAGCTTTGGTGGTGCCGTACAGCTACCAAATACTAGTATCAGCATACATGTCCCTGAGGGCCATGTTGCACCATGTGACACTCAACAGATATCATTGAAGGCCCTACTTGACCCACCATTGGAGCTCAACAATGATAGATGTACTACTGTAAGTCCAGTGGTGGAAGTCAAACTCAGTAACATGGAAACCAAGACACCTGTCACTTTAGAGATGAAAGTGTCCGTTGTGGTGAAGATAGAGAGCCGCAAAACGGCCGAGGTTGTGTGTGTCAGAAGTGACTGCAAGGAAGGGCCTTATGTCCCAATTCCACATGAATACATGAACGGAGACACGGTCCAAGTAACTCTGGATAATTTAGAGCCATGCATGTACATTTCTGTGGTTGCCCAAGCCCAGGTGGTGGCCCCATACAACACAGTCTGGGAACATGTTGTGAAAAAGGTCACTCTTGGGGTGTATGGGCCAAAACACATTCACCCATCCTTTAAGATGGTGGTTGCCATTTTTGGACATGACTGTGCCCCAAAGACATTGATAGTGAGTGATGGAAAAAAGCACTCACAGTCTACACCACCTGTAGTCCTGCAGCTCTGGGGGAAGCACCAGTTTGTCCTTGCGAAACCTCAAGACCTACAGGTTGGTGTGTATTCTAACATGTCCAATTTCGATGTGAGAGCCAATGAACAGGCCAGGATTGTGAGGGGTTTTCAGATAAAACTTGGCAAAATGGGCCGTCTTGTCTACATGATTGCAGCCCGTGATCCTGCTGACATTACAGACTTTACTTTGCGGGTTCAGGTTAAGGATGATAATGACTGCATTCTTGCCCAGTTCTGTGTTCAGACCCCACCGCCTCTACCAAAGACAAACACAAGGAACTCTGTGAGACGTTTCCTAAAGAAAAAAGAAGTTAACAAAATTGTATTGTCTCCTCTTGCATCGACTGCAAAGTACCCTGTGTTTCAGGACAGACTTGTCAAAAACCTGAAATTTGCTAAGTTGCTGAAAACTGTTATAAGGCAGTCCAAAAGCCAGTATTTGCTGGAGTACCTTAAAGGTGATGTAGTGGCACTTCTGAGTGAGGAAAAAATTAAACTCAAAGGACATTTATGGACCAAAGACTGGTACATTGGATACTATCATGGAAGAATTGGATTGGTCCATGCTAAAAACATTCTTATCATGGGAAAAGTGAAACCTCCACGTAACCAAGGGCCTGATCTTACGACTGCAATACTTTTAGAGCAGATCCTCAAGCCCTGCATGTGCCTGACTTACGTCTATGCATCAGTGCGAACAATAATGATGGAAAACGTTGCGAGTTGGAGAGCTTTTGCAGATGCCCTGGGCTATGTCAACCTGCCTCTGACACACTTCTGTCGGACAGAGCCAGACAGTGAGCCTGAGAAAGTTGCTTCTGTTCTTGAAAGGCTTAAGGAAGACTGCAGTGCAGCTGAGGGCAAGGAGAGGAAATCTTTCCAGAAGGAACTCATGACGGTAGGCACTGATTTGGGGAAGAAGTACATTTTTCAACTAAACCTGGGTGTAGTGCGTTTGTGTATTGTGGGCATGTTTTATAGAAACTAAAGTTTTTACAGTTTTTGGAATTTACCATTTAAATTAAACTTTAAAAATGTAATTTAAGTATTGCCTATGTGTGCAGCACATGTTAAAAGTAATAGCTCTTTAATTGCATTGTGATGTGCAAAAATTATTAATGCAGCCAGCCTGTGTAAAAAAAGAAAAGAAAAATAAAGTAAATGGCGGTGCTGTGTGAAGTGAAACAATCACTTCAGCTTTTCCTTTTAATTTTATTTAGTGTATATTTTTGAGAGAGGAATGGCAAAAAACAACAAATTCTCATGAAAATATAAAGAGCAAGTATAAACTGTAATAGAGAACGCTACTGTTTCACTTTAAGCGATCTTGTTATGTTAAACGTCCCTGGTTCATGCATTCAGGGTTAATGACACATAGTGACACAGAGGAGACACACCCTTGCTCTGTTTCTGTGGAGTTATAAAACGATGAAACAAAAAGGTTATGCTTCATGACAAACAGCTCGTGGGTTTAAACAAAGCATTAAAATAACATGCAAAAATGAAGAAATTAGGACAATAAATATTTTACTGTTGCATAATATAATAAATATTAGATTTTTTTTTATAAAAACATATACTATAAAATATATGAGTTAAAAAAAAGAGAGAGAGACATATTTTAACAATTTAGAAATATTTTGATATTTAAAAAAAATTATAATGTCATTTATAAGTTTTTAAAGCCTTAAAAAGAAATCATACATCCCTATTTTATTATTTGATTTATATATTTCTTGTCAAAAATATGACAATTTATATTGCAATTAATTGTGAAAACCGTTAAAGAGACAATTAACCACCATAGCCCTAAATCGTTTGTCAAATTTCATAACTGTGACAGACCTAGTCCTCTGATTATATAATGACATGCTGGGCCTCAGAGAAATGATCTTATATAAAAATGTATGTATTATTTATAACACTCACAACTGTGAGAATTTTGAGGGAAGAGGAGCGTTTTTGATGAGTGCAGTTTGTAAACAAGTCAAAGTTGTTAAAAACTTAAATATAATAGTTATGCCACATGCAGTGTTGAGTGTAATCCAGTTACAAAGTAATTAGTTACTGTAATATAATTACTTTTAATTCAGAAAAGTAGTTTGATGCATTACATTTTAAATTCTTGTAAACAGATTATAGCTACTGACTTTTAATTAATTTAATTACTTTTAACTACATTATAGTGTTATGCTTCTAAGATATTATTTATGTAGAATGCATTAATTATGGCCCCACAACGAGTCATTGTGAAGGAGATATGTGAGGTGCTGAGTGTATGACTTAATGAACAAGAATGAAATATAGACATTATTTTGAATTTATTGAGTGGAAATGTGTTTTAGGAAGTAATTAGTAAAGTAATCTTAGAAGTAGTCATTTGTAGTGGATTTAAATTGTTTGTACTTAAAATTAAAGGCCTTAATATTTGTGTCATATTGTAGTTTCAACTATTGATAATGATACAGAGGTCATGAAATTATCTTTTTTTATAGTTTTATTATCTTCCCTTATCACTGATAATGATAGTTATTAAAGTTTTTTTTTTTTTTGCATTTTGCAAAAGTCATAATTTAGTAATGTACGATCATTTTCCACCCTGTCTCTGGCCCTCTGTCTGAAACGCTCGGTATAGGCCTAAGTGGCCCCTTAAAACGTCAACGTAAGTGCCCACTGTTATGATTGGCTAACATCACGCAGCCCCTCGAACGGAGCCATTTTTGAAGCTCAGTCTGAAGAGAATGAACAAGCCCCTCAACATTAAAAAACTAAACTTCAGGGTTTACACACACTGTAATGCACATCCATCACATTGCATCTAAATATATTAAACTGTTCATCTCAAGCACAACTATAAACACTCACACCTTGTCTACTCCAGATATGAAAGTTGCGTCAAAAGCAGTAGAACCCATTCTAATCAGTGATGATGTCTACCATGGAAGCGTCCGTTGCAGCTTTGTAACAGTAAACAAATGTCCCGTTCCATTTTGCACTGCACGCGGTGATGCTATACTGCCAACAACACAAATAAACAGTTTAGAAATTTAGCATGCTACTGTAAACGAATGTCAGGTACTTTTTCTTTTTACTGAAGTCAGGAAAGGATCTTTTATGGTCATCTGACTGTGGCCATCTCAAACATGACAATCGACCTGTGGGTCAAGATGCCGGAAGACATGAACTTATTGATGGAGAATCTAAGTTGTGCAGATGTTTCCTTTCTTATTGTTAACATCTAAACAGAAACATCAAATATGGAACAAGACGCCCCCTAAACAAAACAAACCTCCGCCACACCTACAAAACCCCTGCCAAGGGACTGCAGAAAGACGTGATATATAAATCTCTGCGTGTTTTAATAAATTACGTTTTATAGAAGATATATTTGCATTTTATATCAGTAAAATGTCCATAGTTAATACTTTTTAATACCTCTTATTCTTTAGTCTGACTTTTAATTGTGGTCAGTTTACAGACATGCTTCTGAACTTGTTTTGACCCTTTGATTCCTTTGTATCCTCCCATGTCCCTTAGCAGATTGTTAGAACAGAAAGAGAGGTTCTCTTTAACAGTGAGTTCATAGACAGAGATAAGCAGACTGAATGGTCGGCTCTTGTGAAGGGGCAAGCAAGAGGATAGATGAGTAATAATATGAATTTAGATGATGAAGAAGAAGAGTTAAAAAGAGAAACATACATAGCGTTCGAGTAATGTTGTGCTCGAGAAGATTTCCTATTGTTAAATATATCATAAAACATAACAAATGTTATGTCTTGATTTGCTCACACAAAGGGATTTTCAAAATTTGTAATGCCAAGGACCCCCCAAATTTAACAATCCCTTTGCGAGGGACCCCCTCTGTGAGAAAAGTAGCAACCATGACATTATAAAGACTTCTTGTTTGCAAAGTTAAATAATTGGCTTTTATATAATGTCATAGTACAAAAGTAAAGAGAACAAAAAAAAAATTACAAATATTTTTTGGAAAGTATTTGCTTCATATTAAGTTGACAGTGTATCTTTCTTACTCTGGAGTAATGTTATAATGTATGTATAAACACAAGAGAAAGTTTTTTAATTAAATTCAATTTAAAAAGTATCTTTAATTTTAAATATTCTTATTATTGTGAAAAAAAGTTGGTAATGTTTTGTACAATTTGTTAATGTATACAATAAAACAATAAATATTGTTTAAAGCAGCTTTACTGAGAATAGTGTATTATAACCCTTATTTTTCACAATTGATTTTTAAATATGAAATTATTCAGCAATTTATTTTTATAATAAAATAATCACGATGAATCTAATGATTTCAGAATTATTTAAACTTTTTTCAATTAACATTTTCCTGCACCCCCTGGGAGTCCCCAGACCCTAGTTTGAAAACCCCTGAAGCAACAATGTAGAGAAGGAGATCTGGCATATTTGTTTGCAAAATAAACAAACTGTTATGGAATAACTGTCATTAGAAAAGTGTTCTTTCACCATTCAATTTGAAAGTGATCACAAGTTTGAATGTTCTGTCTGCTAATTTCATACCAGTTAGTCATTCTAGTTCCGCTTGCGATGCCACAATTAACTTCCTTATATAACTGTATACTGTATGACATTAACAGAATAATAATTTGGGATTCTGTGATAGTCAAATGTCTGAGCAGACCGGTCTAGAGGCACAAAATATTGTTGGGCTTTCTGTTACAATTCTGACTTTGTTGGGTTTACTTAATAATTTCCTGACTCCTTTGACAGGGGAGATAGGTGCATGAAAGTCCTTATCTTTCTTCTGCTAATACACACAGTCTGTGTTTACACAGTGTGACACATTCACACACAGTAAGCTTTCTGGACAAACTCACTACATTGAGGACCACATTTCATTATGTAAAGTGTGATTTTCTTTTACTGTCTCCTATCCCGTTGTGTAATATGCAGAAAAAGTAATCCATTCATTGGTTGATTTTACTCTGTTTGCTTGAGCATCCCAACCAGACAGACAGCAACAGTGTTTGAGACTTGATTATCTGTCTAACAAATGGAATAAACCTGCATGAAACCCTTTTTTTTTATTTTTCAATTCTTCATCATTAATACAAGCTCATATCCGCACCTCGATACATTGAAATATACAGTGACTGGGGGTACGACAGGTGGGGAGTGTTATTTGTGCTGATAGCAGGTCTTTCTGTTCTTGTAGCATAGTCATTTTGTTTATACAGCTTCTGTATCATGTATGTGAAAAGTTCTCCTTTTAAACACTGACTGAACGTACAAGCCAAAGACATACCTTCCTTGTTGTTGTCATAAGAACAAGCATCCTTTACATTTCAGGCAAACCATCCAAAGACTCATGCTATCTCATTCCTTTCTTTAGAGCTAGTCATTTAGCACGACTTCTGGGGCATCAGCGCTGTGTTCCTCCCCCTCTGTCTCTGAGCGGACTTCCTGTCATTCCAAGCATTCCAAGGCACGGAACTAGAATCAGAGATTAGTGGGTTCAGGGCATGTAACGTGTGCTTTTGAACACTTGCTGCTGCTGTGTGTCTGAGGATGTAAATGCCTATTTCAATGGATGAAGAACACCTGCACTGTTGTACTAATTTATGTTTGAATACTGAATTAGATTCAGTGTTCGCATGTACATAGATTGCCATGATTCTTTGTTGTATAAATATAAAGCACTACCAAAGTGTGAATGTCACAATGACATCAACAGATAATGCAGTTTCAGGCATTTAGAGTAGAATATGAATGTCATGTATTCACGAAGCGTAGAGAACATAAGTCTACAATGAGTTTTTTAAATGTCACATCAAACTCTCTTGAAGAAAAGAAGGTCATGTTAACGAGGCAGAAAGTTTGCCAACAGAACAACCGGATATTCCTCCCTTGTCTGAGGGCCTGGAATTGCTTTGAGCTCATAAGAGCCTGCACGTCGCTTCCTCCCTGCATTTCAGCATATTTATCAAAGCCCCCTGCATGATAATTTGAGCTCTTGATTGGTCCAGTTTTTCTTAAAGGGAAAGTTCACCCAAAACTGAAAATTTTGTCATACTCACGCTCATGTAGTTCCAAACCTGTATGGCTATCTTTCTTCTGTGGGACACAAAATTAGATATTAAGCCGACTTTTAGCCTCAGTCACCATTCACTTTCATTGCATATTTGTCCATACAATTAATCCTTTTGTGTTCCATGCAAGAAAGGTGAGTTATTGATGATTTTGGGTGAACTATCCCTTTAAACTGCTTAGCAAAAAATGTCAATGCACTTCTTAATTGTGGAAGACATTGTATGGGGGCAGAATAAGAACACAAACTTCCGCAATCTACAAGGCTGGTTTGTGATGAGACAGAGCAGTTGGCATAACCTGCAGTCATTTACTTTAATTTAGATGATTTGGTTTGACGGCTTTTAACTGCACCATATACAGTTATTGAGCACTTATAATAAAGTGTCCGACGTGGCCTTCTGCTGTTGTAGCCTATCTGCCTCAAAGTCTTACGTGTTGTGCATTCTGAGCTCTGAGCTCGAACCAGTCTGGCCATTCTCTGTTGACCTCTCTCATCAACAAAGCGTTTCCATCCACAGAACTGCCAGTCACTAGATGTTTTCGTTTTTGGCACCATTCTGAGTAAACTCCTAGAGACTGTCGTGAGCGAAAATCCCAGGAGATCAACAGTTACAGAAATACTCAAACCAGCCCGTCTGGCACCAACAATCATGCCACTGTGTAAATCACAGATCACATTTTTCCCCATTCTGATGGTTGATGTGAGCATTAACTGAAGCTCCTGACCTAGATCTGCATGATTTTATGCATACACTGCCACCCAATTGGCTGATTAGATAACCACATGAATAAGTAGGTGTACAGGTGTTGCTAATAAAGTACTCAGTGAGTGGACTTGCATAGAGATGATAATAATACGTTTTATTTATATAGCACCTTTCCACAAGCTCAAGGACACTTTACACTCCATACATTTAACAGGACAAAGTACATGAATATGCATTTTAACAGAAGTTACAATCTCAATTACAAAAGGGGAAATAAAACATCAATTAGTAATAGACATATAATGCACTGAGAAAAGATGGTGTGTATGGATGCAGCAGATCACATATACAATGAGGTGCCATATCATTGAGACCTTTGTTTGTCAGCAGAAGAATTTTAAACTTAATACGGCATGAGACAGGCAGCCAGTGAAAACTAAACAAGATGTGAGTAATGTGCGCAGAACACTTGCGTGTTAGTGAGAACTCTAGCTGCAGAGTTTTGCATTGTATTGTAATCAGGCAATAGTTTTAGCTGGTAGGCCAGTAAAGAGGCAGTTACAGTAGTCGAGATGTGATGATATGAAAGCATGAACTAGTGATTCTCCATGCTTCAAACTGAGAATGAGGCAAGTCATGCAATATGACGTAGATGGAAGAAAGCAGTTTTAGTGATGGTTCTAATGTGGGCTTCAAAAGTAAGATATGGATCGAAAATGTTTCCCAGATTCTTAATGGTTTTAAAGGGTTTGGTCAGATTTCCATCAATATTGACAAAAAAAGTCAATATTTCTAGTGTTTGTGGCCCAGAAATCATGATCTCAGTTTTGTCAGCATTGAATTTGAGGAAATTACTGTTTAACCAAATATTTACATCATTGATACAGGCTGTTAATGAGCTGATAGCATGTGTTTCATTAAAACGTGCAAATGTATAAATCTGGGTGTCATCAGCATAGCAGTGATAACTGAGTCCATGGCTACGGATGATCTGACCTAGTGGGAGAATGTAAATTATGAACAGGTGTGGACCTAGTACAGAACCCTGGGGAATACCCTGAGTGAGAGGAGCAGTAGGGGATTTGTTTTTCTTAATAGAGATGAAATATTGTCTGTTAGTGAGGTAGGAAGAAAACCAGGAGAGAGCAGTGCCATAATAGCAATATCTGAAAGTCTGGAAAGGAGTGTTTTGTGGCATACCATGTAAAAACCAGAGCTCAAGTCAAGCAAGATCAGAATACTGTGAAATCCAGAGTCCGCAGAGAGGAGGAGATCATTAATAACCTTCAAGAGAGCAGTTTTAGTGCTGTGGAATTGGCAAAAACCAGATTGGAGAGGTCATAGAGATTATTAGCTGCAATATGTGATTGAATCTGGGAGGCTACAAATTTTACCAGAAGTTTAGATATAAAAGGCAGGTTAGAAATAGGATGATGGTTGCAGAGGGGAACTGGATCTAAGTTGAGACCTTTAAGGACTGGTGTAACAGTGGCAATTTTAAGATCAGTTGGAACAATGGCAGATGCAAGAGATGTGTTTATCACATGCGAAAAAGGTGCCGAAATTACTGACTCAAAGTGTTTAAGAAGGGAGGATGGGGCAGGGTCCAACTGACAGGATGATTTGTTTGAATGTAAAATTATATCACTGACTGATGGGCAAGTGGGAGTGAAGGTGGAGAAAGTGTGGGCAGGGTGTTCAGACAGACATTCGTGCAGAGGATCTTCAGAAATGCTTGACATGAATGTTTGGTAAATGGAAAAAAATGTTATCTTGAAAGAAGTGCAGAAATGAGTCACAAAGTTCATCCGAGCTGTGTGAGTCCTGAGCCGGTGGGTGAATTAGCTTGTTCACTCTAGCAAAGAGGGCTCTAGGTCTACAACTTGCTTTTTGGATGATAGAGGAAAAGTGCATTGAATGTGCAGTGTTGAGTGCTGCTCTGTACTTCAGCTGATGTTCTGTAAGAGATAATGAATGAACAGTTCAAGACGATGACCCACTCTCTTCATTGCCAGCAGTTCAGGAGTAAACCAAGGCGATGAGCAAGAAGAGGGCACCAGCTTTGTCTTGATGGGGGCGTGCTCCTCAAGAGATAATTTGAGAGGATGTTTGAAGGACAGGACAGTTTCAAAGAGTCAGAAAGTAAGGGTGCACAGACAGAGATGGAGCATGATGATGGGTCGAATGCTTTTAGGTTGTGATAAGATACCAGGTTTCTTGTATGATTTACAGTGATGAAAATTAAATGAAAATGATATACATTTGTGATCTGAGATACCAATTTGTGTACCAGTTGTAGAACAACAATAAAAGGAGTTTCACCAACAATCTTGACAGCCAGATATTCAAAAAAAGATGTGACATTATGAAAGATCATTCAAAAGCGCTCTCATGCCATCTCGACAAACAACAGCTGGTCCTCCCCTTTTTCCGTGAGATCGTAGTTTAGACAAAAATTTGTATCCCTGTCAAGTAAGCAAATTTAGTTGCAAAATGTCATTAGGTGCTTTCCAGTTTTCAGTTGTCCAGTATTTTATCAGTGATGAGTTCATTGAGAATTGCCGCTATTTCCTTTAGAGAGCGACTGTTCAAAAATGCCAAATCCTGACAAACAAATCTGAAGTGTTTTGATGTGGAGTAGTGATCATCTTTAGTTAAATGCCTCAGTGAAAGTGAGTTTGAGCATCTTGCAGATGCTACATCAGTTTTACAGCATCGTCTTTTTGTCCAGATAGATGGAATTGCTGTGGGAGATGAGCAATAGACAGACTGGAGATTCCGTAGTAAGCGATGGATATACCGCAGCCACCAGAGGATTCTGAGTTCACGAAAGAGATGGCCGTTTAAGACGTCGTGATGTCAGTAGTTGGATTTCCATGGCATGAATGCCAAGGACGAGAGTGGGGAAGATAAAAAATCCTTGAATAGATTAAATCGAAGACATACTCATATGCAAGATATAGAGCAAATATAGTCATGAGATGCCATCTACAGCAGCCACAGTAAACGATATAGCGTTAGCCAGAACCCTGCCTAGTCTACACCGAACATTTGATCAAGAGGAAGGCTACACAACCAGTGAACCAAAGAACTGTCGACACAGGTGATAAAGAGAGTGCAGACTCACTCAATACCCATGCCGAGAGAGGTGAATGACAGAGAAAGAGAGGGCTCGCGACATACCCGTGAAATGAGAGTGTGAATTATCCAGTCTCCAACGGCAGGTGAATGCTGTTTTTCTCTGGTGAGCAGAAAGAGAGTCGTAGAATCAATTTCCAGACGTGTTATAGATCCAGAAGCCAACAGGATTTAACTTTATGCGCAGACTAATAAATGAAAAGAAAAACAAAAATAATTATAAATAAATAAATATATATATATATATTATAGTCCGAATGTGAAGCGGCAGACAAATGCGGACAGAGTTCTCATGTTGACATATTCTGAATTTTGTCATTTGACAGTTTCTATAAGCTGATTTTTTTGGCATGATCGTTTTGTGTGAGCATCCCTGGGCACTGTAACTAGTATTGCTTGTGTGGTTCTCACATTGACCATCTGCCAATAGAAAATATTTTTAATCAGACTTCACAAGAAATAATTGCATTAATTTCGGACTATATACAGGAGAGTGCACACTGGCTGAGGAACAATGTAATAGAGAGATGGTGTAACTGTAGCTATCATTTAGGCACTTCTGAAGATGGACTGTCAGGGCTTGGTGGCACGGCTGGTCATGGACTTTGTGCTGTTGACCACAGCGGTCGAGGTGGCAGGCCGCTGGAGGGAGCTTGCTGAGCGACTGGCCAAAGTGTCCCGGCAGCAGATGGAAGCATATGAAGCTCCTCACAGAGACTGCAGTGGAAAGCTGGACAGTGAGGTAAAGAACTTGAATCGGAGCATTAAATCAAGACTGACTATCAGAGGAAATACTGTAGAACCAAATTTTGTATCGAACTGGTTGAGAGTAAGTGCAACAGAACTTTTGTGAGCCTGTAAAGTTTAAAACTGTTGCATAGCAGATTAAAGGAAATCTATTGGTCATGATTACAATGTTTTTGCCAGAACCACATTTAAAGCTCAGAAAATAAACGTAAAAGTTTGACGATCATTTGCTGGGACGTTGGGCTTCCTTTTAGCATCTTTTTGTCTTAGGATATTTGCATAAATATACTCTCATACACAGCATATAGATTACAGAGGAAGTCATTTCCGTTCTGGGAACTAAATTCTGGACACCTGGTTGAAGAACAGGAATTATGACCATTATACCATATGTTAAATGTGTCATGGGTTCTGATGGGTGGAAGACTTTAGTTTTTAATATAAAGTGCATGCAGGTTTGCATGTAAAACTCAAAAGAATCTTTGGCAAAGTGTTGTAAACCTACCTTCTCTTTCTCTCTCCCTAAGGCCATGTGGAAACCTGCTTATGACTTCCTGGTCACATGGGCAGCCCGGATTGGAGACAGTTATAGAGATGTGATTCAGGAGCTTCACACAGGCTTGGACAAAATGAAGAACCCAATAACCAAGCGCTGGAGACACATCACTGGCTCCCTCGTTCTTGTTAACTGCCTAGATCTCTTACGGAGCTCCGCCTTCAGCACCCCCCATCAAGATGATGCCATATAAAGGAGTATCTTAATGACCCTAACTTTTAAAATATATATAAAACTAAGATATGTTAAGAATGAAAATATATATTGCTCAATGCAAATCTTAATGATTTTATATTTTGTACAATAAATATACTTTTACATTTTTATCCACAAATACTGCATTTGTTTGGTTGTTTGTTTGTTTTGTTTTTGGTTTTTTTTTTTTTTTTTTTTTTGTGATACCAGCTACACTGTATGCTAAAATTGTTTCAATTTTCTCTGTCTGTATAGGCTACAGTATTGTGGTCTATTGTTGTTGCGGTTCTACTGAGTGTTTGAATTCATGTTTTTTTTATATAAGGAAAAGTAAATAATAAATGTGTTATAATGATAAAGTAAATAAAAGAAAAGACAGAAACCTACTCAAGTAAAAATATAGGCTCAGATTAAGAAATACAGGAATGTCCCTTTAGTTTGTCACCTGTAGAGAAAACAAACACAAAAAAAAAAACAACATAAACACATAAAAATTAAGTCATCAACTAATCATAAACTATTTACTTTTCACTGCACACATCTCATCAACATCAGGAAAATCAGACCTTTCCTGTCTGAAAATGCTACACAGCACCTGGTCCGAGCTCTGGACATTTCAAGACTGGACTACTGCAATGCTCTGTTGGCTGGCCTTCAAGCTAACACAATTAAGCCAGTGCAGATAGTCCAGAAAGCAGCAGCATGTCTGTCTTCAATCAGCCAAAATGGGCTCATGTCACTGTCCTTTTCTGCATTTCGCGGTGCCGTTTTGCGGCCCTCTTCAGCCAGTCGTGGCATGTTCTGCATAATGCAAACATGCCACGGCTTATCGCCGCCCATTTGACCGGGAAAAGTCCCGTTTCTCCCTATGGCCATTCCGCCTATGATTTGTATGACAAATTGCGCCATGTGTATAATTATCCAAAGTCTCTTTGGATAAATGCATCTGCTAAATGACTAAATGTAAATGTAACAGACTGAAGTAAAAACCTTTCTTTTTTTTACACTGGGTACTAATTATTACAAGAAACAAATGTAAACAAAACATTTCAACAAATTGACCTCAGTGAGACAGAAATTGTTGTAAGATTGAAATACATTTTTCTGAGCGCCCCCTGCAGGAAAAATTCATTAGCAGCATTTGTCATTCCTCGGTGCCTGGCTGACTTCTTCATCACAGAAAATACATTTCATTGAAATGTTTAATTGTTTAAACTGGTATAATTTTTTTTAATTATTATTTAGAACTAGAAAAAAATGACTGGGAAGCTTGTGTGCTGACATTTTATGTAGCCTACTTAATTCTCAGTAAATAGGCCTTTTTCACTAGAGCTCCATATTTGATTATTGACAAAAATGAAAACGTGGCTGTAACTTCTATGGCATGCACTGTATAAAGCTGTATAAACCTCCTAGATTAGGCTAAATCTAATATTCCACAACTCACGTTTATTGAGTTTTTTTTTTATTTATGTTTTTATGTTTCATCAGCAGAACGCTCCAAAACGCTTAGGCATACAACCCATTGAAGAGACTGTAAATCGATCCTTATCAGCCTAGTTGTCATTTCCTTCAGAATTATACCATTGTTGGCTCTACTGTGAATAAGGTCCACCATCAAGGATATGCTGTTTCAAATCCTAATACATTGCTTAGGCTACAATGTTGGTTCATGAGTGGAATGTTCTACTAAATTTGCAGTCACATCAGTTCTAAAGCGTTCCCTTCCAATGGCTGGATGTTAATGTCAAAATATTCACTGCCTGGCCAAATAAATAAATAGTCCAGTATTTCGTTGGACTGCCTTGATTATATGGCACGCATTTGTCGTGTCATTGTTTCGACAAACTTATGCAACATCACAACATTTATTTAAATCCAGAGTTGCATTCATTATTGGCCGAGATCTTGATGACAGGAGAGTCGAACCACTCTGTAAAGTCTTCTCCTGCACGACTTTCAATGGGATTAAGGTCAGGACTCTGTGGTGGCTCATGCATGAAAATGGTTCCTCATGCTCCCTGAACCACTCTTTCACAGTTTGAGCCCAATGAGTCTTGGCATTGTCGTCCTGGAATATGTTCACGCTGTCAGGGAAGAAAAAAATCCACTGATGGGATAACCTGGTCATTCAGTACATTCGTCACCTGACTTCATTTTACTGCTGCATAACGTTGCAGAGCCTAGACTTGACCAATTGAAGCAACCCCAAATCATAACAATTGTACAGTGGGCAATATGCATGACGAGTGCATCGTTTCATGCGCTTTCCTTCTTACCCTGAAACGCTCACCTCTTTGGAATAGGAGAAATCTGGACTCACCAGTACACATGACCATTTCTCATTGCTCCACAGTCCAATCTTTATGCTCCCAAACAAATTGAAGTTGTTTTTTTATGATTAGCCTCAATAACAAGTGACTTTCTAATGGCCACACAACTGTTTAATCCCATATCTGTGAGTTTTACTGTCATTTTTTTACGATGTGACTTCACCAAGGGTTTTAGTGAACTCGGATCACGATCATTCGAGATTTTTTTACTGACCACATTTCTTCAATGAATCTGACGGTTCACCACTATCCTTCCAGGTTGAAATAATGCGCAAATCCAAATGGCGATTTCTTTTTTTTTTGGCCAGGTAGTGTATTACATGTCTACTTTCTGTCATTTTTAGACGTTTCAGAAGGTTTTTTAACTATTGATTATTTCTGCTCTAAAAATGACCTGTTGTGCCTGCTTTTTTATGTTGATTTCAGCCACTCCCCGTGAATGACTTTAATTATGGTCAAAAATAGAATGTATACACAAAATGATCAAAAGTCAGCTTGTGCACTTGAATGTTTTTCTCTGGCAGAAAAACATGCATTACAGTAGGCCTACATGCATTTGTCACAAAAGTTGGACTAAACATAGTACTAAAACACTGCAACATGACATAACATTTAGATTATGTTCTAGTGCCTAAAAGAAATGGAAGTGTAAGTAGCAGTTCTTGCCGGAAGAATCTGGATCCTTACACTTTCATTCAATCAGGCATCTCATCCAATCACATTACAGCCTCTGCTTTATAATCCTACACACCTGCCTCTATTGTTCCCATATTTCCGTTGTTTTCACCCCCTTCCACCCCATCTCCACCTGTTTAGATCCCATTCTGGCGGGGGTAAGCTCCACTCCCCTGCCATCATCACCTCCATTAGGATCTGATGGTTCCAGCAAGTATCTGAGCGCTTGAACCGTAAGGTGCAATTCCAATCATCCAGTGTCTTTTTTGATAAAATGTAGCATTTTGTATGAAATAGGATGTTTTTGCTTTTTGTACAGTAAATGCACATTATATTATTAGCTTATACTTTATTTCAAAGTGATCCATCTGAAAAATGTATCTGACAATGTGAATGATCATGTATATTTTTTAACTGCTTCGGTGTGTTGTATCGATAAGTGATTGGGTCAGAACACATTGTTTTTCTTTCTGTGTTATGTGGACAATTAATGTTAGGATTTACACCGTTTTTGGAGACCTGTACATATGTCTCTGTATCCAGTTTGCATCTTCCCTAGCTTACAATTACAAAATTGTGATTTAGGTTACTTTAAAGGGAAACTGTTCCCTTTAAATTTAGTTTGACAAAAATGACTATCATCTCACTGTCTTTATCATGGTATAAGTGCAACAATTCCCATTATTCTAGGCTCTGAATTAATTTACTTGGGATTCTTGCTGCAAGATTCACAAACCTTAACTACTTACTTTTTGTGAATTCCATTCTTATCACTTTAGCATAATTTGTCTCTCTGCTTGACAGGCCCTCTCAACAAAAATGTAAACAGTCATCATCTGACCTTATAAGACATAGGCATTCAGGCTGCATAGTACACTTTCACAAGCCTTTCATCATTGCCCTTCCGAAGAGGAGATTTCTCCTCGGTTATGTTGTGGAAGACAAAGACAAATGACTGGCTCAACACATTGCTTCATCTTTCTCCTTCAGCAGTCTAATGTCAAAATGAATACTCAGAAATTGTTGTATAGTTTCAACAAATACATTAAACTCTGAAGAAAACGGAGCAGTCCATGAGTGTATGTTATGTTTTTAATAATTCTAAGAATGTAAGAACCATCGAAGTGTCATACAGAAACCCATATTTTACTGTAAATGTCATGGTCAAACTGCAAACTTTTACCCAGAAGTTCTTTTAATGCCAGTGTATATAGATAGCACAGGCAACTGTTTCATTATACCCAGAGAGAAAAAAATGAAGATATCTCTATTAAAGTATTTCTGTGGGAGAACACTGCTGCAATGCCAAAGTCTTTCAACATAGCTGACAACAGATGGCGATGCCTCCTTTGCTGCTTTTAGTATTTTGGGGATTCTTCTCCATAACAAGAAAGATTTTGTGATTTGAATGGGTACATGCTGAGTTCCATGGAAAAAGCTCAGCAACTTTCTATCATTGGACTCAAAAGAAAAGGCAGACGCAGCACAAAGAGGTCACCAGCTATAAACATTACTGGCTAAATGTGTCAGCTGGTGCACATTGAATGAGATGTGCTGTTTGCCATACAGCGTTTCAGCATATATGACAAACTATTTTAACATCAGGTCAGCTTTTTCAATCAGATATTTTGGTACTCTGGGCTGCAACAGAATATGGAGAGAAAAGCAGAGAAGACACCAATGCTGATAGAATTTAGTGGGGAATACAACCATAAGTACAAAAAGTCAATAATACAATAGGAAAGACTTCCACTCTGTGGCTTTCCAGAACTTTCTCTCTCAGTGAACGTGGTGCCCAGCTTATCTCCCTCTGTGGTTTCATCTTGAGTAGCCTAGAGTCTAGAGTCTGTGTGACTACCAAGGTACCCTGAACACTGGCTGTATTGTGACAGCATAAAAGTAGTCCATAATACTCCAGTGGTTAAATCCATACCATCAGAAGCGATATGATATGTGTGGGTAAGAAACAAATCAATATTTAGGTCCTTGTTTACTATCAATCTCCACTATCACTTTCACATTCTCCTTTTGTTTTTAGTGATTTGCATTCTTCATGCATATCTCCACCTACTGGGCAGGAGGAGAATTTATAGTATAAAAGAACCTTAATATTGATCTTTTTCCTCACCCACACCTATCATATCGCTTCAGAAGATAGATTTAACCACTGGAGTCTTGTACTTTTATGCTGTGTTTATGTGCATTTTAGAGCTTAAAATTTGGCACCCATTCACTTGCATTGTATGGCCCATCAGTGATTAAATATTTTTTTTTAAAAAAAGAAAGAAAAGAAAGTTATACACATCTGGGATGGCATGAGATTGAGTAAATGAGGGGATTTTCATTTTTGGGTGAACTATCCCTTTAAATCCATTAAGAGAAGGCAAACACTTGCTGATTGGATAACTTAAACTTTATTTTGGGTTTAAATGTTTTAATTTATTTATTTTTAGTTTTTAATGTATTATTATTATTTTAGTCTTCTCTAATCAAAAAGTGTTTCTGGTTTACCTTATTATCTTATTCTTCATTGATTTTCATTGTCTAAACTTGTTTGATAGTAAAGTTGCACCAGATTGACAATTTTAAGCATAAAAGCATAAAATGTGTACCATTATAATATATATATATATATATATATATATATATATATATATATATATATATATATTCCTTACTCGTCTTTCATTGTGAATAAATCATTATTCATGACTGACCTTGTAAGGAAACTTTGCTTGTTGTAATTATTTGTCTACTAAAATGTAACTTATTCTGGGGAATCAAGGTCACCGAGAAAATCAGGCAAACATGAAAAGTGGTCAGCAGGGAAGATATTTAATACTATGTTTCAACATTATCCGCAGCTTTAAAAAACATGGTAGCAAATGCTCCTCCTAGCAGTTTTATTCAGTTAGAAAGCTTCGACAAAAAAACTTAAGCAAGACAAATAAACCAACAGTGTGACTGTTTACGATTGTGTAGTGTGTAAAGACAGTGTTTGAGTTTTTATCAAGAGGATGTCACTTGTTTCCCTCCTTTTTCCCACTTTTTCCATCCTGTCTCATGTCTCCACTCTTAATAGTTTCTTTAATACTACTTATAATATTTATTTATTACTATTTATTTTAATTTTTTGACGTGGGGAGTTGAGATAAGTGTTTAATGTGGTAAGTAATATTGTAGTAAACATGCTTTTTGGCCATAGTTTTAATGCAATTAACTATGATGTTACTACAGTAATATGGTGTAGTAACCGTGTTTAATTTTGTGTTTACTATGATTTTATGACAAAATACCATGGATATTACATGGATATTCACATTGTATGTTAGTATTAATTAGGAGTGCAAATAGCATCAATCAGTATAAATAGCCGCTGCCAATAAAATTATGAATTAATTGGTAGGAAGCTTGACTGACTACAGGATTGGGATCCATCCCAATTTTTTATATTTGAACAGGAAAACAATACAAAACAATACAAAAACTTTAATATCAAGAGTACGATTTTTGCCCTAATATCAAAGGTCTTACTAAAAAAATATATATATATATGATCCAATGTGAATTTTCTTAATAAATAAATATTCTCGTGCCTGGTATTGTGTGCATGTAAAATGGCTAGAAATAACATTTTAGCTTAGCATAAAGCTTTTTTTTACTTTTTGAATGTAAGATTAATCTAATTACCAATAATATAAATTGTAACTGTAGTGGAATACAGTTACTTATATTTTTAAATACGTAATCCAGTTACATGTATTCCGTTACTCCCCAACCCTTTTTATATATATGTATGTATGTATGTGTGTGTATATGTACAGTATGTGTGTGCGTGCGTGTGTGTGTGTGTGTGTGCGTGCGTGCGTGCGTGCGTGTGTGTGTGTGTGTGTGTGTGTGTGTGTGTGTGTGTGTGTGTGTGTGTGTGGATTAATTGCGAAAAATAGGAACAATGCATACTAGTTTTAGATATGTATTTTGTTGGTTGACAAATAACGGCATCTCATGAGCATATGCTTATTCTGGTACCGTGCTCTGTCTACCCTACTAACTATATGTAGCCTAATGCTATAGTTGTATTGTATTGATAGACTGCAGATTTGTCTGTGTGTTACAAATGTGTCAATTATTTAAGCAAATAGTCCGTGAAATCAGAAAAATGTAAACTGTTGGGTACTTTGTGAGGAAGGATTTGATAAACAGTCTGTGCCCACTAAAGGCGGCAGGGGGCGCGATATGCCAACAATAGCCACACTGTAGCTCAGAAACCGATCAAATGATCCAATAAATATTTTGCTTTTTTTTTATAAACTCCTAGTTTTAAAATATGAAGTATGTTAGGATATAATTTTCAGCATTAAATAACCCACGATTAACCACTATTTTCACCCTCTCCGAAACAGATGCTCACAAAAAGAGTTCATTTTTAAAGGATCAGATGAGGTGCAGACAAAAATGTGTGTTCCAGGACTAATCTACTGATGCAACCTCCTTGACCTCCCTTTGCACGAAAACTCGAGAACACGATAACCTGTGCATACGCTTCTGAAGGGGTTGCATTAGGCTTTTCACATGAAATGCGGGCGGAGTTTCTCCAGTGTGAGGAGCTGCTGCAGGGCCACTGCTGGGACTCCATTCATTACTTCACATTCACTTCTAACCAGCACTGTGTGAGAAGACACGTTTGTGCAATGCCCAAGAAAAGATATTTGATCGCTTTAATTCACCACTAACGTGGAAGCCCATTCAGTGGTCTACAGAGACTGAATAGCTGAATTTTGTGTGGTTTGTGATCGGAATGCTGATGTGAGCTGCTACTGCGGGACTCTCCACTGATTCGGGAGTGTTTATAAACGGGATCTCAATAACAGACGCGATACAATGATCGTTTCATCAAATACATTCTGAATTGCGTCCAATCGCTGGTGCTGAGGATACTGCATCGGTTTTCCCCCAGCTGGCAAGGAGAAACGGGGTCAAAATGGGAAACAGTTTCTCCAACATATCCTCGTTTCAGTCTCTCCATATAGTGATGCTCGGCTTGGACTCCGCAGGAAAGACCACTGTTCTCTACAGACTGAAATTTAACGAGTTTGTCAACACCGTGCCCACAATAGGATTCAACACGGAAAAAATCAAGCTGAGTAACGGCACAGCCAAAGGACTAAGTTGTCATTTTTGGGACGTTGGTGGTCAGGAGAAACTCCGGCCATTGTGGAAATCTTACAGTAGGTGCACGGATGGTATTATTTATGTCGTGGACTCCGTAGACGTGGATCGGTTGGAAGAAGCTAAGACAGAGCTGCATAAAGTTACCAAATTCGCTGAAAACCAAGGAACGCCACTGTTAGTCATTGCCAATAAACAGGATCTGCCTAAATCTCTGCCTGTGGCGGATATAGAGAAGCAACTGGCACTCCAGGAGCTCACGCCTGCCACTACATACCACATCCAACCGGCCTGTGCCATCATTGGCGAGGGGCTTCATGAGGGCATGGACAAACTGTACGAAATGATAGTCAAACGACGAAAGACCATCAAACAAAAAAAGAAGCGATAACCAAGTGGTATAAAAGCCTGAACATGCCTTGTCCATGAGTCACTAGGTTTGCCAATGCAATGATGCACTGTTGACATTCATTTGGATGCTTATTTGTTCTCAAGCTGGATTTACATCAGACATTTCTGATGATGTTACCTAATTGTGAAAAGTTTGCATGTGAACGTGATGGCATAGGTGGTTTTGACAGCGAACCAAAATAATGGATTTGATTAATTAAAGGGCTGGTCCCGGTTTAGATGCCATTAATATGCATAGCCTGGTCAACAGTTTGAAGGAGCTCTCTTCCTAAGCACTGTGAAAAACCCTGTAACATTGTGTCATGGAGTGCTTGATATCTTTCAATGACTTTTATTGAACACAGAATGTTCTGAAGAACATTTTATGGAGAACTGTAGCTTCAAAATCCCAGAATACATTTGGGTTTTGGGGATCTTCAAAACTGTAGCTTCTCAGGCCTGTGTGAGTATTGGGCCTCATGAAGATGTCTAGACTAATGGAAACTATGAAGATCACAAGGGACGGACATGGCATCACCTGCAACGCGGTCCACCTCAAAGCACTTTTTTTCTTACCAAGATATTAGTGTACAACACTGTAGAAGTGATATTAGACTGTCAGTGTATTACAAGAGTGAAGATGAATCCTGAAGTATTTTTTAAAATTAAAAAGTGTGGTAAAGGAAGAACATTGTGTTTTCTCTATGATTATTATCAGAGTACTCTGAGGATGAAAGGCATGTAGAAAATATTTAATTTGACTTTTTCCAAGCAAACAAATGGTTCTATGGAACTGGCACCGTGATCCATTACTTGTATCTGCCCAAATCCGCCGCAGCTCATGTTGGCTATAGTTATAATATAGAAAGTCTAAAAGCATGAACAATTTATTTCTTAATTTGAGTCTCTATTAAATGTAAGGCAGTTTTGAATAGAAAGCTACCTAGCTTTCAGTAAAAATTGAAAGCTGCCTGCCATGCAAACATACAAATCGATCATTTCTATACTTTTCAAACAAAAACATGAAGAACATTGCAATTAGTTTGTTTTGGTACTCATGTCCTCTTTGTGATAGCTGTGCTGACAATGGTGTCTTTCTATCCCATATAACTAGCTCCATCCCAGGAGGGAGGAGATGGTAAACTCATACTTATATATATATATATATATATATATATATATATATATATATATATATATATATATATATATATATATTCAGTATCAATGACAAAGAGAATTATATGGGTGTAGTGGTAGAGACCCATGTGTCTTCATTTGATAGAAGAGATGATAAGAGCCACGCCAAACATTAAACTTTCATGAAGATCAGTTTTCAGATGTGGTTTTTATGGAGACCGAAGACAATTCCCTGTGTACCTCCAAATGGACAGAAGATAATAATGAGGTCATGAAGGCAATCATTAGTTTTTGTCTTGTCTCAAAATGGCTTGAAATGAACCAATCTAACATTTAAGCCTTTTCATTTCATGTTCAGTATCTGTTACGTTTATAGTGATAGTTGTTTAAGTTGTCCAGCCTGTGCGGTATTAACCGACTGAAAGATGTGGACATGCAGTTGAAGCAATGTCAACGCAGAAATGTAAAATATAGCACTTTGCATTAAAATCAATTAGGATTCGGCACACCTACATGCCAACAGTTTTCAGGCAGTGATCAGCAAAAAATGGTTCCAGAAATCTGCTTCAGTATAGATGTATATTTAACAGATTCTTTCTTGGGCCATGTCCACAGTGATGCGGTTTCGTTTAAAAACGCATCTTTTTCTGTACGTTTTGGCTTTACATCCACACTGTATTAGTGTTTTTGTCCAGCAAAAATAGAGCTTTTAGAAAACGCTCTCCCAAGTGGAGACATTCGAAAACACTCTATCACATTGTAGTGAGGACTGGGAAAACAGTGATGTATTTGTTGTCATGACGCAGTCATCAACCCAAAACAATCAATAAGGCAGCCCATGTTGTACCGCCATTGTTGTACCTGCTATCCACTTTAAAACTCTTGTTTAAGTTAAAGTTAAATGCTACTTTGTACAACTTTCACATTACCAGGTGAGGGAAGTTCACTTGTAATTGTTGTCCAGTGGCAGAACATGAGGGCAATTGCATTTAAGACCTTACGCTTTTTTCTGGATTAATGGGTCTCAGTCTTACTTAATTAAATTGTGAAAGACCTTCTACTAACTGTTTACATTTCCCTGGAGCGGGGGGGAGGGGGACAGTCACATAATTGGTGGGTGTCTGTGTTGGAGGCAGGGGTAGGTGGATAGGTTCAAGGTTCCTTGAGTGAATAGCACAACACAAAGAAGAAAACTAGAGTAATGGCTGCAAATCAATGCATCGGTCCTAATTGTCATTGTAGAAATTAATACACAACCCCCACCCTCCCCATCAGGCCAGTTTCTTCAAGACTCAGACTTCAAGAAGCTTTATTATCATTTAGTGTTTGCATTCCCAAAGCATTAATAAATATACACTCAAATAAACAGGCTCTTTAATGACCATTTTTAACCATTGTTTTAGCCTTTTGATTTAACCATGCCCAGCCTGATCTCATTTTTATTCATAGCTATGTAACATTTAAACATAAATTTTGGTACATTTGGATAGATACTGAAATATACAATATGGATGTATTGAGTGCATCTAAAACGTAAACTTGTTTACATATTTAAAGCTTTACAAATGTAAACATATTTACAAATCTTTTATAATTGAAGCCTTTATTTTTGTCACACATCATGCATTTTGCATACATACAGTGTAATCATTTTTTTTGCATATCCCAGCTAAGCTGGAGTCAGAGCTCCGGGTCACTGTAATATAAACAGAGTGCAGGGATAAAATTTGCAGAGTGCCAAAAATTGTAGAAATTAGTCCAAACCTTCACGTGCTGTTCAAAGTGTCCTCTGATGGCACACAATAGCTTTGTGTAAGGTAGAGAGTGGATTTAAGTTTTCCTGATCCTTCAGGAAAGGATTTCCTGGTCATTCATTATCTCATTCAAATAATACATCACACAATGTCACAATTGGTCACAAGACACGGGAGAGCCAATGAGAGCCAATTTATGCCTATTCACACCAAGCCCAAAGTTGTGAATGTAGTTCTGAACAAGCTTTTGAATAGGAACAATAGATTCAGGGGTGTAACTACAGGGAGGGCAGAGGGGGTCTACCAAAAGGATCCATAAAATCAGCCTTGGGCCCGACGGTTGATGAAAAACGACGAGGCCTCCCATGATGGGCGCGACAGGTTCTTTGCACTGGGGCCCATAAGATCCAAGTTAAGCCACAGTATGGATTCCTATGGTTCTTTTCACAGCAGGTCCGACAAATCCTCCACCAACAATCTGAAGGGTTTTTTTTATTATTATTTTTTTAATTTTTTTATGGAAAGCAGTCAGATTTTTTTCCTTTAGAATAGAAAACTGACTGGCCAATGAGAGAGCTTTTGTCAGCATTGGTGGCACTAATGAACTTGAAAAAGAACAAGAAACATGAGATGAGTTTACACACCCCGGAAAATTATATAGACATACTTAATACAAAATAGTTACAGTTCACAAACCATTTGTATTACAAAACTAAACCCAGTCTGTTTTTGAAAGTACACTTATAATATATGTGTGTGTGTGTGTGAGAGAGAGAGAGAGAGAGAGAGAGAGAGAGAGAGAGAGAGAGAGAGAGAGAGTCTCCTGCTCAAGTAAAACTGCAGATATTTTGTCTTTTAAATTGCAGGATTTATATACTTTATAGACTGCTGCCTGTTTACATGTTGCTCTCCTGTTCACTGTTGGCAGGACCCTCCCTGAAATGTTTCTGGAATACTCCACCCCTCCCCCACACCGCAAAACACAGCATCATTCATTTGAAACAAAGTTTGAAAACTCTAAATGAGATTTCACCACTAGTCATTTAGAGACAAATTAATTAGGTATTTAATCTAATGACAAAGGGCACCTGTCAGACTGTGAATAAACAAACAGGCGTTTGACATTTCCAGACCACTGAAATCTATGAGCAGGCCAGCCAGGCAAATCTGTTCTCTACTGCTGGAGCTCCACACGGTCTTCAGGAAACTGTTGCAATGAGTATGTTTACAGGGTAGTTATAATCAAGCTGTAATCAAGCTACCAAGTGTTTTTGCATAGTCGAGCTACAGTTTATATCTTTCTGTCCAAGTACACATGACACAATGCATAATTAAAGAGTTGAAGGAAGCCTTCACCTGAGGAAGTGACATAGACATTTTCTGGGTGACCTTTTGTGTCATTTTAGCCCGTCAAACAAGTCAGCTATCTGGCTTCTCAACAGAATGATGCACACAACTGGGACAACAGCATGGCAAACTTTACAGATGTGCATTTCTCATGTTCTTTACGTGTTGCTTTTGGTGCAGATCAAATGTATGGTATCCATTGTGCTCATTGTGATGTCTGAAAGCAGAAGACGATGCAGTTTGCTCCTGGATTGTTTTAACATTCCAAACTCTGCTTTGCTTCACTTAGCGCCTTCAATTCTACCACAGATCTCCTTCAAGTTGGATATGGGTCCAGAGCAAAGACTGGTGGGAAAGAGTAGTTTTAAAAGATTTTACTGATTGTGAATAGAAGGAGAATGTAAGGATGGCGCTCAGGTCATTCAAAAAGTTATGCAAATTGAATGAGTGTTGACGCCCCGGGACATGACTGTTCAAGCACCAGTCAAGATTCAGATGAGGCTAGCAATCATTCTGTACAAACCTGCCAGCTGTGCAGAGTACAGTTACTAACAAGTTTGTTGTCCATAAATCCACTGTGAAGAAGTTTGTGTAATTATTCTACAAGGGAATAGTGTTTCGGATATACATATTCATAATTCCCTTTCTCACATACAGTCCCAGTACTTTCCCCTTAGGAACTTTCTTGATGATGGGTACAGAGATTTCGTGAACAGCAAAGGATGGACCTCTTAGGCGCTTCAAGCAGTTGTGTTCAACATGTACCAGTGAGTTAGCAATTAAATCGGTGCATATGTCAATCCAATGTTTGTTGATTATAACAAACATGTTTCATAACACTGCTGTAACATTACTTGTCATAGGTTTTGGAAACTTTTGCTCTCCTTCCTCTACTTTGTTTGTGTTCTGTTCGACTTTCAGGCACCTCTGTTTTTTTGGAACGTGAGCATAACGCCAAGGCCAATTGTAGTCCTAATAACACGTATACATGCTGGACGAAGCCGAGCTTTCTCTAGGTTTGTTAGTTCGAAGTCACAATATCCGGACAAGTATGATTTCAGTTGTTTAGGTGACATTTTAAAAAGAGTAATTATTGCTTTAGTCCCACCTAAATCAAACTTTTAAGGTACATGGAAACACACTCAATGAGAGTGAGTGTGAGAGCTAGAAGAAAAGATCCATGACAGTATCCAGGATTCAGTACATGACTTTATTTGGGAAGCTGGGTATGAAATATTACCTTAAACACCTGCTTCAGGGAGAGAAGGCTTTAGCTGCTGATCTGCCATCTAAGTTCTTTAATAGTAACATTGTAAGAGAAACCACAATTGGATATTAGTTCAGTGTAAAACAGCAGCTACTCCCAATGGTATTTTGTTCTGAAGGGAAGAAATCTGGGTCACATCCCACCTCTTGTACTGGTTTATGTTTTAGGTCATAATGCAAACATTTAACTGTTTGTGCTTGGTGGGATGAGTCAGAACATATATAACACAGGGGCACAAGAATGTCAAGTGATTAAGTTCAATCTATATGTTTATTCGATACCATTCTATATTCAAATTTTGTGATTTTGGAGGCTGCGTATTTTTGTAAGATTAGTTTAAGTGGATATAATGCTGAAGAACATCTTGAAGATACACTCAGTATTTCTGTTATTTTCTTTCTTTCTTTTTTTATGTTGTGCTGGCCAATATGGCGGTTGTCTTGGACTTATAATGACAGTAGCATGGAAGCAGCATTATGCAAAACAAAAAACAATGCCTGTGTGTAAATGCACTATTTGCTGTCAGCCATGTTTTATTGATTCCTTGACCGAAAGTTGGTTGGTTATGTGATCTCATCAGATGAGGCAGCCTGCTCTATGTAAATTAAATCAGCTTTTATTATGCATCTAATATCAATGTGTACATGATTTTGAACATATAAAATTTACTGAGTGCACCTTGCAACTGTTCATTGGTAGGTTTACACTACAGAAATGCAATAGACACAGCTGTACTGGCACTTGAGTCACATAAATAGACATTCTGATGCAACCTCCACTTTCCTTGAATATGTGAGACTGCCTCATGTAAGAAATGAGTTCTGCCTTCAATTCTAAGCAGCCCAAGCTAGGATACTCTTTTCAGATGTAAATGGAGCAACTTTTCTGTTGCTCTGCTCTCTATTGTTCCCCTCTCTCTCTCTGCTCACCCTACCTGACTCTTTGTCTATTCTTGTTCCTCATGCTCCTATTTGACTGAATCAACCTCAACAGCTCAATGCTTTATTCTTCGCAAATTATTGTGGCATTTATGGTTCATTTCCACACATTCGCTGGATTTTCCTACACAGAGTCTAAATAGATGTTGTTGTTCTCACACAGTATTCCTGAATGAATTTAGGCTATACATACATATGCATATATTACATTAAGAAGTTTTTTAAAAATGTTTTAGTTGCATTACTTTGTTAGTTGTATGGAGAACTTTTTGCCTTTCACCCTACATTTCAGTGATGAATATATGTGGAGTAAAGAGCAGGAAGTCTCTGTACACGGAATGACTATTCCAAAAACTACCAATTTAGACTTGTTGTGCTTTAAAAGCTCCAGACTCATACTAAGAAACCAGCTAGTGGTTGTACCAATATAGTGGTCCTACTTGCTAGTGCTGAGACTTTAATGGAATAGTTCACCAAATAAATGAAATCACTCAGTCACCATTTGCTTTCATTGTAAGGAAAAAAGATGCATTGAACATTTAATATTCTGCATAACATCTCCATTGTGCCCCACGAAAACAAGATAATCATCCTCTGTGGAAGATTCCCTTGAGGATGGATTAAAAGCATGAGGCACACTCTGTCACCTCCAGCCGGAGCTGTGGAGACTCCATGTCTGGCTCTTGATTGAGGCTTGTCAGACACTCAGGGGTTGTTACAGCTAATGCATGACACCATACTACAAGCTAGAGCCAGGTCACTGGCCTCGACGAAGTGGATCTATGCATTGAAACGGCCCCTTTTCGTTACCTGGTGTTCCTCCCAGCACGAGGACCCGGCGCATTGCTCTATGCAGGTGGTTCTCCCCTTCTTACAAGAGCATTTGAATGCAGGGCTCTCTCCATTCATGATCAATGTTTATGTTTCTGCAATAACACCTTTGCCAGGTTCTGTAACCTTGATGTTCCCTCCCTCTTGTCCAAGATTCTGACTGTGATGGAGGGTAAATATGTACGTTTTTTACCCTGACTGGCTAATGGCATTGCTTGTAATGTTTTGCCATGTTTAATAACCTGGGCCTCTCCTCTCTCCCATACCATTTTTATATGCGAAGGAGAGCTCATTTGTTCTGCTGACTTGATAGGAAACATCTCGGTTGCGAATGTAACCTTGGTACCCTTATAGAAGGGATTGAGAAACTGTGTAGATTTCTCTCTTTTTCTTGCTTTTTAGGGACTGTGAGATGGCTTCTCCCTTTATTCGAGAAAACCTGATGAAATGGCACTGTTCTCTAGATTATATGTACGCAATAACGTATGCATGTGGGCCAGAGCATCAAGCGTCACCTGCCAATAGATTGGCGTGACCCTATACGGGCTTCAGAGAACATCAATCCATGTAATGTTCCAATAGCGTCAGCTCCAAACGAGAATGCTGATTTCCTTAAGCTGTTTAAGGGATTAAGAGAAAGTGGCTTAACACACCTAGATTTCTCCTGGAGAAAGCTGCTTATGTGGCCATATAAAAACATAAGGGTACAGTGGGAAAAGCACATACACTATAAACTATACCCATTTATAAACACCACTGTAAAATATCGACGGTCCCTCACTTTCATGTATATGCACTCCTACACTGAGGGAATCCCAGAGTTTTAAATAAAGGGAAACCCCACTATTGAAGTGCAATTCCACTGCAGGTCATGATAGAAAGGTAAGGAAACAAACAGCAACAACTCGCATGTATACAAGAGTAAAGAGTACACCGTTTATACAGTGCATGTAAACAGGAACACTGCTTTCTCACCATAATCTGCTTTCTGGTGTCCATGTAAACGTAGTCACTATTGTTTTAGCTCTTGTTCTACATATTAATGTACTGAAAATACTTGTAAATAGTACAAACTATTTATATAAACAATAAACATTTAATAAAACAAATGCATGCAATATAATCAGTGGTGTAGTCAGGGCCATACGCACATACATATATTCCGTACGCTTACTTTTTTCCCAGGGCTGTTTGCATATAACGACTTCTAAGGATCCCTCGGCATACCCACATGTTTTGCTGCTTCAGAAGTCCATAATCTACTGTCATTAGTTTCCCTTTAACTGTATTGGATGCTGCTTTGCGAAACTGGAGATTCTTTGTTGTAACTGATGCGTAATCACTTGAATTCTACCTTTCCTCGTCTCTGACAACCGTTGTCACCACCACAGAGAGTCACACTCACACTGAAGCAGTATCAGTTAACATTAATTAACGAAATATGCCAAATGTCCACATGCAATGCCATTTGTCCCGTATTTTAGCATCACACATCCAAACTGCTGAGAATGTTTCACAGATGGAGAGAAATGAACCTGAACCACACACACCTTTCGTGTGAGTTGTGTGAGATATCTGATGTTGCTTTACACAGACGCTACACTTGACAGAAACGGCTGGGGGAAAGATCAGTGACAATTAGTGGACAGCTTCTGTCATGTTTTCTGTCAGAAGCAATATCATTTAGTCAAAATAATATAGTATTCGAGTGCATACTAATTGTTTCCCACCATTGGGATTTTAAAACACCAGAAAACACACCTATGTATGGCACGCCATTACATTTTATTGCATATATCAGAACTTTTTTCTGGAAGAGAGAGAGCGAAAGAGAGAGAGAGAGGGAGGGAGAGAGAGAGGTAAGAAAACTGCATTACTGCATTAATTAATACAAGTGCAGTAGTAAAGGTTTAGTTAAAACACTTAACATGATTTTCTTATATTTCCCTTATGATAAACACTATTTACTCCCAAAACAACAACACTTATCCAATGAGAAATACACTATTTTCATGTTAAACCTTTTCTCTCCCTTTCCTTCTTCCTCCTGGTCATTATATTAAAGCGTTTTTCATTTTAAGTTTAGTAGGGGACGTTCACATTGAACACGTTTTTGTGTCCATCTGAGCTGTTTTTTAATGTTAAGCAGTGTCTCGTGCAGGAACGCCTGTAAATACAGGTCATTCCTACAATTCTTTGACATTTCTGTCCCTATTACAAGTGTGTGTGGTATTTATATTGTTTAATTTAACTGATAACAATTTTGATAGGCTTGAAAAAAGAATGAAGACACACTTCTGTGGGCTTAAAAGTGTCTCAAATGACATGCACACACACTGGAGTTGGACATCAGCCATTCTGCAAAATTGCTATGAGTTATTTGGAGTTTAAACTCTATTGTTTTATTTATGTTTTACTTTATTTTGTGGTGTTAGTAATTTATGGTCAAGCACAACATATATAGATATATGGGAAATTAATATAATTAAAACATTTCAATATACACTATTTATGTTAATAGAAATAAAATCATAAATATTAGTTTACAAATATGTTTCCTACATATAAATCACAGACCATGTAGTGGCTCATTTGTCCACTGAATGTCCACCCTGTTATTGTCCACCCTGATGCTGCCCATTTGACTGGATGGACATTTGAATTTTTTAGTAATTTGGCTTGACCAGTGTGACTAATACATTTTGTAATATGTCCCTGTAATGATGATAAAAGTATGTCTGAATATATTAGTAGTTTTGTTTAAAGTGACTTACAAATGTAAGCATGAAAAGTGTAAACTTACTCCCTCCCTCTGCCATTTCTATCTAACACGTCAGCATTTCACCTTCACTGGGAGTTCAACCAGGCTGAATTCCTTTTTCAAGTCTTTCTGGTTCAACTATATGAGAGGAAGTAAAGGCCCTATTGTGAGATCCATGAACTGCAGCTTTGCAAACACCTTTGTGTTAAGAGTTCTCACTAATTCCATTGTTTAGGTGGGGTACTGAAAACCTGTCTGCCTGCCTGTTACGCATAACCAGCCATTCCAAACCCATATTACATTATGTAATTAAACAAATAGATGGTAGACAGAATGTTAAAACTACTCCACAATCGTTGACAAGAAAGAGTCTTACATAATATAGTAAAAGATGGGAAAGATGGTTTTATTTAAAGTCAGAAGTTATTCTTTATGGTCTTTTAGGGAAACTTGTCTTTCCAACACATCATTGAGGTTTAATATTTTGTGATTAGACCAGTACGGTATAGTATCTAACATAATGAATGAATATTATTAACAGCATTCTCATGACTTCCTCTCATTAACAAGCTCACTGTAATCACTGCTAAACGTTGTACACAGCATGCAGTACATTTCATCTGAAAAAGACATTTGATTTGGGTAGCTGGTTAAAGAAAGCAGGTAGCTAAGTTAGTGCAAAATCCAGTTGGGTTCCAGATATTTCTTGCAATATAATGCCTTGATTTGGGTTGGGGAAAGGGGTGGGGGTGGGGGTGGGGGTGGTCAAAGCTCTGAACAAAAATGCCACTTTGCGTTTGAAGGCCAGCACTATTTGCTCGAATTGAGACTTTATGTGAAAAGTGTCATAGGTCAAAGGTTAAAGTTCTACGAGTCCATGCATGCTTGAGTAAACTAACAGTCTTTGGGTGCAGCAGTCACACTAATGGATAAGAGAAAGACAGAGCCATTGCATACTGGAGGAATCACATCATTCATTAAGCTCAACGAGCCTCTGCAGCAAAGAAACACAGAAAAGAATCCACAGAGCCATATTAGATGTCAAAGAGTCAACTGTGATTTCAAATTACATTTCATTACATATCGTTTGTGATGTTTTAAAATGAAAGAGTCAGTTTTAATTACATTGTGCTTTGTCTGTCCTCGTAACATAAGTGTCATGCAAGGCCACATTATATTCAACTAGATTATATAAAATATTCAGTGTTCAATAATTGTTTGCAGTCCTTTACCAAAAACTGCTGTAGATAGATTTAAGAATAGCACCTTGTTAAACAGAAAACTCTAGATGGGATTAGAGAGTGGCTGTTTCAAGAAAAACAACAGGACTGGCGAGAAAGAGCCCTAGTCATTGTTTGTTCTCTCACAAGAGTGTTGGCTTTATCTGTGTCACGTAGTGTCGAACTCACTAGTAACAGTGTGTGAGCTGAACAGCTGAGTATAGTTATCTTCTGTAAAGGGCTCATGGGAGACAAAACACTCTCTGCTAATCTCACAGTTCTGTCAACCTTTTTCCACAGACATGATGAAAAAACATTTCAAATTCTGTTCAGAAACACAATATAGATAACATACACTGTAGATATATATTGATCAATCAATTTGATAAGCGAAAATGCCATAAAAATCTCAGAGTGATGCTTCTGTTTCACAATCATTGTCTGTAATATAACATAACCATACCTCACCAAAACCATCCAGAGTGCAGTTGTGTTATTTTTTAGCGCCTACTGAATTTATGGGGTTTTCGTTTAATTTAGCCTCTGTTTGCAAAACTTAGACATGAAGTAGAAGTTTATTAACTGGCAAATGCAGCCATAAGCATCACATCTCCACAAACCCAGTTATATACGCATGTTTAATGACCGTGCCTGATCTCTCTGTCTCATTATCGCTGCCTAAAACCTTCCACATGACCCCACAGTGTGGTGCAAATTGTGTGAAAAGCAGTGCAAGAATCACTTAAAAGGAAAAGACTGTTGGATACAGAATCCTTTGATAATTTTTTAAAGGGGAGGAGAACTGTTGTAAGTAATAAGGATGATCTGAGATTTCTTCATCTCTAGCTTATTTATTATTTATTACGCATATAGGCTCATGGCAGGATCCATGTAAGCGTACATTGTCAGTGGCTGAATCTGAGGTATGTTAAAACCGATGTTTTCCTTCAGATAACTTTCACCTCTTTCCTTTAATCACAACCCAAATATAAATGATCAGCTCATGTCAGCTAGAGGAATTGCTGACGGTTCTCAATATGAGTCTCTCTATGAAGGTGTGAGATCAGAATTTACACCCTGCTCAAGTCTCGATTTACCTTCTTTTTCCACATTCACAGCGCAAAGCTTCAGGTTTCTCAGCAAATGGTGCAACATTTGCATGGTAAGAAAATAACCTTGAATGTGCCAACTCTGACTTTCCTTTAATTCAAATAAAAACGCACCTTACTTATGATGCCCAGGTGATTGTTGCATTAGTGGCCTTCATTCATGTTGACAAATGCACTGTGTAGAGTCACCATCGGTCCAATCAGCTGAAATGTGAGAGAGAGGCAGAAGGATCAAGTAATGACATACAGCTTTGTTTATGATCACCCCACTTTCACAAGACTGTGAGGGAATCAAGAGGTTGACATGGCAACCAGTCCATCTGTTCACACTCCAGCTGTCTTGAGAGAATCCTAGGTTCCACAGGGGGAAACTATTCAGAAGAACACCTTAAGTGTGAAACTCTGTACATCCTCTTAATTCACAGATATCTCTTTGTGCACAATGCAAATAGTGTCAATTTTAGCATCTTCAAAGTAGTCTCTCTTTGCCTAGAATTTGCATACATGTACTCTTGGCATTTTCTCAACCAACTTCTCGAGGAATCACCCTGGGATGCTTTTTAAACAGTCTTGAAGGAGTTCCCGTCTATGTTGGGCACTTATTGGCTGCTTTTCTTCATTATTTTGTCCAAATCATCCATTTCAAAAACTTTTTTTTATTAATTAAAATGTAGTTTTATAATGAAATAGATTAATATGTTGGCACAATTATATTTTTGTCTACAAAACTAATTTCAAACATTTAAGCAAACGCCTTCAGATCAAGATGTTAAAGTGACCCCAAACTTTTTAACAGTAGTTTATATATATATATATATATATATATATATATATATATATATATATATATATATATATATATATATATATATTATTATTATTATTTCTTAATTGTCTTAAAAACTTATTTTATTGAAAAAAACTCATTCATACTAAACTGAATAAAAGAGTTCTCACCAGAATAAACAAAAAAAAATATGATTATTATAAATTTTAAGCCAGTTTTGGGCTCATGTTGGAATAAATTCTCTTTGTGGCTTCTTTGAATATTTTGGACTTGATATAGTCCTTGTTTTGATTTACTTTTGGTTTGCATAGGAAAATCATTTTTTTTTTTTTATACCAGCAAAATCACAGTTGTGTTAACAAACAATATTGTGCTGTTTGAATGCTCAGTTTGTGGCATTAAGTAATATATTTTTAGTTATGTAAGAAAGGGCAAATTAATTCACTGTATATTTTGGAAAATTATGGCATTGATTATGTTTGGGTCAGTTTGACCCCAGTCAAATCAAACAGGTTTTACATATTTATTTGCAAAAAAAAAAAAAAAAAACCACAACAGATCCTCAACAAGAACAATAAACCAGTGATACTAATGTTCATTCATACCCAGTGCTCAGTTCTCCTCTGTGCTACTGTACACATAATGTACAGATCATTTGTAAATGTATGTTTATTGCATCTGAATTCAATGCCTTCTTATTCATGATTGTAAAATTTGTGTTTTTTTAGTCTAGGCCTACTGTGTTTATATGCACATTATTATGTTGTTTTCACATAATCAGTTTTCTTCCTTCACATTGTATAAAACTATAACAAAAAGCTATAGTAGTAATAATAATAATAATAATAATAATAATAATAATAATAATAATTGGAATTCACTAATATACACACATTTTACTAACAAATCTGGGGTGTATGAAGCATTTGTGAATCTTGCAGAAAGTTATTGGGAAGGTCCATTTTACATGCAAATTACTCAGAATTTATTAATATATTTACAAACATTTTATGAATGAGGCCCAATGTGTTATCAGCTTTCTCTTTACTCCCATATACATGCAGCTTGGCCAGTAAGCAGAAAGATTTCCTTCTTATGTAAAACTGTGGGATTCCCCCAAATATTTATTATTTTAGTAAAGATATAATGACAAATACCATTTAATTTATGCAGTTAGGATATGGTAAATTTCGTGAATTATTTATAATAATCAGGGTT
The DNA here is from genome assembly GCA_032164185.1 of Moxostoma hubbsi. NCBI lineage: Eukaryota > Metazoa > Chordata > Actinopteri > Cypriniformes > Catostomidae > Moxostoma > Moxostoma hubbsi. The sequence goes on from JAVLUX010000047.1 coordinate 4,330,522, forward strand.
CTACCGTGCAAGTGTTTTATTTACATTAGCTAGTGAAAATTACTGCTTGCAAATGCAGAATTTATTTGGATGCACGGTGTGAGTGACAGCTGATCTAACGCCAAAAGATATGAACTTATTATTGCAACCTACCATCAGAATAAAAACTCCCAAATGCATCTTCCCTCATATACCAAATTTTGCATTAAAAGCGCACTTTTTCACTCTTGCATGATATGAGCTGGCTAAAAATACACAAAATTATTTACGGTCATTAAGTTGTCCCTCATTGTTTATCCCCCCCACAGAATCTTAAAACAATCGTTTCTTCGAGAATCCTAACGATGTGGCCTGGGTAGCTCAGTGGTAAAGACGCTGGCTACCACCTCTGGAGTTTGCGGAGTGACTCCAGTCAGGTCTCCTAAGCAACCAAATTGCCCAGTTGCTAGGAAGGGTAGAGTTACACGGGGTAACCTCCTCATCATCGCTATAATGTGGTTCGCTCTTGGTGGGACGCATTGTCTGCAGTAATGCGCTCAACAAGCTACTTGATAAGATGTGTGGGTTGATGGTCTCAGACGCGGAGGCAACTGAGATTCCTCCTCCGTCACCCAGGCGAGTCGCTACGCCACTACGAATACTTAGAGAGAATTGGGCATTCCAAATTGGGAGAAAACAGGGAGAAAATGAATCACCAGAAACGTCTTTTACATACAAAAACACTTCATTAGCTTCATCAGCACTAGAGAACATGAGGGCTTACATACCCTGACAAGGGAAACACATGACAAAGACAACCAATAATAAGATTAAACTAATAACAAGATAACAATACTACTAAAACATGAACCAATGAAAAGACAAGACTGATAACAATTTAATAAGACATTAAACCAATGAGAACAAGACACGTGAACATGAGGGAAACAGAATATTGCATGACTAGACAAGTAAGTGAACTCATTTCAAAATAAAAGAGCTGAAAACATGAACATGAATCTAAACATGAAACAAGACCACACAAATATGTTACATATACCATTGGCCCCTTGGAGGGAAAGAAAGAAAGAAAGAAAGAAAGAAAGAAAGGGATCTTTGTACACACTATTAGTCAGGTAATAGAAGAACAACTTTGTCCTGCTGAAAGCTGGGAAAATGTTGGGTGGTGTATGAGTGTTGAGGAAGAACGTGGGAGATTTTGCCAGGTAATGCCACAGGAATTCAAGCTCATCTTTACAGTCTCTTACGAATTTTCACTAAACATTCAAATAGATTTTAGTAAAACGGTATGCGCAACTGCAACTGGTCAACTCAAAATATCCTGTAACATCCTTATTATATTTATAATCTGCCAAATTATGATCATGTTTGTTTGGACAGAAAACTCTCACCCTAAACTAAAATTTGCACTATCATCCCCGAAGAAACATATTAGACATCTGTGAAACTCTATCTTGTGGTTTGGGGAATAACAACAAAGAGTTCTTTGTTCTTCTCTTTGTTCTTGTCTTTTTTCAACCACTCCTTCTCAGGAAGCAATTCCCACACATGGGAAGCCCTCACTGAGACTACAGCTTCTGCCATTGTGGGACCAAAGGGTCAGAGGTGGTCATGAGGGGTCCCCAGCTGGAGAACGTAAATACAGACCAGCTTTGACTGCCTTCCCTGTCTTTTGGTTTGTGTGTTTGTTTGGTTAATTAGATTTTATCCCACTTTGGTTTGCATAGACACTGGGTTACATTTACTTAATTAAATAGCTTAAAAACGCATATCCGCACAGCAGGGCAGCACTCATTGGCACATCAGAGACACAGACAGGCAGGCAGCATCCCCTCCCAGCTCCTATCCCAGTTGTTTGTCTTGGCTTGTGTGGAGGTGAGTGGTGATGAACAAAAGACTAAGCTACCAGTGCCTTGAATTTACAGCTAATTAGTCAAAACACAAATATAGTTAACTTGTGTCTTGCTAACATGCATGATTCATGAGCTACTAGCTAATGTAATAAGTTACCTAAAGTTTAGATAAGGCAATATATCATGGCCATACAGACTAATGTACTTGACTTAATGGAGACTCTACAGGTGAATACAGTCAAATTTGTGTCTAATATGTCAACAAAAGCGCCACATTGATATGCAAATTAGGTGTTAACTAATTAAAATGCGCTAATTTTCATACATTTGACAAGGCACTGCAGGTGAATATAAACAAAAAAACTAATGCATATCACCAATAAAGCATATGGCGTATTCCAATAATAGCAAAATAATTAAAATGATTTATTGCCTTGTGCAAAATAAACAAATTATTAGTGAAACTATGTCCCTCTCCTTGGTGCATTCATTTATTCTAAATATATACTTGAAACTAGTAGCATTGAAAAGATGCACATTGTGGCATTGTTTCCTTTGCTGTTGACTGCTCTTGTGATAAACCTATTGAATACTAAGAAGACCATGGTCTCTGTGTGAATTGATTATTTTGTAGATATTTGTTGAGTATGAAACAATTGCGTGAGTGTGAGGGAATTAACATAAATTGGTATGGAAGTCAGAGTTGTGTTAATATATTTAACGTTTTGTTTTGTGCCCTTTTTTTCCACTTGAGCCCCTGCCCCCCAAAATGTCTGTGCACGTCCCTGCACACATCTGTATATGTAGAAAGAAAAACTGTCAGGATTTATGCATAGGCAAGCTCAGTGACACACACACACACACACACACACACACACACACACACACACACACATATATATATATATATATAATAACTGCCACTCTCTCTCCACTGATCCACCCTGAGAACCCTCCAAGAACGCCAAGTATCTACCCCATTTCCCAACAAACAAATCCGAATTCCTGAATCTTCTATAATGACCCCTCTTCTAAAGCCGACACCCTCCCCATCTCCGAGCACCACTCCTGAAATGAGGGCGCTCCAGCTGACTTCTAACCCCTCAAAATCACCTATCTGGTGACCATAACACTGGATAGGGCTCAATCCTCCACATGTTTATTCCCCACACTGAAGACCGACCCATCTCCAAAAATACAGTCTAGGGGCATAACGAAACTCTAGTACCCAAGACATCACATAGAAAACTATGAACCCTCAACCAAAACTCTTGAATCTTAAAACACCTCCAAAAAAACATGGGTTGTGTCTCCATCCTTCAAATTCCAATCTTGAATTGCATAAAGTGAAGCCTCGCATCTCTAGATACCGACTTGATGTTTTTTAGAATCCTAGCCTCCCTCCTCCAATACCAAGCTTAAATCTTTCTACCATAATCTCTTGATAGATGTTAGAGCTCCATGCCCCAGACACTGAATTAACAGGGAGTAATACACTGATGCATAATGACCTTTTCCAAAAGCAGTAATCACCTCTACCAGGGAATCTGCCGCTTTAGGGGAGTGTATGCTACTACTAAAAACAATACAGTTCACGTGGAGCAGCTGTAAATATCTATAGAACTGAGATCTGTGAATCCCAAAATTTTCAAAAGATCTCAACACTTCACTCTCATATAGGTCACCGAGTTTAGTAACTCCCCTCACAATCCACTCTGACCAGCAGAAAGTGGCCTTATCAGTACATAATTTTGGTATCAGCCATATGCTTGAGGCAACATTAAAATAAATGTCAGAATTAAACACTCTGGACACTTTAGTCCATTCCGAGTGCAAATGCGAGATAACCGGGTGTGACTTAACTTCTTCTTAACTTAACTTCTTTTATTCCCGTATGTCCGTGGGCGGGGTATGCAAATACTGTCTGCCAACTTCTCATTGGCCTTTTTTCATAGATTAGAGGCATATTCGGCGCTCAAGAGAGACCCCTAGTGTCGCTTCTTCGACACAATGTCGAAGTGAGCGACAGACGGGGAACATTTCATATTTTGACATAATGGAAAAAATAGATTGTGTGTCAAAAATAAAATTATAAAGAACACATTCCAACATTAGTGCAACAGTCAAACCCAGAACTTCCCCCTGAACAAAACAAACAGAAAAAAGAAAAACAAGCGCATTAACCATGCACACAACATCGCCAACCGTCGTTCACCCCTCTAAACTCAAACAGTCCATGTATGCCTACGAGAGTCCCACTACTCAGTCTGTCAAACTAATTTTGTGAGACAGAATTACACAACAGAAAATAAACTATAAAACAAACTCCAGCCAATAAGCGGAATAATACACAGAACGTGTAGCTTAATTCACAAAACTGTCCTGAAGCTGTGTTTCTCCACAAAACAAACTCCAGCCGCTTACGGAACCATAATAAAAAAAATAAAAATAAATCCCATCAGTTTCCTCGGACAGTCAAACGAGTCCTTAGTATTCTCAATTTGGCCGTAAACATCAGTGCAAAGCGACCTTCCATTGGTGTAAGTTTTTCTTGCATTCCGTCGATGCAAAAGTTTCTTGAAGGAGAGTTATTCCACAAAACAAACTCCAGCTGCTAGGCGGAACCAACATAAATAAAACAAAAAGGCGCCCAGCTTCCTCAGACAGTCAAGTGTATATTCATCGAGTCAAGCTTGAGTCAAGCTGTTGACTTGGGGACAACATGAAAATCACCAAACGGCTTACTCACCCCATTGTCTCTATGAAAGACAATGCTTGCTGGGGGCATGTAAATATTTTGCGGCCATCCTTATTATCATATTCTCAATTTGGCTGAAAACATCATTGCAAAAGGGATCTTCCATTGATGTAAGAGTTTCTTGCATTCTTTGAATCGATCACGTTTCTCTCTTGTAGAATTTGCAATGTCAGGGAACAAGAAGATGTGGTTCTTCCAAGAAAGCTTTCCTTTTCTCCTTGCCTCGCGGAACACGAGATCCTTATTGGATAATCTCAGATATTCGGCCAGAATTGATCAAGTCCTGTCTCCCTCAGCTGATCTCCGAGCCAGGACTCTGTGAGCTCACTCAATTTCCAGCTTATGGCCTGTTATGTTGAGCAGACTCGGTAAGCGCTTGTCTTGGAATTTTACCATATCTCAGATATTCCAGATATATGCTCTGATATTCCAACAATTCGGACATTGTTTCACAGATTACGCTTCTCAAGGTCTTCCAACTTTTCCCAAATCTACTTTGGTCGCCAGCGGATTAGCAACATCTCCCTCTCCGATGACTCCAGATAATCGATTAATGAAGAAACTGACTATGAATACTACATTTCTACAATGACATCTGAAGCTGAAAAATATCGATTTGAAATTGTGCTGCATTCAAGCCGCTAAGTGTCAGTGTAAGTCCAAGATGACACAAAGACAAAAGTTACTGAGTGCACCTTTAAACACGCGTGCCCCTCGGAACTGATCTACGGATCGCTTGACTAGCGCTATGCTGTTGCACGTTTCGAATGTTGTAAAACTCACCGCTGTTTTTTGCACAAAGAGGGCTTAGATGTTTACTGCCGCGATTTTATCAAAATCATTTGGAAGGTCAGATAAGTGATTGGCTGGACTCATTGAATCACTGACTTACATTAAATAAAGACATTACATCATCCTGGGAGACTTTTGAGAAGTGGTGATCCACAAGAAAAACCGCCGGTATTCTGTAGACTAAATTAGAGAAGAGCAGGTACCAGTATGTACCCGCCCACTTCAAGCACTGTGTGTATGTGTTTCAACAGAGAATTTGGGAGCCCTGAGACATATCTCAGCCCGCTCTTATTGCCCTAGCAGTCAGCATTTGTATTGTGAGTCAAACATCATCCAGTCCGAACAAGCACTCTAGGTGTTTCTCAATAACAGGGTGAAGCAATGTAAAAGCTTGACTTTAATGAACAAATGTGCTGTTTACATTGTTCAAACAATTCTGAACCTCAAACACACCTCGAGTTGGTATTTAATTTAAAACAAAAACAGAAACTATCTGTGTTGTCAGGATTCATGATGTCCATTGTGATGACGGTATGTTCTCTGAAAGCATTTGGCCTGGAATGCAGTGACATCTCATCAGTAAAGTGCTAACTAACAAGAACCTGTGTATTTAATTGTACATGTGTGAAATGAGGTATGCAAGCTAACACAGCATAAAAGGAACAGGGAAAATAAGTTGCCAGTCAACAAAAGATGTTTCTGTAGGGAACATGCTTATTCACTAAGAATACACACACTGTGGGTAAAACAGAGCCATTATCAACAGTGTTATGAACCAAACAAATATGAAATGTAGCATTAGTATTAGCCACAATCAGGCCAGTCAGAAATCATGCTGTTGTGGTGTTGGAAAGACACATATTTCAAAGACAAATGTGGATTTATAAATAAACATAAGACGTTATAATTATGTGGACAAAATAGGAATAGCTATTTGTAACTCACATGTTTATGAGAAGATGGTTTATGAGATCATATTGCAGTAGGAGATCCAGTTATAATCACATCAACTTAGCAGCTCCCTCTAAACAGCTCACAAGCAAAGACTCAAATTACGTCTTATTTTCCACAAACTTACTGCCAAAAATAGCCGTTTACATATATAGTTGTTAATTGAACTTGACCAGCCCAAAATGGCAGGTTTAGGCCAACATTGTTGCGTTAAGGCAAGGAGTCATACTACTTATAAAGTCTGAGACATAAAGAAAACTGAAAATAGAAAGGTAAATTTGGTTGGTATTTGTCATGTCTCAACTCAATATGAATTCATTTGAACATCTAATCACATATTGTCCGTTAATTTCTCTTTCTGTTCACTATTGATACAGTTGTTTCAAAGACATTCCAGCACATACAGAGGTGTGTGTCTGTAAATTAATTCTGTATAATTTGGGCACAGACCACAACTAATCACGCCTCTTCTAGTTAAACTTTTCCCTCATTATTTTCGAGAAATACTTTCTGTTGAGGTCAGACAGGAATATTTGGTGCTTGCGTCACAGATTTAACCACTTGAATATCCATATCTTCCCTACATTTGCTTTTGTTTGTAAACACTGCATTGGAAAACTTGAGCTACATTCTAATTTCAGATGAAGGACGCTGGTGGAACATTTACTCACAAGATATGCCCAATGGTGCATTGCTCATTAACATCCCCAGAGGTGCATAAGACTAGGGCTTCAATTCCTTCACAGCAACTGTTCTAGCCACAGCACATCTCATGTCTTTATTCCCAAGACAAATGACATATTAGATGGCACTGGCTAAATTGCTAATTCAGATTATTCCATATACCACAATTTGATAAATCCTGCCGGTCCTATGAGACAAAATACACATAGACTGACGATAAATTCCCCCAAAATCTTAATTTCTTTAGTTTTACTAATCAGGTGAATTTACCTTGATGTTTCATTTATTTGATAGTAGATCTCCAAGAGATCTTCCAAGCGATGATCTAAAAACAAATGCTACAGAGAGGCAGTGAAGCCTTTCATTTCTGACAAGGAAACAATTTTGCAGGTTTGTCTGCGTGCACGGCTGTTCCCTATAGTAAACCGCGTCCATCTGCCAACAAGTTGCAGACATCTCCATCCACCACTGATTAGCATTTATTAGATGCCTATTTTCACCATTCCCCTCCATATGTCAAGCTGATAGCTGTTGTCATGGCAACAACCGCTTCCCCTCCTGCACCCCCACCCCATTGGCTGATACAAATATTCCTTAAGCTGCAAAGCCTGAGGCCTCAATCAGTCAGTGTCAGGGTGTGTGTTGATGGGTGTGTTAGGGTCATTTGGCTATTTGTGCATGTGTCTATCCCACTGTATACATTAACATCTAGACGTTTTGCTTGGATGGAACAGTACCATGAGTGCAGTTTCCAGTAGTGTGATCCTCTTGGCCTTTGAAATCTAGTCTTCTGTCTGGGGTTCAGCCCCCATGACGCCTGATTCTCATGAGCATGATGCAGAACACCTGAGGCTTCAAGAAAAGAGGATTCAGCATTAAGACGTTTCACAGCCGAGAGACACAACACACTGAGTAATCACACAAACTCAAGGCACTTACCTTTTACCGGAGTTTCCACATTGGAGAACACTTGCACCTATGGCTATTTCTCCACTGAGTTAGAATGTATTTGACTAAATGTACATTATCTTCAGTTTTTCCAATTTTTTTTAATTTACTTTTTTGTTGAACTTTTGTATATAAGCAATATCACATGAGCAAGAGCGCTGTATGGCCCTAAATCAGTATGGCCTCGTGCCTGCAGCCAAATCACAGCTGTGCTGATGTAGGGCCATGCAGACTCTTGCTCTTGTGATATTAATTAATTATATGACAGTTATTTGATGTCCTTGAATCTGATTGGATGAGTGGAGTTCCAAGAGTGCCGAGATACATGCCAACAGCACTGGGACTAAATTTATCTCTCTGCTTCTCTTTATTCGTGGCTCTCCAAATAGTAATGGGGAATTTGATTCATTTCATTCACTGATTCGCTTAATTTTTTGGAGATTGCATATTTAAGCCAGTAGGTGGCAACAAATTAGCATCTTTTTTGCTACGAGTGAGTCATTCAAGCATTGATTAATCTGATTTGTTAAAAACATAGTTGTTCACCACCAACACAATGGAAGTGATTGAGAACGATTCATTCACTGAAAAGATAAGTTAAAAAACACTGAACAAAAGATATAAAATGTATTTACTTGGTTAAACTGTTGTATTAAAATAATTACACACTTGGAATCTTGCAGCTCAAGCCTGTCTCAGCTGTACTGATATAAACAGCACTCTTGCCTGTGATATTGCTTAAAGCTAAAGTGTGTAAATTGCAAAAATAAACACTGATTTCAAACAGATTTCCAAATACACTGCCATCTACTGTTGATTGAATAAACAGAAAGTCCCGCCTCCCAACTCACGCCATTGGTTGAGTCAGTACTGTTGTGTTGGGCTGGATGGGTTCTCAAACCAAAGAGAGGACATTGGGAAATGGGATAAACCTGAACCTGAAAGATCCTGATGTTTGTAATATCTCTTACCCTCGCCATGCTTCTGAGTGATTGAGGTTAGCAGGTGTCTTTTTCTTATGCCCAGGTCTCAGTGTGGACACCAAAACACTGACCTGGAGCATCTCGGCTGTCTGGAGATGCAATTCATCTGTCGCTAGAAAAGAAAGTTACATTCTACATCTATTTATGGGCTTTTATTTTCAGCCAATCTCATAATGAATAAACCATATCACTGTACAAAATTTTAAGAATAAACACAAGTGTGAATTGTGGCTTTTTAGGGGTTGAATATGGAAAATCTGTGGTCCCATGTGTTCCAATAAAGAAAGAATGTCATATGGGTTTGGAACAACATGAGGGTGGGTACATGAGGATAGAATTTTCATTTTTGGGTGAACTATCCCTTTATGTAAAAGACAATGCATTCAGAAGTCAATCCGCTGTAGCTTTCTGGATCTGACTTGGGAGGCTAAGACAAGGTCACAGGAGATGAAGTGACAGATCTGCAGCTGTGAGCTGTAGCTCACATGATACTGTGTTGGGGTATGCTTCACATCATCTCTGGAATGCTGTTTCATTCACTGAACAAAGCTTTAAACCTACTTTTATGTCCTTCCATCCCAGAGAGGAGGAGGGTAACATGATCTGATTTACTGTACCAGCCTGACCAGCCTCGGAGCATATTGCAATGAGAAATGTGAACCACATAAACTCTCTACTTATTAGTCATATTGCAAGGCATGTGTGTATAGCATATGAAGGGATGCATCACACCTCAGCAGAGTTAACTATGTATACTCTTTCAGCCAACAGGGCTTTTTCATGTATATTCAGGCCATTTGAATTAAACAACATTTTAAAATATAACTCATGCTTCATTCTTAACAGCAACATTGTTTCTAAACGAAGTATCTAAGTATGACATGTGAGAGTGGTGCAGTGTGGCTAAGTCAAAGGCCGTTTTGCAAATATAGACCCAGAGTCCAAAAACAATACTGAACAGCTGTAACAGTCATTTCAAACATGTCAGTCAGGGGATTTACACTTGAGGCAGGTCTTGTGGGGGAGGAATGGATTGGGAGATTCCAACCATTCCCTGTGACTTTGGGCAACATTTGAAAGCTTGACTCCCCTCTAAAGCCCACTTCCAATTGTCGGAGAGAATTCTGCTTCTGTAGACTCTCTGTCACCATGGCTCCAAGCTTTGGTTTGATTCTACGCATGTGTCCAGTGTGAAATCTATTCATTCAGCACAGTCTGAAGTCTCAGAGTTTCAGTCTTAGGAAATGCTCGGAAATCCATGTGCTGTCAGCTAAAAAGGCAGATTGTAGTTTCCAACAGTGTTTTTAGCGTTTTAGTGGTCCGTATAACATGAAAGTATACAGCTAAGGAAAAGGCACTTTTTTAGTTTATTAGCATCTTAGCTATGAATGACATGTGACTGGCTTGTAAAACAGTTTTAATGGAATTATTCACCTAAAAAAACAAAAATGATATAATTGTTTACTTACCCTCTTGTTGTTCCAAACCTGCATGACTTTTTTTCTGCGGAATACAAAAAAATAATGTAAGGCCTAATGTTAGTCTCAGTCACAATTCACTTTCATTGTTATGAAAAAAGATGCAATTTAAGAGATAGTTCACCCAAACATGAACATTCTCTCATAATTTACTCACCCGTACACCATCCCAGCTGTGTATGACATTCTTTCTTCTGCAGAACGCAAACGACCAGACCTTTGAAGCTCCAAAAATCTCATAAAAGCTGCATTAAATAATCCATATCACTACATATAATGTAATCCACATGACTGGTTAAATCTATGTCTTCAGAAATTATATGAAAGGTGTGGGTGAGAAACAGATCGATAAGCTCTCTCTCTCTCTCTCTCTCTCTCTCTTTTATATATATATTTTTTTACTATTAATGTTTCTTTAGATTTATAGTAAAAAGTATTTATATATTGATCTGTTTTTCCACCCAGAGCGATTGCATTGCTTCAGAAGACATACAGTATGTTTAAACTCTGAAGTCATATGGATTACTTTCATGCTACCTTTATGGGATATTTTGTGGACCTTCAAAGGTCTGGCCACCATTCACTTGCATTGTGTGGACCTACAGAGCTGAAATATTCTTCTAAAAATCTTTATTTATGTTCAGCAGAAGAAAGTTAGTTATTAACATCTGGGATGTCATGAGGGCGAGTATAGATTCGAGAATTTTCATTTTGGGGTGGACTATCCCTTTAATTGTGAATTAAATCCACTATCTCGCATATGTAAGAATTCGTAACCTACGAAAAATACGAATTTGTGCGTTTAAATGTTGTCGTGCCGGTGGAGACCGGGTTGTGGTGTTACTGTGAATAAAGAACACGGAGTAATTCAACTCTTGTTTATTCTTAACTACATACACAGACACGTGCGAGACACAAATTTGTCATCTTTATTTGTATGCATCCTACTGGCTGTATTTGTGCCTGCTAAACATCAAAGGACGATAACCAATTTTATACAAAAATTCAGCTACTCATAAGTTTAATGTTTTCGTTCCACAACTTTAGAACAAAGTGTTATTTAGGAATCTTTTAGGATACACGTTGGTTGGTTAAACGGATACTGTTATATTAGACTATAATCTGTCCTGTTACAGTGACAGTTTATTTAACTGCCTGTTTACATACCGCCATCTAGTGACCATAAATGAAAAGTGCAGAACACCAGGTGCAGTCAGGGAGAGAAAATATTGAAAAAAAATGTATATTGAAAAATATAAATAAGAATATATATTCTTGAAAAATATCTCTCCCGATTTCACTAAAGTACTGCCATGTAACCATATATCAGTTGTGGATTTTTCACACACTATGTTTACTGATGATCTTAGAAATGACTTTGCTTCATTACCTTGCATGTCCAATAGATGGAAGTATGTTCATTGAGGCTTCCTATACATTCTATAAACTAAATATATACATACATACATACATACATACATACAGAATCTCACAACAGTGAGTACACCCCTCACATTTTTGTAAATATTTGATTATATCTTTCCATGTGACAACACTGAAGAAATTACACTTTGCTACAATGTAAAGTAGTGAGTGTACAGCTTGTATAACAGTGTAAATTTGCTGTCCCCTCAAAATAACTCAACACACAGCCATTAATGTCTTAACCGCTGGCAACAAAAGTGAGTACACCCCTAAGTGAAAATGTCCAAACTGGGTCCAATTATCCATTTTCCCTCCCCGGTGTCATGTGTTCGTTAGTGTAAGGTCTCAGGTGTGAATGGGAAGCAGGTGTGTTAAATTTGGTGTCATCGTTCTCACACTCCCTCATACTGGTCACCGGAAGTTCAACATGGGACCTCATGGCAAAGAACTCTCTGAGGATCTGCAGTATTCCAGCATGATAGCGACCCCAAACACACCTCCAAGATGACCACTGCGTTGCTAAAGAAGCTGAGGGTGAAGGTGATGGACTGGACAAGCATGTCTCCAGACCTAAACCCTATTGAGCATCAGTGGGGCATCCTCAAACGGAAGGTGGAGGAACACAAGGTCTCTAACATCCGCCAGCTCCGTGATGTCATCGTGGAAGAGGACTACAGTGGCAACCTGTGAAGCTCTGGTGAACTTCATGCCCTAGAGGGTTAAAGCAGTGCTGGAAAATAATGGTGGCCACACATAATATTGACACTTTGGGCCCAATTTGGACATTTTCACTTAGGGGTGTACTCACTTTTGTTGCCAGCATTTTAGACATTAACGGCTGTGTGTTGAGTTATTTTGAGGGGACAGCAAATTTACACTGTTATACAAGCTGTACACTCACTACTTTACATTGTAGCAAAGTGTCATTTCTTCAGTGTTGTCACATGAAAAGATATAATCAAATATTTACAAAAATGTGAGGGGTGTACTCACTTTTGTGAAATACTGTATATATATATATATATATATATATATATATATATATATATATATATTGAAATATACAATAGGCCTACACTGTGTATGATATTCTATGGAAATTATTGTGTAAACCTTTTATGTTGTTTTTGTTTGATTTAGTTTGTTTAAAGTTGGTCTTGTCATTACACAGTAGTATACAGGCAAAAATAAGGAGGATTAGACACATTCGCGTAGTGTTTTTTAAAGAGGTTTTATTTTTTTGTACAACCTTTAGGCCAAGCTATCCATCTTTCACATGTGTGTGTATATATATATATGTATATATATACACACACACACACACACACACACACGAAAGATAATACTATTGATACTCAGTATTACTATTGAATAAATGTACATTCAGGCCTCTGATCTATGTGCCAGACATGATTTTACAATAGAAATATGTTGTGTCTGCAAATGCTTGAGTATCTCTGTGCTTCTGTGTCAGTGTGTGTTTGTGCATCATTTTGTGGGGTTTTTTTTCCCATGCAAAGCGTGTTAACTGAGCAGTGAGTATTGCTTAAATAAGACTACACTATAGCATTAGAACAGAGAGGTGTACTAAATCTTTAGGTCTGAGCCAACAAAAACAGGGTCTAACTTTCACTAGGTTAACGGTTTTTCTTTGGGATATAGAAAAATGTGTGATTTCTACAACCATCACAACCTAAACAAAAGCAACTAAAGCAATTTAACCCATTGCGTGACCCCGATTATCTTTATTGTGATGGACAAGCAACTATAACCACGAAAGTCTTAGACCAGACAGCACCTTTCTCCTACATGTCAGATAGTGGAACATTATTATTAGGGCCTAACACATGCTTAGAGATTTACAATCTATCACAATATGCTTGATGAAAACGAGATGTGCACAATCAAAATATTGCAAAATGACCAAAAGTATAAACCTGCCTAACCTGGCAGTTGTGACCTGACATCTGATTATTGTATGTACTCAATACCAAATATTACAGTATGTAATCATAATGCAGGATTCATTCGGCACTTTAAAATATCAGTTACCATTGGTAGTCTACACATATACAGTTTTTATATAGAGTTATGTAACACTGAAGAACAATGAGTTTAAAATATTCAAGTTATTAAAACACAATTGCATTACAGCACAAAAATGCATATGGCATCACTTGAATAACAAAAACAAGAATAAATACATTTAAACTAACAACTTTGCCATGATAATAAAAAAGAACACAAATATGTAGTATTCTGCTTCAAAGTTTCCCTCTTCAGATGAGATCACAAGTAGCAGTACACAAAAGGCTTTGGAAGTCTGTGCTGCAGTTATTGGTTGCATCATGATTGTCTGCTAAAATTAGTGAGATACTGATCACAGTCATTTACATTCAGTAACATCTATGTCCCAAATGTATATGAAAAAAAAAGAAAAAAAAGCGCATAACTGATACAAAATATGGAACCCTGTGTCTGATACTGTGCTTGTACTACAGTACAGGAACATTTCTCACCAATACTCAACTACTTTTAACAAACACATGATAATGTCAAATAATTTAACATTTGAGTTAATGTGCTTTGCTTGTTAGAAAAGATTGGTCAGTGACTGACTTAATGTTGTAGCAAAATACAGATTTTAAAATAAACTGATCACTGTTAATTCAAAGAAATGTGCTTTTACGATACTGGAGTTCACAAATGCTCATGTAAACATTCGGGTTTTGCTTTAATCTCTGCCGGGAAACAAATAAAGTCAAAATTACATTTGTATTGTTAAGTTGTGCCTGTTAAACTGTTAAATAATGTAACATACTGAAATGTAGTTTTTCCAGATTTTGTTCTCCATTGTAAAAATAAACTGCCCACCTCAAATCCACCATAATATATAATAAATGTTTGCTTAAAGCCTATATCAATCATTTCTACATTCGATTATACTTCAGGCTGTTCTAATCTTATTCTCTTTGCAGAAGCTGGCACAAAAAGAAAATCTGCTAAATTGGCAACTGACATGAGCAGTGCATGCCAAGCGTAGTGAATCATTGCCTAGCAAAGCTCACTGTGGAGTGGAGGCGGGCAGGGCAGAGCTGGAATGTCGCACGCCAGGTCCCCAATCGGCCTGATGGGGCATGCCAGGGAGAAAGGCCGCCAGTGACGACGGTTTGAGGGACAGAGAAAGTTAATAAGTGTTTATGTTTGAGTGTTTTTGTTTGTTTTTCATTAAACATTATTTATATTGACAAGCCAGTTCTCTTCTTGCCCACCGCAACCCCCTTACATTGGTGCCGAAACCCGGGAAGGAGGAGGCGAGAACCGGCTTGGCAATATAAACAATATTATAATGATAAACTAAAACAAAAGACACAAACGCATACACATGACGCACACATCCGTAAACGATCTCTCTCTCCCGCACCACCGTCCGCAATTGGCCTTTATCCCTCTCCAAGGCTCAACTGGGGCGAGATATGGAGATATCAAGAGGGCCCCGCCCTCCGCCCTGTCACATTCACATTATTAACTGTCTGAACATTAAGACAAACTGTGCTGTCAAATCTCAAATTCAGAAATATTTCTCAAATTCTGTAAATATTTAATTGGTTTTGGTCAGAAGTCCAAAAGGAGCCATGTGTAATGCTGTCAAGGCAGCTAATGACCTTTCAAAATATTTGTGCATGCCTTATTTAAAGCTGGTTTGTGCTGATCAGTCATTTCACTAGTATCAACTCATAAGGGCTTACTGTCTGAGGATTAGAACTTTCCCTATCACAGATACCTGTGGACATTTCCTATTAATATTGAAAACATTTACAGGCCATTTTGCTCCCCCTGAATTATTGTATTGAGAAATCTTTAATAAGTGTGCCTACCTGTCTTGCCAGTCCATGTTTGGGAATTTCTGTGTGCTTTCTTCATTGCAGTGAATATTACCTACACTATAAATGCTGCAGATTTCTAGCTCTGAGAGGTTATATACAATATTATACAGTAAAATATAAACATACCTCACATAGAGTGTATTTATAATGCAATCATTTTGGGTGTTGACAGATGTTAATATATGATGTAATGTAAGGTGTTAACAGAGAGAGATGCCTGCTTTACCTTGTGCACCAAACATGAGCAAAGTGCATGTGGAATCAGATACACAATGCCAGTATTCATCATGACACAAAGACAAAAATAATGAATGTTTTTTTTTACTCTATGATGTAAGCATGAAATGGTGAACAAAATGTGACAGAAAAGACACTACGACACTACGAATGTTGATCTCTCATTTAAATCAGTGCCTCCATCCACGAGGACTTTGCATGGTGATCTCATGGTGTATGCCTGGACACTGATCCTCCTTCCAGCTCTGTATTCTTCATCATTCTTCACAATTTCTCCTAAGATGAAGGTGTGCAGAGTGAAAGACTTGGAAGACAGCAGGAGCTGGTGGGATTAGTGATGATGGGTCTACAAGTTCATGATGCTAAATTGGCTGCCAGCAGACTTTATTCCTAGATGTGTTTGGGAATGGTGTGTGTTTAGAGAGAGTCAGGGCAGGAAGCGATAGGTATGGGTGTCACAGCATGGATGGAAACATACCGTTGCCTTTAATCTCTAAACTAGGATTACTCAAAGCGCTCATAGTGTCGAGTCTGTCTTACTCGTGGTACCATGTCAATCAACAGCCTGTAAGAGAAAGGAAAAATGGGAATTTCCAAGAGACAGAATGCAGACAGAATGGCCAATGATCTTAAAGGCGATGCATGTATTATTTTTCCAATATTAAAATTCTTGCTCCTAAGCTGAATCCATTTGTATGGTGATTTCCCTGCAAAGTGTGTACACACTGTGGCTATATCAAAACATTGCTCTGTTTGTTTAAGAATCCTGATCAACACAATATAGCAACATTAGCTTAATCAATGATGGGAGTTAGGGGTGGGACTATCTGTTTGATGTCCAATAAAACGGTAAATGGTCTGCACTTGTATAGCGCTTTTTTTAACCTTAAGAGGTTACCAAAGCACTTTACACTGTGTCCCAATCACCCATTCACCCACACATTCACACACACATTCACACACCAATGGCGGTACAGCTGCCATGCAAGGCGCTAGCCTGCCATTGGGTGCAACTTGGGGTTCAGTGTCTTGCCCAAGGACACTTCGGCATGTGGAGTCGTGTGGGCCAGGAATCGAACCACCAACCCTGCGATTGGCAGCCGACCTGCTCTACCACCTGAACCACAGCCACCCCAAAGATGGAAAAAGATGGAAGAGAGGGAAACCTGTTTGACAACAGTTATTATTTAGCAATTTGGTGAAGCTAGTAGTGCAGAAATGACATTTTACCTTCAAAGATAAAGAAACACAAACTTTTTTGCCTTGAGATTTTGGAGAAAATAGAAAACTATTGGTATGTTCTCTAAGTAAAAAGATGATTGCATTGAATACACATACTTAATCCCATAAGCAAGAATGATGAGTCCAATCAAGACCCCAATAGTTCCGTCCAGGTACCAAACAGTAGGATGATGTCTAAACACCTCAGCGCTAATGAGGATGGAAAAGCCCATGATGCCCCCAACCATAGAATTAAAGCCTTTAGGGAGAGAGAAAAAACAAAGAAATAGTATTTGAAAGAAGAAAAGCCACATAATTAAATGTTCTTTCAAAAAGCTCTGTGTGGAGGTTAGAAATCAAACCAGATTCTTAATTTACCAGGGAGTATATGCTGAAATGAAACACCAAATATGTATGCTCAATGGACAACATCAGAAAATGATGTTGGACATTTATTGCATCAGAGATACAAATGTAAGACAAAACCATTTGTATTCTCAAAATAATACTTTTTCGACACGTTTCATGTTTGGCCGCACCTCTACATGAAATCCCATCCCAAGTGGACAGAGGAGATACATATGAGATGTATGTACATACCAGGTGTAAACGGCAATCTGTCTCAGCTAACCACATGTGATTGGTTCATCTGAGGTGTATGTTATAGTATAGAGAAAACGTTATGTTTTGCTGCCATTTCTTCAGAGGTGTTTTTATCCCATGAAGAATTTGACAAAATCAGTTAAATCTAAGATACAGCCTACATTATAGAGTTCCCTGAATTCTGTGAAGTTTATTTAAGAATATTATCTTTTTGACACCTTCTCAGGAATGAGTACCATAGGCTTTCTCTCATCCATTCCACAAATTGATCATTATTTTTCTTAATTTCCTATTATCTGGCTTTACTAAATAACTTACATGTTCAATTTTAGCTCAAAATACCTCCCTATTATGTCTCAAGGGAAATAAAATAAGTAGGCTTTTATATTTGCAAGACTTGTGACAACACTTAAGACACCCGGGTTCCCTATTATAAAATGCCATAAGTTACAGGTGCAAAGTCAATGGGCATGGACATGAAGTTTTGGTATTTCGTGCAAGCATGCGCTAAGTCTAGGCGCAAGTGGGTTTGGTGCACGCAGATTGCTAATGGGCTGGGTCAAGTGCAATTTAATTCTGCGGTTCTTCTGCAGCACTATCTCTGTCCTATTATATAGTCCATTCCCTGTCAAGCACCAGAGATATTAATAAAGACAGCACATTCATAAGAAGTTGGTAGTGTAAATGGACTGTATGCAATGAATTAGAAGAATAGAAATATGGACTCAAGATAATGTGATGTAAGTATTATTAATCATTTTCATCTACTGACACACAAATCATGGCTAGTAGCCTATTAACAGTGATTGTGTCAGAACGCACTTCACTTCTACCAGTCGATTTTGATTTTGAAAAATTTAATTATTGAAACAAAGAAAATTAAACCACAAATATTTCTAAATTAACATTTTACTCTCTATAAATTCTTCCACTGGCCCCTTTTGCAGTGACTTAAAAATCACTCTATGATAACAGGTGGAAAAATACCAATATAAATTAGATTATAAATAAAATTTTAAATATAAACATAATAATAATAATTCAAAAATAAACTATGACCTAAATATAGTTTAACAGAAATTTCATAAATATTTGTTTCATAAAACAGCTTCAGCAGTGATCGTCATGGAAATAATTGGATTTTTCACTATATTTTCCAAGTTTGGACATTAACTTTTAACACCTGCTGGTGGAATCTCCAAACTGCAAATGCAGGAACTGAATTTGGACTTTGCTCTGAGTGAAGACCTGCTTTTGAAACATCTTAGCACAATGACCTATTTCGCAGGAAAATAGAAAATCGTGCTTTGTGCCCCTTTTATACAATACACCCACAGTTTACAAGCATTCACCACAGATAGCGCAAACACTCCCACCCATGCGCATTTGCGCTGGCACACTTTCATTTAGAATTAGCGCTCTCATGAAAATTGGAATTAGATGTTGTGCACGGTCGTAACACGTAGCACTGTGTTTGAGCACTAATTAAAATGGAGCCCCTGCTGTTTTTTGAGTACGTGCGCGCGCGTGTGTGTGCGCGTGTGTGTGTGTGTGTGTGTGTGTGTGTGTGTGTGTGTGTGTGTGTGTGTGTGTGTGTGTGTGTGCGTGCACCATACCGTCAGTGATTAGGGCTCTGCTGGTCAAAACCCTGCCCAGCATGAACTTGGCAACAGCAAGAATGACACATGTGAAGCCACTGACAATGGAAACACTAAATAGGAAATCATCCTGACAGAGAGACAGACAGACAGTAACAAGAAGAAAAGTAAAACTTGGCTTTAATATAATAGCAGAAATGTTGCAGTGATTGATTTCAAGAGAGAGTGACTGATACGTCTGAATCATAAACGGTGACCATAATGACATAAACCTTGCAGACCAGTGCATGTAAAATAGTGATTAAAGTATCACTTTAAAGGTAAAAACTAGCCATATAAACAAGTCTCCATTCTGCAGAAATGAAAAGGATAAAAAAAATAAGCTATTAAAGATAATACAAGTTCATAACGACCCACATTTTCAGGTGCATCAGAGATGAACTACAGCTGTTTTGTCTCTCTGGTTTCTTTCTTTTCACTCCAAACTAAGAGTGTCTGCTTTCCACCCACACAATATCCAGAACCATTTCTAATCAGATGTCTATTCACCAACCTTCGTCTCTGAGTAACCGCTAAGAGCTAAATTCTGAATCAATAGTTGAGAATTTCATCCCTGAATCTGCAGACTGGCTGGTTAAGTCTGACAATTCAGGTAAATTCGATCACAGCGTTTTTAATAAGGAAACCTTGGAGATTCAGTATAGTGGCCATTCCCAAAGGTTCTGACATGGAGAGGCCAGGTGATGAAATTTAAAGAGTAATGAATGCAAGAAAAAAACTGATTGAGAAAAAGACAGGGTATTGGGGTGGAAGCCCATTTCCGAATCATGCATTGCAGTATCATTAGCCCTTGTTGGGTAAAATAAGGTGATCTGAATCAAAATATGAAGAAGAAAAAAAGATCCTTTTTTCAAAAAGGAGTCGGATACAATGTCATGTTTTTATAGATCAAATTGGGCAATTAAAGGGATAGTTCACCCCAAAACTGAAAATGCTGTCATCATTTATTCACCCTTATCTTGTTACAAACCTGTATGTCTTTTTTTCTATTGTAGATCTCAAAAGGAGATATTAGGCAGAATGACAGCCACATCAACCATTCCCTTTCATTGAATTAAAAGGCCTGCCTGAGACCCGAGACTGAGGCCTGAGGTCTTTCTACCTAATATCTCCCTTTGTATGTTCCATGGAAGAAATAAACTCATACATGTTTGGAACAACATGAGGATGAGTAAATAACAGAATTTAGATTTTTCGGTGAACTATCCCTTTAAGATCGACACTGGCACCTATTGCTTACCACAAACTGACATTTATATCTCCCATTATATTACTGCAATCTCCTCTATCTAATTAGCATTTCAGGCTAATGAAAATAGCAAGAACTGCCATCTGCCACCCAGAGAAATAAATACATTAGAAAAACAATCAGGTAAATTTAGACTTACGTTGACTAGTCACAAGAGAGGAGTTACAGTACATTACTTTAGGCCTTCAATAGACAATTTATATTATTGAAAAAAGATTTTATATATATATATATAGAGAGAGAGAGAGAGAGAGAGAGAGAGAGGGAGTGACTAGAACATGCACATCAGACCTGCGCCTACATTACAGTGACTGTAATATAGTTTGTCTGTATCATTTTCTTTCATTCACCTGCTACGCTATAGGAAAAGTAACTTAAATATTGAAACTACTGATATATGTCTACCATGAACATACCACTTCAGGAAGAAGTTCAGTGGCCAGATCGTGGATGGCCTTTCCCAAAATACACATAGAGGACAAGATAAAAATCACTCCCAGGATCACACAGGCTCTGAAGATGGAGAAAAGCAGAAAGAGTCTACATTCAATTAAATGCACGAGTTTAACTGTAATTTATGATGACAGTCAAGAATTTCACCTCACTTAAAAAGTCAGAAATTTTGTATTGTTTTCTAATAAAATGAAATACCTACCCATCTATTAAACAGGACAAATTTATGCGAGAATCAAAATTGTGTAAGATATTAGTTGTTTTCAGAAAATATGTTTTTGTAAAATATATTTTCAATATTTCTTACCCCATTGACAGATTGTTAATATCTTGTTTTAAGCATAAACCTCACAAGCTTTTGTCAGATTTATGTCTAAAAGTCTAAATATTCCAAAACAGAGTATTTTTATGGGGGGAAAATTCAACCTATTCTATTTGCTTTATAAAAAAAAAAGAAGTAAAAAAAAAGCTTTTTGTGTTGCTGGTGTTGGTTCACAGTCAAAGCAAGAACATTCACAGTTCTC
Source organism: Moxostoma hubbsi (assembly GCA_032164185.1). Lineage (NCBI taxonomy): Eukaryota > Metazoa > Chordata > Actinopteri > Cypriniformes > Catostomidae > Moxostoma > Moxostoma hubbsi. Next base: position 4,352,205 of record JAVLUX010000047.1, read on the forward strand.
TAAAGGTGGATCAGGGGAACACTGACAATGTTGTAGGTTTGGTTTGAACAATTGGGGGGCGGGGGGGGGGGGGGGGGGGTATGCACCTATGTTGCTCAAACATACCTCTCTGACATATCAATCCTGTGAATGACTTGCCACTCGAATTGAGACAGTCAAAGTGAAAACCAGAAACAAGGGATATGTGATCACTCAATAAACTTGATACATTAAACAACTATGTTCAGTCTTTAAAATGTTTTATTGAATGTCTGATATAATATGGGTGATAAGATGTTCAATCACAATTTCAAGTCTAGTAGTTTTAGACTAATTTCCACCAGCAATTTTGCACAGTCCAAAACAAATGAAAACATGTATAGACCTTCTATAAATAAATATCTTTAGCCTCAGTCTAATGGGATTCATGGAGCCATTTGTGGTGTTTTTCATTCTGAAAATATTAATGATTTAATATGAATTGTAAACCCATTTATAGCATTACTAAGAACAGACTTGCCTATTAAATGTTGTTTTTAGGCTTTTTTAAAAAAAGTTGGTTGCAGAGGACGAATTTTTCATCATTCATAATATGATTAATAGCCATTTAAATATTTTTTTTTTTTTACTACTTCTTTTTTTTTTTTTTTTTTTTTGATTTGAGGCAGTCATGCAGTGTCCTACATATCACAGACAACTTGTCTTTTGTTTACTCACATGTATTCTCTATGGGCAGAGTGAACTGCTGCAGCGTTGCTATAGCGCCACAGCACTATAATGGAGGAAAGAACATCTAAAATCGCATCAAACTGAAAAACAAAAAAGTGATTTATTCATTAGTGCCATACAAAACATTTTTTTTCATCTAAGTCATCCAATGACAGTCCTATAGTCCAATAATACATTCAAAGATTAGTCTTACAGGTGCACTCAGTATTTTGTTCCTTTTTAAAAAAGTGTCACCCCTTACAGAAATGAATTGCATTTTTATGAATTGTATAAAATTATAAGCAGTCATATCAGTAACCTTATAAAAGCTGTTTCATTCTACATGCAAAGGGTCTCTTTATGGGGGCTGCCATGTTAGATCACATGACTAGCCGAATAATTCTCGCTTAATCTCTGTATCTACCTTGTTATTGGACACTTTAACTCATGAATTGAATTGTTCATGGCTGACTGTGAATAGGGAATTTCTACAATGGCATTGGTAAGTGAAAACTATTGTGTTTGAATGATGCTGCATCCGCTCCCCTAGGTGTCAGTGTAAGTTCAGTGACATGAATAAAAATGTTACATTTAGTGTACCTTTAAGCAAACCACCAGGAAGATTTATTCTAAAATCTACATCTCAAAACACGGTTCAAAATTGCATAAAAATCAAATGTCCTCGTTTCAGCGTTAATGGCAGCCATCATTTAGGTATTATGGACATTTTTAACAATAACTCCATTTAAATAATTTTTCCAGATAATAGCATGATAATTGAACACCGTCATTAAACTGGTCAAATAAATACATGACGACATACACAGTTCTTGGTGTCTTTGCCTAAAGAAAAAAAAATCTGCATTTTCATTCACGTAAATGTAATAAAGTCTACTTACAGCAAATCCAAATGCTGATGCACTGTGTCTCATGAAGGAAACAGCTGGAGGAGAGCAAACCAACATAGAAGAAAAGGAAGAGATAAAGATCAGCTTATACAGCACTTGATTGTGTTGATTTGTGTTGCTTTTTTTTAGAAGTCTAAATTAGTATTTGACTATAAAACATTTCAATTTGATTTTCAGTATTGACAAAAAAGTACCATGTTTTTTGGACAAGGTACTGTGATTATAAAACATTTTTGGACAACAAATATACGATGTTATAATCTACAGTACCTTGGAGAACCATGTAAATAACATGGTGTATGAATATGGCAATCATTCGGTGCCATGGTGTACATCAAAATGCCATCTGTATTTTATACTATTGTGCAATGGTAACACCGCAGTACATTTTATTTGAAAATCAAGAGTTAAAAGAAATACATATCACATGAGTTACACAGGAAATGCATACGTACAGTAGTTTGTCTTTCTTTCTTTTTTTGCTAAAAAACATCCCACTAATATAATGCATCATGAAATGTGCCCTTGAGATCACTTCATTTTCATATATGCCATCCACATCTCAAAACGTCAACATTCCCCATAAACCTCAGTTCCAAAATCACATGCATCTCATAAAATGAACAGAAGTAAAACTGGACAGGAAAAAAACATTCAAATTGGAATAACAGAGCACATGGACAGGTCAACTCAGAGATGGTCAACAGAGGGCATCAGGCAATGCCAGTAGTAAGTTGCACATGAGCTAAAATATATATATATATATAACAAAAATACGCTTAATGTGGTAACATTCAAGTTCAATTAAAATATATGATTTTATATGACCAAAACAACCTTAATACATTAGGTTATGACACAAAAGCTAATTGTTGTGTTAGATCAAGCAGAAATAAAACCATGTTAGTTAATATATTAAAGTTAATATAGAGCGACTTACATTTTAGACACTAAAGGTTTTGCAATTTTTCTTTACAACCCAAAATTCTTCCAAACGAAGCAAAAGCAGGATCAACTATTGCTGTATATTAAATATCAAACTCAATTAAGATAAGAGGACTGGAACTAACTGTATCATGTGAACTGGAAAAGGCTGCCCCCTGACAGAACTCTTTTGACAAAACACTTTACCAGCTGTGAGCTTGCATTTGAGAGCTTCTATTTGCTGCCCCCCTCTTGGGCCGAGAACCTCTCACTCTACTATTGATCTCTAACTTTAAAGACAGACTCTAACACCATAGCACACCATGTGTCATAGCAACAGAGGGGCTAGACACCACATGATATTTTCCACTGGTCTCCTCCCTCTGCCTCTTTGTCTTGAACCATTTAGATCAAAACAACAAAACTGTTCTGGATCATTTGTTATGTGTGGAAAACAAACGTACTGTAGGGATTTTTCTATTGATATTTCTTAAATTTTCGTACCTTTGTTTAATCGACGAGTATAACTACTAGCAGTTATACGACGAGTGTTACTAGCAATAGTGTACCCAAACATAGCTAGCTTTGAATTTTATTCTATATTCTGTCTAATCTGTCAAATCTAACATAACAGTCTGCCGGCTTTCAGCCACCACTTATTAGGCATGTGCTACGATGTTTCTAAATAATAGGATTGGTCCGTTTTGCCAAAGCATTTTGTCAAATGCTTATTTGTTTGATCACACCTTTACAGCATGTGTCTTGGCCTATATGCATATAAAATACTTCCAATAAAAATCTCTGCACACCATAGGCATTACTGTGACGTTCAAAGAATCCAGTGAGTGCAGTTACAGCAGAGGAAGCATGCCTGAAGAAGTAGGTCAAAAGAACTGCGATTGTCTCTCGTATTATGTCTAAATTAAGTATTAACATGAAAAACACAAAAGGATTTGTCATTCTCTGCCGATGTATCTTGCAGGAGATAGCAAGTTCGAAGCGGGGGTTGGCACAGATCTTAGACAAATAGCAGCTTTGATTTGGAGATATTACAGGCAAGCTTAAAGTTTTGTAGTCAGAACACAAAATGGCAAAAAAGTCAAATATTCTGTCAAAACACACACACCGCTCAGTTTCTGTCAGTGCTTAATGAGAGGAAACTCACAGTTGGGTGTTTGCTAACAAGACCCATAACAGGGTAGAGCAGGAAAGGAAGAAAGATAAAGGGAGATACAGAAGGGGAGGGGAAGATGGCTGGCATCTATTCTCATTCACACTTTACCTCCATTTCAATTTCCCCCTGTCTTGGGTGTAAGGTCAGATCTGCTTTAGTTAGTGAAGATGACTAAGCTTAATTAGAGAGTATACGTAATTTTTTCAGCATTTCTCAATCTAATCACGAACAAGATCAATCATCAAGTTAAAATAGCATTTGAATGATTTCTACAGAATGAAACTCCCATTTCAAATTCCACTTGCACAGAAAGTATCTTTGTAATCAATGAGCAATGATGGGAGAACCCCTCTCTAAGGGCTTGGGGCTGATAATGGCCACCCCTCCTGTTTTTCATCACACTAATCCCTGTCTCGAAGGAGCTGAGCTGACTGGGGATGTCGTTCTCTTGTAAGACTGTGTGTGTTGTGAATTTCAATGGAGGGCAGAGACGTCAGGGAAATAGAAAGTGGAATTGTGTCCTTCCTGTGTTCTGCTGATCTGATTTCACAGAGAGGGTGGAACTGTTTTGCTTTGAATTGTCAACTTCAAATATACATGTCAAAGATTTACTTTTTAATTCAGGTTGTGATTGACTTGACATGTCATGACAGGTAATGTCACGATTCCTTTTTAACGACTGAAGGTGGTGCAGTGCGGGAAATGATTTGCTTTGAAACGAATCTGCAATCTATTTTCTTAATTTGGAAATATATTTAGAACTGATTGACTCGTTTGTTACCCAGTATGGCACTAGTTGTAATGTTTAATGTGTGTTCGTGTATTTCATGTCTTTTATTTTGAAATTTTTAGTTTCTGTTTTATGTCGTGTGGTTCCCTAGTCATGTGATTTCATGTGTCTTGTTTTCATTGGTTTATTGTCTTGTTAACCTGTTATCAGTTCTGTCAGTTCATTGGTTCCCTCATAATTGTTTTACCCCTTGTCATGTATTTAACCCTCATGCTTTCCATGGTCCATTGTCAGGTATTGTTGAATGTAACTTTGGTTGTGTTTGGTAATGTAGTCATTGTTTAAAGTCAAGTCAAGTCAAGTCAAGTCAAGCCAAGCCAAGCCAAGACAAGTCAAGCCAAGCCAAGCCAAGTCAAGCCAAGTCAAGCCAAGTCAAGTCAAGCCAAGTCAAGCCAAGTCTAGCCAAGCCAAGTCAAGTCAAGCCAAGTCAAGCCAAGTCAAGCCAAGTCTAGCCAAGCCAAGCCAAGCCAAGCCAAGTCAAGCCAAGTCAAGTCAAGCCAAATAAAGTCAAGCCAAGTCAAGCCAAGCCAAGTCAAGCCAAGTCAAGTCAAGTCAAGTCAAGTCAAGTCAAGTCAAGTCAAGTCAAGTCAAGTCAAGCCAAGCCAAGCCAAGCCAAGCCAAGCCAAGCCAAGCCAAGCCAAGCCAAGCCAAGTCAAGCCAAGCCAAGCCAAGCCAAGCCAAGCCAAGCCAAGCCAAGCCAAGCCAAGCCAAGCCAAGCCAAGTCAAGTCAAGTCAAGTCAAGTCAAGCCAAGCCAAGCCAAGCCAAGTCAAGTCAAGTCAAGTCAAGTCAAGTCAAGTCAAGTCAAGCCAAGCCAAGCCAAGTCAAGCCAAGCCAAGTCAAGCCAAATAAAGTCAAGTCAAGGCAAATCAAGCCAAGTCAAGCCAAGTCAAGCCAAGTCAAGTCAAATCAAGCCAAGCCAAGTCAAGTCAAGTCAAGTCAAGTCAAGTCAAGTCAAGTCAAATCAAGTCAAGTCAATTCATTTCAAGTTCATGTTTTATGTTTCATTCATGTTTATAGTTAGGGTTTTTAAGATCTCACTTTTGTTTAATAAATTGCACTTGGGTTCTTCATTTCATTGTCTGTATCATTGCCAGTGTCAGCAGCAATGTTACACTAGTTCTAGTACAATCTATTTGCAATCAATTTTAACAGCAGCACAGAAAGTGATAATTTTAAATTGTTTATTAGGCCAAAAGGGATATTTCACCCCCAAATTTTTATTCTGTCAACACTTACTCACCCTCATGTTGTTCCATACCCATATAACATTCTGTGGAGATGCTAGGCAGAATGTTAGCTTCAGTCACAATACACTTTCATGGTGACCTACTGTGTCAATCTTATTTTGTGTTCAACAGTAGAAAGAATGCATATGGGTTTGGAACAACATAATAGTGAGTAAATAATTACAGGTTTTTCATTTTGGGGTTAACTATCCCCTTACAGCAATAATAATAATTTCATCATTTTAGTAACTGAGCCAATTAAATTCAATAAACATTTAGCTCATTAGAAGGAATCAATTTGAGTGTTTGTGTGTATTGGAGAAGGACGTACAGGCTTATTAACAACTACAATGCCAGTGAATGCAAACTCTTCACATAGCAGCTATGTAAGGGGACAGTGGTTATCACAACATTACTTTTCCTCTGCTCTGCTGCAATATGTTGTCTCTAATAATTCACGGACTACAGCTGGGCCATTTAATACATACAGAATAGTTTTCCGCACTCTTATGCTGCCTCCATGAGTTATCGGAATTATCCTAGTTCCCACTTCCGAAGTGGTAGTTACGAGTACATCGCATTCAAATGTTTTGTTGTCAGAAAGAAAAGGAAACATGGACTTCTCAGGTTCATTCATACATATTTTTGAGGAACTTTTATTTTGACACCAGTCACACATAATACATATTACTAAGTTAGCTTGCCGACAATAATGGCATTTTTTTATGGATTTGAATGGAATTACAAGCTTTTTCACTGTGTGAAAATGTACAACATGTATCAAATGGTTGCTGATATACTTAAATATATATGAAAGTGTGGAGTGGAGGGGGGCGGGCCGGGCTGGAATGTCGCACGCCCGGTCCCCAATCGGACATGTCCGTGATTGATCTCTCTCTCTCGAACCGTCGTCACCGGCCACCTTTATCCCTCGCGCGCCCCATCAGGCCGATTGGGGACCGGGCATGTGACATTCCAGCCCGGCCCCGCCCCCCTCCACTCCACAGAAAGAATTGGCAAGCACTAACAATTATTATGAGAAATGAATAAAATCTGTAATTCTCTACAGAAACCGCAATCTCTTCCACAATGTTGAAAGTTTACAACTCCTTCCATCTCGGAAACTCAAGTATCAAAATGATCACAGTTTCCCAATTGTAGTTCAAAGGTGTTCAAGTGCAACTTCCAAATGGGAAACTTGTATTTATGATAATTCGCGATAGCATGTGAAGGCACAGTGTTGTAGTACTCGAGACTCATGGTCTTAGTCTTGTCATGGTCTCGTGAGCAATTTGACTCGGTCTTGAACTCAAACAAGTGTGGACTCGGACTTAACCCAGAGTCCAGTCAAGTCCTTTTTCAAAACATATACAGTGAAAGCTTCGACTTATCTGATAAACATTTTTGGCTGACAATATCAGAGATCTTTTTATTTATTTAATTATTAATTATTTTCTCCACACGAAACTCACCACGTGCGCCACTGAGAGCGAACCACATTATAGCGACCACAAGGAGGCTACCCCAATGTGAGACTACCCTCCGTAACAACCAGGCCAATTTGGTTGCTTAGGAGACCTGCCTGGAGTCACTCAGCACGACCTGAATTTTAACCCAATACATCTATTTGATGTGTGTGATCTTGACTCGGACTCGACCCTCTTCTGGTCTAAGACTGGACTTGGACTGGACTCCACCTCCATGTCTAGTTCTGCTACAGGAGGAATTGTATTTATGTCTAATTGTCCAGCAGCATGTCCATATGCTTAACTCAGTGTGTCTGTGTATAATCTAGCAGTAGCAAGTCTCCGTACTTGCTGTGCAGCATATCGAGTCTGCCAAGACCAATATCCTGTCAATATAGCATACCCACATTAAAATGCTAAACCTTTCAAAAAAATGTTGCTACTTGACCAGTGTTTGATCTAATCTTTGACATACGGAAACACTGTTTCACATGAACCAAAATCTCAAAACTCAACCATTCCGTTTCATGGTCTCCAGCCATTTTACTCACCGACCACATAGTTCTTCACTGTATTACATAGAAAGTAAGAAAGTAATCGATTCCAATACTAATTAAAACCCAGGCGAATAGGAACACGGTATTTGCAAAGAGCTTACAGTGTTAACAGGTTTACCCAGAAGGAATTAGGTGCTCTGCTTTTCTCCAACAGCACATCCATACAGTATGCTATAAATTACTCCATAATGGCTTTCAATGGAATATTTGTACTCCTAATGCCTTTTTTCAGCACAGTCAATGAGGGCTGTCTAATCTGACTTGTGCCCACTGAAGGGACACAAAGGAGGGAATTAATGGCCATGAAAGTGGACAAACAAACAGACAGAATGTAGCGAAACAGTTTATCAGTGACTTATTACCTCTGAGTGTTGAAGCCAAACACTAACAGCGACTTGATGTCTGGAAAACAATACATGTTCATAGAAAAAATAAGCGACACTTTTTCAAGGTGGAGCTGTGATGCCGTTCCATCATATGGTATGGGAAGTATGATTATTGTTAACAACGTGACAATTTCTTTTCAGATAGGGAAAGTTTTTCAGTCGCTATGAAATCAGATTTTGAATATGAGATTTATGTGCATATATATATATATATATATATATATATATATATATATATATATATATATATATATATATAAACTTGCACTCAGCAATGTGTGCCAGCCAGATTTGCCTACAGATGCACTTCTATGTGTCATGGCCAAAAGCAGACTGTGGCATTGGGAGTGTGGTCAAGCGCCCGTCCGGAGAGAGATAAAAAGCAGTAAGGACACTTGCACATGAGCTAGATTATGTCTAACACCTGTCTCTAATTCCAGTGAGCATGGGGAGAGCAGCCACACATTGATTGGCTATATGATTACAAGTCAAAAGACCAATCAGTTTACGCCATGCCAGCCGACTGGCTTAACATGTCACATGTGAGCGAGCCGATTGGCTTACACATAACAAGTCAAAGAACCTTTCAGGTGCAATAGAGTTGCATGACTGAACTTTGGTCATTAATGAAAATTATGACAAAGTCTACCAAGTTTTATTCTGTATAGTCAATGGCAAAAATGAGTAGGTAAGAAGAGAGAGATTCTCCATGATCTCTAACAAGTTTGATGAGCCTGTACTGTAGTTTTAAAGCAGCATTAGATTGCATTAGTCAAATTGGCTAATCTGGGGAAGTTATTGAATAAACCTAGGTTATACAGATGATAATGAAATGCAAAATAGATTCTAAAAGACATTTTTTTGTTTGATTTTTCTAGCATTATTCACAGAATCCCGGTATTCCCTTCTGAGACTAACATACTCTATCCTGCACAACCAGCCTGTCCCAAACCCTCAACAGTTCCACATCCAGGTTCAAAGCCCTAATCTAGGCTGATTTATTGAGGTTACACTCGCAGCACATGCAGCTCACGTCTGAGCTTGGCTTTCATGGGCCCCTTGAGACTAGAGATGCCCATCCAACATGCCCGGTTGAGCATATTTGCTTGGCTGCTGTTGCCCTGTTAACAGGAAAAACATTGCACCTGCTCTGTGCTGCACAACACTATCACATTTGTACTGATATAGGCTTCAGAACATGCGTGTTTCAATTTTTTTGGTTTAATGGTTTGTTTGATGTTTTAAGGCATTCAGATTTAATGCTTTGTGTTTGAAACGTGTTAAAGGATTGGCAAGCCCACAGAAACATCTGATGCCCCAGTCAATTCTCACGCTCATATAAACACCTAAATAGGTCTTCTTTGGCAGACTGCTTGACTATATGAACTCTGAAGGAGTGAAAATATTAATCAATGTCACTGGCACAATATTAATGTTTACATTTTAAAGGGGCAGTTCACCCCAAAATGAAAATGTGGTCATAATTTACTCACCCTTTTTTCTGTGAAACACAAAACGAGTAAGGCAGACTATATTAATCTCAGTTTACATGAATCTTTTTGCCAACATGATCACATGGGAAATTAGCATGCTGTTTCCGAGAGTTCCAGTACCCTTGGATTGGACACATTATGCCGACTCACTGACTAGCGCTATCTCCCATCAGACATTTTTGCATTGGCTCCAGCATGTTTACCTTTAGGCTTACCAAAGTAATTGCGTTTTCATAATCAGTGCTGAGCACAATTCATAGGTTGCATTTAACCCTTATTTTTACATCACTGAATGTTATGTTTAGGTTTGGGAGTGGGTTGGGGTGTTCGGTTTATAAAATATGAATTCCTCTTTACTGTATTACATATTGTGCAGCTGAAAAAAAACTTGCTTTTGGCGCCCCTCTGTGGAGCTCACACGTGCCCATCCTCCCAACAACACTTACTGCTTTGGCCACTGGGGGCAGTTTTTAGAATTTCGTTAAGCACATAATAAGACCCTTATTTATCTAAAGAAAAGTAAACCTACTGTTTCTGATTTCACCATGAGATCAGTCTGCTTTGTGCTATACAATGTAAGTGAATGACGACTGAGGCTAATGATCTGCCTAACATCTCCTATTGTGTTTCATGGAAGAAAGAAAATTATAGGGGGTTGGAACAACCTGAGGGTGAGTAAATAATGATAGAATTATAATTTATGGATGATCCCCCAGTAATGAAGCTTGTAAAAAAATAATCTCCTTGGTATTGCAAATTTACAAATAAACTGCCAGACACTGAATACAATTTCCGAATGGACTTTAATTCATTTTATTTCTTCTACTTTCTTCTTCCACCCCCAAAATCCCTTAAGCATTTTTGGATGTATACTTACAGACTGCCATTAGAGAAACACATATGGAGGATGACAACTCTTTCTCTTTTATAGTAAAGATTTCTGTACAGAGTTTAAGCTTCTTTATGTCAAAAACCAGATGTTTTGATAGAATGTTATAAAAGCCTTTATGTTTGCTTAAAAGCCTCTCGTGTATATTGTAGAGCAGCCTATTAGACTTTGCCACAGTGGAAACTGCAATTGCATCACTGGATATTTTATTACATTGAAATACATTTTAAAATACTATTTTTATTGATTACAATGAAAAATTGAGGCTTGAAATCTAATATACAGAATGTCAAGAACTTTAAAGAACCCTCACATCCATAAATCCATATTTTGATGCTATTTTCCCCTGTAAATTACTGCTGCCTGCAGACCAAGGCAAAGGCTGAAAGCTGACCTGATGAGCTGACATGTTTTAGGAACACCTGCCCGCTTAGGGTGTGCCTGTGTGCTGTGCATGTACACATGCCTGGTGCCATGGCAACAGCCTACCAGAGGAGCAGCTGTTCATGTTCATGTTCTAACATAAGCAAGACAGGAGTTTAGGTGAAATTTACTTTAACGTCCTAGTGTTAAATATGGTGTTCTTTCATGCATGCATAAAGCATTTATGCAGGCATATTTAACTATCTTTTTTTCAAGTTATCAACTCCATTGCTTTTCATAGCATCCTATAATTAGTTCTGATAGATATTCATGTCTGGTTGTTGTCCACTTTTTAATCTGTATACAGTTTACTACAGAAACAACATCATACTACTTTAATATCCCACTATGTAGAGTGCTCTTGTGCTAAATATCAGCTCAGCTGTGATTCGGCATTGAGTATGATTTTGCTTTCATACAACAGTTCTTAGTGTCCCAATGCCGTTATCTAAATATAATCACTCTTGGAACAAAATGATTAGAGGACTTGAACTAACTCTTGTAAAATGGATTGGCCAATTGGCATTCAGGACCATGGACAGCAGTATTAGAGAACAGTTTTGTGGTGCTGGTCTTGCTACATCCTTCCTAAATGGACTGGTATGTGAACTCAACACCAAGGCTTAATGTGTTTAGACAGGTTTCAACTGGAGTGAACCGACAGATGTCTGGAGCTCAGGTTACAGGCCTAGCAGAATACATGAAATTTTTTGATGCATTAAGCTGGTTGAGGGACAGAAATGGCTAAGAAATAATACTAAGGAATAATCAACAACAGTTAGGACAAAACAATAAATGGTCATCATTGTCTAGATAAAAATGTGGTTATATTGGCCTAGGGCATATGAACAAAGTGTTGAAATAGTGAGAGGAGAACATTCTGTTTCAGTACTGAAAATGTCATCAGTAATTGTCCATTTAAAAGAGGACACCCAAAGTAATCTAAATTTCAGACAGGGTCTAAGGTGAGTCACTTCCATAAACTTAGGAGCAGGTTTGTATATCAAGACATCTAGTACATTCAGAGTTCTCAAAGTAAAGTTTCCAGCACCTTCAGAGCAGGTCGCAGTATAACAGGCAAGTTTCTCATAGGTAAGTAGATATGCAGTAAACTCACCTAAGGTTTCACGTAAGTAATTTATCTTGTATATTCAGAACAGATCTTTGACAAGCAGGTGAGGTTAACACAGGTGAGTAGTTATGAAATATTCTCAGAATTCTCAAAGTCACTTATCTTGTGTATCCAGAACAGATCGTTGACAATCAGGTAAGTAATAAACAGAAAAGCAGTTTATCACTGTGGCAGAGGAAAAGGTAAGTCCAAGGTACCTCCAACAAGGCCAGGCTGACTGAGTGTGAGTGTGGGGTTTAAGTGCAAGTCTTAACGAGGTGATGATGAGCTGCTGGTGTGTGTGTGATAAGAACTCAGGTGAGCGAGTGCAGGTGGCTGTCAGTGAGGGAGAGCCCGGTGCTCTCGTGACAGAACCCCCCATCCTTACAAGGTGACTCCTAGCACCTAAAGATGGGGGAGGGCAGGAGGACACAGATGATGGGGGAGGATCCAGGAGGACGATCAGGAGGGATTGGCAGACAGTCCATTAGCCAGGGAGGAGTCTGTGGATGATCGGGAGACCATGGAGGTGACCATTGGGCAAGGACTGGGTCAGGAGGCTTGGGAGAAGGGACTGGATTAGGAGGCGGCCACAGAGCAGGAACGGGGTCAGGAGGCTGGGAAGGCGGCCACAGAGCAGGGATGGAGTCAGGAGGCCTGGGAGGTGGCCACTGAGCAGGGACAGGTCAGGAGGCCTGGGAGGCGGGTACAGAGTCGGGACAGGGTCAGGCTGTTTGGCCGCAAGAGGTGTAAATTTAGGGGGTAAGGGCGGAGCTGTGGAATACTCAGAGGGGGGAGAAATGGAAGGCTGAATCATGAGAGGCTCAAGGGGTGAAGCCATGGAAGGCAAAGATATGAGAGGCAGAGCCATGGGAGTCGGTGCCAGGGAATGCTTGGGGGACGAGGACATGGGAGGCCCGGGGCTAGGAGCCGTTAGTGACTGGGCACTGACTTCCATGGTCATGGGCACTGGCGGTGACTGGGGAACGACCTCCATGGTCGGGAGCACGGGCAGCGACTGGGGAAGGACCTCCATGGTCAGGAGCACAGGCAGCAACTGGGGAACAACCTCCATGGTCGGAAGCACGGGCAGCGAATGGGGAAGGACCTCCGTGGTCGGGAGCATGGGCAGTGACTGGGGAATGACCTCCGTTTTCATGAGCATGGGAAGAGACTGGGAAACGACCTCCGTGGTTGTGAGCACGGGCAGAGTCTGGAAAACTACATCCATGGTCGTGAACATGGGCAGAGACTGGGGAGTAGGAGCCGGTTGAGGCTACTCACACTGGCTCTGGGGCGGTCGAGGCTACTAGCATCGGCTCTGGGACGGTAACCATGGCCAGCTTGGGCTCTGGCTCATTAACCATGGCAGGCATGGGCACTGGCTCATTAACCGTGGCAGGCATGGGCACTGGCTCGTTAACTACAGCAGGCATGGGCACTGGCTCATTAACCACAGCTGGCATGGGCACTGATTATTGGTGTAGAAGGGTCTTCATGGCACTACATACCGACTTCAGTGGGGGATCATTCAACTTAGAAGTGAGAGCAGTAATAAATGGGATAAACTCCTTGGCCCCTGAAGCAGGTGGCGGTGGTGGCACAGGGTTTCGGAAATAACCCACAGTGTACGGGGTAAATGTATGGAGAGGAGTTACCTTGGAGACAAGGGCTGCGGAAGGCTTGGAAACAGGGGCCACAGAAGGCTTGGAGACAGGGGCCTTGGGTCGCAGGAAGTCGAAGGGTTGGGTGCAGGTTAGGGATGCTCATTTTGACCGTTTAACCGTTAACCGATAGTAAAAATTTTGACCGATTAATACCATCAGTTAAACGGTTTAAAACCTTTTTTTTAAGCTTGTTTTTTTTTTTTTTTTTTTTTGCTGCATGGTTTAAAAAACAAAACTATGTATTAACTCACGGGGCGCATCGACACGCGTAACCACACACGTGCCTGCAGACATTTTTTTACCAAGCAAGCAAAATGAAGCGATCGAAAAGAAGCACTGTGTGGGACCATTTCAACAGAAAGGGCGATGACGAGGTTACCTGTAAAATATGCTGCGCTGTTTTAAAATAATAATAAATGTGTGCTGCTTTGGAAATGGCCAATGCGGAAGATGAGACAGCGGTGTCTGCTAACCAAGCTGGAGATAAAGACCGCAGCCAAAGTAACGCCATGATGATGCTCCTGGGAGATGACTACAGCACCCCTCGTCAAGCCACTGATTATCCAGAAGAGGCTGACATCTACATGAGAGACAATCCTCCATCTCTGGATAGTAATCCTCTTGACTGGTGGAAAGCAAATGAAAGGCGCTTCCCGAAGCTGGCCACTCTAGCGAGACGTTACCTGTGTATTCCCGGGACATCTGTCCCATCGGAGAGGGTGTTTTCTGCCGCGGGTCTAACCGTCAACAGGCTGCGCTCCAGACTAACCCCAAATCACGTTGACATGTTGCTTTTTTTAAATAAAAATTAGACACGGTGTGGATTGAGGTAGGGCTGCTATTTTTATTTAACGAAAAATCTTACTCTGACGGAAAAAAATGCCGGTTTTTGAAAGCTTCGTTCAAACAGATTCATTGTTTTCTTTTTGTCATGTTAATTCGTTAATTATCTAAGTTTAAAAATATATATTAAGTGTAGGCATATTTCATGTTTTTTTTTGTGTATTATTTTATTCTGTTTTTCCTCTGTTGTCACAAAATTTGATCTGAATCCAGGTTCTGTTGTTGATCTGTTCTTTATCCTGCTGATTGCACTTTGCACATTAAAATAAACCCTTTGATAAATAAATAAAAAAATTATTTTTTTTTTTACGGGTCACAGATACGCATCAATTTTATTTTTATTTAATGCCAATTCAATATTATAATCTTATCAGTTAACGGTTAATAATCGATTAATGAGCGGCGGTTGTCGGTCGGGAAAAATAACCGAAATGAGCATCCCTAGTGCAGGTTGTGGCCTGGGGTTCCCATCATAACCCACAGTGAAAGGGGAACCGCAAAGTTCTAGAGCCTTCTCCACGTATTCACAGTCCAGTGAGGACCAGCCGGAGGCATTAGTGCACTATTCTGACTGGCTCTGAAGAAACTCACAAGAGCACGGACATCATAGTGCACTTAATTTTGCCAGATGGGGAAACTCATGGACATGATCCTCAACTGGACGATCCCCTTGCTCCAGGAGGAGAATCCAGACAGCCGCAAGATCCATTCTTGTTGGTTAATTCTTCTGGAACCTGTGGGATGGATCAGGTGAGAGAGCGCGATCAAAGTCCAACTGATGCGGAAGGTGTGGCTTGCTGTGCGAGGTCAGGTGGGCAGAGGACAGCTGTTCTTAGTTGAACACAAACTCTGGGAACGGATCATCAGCTGTAATGGTGATAACTCCTGCAGGGTTCTTTTCCTTTTCGGCTTGGCCTTTCTGTAATGACACACCAACTCGGGAGCTGAGATGAACCCAGATGCGGGAGTTTATTGCACAGAACACAGGAGTGACAGGTAAGTAGTGATGTGAGTATTCAGGTTAGGTACAATATCTTTGAAAACAGCCTTTCGTTATACGGCAAACCAAGGCAGAAGGCACAGATCCAAAAATAGTTCATTCCAAACCAACACCTGCCAAAACAGGTATCCTAAACTTCAGACAGGGTCTAAGGTGAGTCACTTCCATAAACTTAGGAGCAGGTTTGTAAATCAAGACATCCAGTACATTCAGAGTTCTCAAAGTAAAGTTTCCAGCACCTTCAGAGCAGGTCGCAGTATAACAGGCAAGTTTCACTTAGGTAAGTAGATATGCAGTAAACTCAGGTTTTACATAAGTCACTTACACTCACCTAAAGGATTATTAGGAACACCTGTTCAATTTCTCATTAATGCAATTATCTAATCAACCAATCACATGGCAGTTGCTTCAATGCATTTAGGGGTGTGGTCCTGGTCAAGACAATCTCCTGAACTCCAAACTGAATGTCAGAATGGGAAAGAAAGGTGATTTAAGCAATTTTGAGCGTGGCATGGTTGTTGGTGCCAGACGGGCCGGTCTGAGTATTTCACAATCTGCTCAATTACTGGGATTTTCACGCACAACCATTTCTAGGGTTTACAAAGAATGGTGTGAAAAGGGAAAAACATCCAGTATGCGGCAGTCCTGTGGGCGAAAATGCCTTGTTGATGCTAGAGGTCAGAGGAGAATGGGCCGACTGATTCAAGCTGATAGAAGAGCATCTTTGACTGAAATAACCACTCGTTACAACCGAGGTATGCAGCAAAGCATTTGTGAAGCCACAATACGCACAACCTTGAGGCGGATGGGCTACAACAGCAGAAGACCCCACCGGGTACCACTCATCTCCACTACAAATAGGAAAAAGAGGCTACAATTTGCAAGAGCTCACCAAAATTGGACAGTTGAAGACTGGAAAAATGTTGCCTGGTCTGATGAGTCTCGATATCTGTTGAGACATTCAGATGGTAGAGTCACAATTTGGCATAAACAGAATGAGAACATGGATCCATCATGCCTTGTTACCACTGTGCAGGCTCTTGGTGGTGGTGTAATGGTGTGGGGGATGTTTTCTTGACACACTTTAGGCCCCTTAGTGCCAATTGGGCATCGTTTAAATGCCACAGCCTACCTGAGCATTGTTTCTGACCATGTCCATCCCTTTATGGCCACCATGTACCCATCCTCTGATGGCTACTTCCAGCAGGATAATGCACCATGTCACAAAGCTCGAATAATTTCAAATTGGTTTCTTGAACATGACAATGAGTTCACTGTACTAAAATGGCCCCCACAGTCACCAGATCTCAACCCAATAGAGCATCTTTGGGATGTGATGGAACGGGAGCTTCGTGCCCTGGATGTGCATCCCACAAATCTCCATCAACTGCAAGATGCTATCCTATCAATATGGGCCAACATTTCTAAAGAATGCTTTCAGCACCTTGTTCAATCAATGCCACATAGAATTAAGGCAGTTCTGAAGGCGAAAGGGGGTCAAACACAGTATTAGTATGGTGTTCCTAATAATCCTTTAGGTGAGTGTATTTTGTATATTCAGAACAAATTGTTGACAAACAGTTGAGGTTATCACAGGCAAGTAGGTATGCTGTATTCTCAGAATTCTCAAAGTCACTTATCTTGTGTATCCTGTGGACTGAGCTGTTACAGGAGAAAATTTAGGAATTAGGGCTGACGATTTAACGTGTTAATTCAGTGCGATTAATTTGCTAAAAATATACGCGCTAAAAAAATTTACACAATTAATCACAATGCTCCGGACCGTAATAAGGAAGATTCCTGAGAAATGCAAGCTTGTAGTACCACCTGTTTACTCCAGAGGGCAGTAACTGAAATTTCTGCTGTGTGGCAACGTGCAGTTTATACACTAAAGAATACAACCATCCAGCAGAAAGCACAACACAGACATGCATAACGTACTTTCGTTCAAAACACTTTATGCAGCGCAAGTTCAAACTAAGGGATCTCAAGATGTGTTTTAAGTATTAAACTATATTTAACTTGACACAGTGACCTAAAAATTGTATGTTTATGACACAATGTACCGAGACGCTACACAAGCATGTCTGACGCAGGTGTACATTAACGGTCCTTAAACAAGCCCTCATAATAAATCTCAAACTGATTGATAAATTCACTTGTGTAATGGATTGCTTTGAACTGTACGCCAATGATTGACTTATGATCAATAATATGGTAGTAAACAATATATTGTATTCTAAAGCCGCTTTTTGTATTGTCTTATCAATGATTAAATCTTTGGCCATGAATGTAATGCATTTTAATTATCTGAATATTTTTTATTATATTTTTTATAAATATATAAAATGTATATATTATATTATATGATATGTTTATTGATAGATAGATAGATAGATAGATAGATAGATAGATAGATAGATAGATAGATATCATTTTTAAATATATAAAGATAACTGTATAATTATTTCATCATTATATATTGAATTATTGTTATATGAGGGGCTTTCCTAGCAAATATTTGTATATGTGATTAAATGCGATTAATTAATCGGGACACCATGTAATTACTTTGATTAAAAATTTTAACCGATTGACAGCCCTAGTAGGAATCCATGCATTTTAATTCTTTCAGTTAAAAGCCCACATATATATAAAAGAAAATACTATGTAAAAACATGCATCATGTTAGTTAGGCACTTGCAGCATATCTGAGTATAAACTGTGAAAAAATGTTCTCATTACAGAATGCCTGGTTGAATTTTATTTAATGTTTCTGTCAGCAAAGACATATTGGAATAAAGTTAGGCTGCAGTGAATTTATCTTTTCTGTCTTATTGCACCGTGAGAGAGGATATAATCCATTATACTGTGAAACTAAAAGGCTATAGTGCAAGTCAGAACAGGGTTGATATAGGCAGTCCCAGTGTAAAGATATGCACTCAAACAACCTCTCGGTGAAGCCAATCTAATGGGCTATATATTACACAGCCCTACACAACCCTAATGAATTACATAACCCTAATGAACAGTGCATATATCTGAAGAATTGGACCTCAGTGGTCAGTTGTATTACACAGCACTAAATTTGGATCTGTGGGATCTTGGGATTTGCCATTAATAGTGTGAAATTAGCATTGTGAGATATTTGTAACAGAATTGACATGAAATAAGATGTGTTGTGACTGCTGCAGTGATACAGCATCACACATTTCTTCACGTCACCATAAGGCTGAAAGGAATCGTTATCCGTTTTCATTTTCAGCATTATTTCAGTACCAAGCAACACAGGTCAATATTTGAAGCACTTAAAGGAATAGTTAACCAAAAATGAACATTCTGTCATTATTTACTCACTCTTATATTGTTCCAAACACACATACGACTTTTTTCTTCTGCGAAACACCAAAAAATTAATTTAAAGAATGTCGTGATGGCTGATTTCCATTAAATAGCAGTTGAAAGTGACTCAATTTAAAGCTTAATAAAGCACCCAAAAATTGTATTAAAGTAGTCAAAGCGACAAGTCTAACATATTCCAAGTCTTCTGAAGACAGACGATCACTTTGTATGATGAAAATAATTACATTTAAGTCACTATCAACTGCTATTGTATGGAAATCGGCAACTAAAACATTTTTTAAAATATAATATGTTTTGTGTTCGGCAGAAGAAAGAAAGACATATGGGATCTTGAATGGCATGATAATCACAGAATTTTCATTTGTTGGTGAACTACTTCTTCAATATTAAATAAATCTCTCAAGAATCTAGATGTTATTTGGCATATCATGACTTTTCACAAAATCAGAATACAGATTTACCATGAGAGCTTTACTACAAACCCAGTTCTTCTAAAAAAGTCATCCAAAACCCAATTTCAACACAAAAGACACTTCTGACAGTTACTCGAAATATCCAGAAATGAAAAATGGATGATCACTGACTGGTTCAAGGCTATTTGAATTCAGATGACTTATGCCATTACAATAAATCCACCCATCCTCCCTGGCTGCCTAATAACAGCGTCAGTAATAGATTACTGTAAATATATTTACTGTGGTGTCTCTGGATGAGATGCCATCCAGATAAAATATAAAGTAGCTATTATGAGAAAGGTGACTTTGAAACGAAACAGATGATCATTTGCATAAAAGCCAAACATGAGCACTGAAAAGCTCCTCATTACCGCAGAAACATCATCTCAGGCAGGTAGCAAGATAAAAAGGTTCTAATAATGTCATTGTAGATTATTGTAATGAACATAGATATTATATCTAAAACAAAGTCAGGATAAAATCCCAGAGATAATATGTTCTTAAAGGAATATTCCAGGTTCAATACAAGTTAAGCTCAATCGACAGCATTTGTGGCAATGTTTATTACCACAAAAAATACATTTAACTCATCTGTCCTCCATTCATCCATCCGTCTTCAACCGCTTATCCGAAGTCGGGTCGCGGGGGCATCAGCTCCAGCAGGGGGTCCCAAACAACCCTATCCCGAGCCACATTAACCAGCTCTGACTGGGGGACCCAGAGGCGTTCCCAGGCCAGTGTGGAGATGTAATCTCTCCACCTAGTCCTGGGTCTTCCCGGAGGCCTCCTCCCAGTTGGACGTGCCTGAAACACCTCCCTAGGGAGGCGCCCAGGGGGCATCCTTACCAGATGCCCAAACCACCTCAACTGACTCCTTTCCATGCAAAAGGAGCAGCAGCTCTACTCCGAGCTCCTCACGGATGACTGAGCTCCTCACCCTATCTCTAAGGGAGAAGCCCGCCACCCTTCTGAGGAAGCCCATTTCGGCCGCTTGTACTCGTGACCTAGTCCTTTTGGTTATGATCATAGGTGAGGGTAGGAACAAAAATTGACCGGTAGATCGAGAGCTTTGCCTTCCGGCTCAGCTCTCTTTTCGGGACAAATGTGCGATAGAGCGAGTGCAATTCCACCCCCGATTCTCCGGCCAACCTCCATTCAACCTCCCGCTCCATTGTTCCCACACTCGTGAACAAGACCCTGAGGTACTTAAACTCCTTCACTTGGGGCAATACCTCCATCCCTACCCGGAGTACCCAGTCATCTGTCTTTTTCTTTAAAAAAAAGCAAAAATCAAGGGTACAATCGGGCACGTACAATGGCAAAGTTTTTTGAGGGTACCCAGATTTACCCAGAAGAAAATGATGGACGTGTCAAAATACATTTTTGTGGTAGTCAATATTATGCCACAACTTGTATTGAACTTGAACATTACTTTATATTAAGAATGATTAAAAACATAAGAAAAGAGTTTAAGTAGCTAATCAAACCAGAGACTTGCACGTTAAGTTGTAGGTAGGTGAGATTGACCATCACCTTGACTAATACAACACTGTAATATCTGCATTTATGTTTTTGTGTCATTCTCACTGAAATTAAGAAATCATACAAAACTTGAAAAACATGCAGTAAATGTGAAATATTCCAGACATCAGTGAGACTAGATTTGGATTATATATAAACATTAGATTTGGAACTGGAAGTAGCCTTTTCGGAGGTAGCAAAAAATGATTTGAGATTGTCAAAATATACAGTATAATCATCTAAAACTCATGTAAAACCGATGCATCTAATATAACGGAAATGCGCTTCAACCACTACATGAAAACCATATCTTACAGGAACTACAGTGGTGTTTCAGGGGCATATTGTGAAATCTCTGCTGGGTAGAGGCACCAAACTTCTTCACATGACAGTGACGGATGAAACCTGAGATAAAATTTCATGCTCTTTTGCTGATGGGAGCATTACTGATGCTGAGAAGATATGCTTTCTAAAAACTAATTGAGTGGAGCTAATAAGACATGGAATTATGGGTGAATCTTGCCTAACACTCATATGACATCTTTCTTAGGGAAGAAAAAGCTAGCTGGCCAGTGTTGAAAGGTGTTTCCTTGACAACCCGAACCCTTTACATAGCATCTATATACATATAATCTGGCCAAAGAATATGGGCAAATATTAAACTTGCAACCTCATTAAATGATCCTTAAATTGTGATACCTGCAAGTTGCTAATTTCGCCCTAACTGCTAATGAAATGATTAGGGTGTACTTCTAAGATTTCTGCATTTATGAAAAATATATGAGGACTAATCAGACAGGCTGCATGCAGTTGATTTGTGTGACTTAAAACAAAAACAGTTAAATAATGATGCAATAAATGATGTTCTACCAAAGAAAAGTGTGGACTTAGATTAGCATGATTTCAGATAATCTTTTCTCTTATGTTCTCTGTTTCTTAAAAACCCCATGAATCCATATACTGTATGTTAGCTTTAAGGTCATCTATGCAAGTGTTCTCCTGAACATTGAGATATTTTAGCGACGTAGCCTACATATTTAAAATGTACACTCTTCCAGGAAAATGAACCATAAACATTGATGACTCATCTTCAGGGGTGTAAAGTAATGAATTACAAATACTCACATTACTGTAATTAACTACTTTTCCCCAAGAATTTTTGTTTTTTAAGTAGTTTAAAAATTGTATACTTTGACTTTTACTTAAGTACATTTTAAGTGCTGTAACTGTACTTTTACTGCGCTATTTTCCCACCATCTGTGTTTGCTACTTCCCTGTCCTGATTTATTTTAATCTATCAACATGATTGGCTAGGGAGAGTCTCGTGACTCTCATCCAATTAAATCACATGTAAAAAAACATGAATAGCAGCTGTAGATCAGTGCCAACTGTGGAGAATTCCTCAAGCACAGTTTACAGCTGAACATCTCGGCCGCACCTGAAAGGGATTTTCGCAGTGAAAGAGGCAATTGCATGATCGTGTTATGTGAGTTTAACTTGCTCAAGTCAGATATCAGCATTATTCCTGCCTCTAATTTAAAGAAACATATCGAGGTAAATTTAATATTTCTGCTTACTAGATTCTGTGTGTCTATAACGTAGCCTGTAATTGAACTATCTATCACTGAGATTATTGGGCTGCTGTGAGAGATAAATGCAATTTTATCAATAGGGCTGGGCAATAAAATGATGTAGATGTTTATCGGAAAAAAGAGAGATGTCCTCAATCAAACTTTTGAATATTTTTCTATATTTAGCCTATATTGTGCATCTAGAACAGGGGTGTTTATTACAATGATCGTAATAGCAAGAGCTCCACTGGTTGGTTGATCTAGATGAAATATATAAGATTGACTTTTTAGTTCCTGACGTCTGTCGCTGCATACTGTTTGATTGACAGGCGGCTAATTTTTAAGTGCTAATGCGGTTATGCCCCTAAAAGATCAAATACACTTTATAATTCCGCCTATGCCCATCTTGATGAGGATTTAATGTAAACGCAGTCGTTTATGTCTAAAGCGAATTTAAACAGTGGGACAAAAAGCGTATGTACAAAAAAAGTGTGCACGAAACCGAATTGAGCACTGTCTAGTAGAATATGTCATATAAAAACTATTAATCAAACAACATTAACAAGGAAAGGAGAAAACCACTCACTACTTTTGGCTGAATAACTTGAGTAGCTTTAAAAGTATTAATGTAATAGAATAATACAGAATTTTTTTCATAAATATTGTTCATTTTTTAATAATACCGACCCCTGATGTAGAGTGTGTTCATTTGTATAATCAATTACCAGGAAAGTAGAGATGATAAAATAATTTAGAATTATGCTCAGCCTTTCTAAAAATCAACATCTGCAGAGCAGTATACTTCAGCAGAACATCCCACCAGTCATAAACTTAAGGGATACTTAGCGTTATTATACATTACATTCAACATTATATAAAGTTTAGTATAATACAATAACATGTAAGCCCATGTGCTGGACAACTTGGGTCATGTTGTTCCCGCTTCAGCTTGTATCCGTTGCTTATCAAATGAGTTTCATCATGCAACACATTTTTCAGCATGCTCGCAGCATGTATCCAACTAATCAATAATGAAATTCGTAGTGATTTCCATTATCTATAATAATCGATTTTATCAATTCGTTGTTGCGGCCCTACTTTGATCGTATTGATGTGCTTCTGCTGCTGCCACTGAATGGGAGAAACACATGCAGTCCTGTGTGTAAACAAACACGGAAGATGTAAGATGTTACTTGTTTCCAGAAGATTTCAGTGTGGATTGTATGTGTTTTTGGCTCATACTGTATCAGCATGGATTGATTGTGAACCAGTCAAAAATGATTCAAGCTTTGCAAAGGAACTAAAGATGGGGCAGATAAAATTGGACTATTGGACCGTAAAGCCATAAGTGACCAATTCCATTCATGAATATTTAATATGTCATGACTATTTGATTGTTTGTGTTGTGCTTTAGTAAACAGTTTGATACGTTCGGATGAAATGTGTTGGGTGTATGTTATGCGTTAACCCTGAAATTTAGTTTTATAATGTTATGTGGTGTTTGTTTAATTTCTTCGTATTGAACTTCAAATCTGGCTCTATTGGAGGGGCTGCACAATGTTAGCCAATCACAACAGTGGGCATTTACATTGAAGTCTTAAAGGGCCGGACAGCTTAAAACAGAGTGTTTTCTGACAGAGGGCCAGAGATGTTGCGGAAAATGATTATCTATTAATAAATTATGACTGTTTTGGTGAAACTTTTTTTTACTAAAATTATAAATGGTCCTCAATGAAGATAATAAAATTATAAAAAAGCCTTAAAAAACTTGATATTTTGTCATATTTACCCCGATTTCCAATCTCACTTGCATGAAGTAGCAAAAAAAGGGAAGTATTTAGGTCTAACCACAAACATTGGGAAAACAAAGCTGGGTGTTCTTCTTCTGATAAACCAAAGACAGTCACAAGCCCAACACCCATGCCATCACTGCAGACTTAATGTCTATTCAGTATCGAAAAAATGTTATGCTCAGAGTATGATTCTGCAGTATCACAAACTTTCAGACACGCTTGAGCAGTAGAACAGTGACTGTACAGTGACTTATAACACATGTCACATCATTATGTGTGACAAAACACAGAGGTAATGTCAAACACGCAGTTTAAGCATAAGACAATCAGTCTTCTTGTGGACAGATGAGCCATGGGTTGTACTTCAATTTTGGGTGAATTACCAGAGAAAATTGACTGGTACAAGCTCAAGTCACAGTCAATATTAAATTCAAAACTGCTTGTGTGGCTTTTGCATAGTTCAGTGCATCTGACAACACAGTAAGTATTGTTGGCATGTAAGATGACCAACAAAAGTGCTTTAACACTGAAGACAACTCGTGATAAACTCACTGTCTGCTTTGTATGGGCCAACTGCCAACTTCTCCTTTTCCCTTAAACAGCAAATTATGAAATACAGATCACAAATAGACAGGGATGACATAATAAAAGAGTGAGTGTATGTGTTTGTAAGGTGTAGTCTGTGTTCTGGTAGTGTTACGATGTTATGTGTGTTTTTGGGTGTAGTGGAGGTGTTTAAAGTGTGTTTGCAAATATAGCTGAATGTGACTGTATAGAATGCTTGGAAAGACTTACAGTATATTAAAAAAGCAACAAAATCCTCAGAGAACAGAAAAATGATCTTCTTTGTTCCAGGTCTATAGCATAAATCAAAAAAAATTCTCCATTTAATAAAAATACTATTTTCAGTGACCAAAGTGGAGAATTTTCATTCATTTGTTCATCCGTGCTTCACCTTTTACAGCGAGGCATCAAGACTCATAAACTAAATCACACAATATAACTTACAATATGAATATGGATTTAGTTATGATGGTTTTAATAATAATAAAATATTTGTTTCACGTATAAAAATATTTCCTTTAAACTATCAGGCTGCAGTGCCAACAATGTTGACTGCTCACTGGCCACAGTGGCCAGTTCAAGTCTAAACTTGCTATGTGCCAAGAATTTACTGTAGACTGCCACTGCCAGTTTAGGCCCAACGCCTGCACATACTTTAAGGAAAATTCCTGGTTCAATCCAAGTTAAGCTCAATGGACAGCATTTGTGGCATTATTATATAATTTCCACAAAGATTAATTTTGACTTGCCACTCGAAATCGAAAAAAAATCGAAATCACAGTGAGACATTTACAATGTAAATGGGGCCAATCCGTAAACACTAAAATACTCAATATTTTAAAAGTAAAGCCACAACACATAAACATTATGCAGGCTTACAAACCTTTTCTGATTAATGTTTTAGCCATTTCTACAACTTTGTTGCCATGACAGTGTAACGTCAACTAACCCTAAAACACTAAAATGACTGTAAAACTGAGCATTTAAACAACTTTTCAGCTCAAATAATACATGCGTTTTAACAGAAGAATTTATGAGCGTTTATCAAATTACAAGCTTCACATTTCTGTCTTTAAACCCTCCACAAATGGGTCCCATTCACTTCCATAGTAAATGCCTCACTGGAACATTGCTTTTTGCTTTTTTTAAAGAAAAATTTTCTTCTTGTGGTAATCAACATTATGCCACAAATGCTGTCGATTGAGCTTAACTTGCATTGAACCCAGAATATTTCTTTAAGGTTGCCACAGCCAGAATATGCATCGCCATGAACTTACTGAAGGCTGCCACTGCCAGGATCAGCGTTACTACTATGGAGATCCAGGACACCCACAAAGCTTTCTTCCTGTAACTCTGAGCTTCATGAGGCTTCAGGCGCATGCTGCTCTCCAAGAGATCTGTCAACAGAGTAAATAAAACACTGGTTAAAGGCCATTATACAATTATATGAACTACACTAGGGGAACAAACAACATGGGCAGATTACTTACCAATTGGGCCATGACAGGCATTAAGACCGTAATGTCTAAGAGGTATTAAAAAGCTTTACGGTATGTCAGGAGGACAGAAATAAATCTGCACTGTTACAGTTCAATGGCTCTGTTTAATAAGCTGAGCAAAATTATTTCAACAAGATTTAGATGGCCCTAATAAAGTCAGCTTAAGAGCCAGTAACAAGTCACACAGGATGTGATTTTCCAGTAAATGTTGTTTGCTAGTAGCCTTGCCAGTGGCTCGGTATTAGGCTGAAAGTTACATGCTTACTTGGGGCAGAATTAGTGTCCATCTCAAGCAAAGTTATATGTATTTCTGTTTGTGCAGTGCCTATAGTGGTTTGTGAGTTTCCAAATTATGGTATAAATGCAATACAATACATTTGTGTCCCTTAAGATTGTGCTTTATGGCACTATAACTGATAAATACTGCACACCACTGGTCATACATTTAGTCAATTAGACTAATTATCAATAAGACTATGTGAATTGTTGGTCCACTAAAGCCATACAACCTGTTGAGTGTCTTTTGTCTAGTGTGCAAGCAATGTATATATTGTGTTGTACTTGCCAAAGAGGTCAACTTTAAATATACTTGTATCATCTGTTGAAAATGAATGCAAGATATGTCATCGTGAGAGTGAGTGGCTGTGTATCTTCCCCAGCTATACTCCAAACTGATCTGTCAGCCCGTAGCAGTCACATGATGAGGGTTATACGCACAGAGTCAATAGTTGGTCAGCGTGATTGTAAGAGCTGGGGAATGTGGCTTGTTTTCCACTCACATGATCTATTTACCCAGTCAGGATGGGAAGCATGTGTTGAACTTCCACGAATGTAACCCATCAGTTTCAACGTGTTTCATTTGCAACCTATACACACTTCAGTCAAGCCAAACTTTGATGTTTCCTCCTGATCTATTGCTACATAAACCTTTACACACAGTAAAGTTGCTCAATTTGCAGCTTCACACACAAACCCTTTATACACATAAAACAAACCGATACCCAACAAGGGGCCCATGCCTAAATCCACCACTACTGCTAATCATGTGGAAGCAGAACATCCACATGACCTGGCATTTCTTTCATGTTTAATAGGGTTTGCGTTAAAGAGAGAGAAACATTCCTCGCATAGACTTATATGACATCAGCTAAAAGATTAGCTTTTTATTCAACTTGTAGGCTAAGCTGTAAGCCATATTAAGCCATTTATAAATGAATGATATAGCCTAAAATAAGTATGGTAAATAGGATATGCTTCTCTTCCCACATGTGCATCATCTCTGATGAGGGGGCCATTTCCTAATTCAATGACTGAATTTGAAGAATAGTATATTTTTTTTGATGAATTTTAATTGAATTCATTTTGGTTGAAAAATGTAATTAACTGTGACCCACCCTTTATATCTATGCATTTAGGTGAAGAAATGTGGAATAATTAAATAATAATAACTCAGTTAACAACAGACTAGCAGTAAAAGTCCTGTTTCTCCTTCTCTTTGGCTTGTGTCATTTATAATACCCTGACAATTTCTCCAAAAGACCAGTGGGTGAGTTGAAGGGTCTTATGAATTATTCAACGGCTCAAACTGATTGCAAAGGGGGGTGCTATAGCAAACAGCAACACTCAGATCTTGCAGTGGAAAAGACTATGCTGCTTAAGGGTGGAAATGCTGATCTTAGATCAGATGCATCTCTGAAAAGCGCCACTTATTTGAGGTATAGGGCCATAACCACCTCATACGTTAAGGGGGACACGTCCACCTGTATGGGCTTTTCAGTGGCTAAATCCTAATCTATAATATTTGCTTCCTCCATTCTTCTATATGTGTTATAGTCTTTGTTGTGAAGTGTCACTATGCAACTTACGACGCAATGAAACTGAATGGAACCGAAATGAAGCTGTTCAATTGAAGCACGAAGACACCCCCGCAATCGTTAAAAAGGTAAACCCATACAGAGTCCAAATGGTGGATTTGTATACAGTATTTTATACGTTTTGTTACTTTGGGCTGATTGAGCAGACATCCAGCCATCAACGCGGCTCCATTCGTTTCTACAAAGTTGCTTTCGAACATGCTCATTTATCCATGTTTTTTTACCAGCATTGATGTTAATCTAAATTTATAATCTAGAGATGAAAACACACAAATGAGAGTTATTTATGTGAAATGCACTGCAGGAAAAATGAACATAGGACAATCCTTCTTTTAAGCACACATTGAATCATTGATTCAGTGACTAAATCATTTCACGCACGACACTCATTTGTCACCACCTTCTGACATCACCAGGAATGGTCACTGAATAATTAAATGGATCTGAACGAATTTTGGTGAACGTAGTCAAAACACTCGAGTCACTTGGATACATTTAATTCCCACAATGCACAGAGTTAAAAATAATATTGTGCACATGTAAAATTGTCGTGATTGTAATTGATTAAATCATTTATTCAGGACGAGCTTGTGCTCTGTCTTTTATTGCCATGTGTGAAACAGAAGCAAGTGCTCCACAAGATGCCCTTTATTTCTGCAGCTAATTTTGCAAAATGTTACAATTATTTTGCAATACTTGAATCTTTAAAATACTAAAAATATTAAAAGTAAATAATATGGATATATTAATATAATACTTATATCATTATATATATATATATATATATATATATATATATATATATATATATATATATA
This sequence comes from Moxostoma hubbsi, assembly GCA_032164185.1. NCBI lineage: Eukaryota > Metazoa > Chordata > Actinopteri > Cypriniformes > Catostomidae > Moxostoma > Moxostoma hubbsi. The sequence continues at coordinate 4,381,208 of JAVLUX010000047.1, forward strand.
TATATATATATATACACACACACACACACACACACACACTATAGTATATCAATACTACACTGTAAATGTTGGGTCTGTGCAAGCCACCTACTGACAACTGTGCACCCCCTCGTTTCCTAATGACTGCTACGCCCCTGATAATTACTATTTTCATTTGTTCACTTCAAAGTGGTTTAGATTAACTTTCTAGCTAAACTTGACTATCTATGCATAACCTAACATAACATAAACTCAGAAAATATGTTTACTCCGTTTCTTAACTTTAGATATGAACTGAGTGTTTTGTGCGCACCTGAATTATTAATAGCGTTCAAAGCGTCTGCGTGCTCCACTGGACCGCAACCTTCGCCATGCTTTTTGTCTTATTCACATTACATCCCAAAATAAATGTCTCTCAATGAATGTCATTGCCTTAACCATTTTTCCTGAAATGACTCTAGAAAGTACCGATTGATTTGGAGTGTTTTAAAAGATTAGATGTGTTTACCTTGGCCCTCAACGCTATCTGTGATTTTCATCTCCTGGTCCCGGTCCATATCGAAGGGATCGCCCTGGCTCCCTCTCTTGGGTAGGTTCGGATCCTGGGCAGCGGCGCATTGTCCGTTTCGCGGAGCCGACGGGTCCACGATAGTCGGATTGGGAACCGAGCATGAATCTAAAGTCGTCATATCTGTCATGTTTGTACCCTGGCTTGTTTTTTGAAATCAGAAAAAGCCCTCAATAAATGATCTCACGTCGAACTGCGACTAGCAGCCATCCAGCATTAAGGGGGAAGGAGCAGAGATGCGGAGATAAACGCAATCTGCCCAGCATCAGCAACGGACCCCAACCCCACCCTCCCACTGAGAACAACTCCAATCCGAGCTCAAGAACTGCAACAGCTCAACTGTAATTAGACATGGAGGTAGATTAGTTAAGAGATGTTGTGTCACTCATCCTAACTTGACTTTTACACACAATCTTTGATATTAGCTAAGACCACAAAGACTAATTAAAGTTCCAGACAGACTTGAATGTGAGTAGTCATGGGAAGTCATCATTTTTTCATCTCAGACAACTGAGACAACCTACTTTTCTTATGTTAGGCTATATGTTTTTTGTTTCCAAATATATTTGGCTATTATTCTTCAGTTAATTTAAGTCTTAGTACAGAGCAGTTTGCGCATTGTTGTCAAATTTGTCCAAGCTGCTTGAATTAAAGGGTTAATTCATCCAAAAATGAAAATTTTAGCATTATTTACTCACCCTCATGCCATCCCAGATGTGTGACTTTCTTTCTTCTGCTGAACACATACACATTTTTTATAAAAAATATTTCAGCTCTGTATGTCCATACAATGCAAGTAAATGATGGCCAGAACTTTTAAGCTCCATAAAACATATAAAGGCAGCATAAAAGTTATCCATATACAACTCTAGTGGTATATCTAGAAGCGATATTATATGTGTGGGTGAGATGTTTCTGTTGATCATTATTAAAGTCCTTTTTTTACAATACATTCCCCTCCCTGCTCTCTAGGTGGCGATATGCACAAAGAATGCAAATAGCCAAAAACAAAACTGGATATTTATAGTAAAAAGGACTTAAATATTCATCTGTTTCTCGCCCACACATCATATCGCTTCTGAAGACATGGATTTAACCACTGGAGTCATATGGATTACTTTTATGCTGCCTTTTATATGCTTTTGTGGACCTTCAAATTTCTGGCCACCATTCAGGACTGAGAAGTACTTCTAAAAACCTTTATTTGTGTTCAGCAGAACAAAGAAAGTCATACACATTTGAGATGACACTGTGACATGCACAGAAAGGGGACAGCTGGGGCACAAGCCCTTTCGTTCACAAATCTAAAGGTGCCCTTTTGGTCATCCAGAAAAAATCGTAATAATGTCACAATCACAGTAATAATGTGTTATGATTAGGTTTCTTTGTAAATCGTGGGTTAATTAAAGAAAATGAAGCATAGTTGCCTCTAACAGCACGCTCCTCAGCAGGGGCGAATTCTAATCACAAGTGATCCTCCCTGTGCCCTACTCACTCCGAGGTGTAGAGCCCTTGAAGTGTGTACTTCTGAAGGGAACACAGAATTACTGTATGAATGTGCTCTTCATCTTGTGGAAGGGCCTGTTCATTTTCTCACTTTCATTTGGAACAAGCTTTCGGGTGGCATACCCTCCCATCAGTGCCCTCTGAGGGGGCAAAAATGAAGTTATGAATTCGACCCAGAGCACCGAAATGCATTACGGAGCATCAGCTGTTTTTTCATTCTGTTTGTGTTTCATAAAGTTACATGACAAAAACACGACAGAAGATGTCTGTTTACGGCATATACACTCTAAAAGCTTTTTGAAATAATGTGTTGTTTTCTACTCGCAAACTTTCCGATCGGCCTGATGATTTGATGGTATGTTTGACAGTTTGTGAGGAGTTAATAATCATATTTCATGAGTTATGCTAATGAAACACTCCTAATTTGTCAGCAAATTAAAAAAAACACTTGGTAAAAGTTCCTTATATTGCCTGAATGCATCGTGAAGTCTTTAAAACGACACCCATTTTGTGTTATTAAGGCGAGTAGTAATTATTTTTATGCTTTCTTTTTCAGCACGGAACATCTAAAGTATGTCGAAACATGTTTATGTATTATTATTTAAGCGACTCAAGAGCAAGCATGCAGTTATTTCCTCATTACATTTCTGCCTGGAATGCAGGAAACTTGAATAATAAATAATATGTCACAAAATATCAACATGCTTGCATACTTTGATCTCAGATTTTATGCTACAATAATTTAATAAATACTTAAGAATCCAGAAATGACATTGCTTGCATTGCTTTTGTTTATCTATGAAACATATAGTTAAACATTTTGGCTGTGCACTCACAGATCTATAAATGTCCACTCCATGTATTGTGTTATCAGTTCATCAAAGGATTATTTTCGATTGCTGCTTCATTTCTGACATCACATGGCACATCTGCAGTGTAGACAGCTTTATTAATAGTGGGAGCGGTCGCATCATTTTCAGTGATAGAAATTGAATATGTCTTTTATACTGTTAATAACTGAAGGATCTTTCTGATTCAGGCAAAGCTAATTTGTTTTTTGTTCAAACTAATAGACTAAGCACTTTCAGAAAATGCCATGGTATTATTGACTGAACGATTATAGACATATTTCACGATAATATCATAGTACTCATAGATACTTCAAAATACACCATGGTTTTATGTGTCAAAAACATGTAATTATCAAAGACCAACCTGGTGAAAAAAATAGATACTTAAGCACACTTAATTCTTGGGTGCTTCAGCATACTAAAGTGTATTGCTGGCAGATTATAAATTGATATACTTAAAGTCTGCTCAATTGGATCAACTAATTTAGTACTTTTTGCAGAAAGTAGAGCTGTGGTGTAACTGAAGATGTAAATATACTTGGTAGTGCATAAAAGGAACTATTTTAAGAATAATTTAGTACTCTTTAAAGATCTACCCTTGCATTAATTTTTGAAATGCATAGAATTGACTCATTGTGTACTTACAGTGTGTTAATGACATTACTATAACAAATCAATTACTTTGTAAAATTACTAAATATCCGAAAAATGAGTTGAAAAGCAAGAATCATATACAATATTAAAAGTGTCTTTAAACAACACTAATCTCACCCAGGGTAACTAAAAAAAAAAAAAAAAACCCTTTCATAACATAAAACTACATATTTAACATTAAGCTGAACTCAAAATATAACAATAACCACAATTACTTTAAAATGTTAGTTAATAAAACCCCCAAACATTCCCCCAAAACCTACACAGACCTATCTCATTAATTATGTAAACACAACAGCCAATAGCAAGTCCCCAAACAGAAACATCAACAATCGTTACAGTATTTTCCTGGAAATGACTATAATCCTATGCAGTTTTAACACCTGACATTTTATTAAAATATTTAAATGTGACATTTTGCCCTTTGCACAGAGAAAAGTTTAAAAAATGTAGTCGTCTGATTGGTCCATCTAATCACTGATCTACAAAGGCCCCTGGCTGGCAGTGGCTAACTTGTGGCTAGTAGCCAGAAATGAATAAAAGTGGATGAGGGTGGTTTGGCTAGCTAGTTGTCACTGCCATTCTGTGTTATTTGTAGAAGCATTTAGAACAATAATGAGATGCTCTGTTATGCACTAATATATACTATAAGATGTTTATGTAAGTAGCTATAACTACTTATAATGCGTGATAGTCGTAGAATGACCATATGCTGTTTGCACAATGTTAACAAGCAAAGAAAAATAACAGTGTTTTACCTTCTCTTTTTTGTTTTTATTCACAGTTAGACAAGATTGATGTCAAAGATCAGTCATAAAGTTAGCTGCATTAGACAACGCTGGATAATGAACAAATATTGCTTAGTACCCTTTTATTGGGGATAATGAAATTACTTTAACTCTTACATCTTCAAGTCACAAAATATTGAACGCAATATGCTGCTTTAAAAATTGTACAAACACAGGGCATATTGTGCTTATGTAATGTTGTTGAATGCAGACACAGACAATAAAAGACTGTCAAACTACTGAATAAATATATATAAAAAGAGGAACACATACACAAGATCCTGCAGCTGAACCAATTCAGTGTTCCAGTAGTGTCATCATCAGTGGCTTAACAGACAGCATTTCACTTTGTTGAAAAAAATGTTTGAGCAGCGGTATGTGTGAACTGAAAATAAGCAGATTTGAATCTTTTTAGTTTGCGTCAACATTCGAACTGTGCAAGGGGACAGTTTTTTTACTAATATTTCTGTAGAGAAATAACTAATCACCATGATTTTAACATTTTGGAAGCTGGTCTGGTATAGATTGAGTGTACAACACACTCTGCATACTACATCTTAATGTAGTTGTGATGATGTCACAATAAGCCTTGTTTAGGGGCCCCCAACTTCAAAACTGGTTCTTGCACCGTAACTGCTGCACATGTAAATTTAGTATCACTCTTGTATTTTAAGGAATGTGCATTGTGCAATTAAACAAAGTACTTAAAATAAAGTTTCCAGCATTAGTAACCTCTTGTTATAAGACATCCGAGTTATGAGACATACAAATAAAGAGTTTGTTCTCTGTTAATATGGTAATAGGATGTTGAAATGCAACTGAAATATGCGCTCTTAAAAGTTCTCAGAACAGACATGGTGTAAATGTTAATATACAGTATGCATATTAGGAAAATATTTCATATTACTAATATTTTTTCTGCTTGAAGTATATTATTGATATGAGAATTGCTTTTAACTATGTTCAAACAAGTTGTAGACTCATAAAACAAGCTGTAGATGGAAACAAGCACCTAACCAGTGTACTTTCTTAAAGTACACTATATTTGAACTTAGTGTATACTTATTCTAATTGCATTATAAAAGCTACTTAACCACTTCATCTGTAATGATCAAAGATTATCTGTGTGCATTTATAGAAGGCATGAAATAAGTGTAATTATATGGTACTCTCAATTAGTACATAGATATGTTAATATATTGGTAGTATACTTATCAAATCAAATCAAATGCCTTTATTGTCACTCAACCATCTACTCAAGTGCAACAGTGGGTGAAATTATTGGGTGCAGATCCAAGCAACGTAGCAGTATGACCATTACAATAAACATCTGATGTACTCATCTTGTTACACAACACAATATACAATATAAACCTAATAATATACAATAAACAGTATACACAAAATAATATATACACTATATACAATAAAAATACACTGTTAACCCTAACATAGGTGCATAAAGGACAAAAATGTCCATAAGGTCGCATGAGGGTTAAGTATATGTAAGTGCTCCTCTTTAAAATAAATAAATAAATGCATTAAAGATAAAAATCTGTGCCCTTTTTTAAGCTTTCACCCCTGTCCCTACGGAGGTCTGTGCATGCTACTGGGATGACATGAGGGTGAGTAAATGATGAGAGTATTTTCATTTTTGGGTGTACTGTCCCTTTAATTGTGAGATATAGCTCCTGTACTAAAGTTAATAGAACGCGATGATACAGATAAATGTGCTTTTAAATAAAATAATAAATTAACCGTTAATATTTCGTCTGGTGCAATAAATTAATTCAGCAATTAGTCAAGAAAGTTGAATGTACGGTAACAATGAGAAGGCTTCCCTTGAGATAAATGAGCGTCTGATGCACTACATCCACTGACCGCTAGAGGCCAGTGTTGTGCACAATGTAAAACCAACACTACGGGGTGGATATTCACTGAACAGCATTGTGACAGACGTGGTTCTTGTAAACATAGACTCTCTTTATAAAACTAAATATTTTGTTAGACCATTGTTGTACGTATTCATTTATATTTTAACGACTGGTAATTTATAAAAGTACGCAATATTGGCCTTTAGGCAAATCTAAAGTACAAAGACATGCATTTGTTCAGACAATTAATAACATTCATTTGGATCAGTTATCAAAGTTAATGTTGCCTGGCATCTCTCTTCTCAGGGGTTTTTATTGGTCCATTAGAACAGTCGGGATTCAGGGGAGGGAATGTTTGTTTTCCTCAAAGTACTTCGCACACTGCTAAACATTCCCACTAACCACTCAGTCTGCACGTCTGTCAAATATTAAGTTCCACACGATAAGCTGTTATTCTCAGCAGAATGAAAATTGATATTCATAATCATATTTTACCTAAGGAATGGCCCAATCTGAAAGAGGTAGGTTGCTTTTTACAGTGATCCCATATTTGAACATTTTTGAACCGTAAGTAAACCTTTGACTTGCCAAGAACCATCTAGTTTTCATAGGACTCTGAATTATTTCTGTTAGTTTTTATATATTTTTGCTCAGCTCTAGGTCTGCAGGGTTTGCAATGTATTTAATATACAGAAAGAAAATGTGCTTGTCTTGATTTATGATGTTCATTGATAAAACAAACTAATAAACAAAAAGGACTCGGTCTAGTTTTTCTGTTTCAAACAAGACAGCTTCAGCTTTACCAAATGTATGCATCTGTTAAACATTAATGAAAGGGTTTGATCAGTACCCTGACCTTTAAAACTTGTTTATGGGCAAGCTAAGGAAGATACTAGTCCTTATGTCATAATGTCATAATGTCATAATGTCCTAACATACCAACTCGCTGCATCCAAATCTGTGTTATAATTTTATACGTATTTTGCATAAACAGGATCCACCCTTGAGCCTTCATACTTCTGTACTTGAAACAAAAATGACATTGTTTACAACAACAATAGACACAACAATTTGTCATGTATCATGACTGGCTTTTTACTACATCTCAGATGTAATTCCCATACTTCAAATTGGCAAACTGAAAATAATAATAATAATAATTCTAACTATAGTGTAAAACTTGAATCAAATGTGACATTTGTGAACTTTCTGGTATGTTTCACAGAGGTATGGGTATGATGGATTCATTCAACTCCACCATCACTGCAAAGTAAGATTTTTTTATGCAAATATCTGCATGATATGTTTAGTGATAAAATCCTTATTACATATATTTTAAATAAAGTTTGGTATATGTTCTATAGAGAACTATTTTCAGAGCACACACTGGTTTGTATGCATGTATCATATTACACTGTCGTATTCTAGAAAGTTACCATTTGTTTCTCAGTTGCTCATGGAGAAAATCAGCTCAATCTGCTGTTTTAGTGGAAGAACACCAGCTGGATGGAAAATGTTATGCATGCTTGGCCATAGATCCTGCTGGCATGGTCTCATCTGAGCTCTTCCTGTGAGAGAGTGTGTGTGTTTGTGTGAGTGTGTTAGGAACCCCATGATGAACGAGTGGGCAGCACAGAAAGATCTGATCCTCCACTCAGAATAGGAGGATGTTAAAGCATCTGTCGTACCTGCAGAGTGATTGGATTGTTCTGCGGTGCGTTTCAGATGTCTCAGATGGTTTCAGGTCTACTCAGTTGCTCGGTGTATTCTGTTCTTCAGAAGAAATCATTCAAATCAACTGAATGATTGTTTATATAAACACTTATTAATAATGTTAAAAAAAGGGTCAGTATACTGTACGTTTGTTCTCATAAATTCAATTATTTTCAAACCAAATAGAAGGACTTTTTCTACAAAGTATTACTTCTTGGATATCTGGTGTGTTTGTGGACAGCAGGCCTTCCCTGGGCTCCATGTCTGAGCAGCTGTTGAGCTCTATATGGGATTTTGCTTGAGTAGAGTATCAGACTAAATCTGGATCACTTTGAGCTCACAACATCAATACTGCTGCTGAACATACTGTACATATAAACACATTCACAAAGACTTCCACTTCTCATATGATATTATGGTTTAACATACTGAACGGTACATTCACATGTTCTAAACTGCACATGAACCTCGATTGCTGATTTAAATGTGCTTCTCATGCAACAAAAAGTTGCACCTCTCATTCTAAAGTCCATTGCACTGATTTACAGTATGTATTTGACCGTTCTCAGGACTGCCTCCAAGTGGCTGGAAATAGTAGCTTTCGTCATTGATGTGAGAATGTTGAAAAATGCCAAATAAAAAACAGAAAAGAGAAAATAACACATTACAGCTGTGTTTGCATGTTATAGGGAGAAGCCAAAATGATGAAGGATGGCACAGTGTTCCGTGTGATCCAGGAGAACTGCTGGGATGCTGACGCTCGGATTCGGGATATGGAAAAGCATGGTAAAGAGTAAGACAGTGACATGCAAACATTATGTGCATTTTAATCTAATTATTTTTCAATTAAAATGTTTTGAGGATTTGTTTATTTATGTATTTTTAATATTTTTACATTTTCACAATGTAATTCTCTAAAAAAATGATAAAATGCTCTCTTAAAAGGTAGTTCACTCACAAATGAAAATTCTGTCATCAATTACCCTCATGCTATTCCAAACCCATTTGACTTTACTTTCTTCCATGGGACACAAGAGGATATATTTTGAAGAATGTTGATGCTGCCATTTCCCCTACAGTGCAAGTGAATAGGGACTGAGGGTGTGTTCACACTTGGCAGGTTTGGTTCGACTTAAACAAACTCTGGTGCGATTGCTCTGTTAGTGCGTTTCATTTGAACAAGTGTGAACGCTGTCACACGAACCTTGTTGTGCACCAAACAAGCAGACCGAGACCGCCTGAAAAGTGGGTCTCGGTCCGCTTCCAAACAAACTCTGGTGTGGTTCGATTGATATACGAACGCAACATGGACCAAAGACGTCTAAACAGACCAAAAACAGGAAGTAATTTTCATAATACTGACCTCAAGCATACCTGGTTTTACTCATCATAGGAGCTATGTTGCCCATTACAGTTCAGTACAGCCATTGGAACCGCCATCCGCCATCCGCCGTCCGCCATCCTTGCAGCATATCTTAATTTGTGTGTGCAACGGAGGAATTCCTGCCGCTGTTTTGACTCATTTACACATTATATTAGCTCTTTGTTGTTCTCAGCTGGTAAAAATACCACCATATATACATATATATAACTATAACGTTAGCATTTCTCCCAGCAGCCAGCATTGTTTTGAATGATCAGCAAGTTCCGTCAAGAAAATATACATCATAAAAGCTGTCCAATCAGGTTGTGACTTTTTCCTGATGCCTTTGGTTTTGTATCGTTAGGTTCGGTTTTTAAAAATGCCAGTGTGAACACCAAGCGAACCGGGAATAAATGTATCATTTTCTTTTTTTGGTCCGGACCAAGAGGACCAAGAGAACCGAACTGCAAGTGTGAACACACCCGAAGGCTGTCAGTACCTGATATTCTGTTTGAAATCTCATTTTGTGTTCTCTAGGAGAAAGAAAGTTATGTGGTCTGTGAGCGAACAGAATTGTCATTTTTGGGTGCAGCTAACCCTTTTATTCTTCGTACTGCTTTAATCTGCAGATCGCATTTTCGTTCACTATGATTTGTTATAGTGATTTGTGTTCATGTTCTTCAGGAGTGACAGTACAGGCCCTTTCCACTGTGCCTGTGATGTTCAGCTACTGGGTAAGAAGCCGTAAAGCAAAAATATAATAAATTAATTAGGCAAGTAAACATTTTGTTTCAAAGATTTATCGTAACAAACCTATACCTGCCACCTCACATAACTCCTTAAATGTACTTTTGATGCTTGTCCATTATCTCAGTCCTAGCAATTCCTCTCCATTTCTAAAGGCTAAACCCCATGACACACTAGACCTGTGTGGGATTCTGAATGATGATTTGGCGGCTACAGTGAAGCGATATCCAAAGCGCTTTGTAGGGCTAGGCACTCTCCCCATGCAGGCACCTGATCTAGCAGTACAAGAGATGATGCGCTGTGTGAATCAGCTGGGCTTCCCTGGAGTGCAAATTGGCTCTCATATAAACAAGTGGGACCTCAATTCCCCAGAGCTGTTCCCCATCTACGCTGTAAGACAAGATTTTGTGCACCATCTACTACTGATACCACTTGTTTGCACATCTGAATCAAAATTTGATCATTCATTCTAATTTGATCTGCACAACTATTACATAGTATTGTTCATGACATAATAGCATTCTGACAAGCGATAGCAGCAGCATTTTAGCCTCATTGTGTAGATTATTTTAATACCAGCATGTGCTTCTCACCACAGGCAGCTGAAGAACTCAACTGCTCGATATTTGTACATCCATGGGACATGCAGACAGATGAGAGAATGGCTAAATACTGGCTGCCTTGGTTAGTTGGTGGGTTTGGTTAAATGTCTTGACCTGAAAACACAGAGTGACTGAGTGAATTAATGTGTGAACTTTCTTTCATTTTGACCCCAAACATTTAAGTTGTTGCCCAAATTTAAACACAAAAGGAGGGTTAATCCTATAACTCAAATATAACCTATATCAGTAGTTAGTTACTATAATCGAATTACTTTTCAGTAAAAAAAAAGTAGTTTAATGCATTATATTTTCAATTCTTGTAATCAAATTAAAGTTAATGACTTGCAATTAATTTAGTTCCTTTTAAATGCATTTTAGGGTCATGCTTCTAATATATTATTGATGCAGAATATGTGATTTATGGCCCCGTAATGAGTCATTGTGAAGGAGAAATGTGAGGTGCTGAGTGTTTGACTTGTGTTTGACTTGACATTATTTTGAATTTGTTGAGCGGGGGTCCTGGGCAGCTCTGCAAGTGAAGATGCTGACTACCACCCCTGGAGTCACGAGTTCAAATCCTGGGTGTGCTGAGTGACTCCAGCCTGGTCTCCTAAGCAACCAAATTGGCCCGGTTGCTAGGGAGAGTAGAGTCACATGGGGTAACCTCCTCATGGTTACCGTAATGTGGTTCTCACTCTGTGGGGCACGGGTTGAGTTGTGTGTGGATGCCACAGAGAATAGCAGTGGCATCTACGTCTGCACGGTAACGTGCTCAAGAAGTCACGTGATAAAATGTGCGGATTGACGGTCTCAGATGTGGAGGCAACTGAGATTCATCCTCCACCACCCGGATTGGGGCGAGTCACTACGCCACCATGAGGACTTGGAGCACATTGGGAATTGGGCATTCCAAGTAGGGGAGAAAAGGGGAGAAAAAATAAATAAATAAATAAGAATTTGTTAAGCAGAAAAGTGATTTAGATAGTAACTTAAAAGTAATTAATTAGTTATGTGATTACTTTTTCAATGAAGTAATTATTAAAGTAATCTAATTGCAAATTTTAGAGAAATTATTTTAAATTTGTAATGGATTACTATTTTTAAGTAACAAACCCAACACTGCCTACTTTATGTTGTACTCCAAAACCTCTCTATTAAACAGTGGTTATAATGAAAAGACAAGTATGTCACAGTGAATAAAGTGATAGTTTGCCCAAAAATGTCAATTCTGTGATCATTTACTCACCCTTATGTTGTTCCAAACCTGTACGACTTTTCATCTTCTGTGGAAGTGTAACTCAAACGTATATTAATAATTTTTTTTCCATCCAATGAGAGTGAATGGTGACTGAGTCTGTCATTCTGCCTAACATCTCATTTTGCATTCTGCAGAAGGAAGAAAATCATAAAGATTTGGAACATCAACCATTTATCCCTCTACGTCTGTTTTACAAACGTTTGGCACCCTTTCTATTTTCTTCTTCTGACAGGCATGCCATCAGAAACAACGACAGCAGTTTGTTCCATGATTTTTGGAGGTGTTTTTGAAAGATTCCCGAAACTTAAGGTCTGCTTTGCTCACGGAGGTAAAAAAAACAAAATACTCATATTACACAAATGATCAATGTTAGAACAGGATCTGAGGTGCTGACCGTAAACTATGAAGACAGACGTTTTTCAGTTACACATAATGAGGGATGTGGTATCATATTTCATACTTTTGTTCCAGGTGGTTCTTTTCCATTCACCATCGGTCGAATTGAGCACGGGTTTAAGGTGCGACCTGATCTCTGTGCAACCGACAACAAGATCAACCCACGCAAATACTTAGGATCATTCTACACAGATTCTCTTGTGCATGACCCACTCTCACTGAAGTTACTCACGGAAGTCATAGGAAAGGTGGTTATTTGAATTCTCATATATCATCAATAATTACAAATATCATTGCCCACGAAATATTTGTATATGTGTGATAAAAGTGAAAAAAGTCACTAGTCGTTACTGCATTGCACTTGAATTGAAATATGTGCTGTTTTATTTCTAATAAAGGCACTGTTTCTTGTAGGATAAAGTTATGCTAGGAACAGATTACCCATTTCCACTTGGGGAACTGGAGCCAGGAACACTGATTGAATCCATGGATGAGTTTGATAGTTCCCTAAAGGTAATATATGAACATCTATTTAAGTGCACAATTGACACATTGGATTTTATTTAAGATACATAAACAGCTTCCTAAGAATCTTAAAAAATATCCGACTGATAATTGTGAAAAAAATCATGAATGCCAAATATTGTGAGGCATCTTGATAAACTAGGCCTCAAATGCCAAGAACATAATCAAAACTGCTAAATTATCATTTTTTTATACTTATTGTTATTAAGTGAAAAACATATACATGTAAAGCATTCTAATAGAAAAGTACTTCTCTTTTTACAACTTTCCTCATTTTACTGTTTTATTTAGGAAAAACTGCTTGCTGGGAATGCTCTGGAATTCTTAGGACTGTCAAGAAAACAGTTTGAGTGACTGATTGTATCGATGTTCATCAGAAGAGAGCTGAATCATGACTTTCAAAAGTCATTCATTTAAAACCTTAATTGATTTGTTTTCTTTATTATTCAATTTATTTCATTCAGTGCAATATTAATTTATATTTAATGTGAGTTTTGGCATCCTAATATATTTACATATTCCGTTTACAGTATACTATGATCACTCTTCTGTGTTACTGTTCCATCCTAATAAAATGATAATTTCCTGTTTCAATTTTTACATTTTCAATAGACAGCAAAGCTTCCTTTAATAGTTTTCCATTTCAATTTTAAGATGGATTTTTGAGGTCTGCGACAAAACCCCAAGATCGCAGCCAAGTGGGTGCTCGCCATGCTCAGAGATGTTTATTATAAAGTATGAGCTCTTCAGTGACATGATCTGAGCCAGTCTTGAGCTGTTACAGATGCTGCATATTTTCAAGCATGGTTGATATTTTCCCCACACAATAATAATTTGTATTGTGAGTGATGAAGCAACAATGTCGAACTGCTCCAGTCAACCACAAATGATCATGCATCTTTATTTACAGGAATGGAACCCACAATTTCATCATAATTGTATTTTATTTGTAATAAACCAACAAGAAAGATTGCTTTAACAAATAAATAAATAAATAAATAAATCATCTGAGTGCTCTACTTGTGTTTTATTTACTTCCAACTTGTAAATAAAACATATTCATTTGTTTTCTGTACAAGTTAATAAACAGACCGCCTCTTTATTTTTCTTTCTGATGCTATAAAACGAATGATAAAGCTATAAAACGAATGATAAAACCTTAAAACTTAAGTTGTTTATAACTACAGCGTTGATATTTATAAACTACAACCCCCAGCAGCAGCACTTCAGTGACGTAGTTCACAGACGTGTGGCAGGGCGCGCGTTACGTAAGTGAGAAGCGTGCGGCTGCGCGTACTTGACGTTCACACTCTGTTCTTCTGCTGGACAGCAATGGATGTGTGCCGGGGTTCCGCGTCCAAATGGTTTTTCACACGAGAGCAGCTCGAAACCACCCTGTCCCGCCGCTGCGGAATGGAACCTGACAGAGAACTGTCGTACCGACAGCAAGCCGCAAATCTCATTCAGGATATGGGCCAGAGACTAAATGTGTATCCTTCAGACGTGCTGGTCAACAGCAGGCCCGTTTAGTCTCACTGTCACAGTTTGGGTTGCTGTGATATATAGAATAGATGTAGCTTCTGTAATATCATTATTATTATTTTTAAAATCTATATTATCCTTAAATTCGGCAGAAATGGTTGATATTCTTAATTAAACCTCGTTATATTGGGAGCGCGCGTATCTCCGTTTACTGTAAATACTAAAGCCCTGAACCTGTCATGGGGTATTTGTTTGTGTTTGGGCAAATCGTGAAAATAGGCCGGTAGATGACGGAATTTGAAGTTACATGATCTTGCGTTTTCCTTTACTCTAATATTCAGGTCTCAACTCACAATAAATACTGCCATTGTTTACATGCACAGATTTTATATGTACCACTCCTTCACCAAATTCCACAGAAATGTAAGTTTCCATTTATGCTGCTTATCACATGCACTGCATGCCCTTTTGAACCATATGTTAACGTGAAAGTCCTTTCAAACAGCTTTATTTATGAGCCTGAAGCTAACTGTAACCATCTTTTCATTTACTCTCCCTTATCCCATCTGAAACTTGTATGACACAAACAAAATGTTATTTTTAAAGGAGATATGATGTTCATACCCATACAATCCTATGGGGTGCAAAACTTCCAAACTCTAAAAAGAAGATAAAAGCAGTATAAGATTATTTATATGATTTGAGTGGTTTAATCAATGTCTTCTGAAGTGATGCAATTGGTTCATTTTGCCTTCTGCAGTCTCCTTTGTGCGATCAGGATTCAAAGCTTGATTGTACAAACTCGTACTTGAATATCAGTGCATGGGTACAATCGCACAGAAGTTATGATGCCTTTGTGTTTTTACATGGACTTTAAATGCATGGATATAAACGCATTGTTTGTTTGCCAAAAAAAGTGTCACGCAAGTTTGAGACCGAATAAGGGCGAGTAAATGGTGAGAGAATTGTCATTTTTTTGGTGAACTATTCCTTTTTAAAGTAAAAGGAAATATTTAAGAACACCGTTAACTGCAGGAGTCACAATGAACCTGTGGGAAACACCTTGTCTTTTTTTGTTAGATTTATATAAATATTCATAAATATTGATACAACTGTGTCATTAATCAGTATGTGTAATATCTGCTCTATCTCATGTGATGGCATATCTGTTTTATTTCCCTCCATAGACCATCTCCCCAACAACATTATTTCTTGCTGCAAAAGTCGAAGAACAACCACGGAAACTTGAACATGTAATTAAAGTTGCACATGCATGTTTAAACCCCCAGGAGCCTCCACTGGATACGAAAAGTAATGTAAGTGTGGTGAATTCTGGTATTATCCCTCCATCAATTTCCTCTACCTTTTCATCACACTGAATACATTTTACTAAACTTGTGTGCACAAGAGATTAGAGATTATGTCTTTACAGAATCACTTTTAGAAATCTAGTGTGCTAGTGCTGGGATTTGAATTAAGTGTTGTTGGACAGAAATCTTGTATAAGAAATATAGAGCTCGTTTACACGGACACTAGAAAGCTACTTAAGGCTGGAAAGTGGCATTCCTGTTTACATGCACTGTGTTCGTGGCTTTCTCTCTATTCCTGTATACATGTGGCTATAGTCGGTAAGCATTTTTCTCCACAGCAATGTAATTTCCCCGCGACGCTTGTGTAAATAACAAACATGGGATCCGAGGAAGACTTCACCATTTTCTTTTCTGTAACTTCACTTTATTTCCAGATATTCCAGAGTTGTTGCTGCATTTGTTTTCTTAACTTTCCATTGCGACCTGCACTGGAATTGTGCTGCAATATTGGGGTTTCCCTCTTATATAAAACTCTGGGATTCCCCCAATGCATTCGAGCACATAAACGCGGGAGTGAAGTACGGTAGTCGATATTTTAAATTGATGATATATAAGTGTATGTGCTTTTCCAACTGTACTCCCAGACATGTTGAATTCTTTCCACTTTGTTGACTTTTTGTGCTCCATCCTATGACGTTATTTATTGGTCTGTTCAGCACACATGCGCACTCTTCAAAAACCTGTAAGAACACTGCTAATGCGTTTACATGGCCATAAAACCCGCGTTTTCTCTACACATCGTTTCAGAACGGCGCTTTCTGCAAAAACACTGGAATAAACTTAAGTGCATATAAACGTGTTCATTGTCTTGAAGACACTAATTTATAATTAAGTGCTAGTTATGTGGCAAAGTGTTGCATCTGATTAGCTTTGCAGGGATACATGATTTCAGTCACAGTGGCTGAGTACATTTCTGTCTGTTGGTTAAATAAACAGAAAGACACATTACAAGCATTATGTAATGATTGTCTGTTGAACTTCAGGCATACCTCCAGCAAGCTCAAGAGCTGGTGATACTTGAAACCATAGTGCTGCAGACTTTAGGTAAGTCTTTGGAAGGAGGTTCCTTTCAACTAAATATCAGAGTGAACATTAGAAGGCTTGCTGACAGTGGTTCACCTTTGAAACCATTAAGGACTTTGAACCAAAAATCAAAATTGAGTTTGGCTCTGAAAGACACATTTCCACTTCTAAATTCACCAGAATGGTGGTTGTAAGGGTATTGAGGCTCAATGCACAGATGCCCATTTTGATTACAATTTTATCTAGTATGTTATTTTGATACACGATACATATGTATCAGTAATAATGCTATGTTTTAGAGCCTTTGGTCTAACTAATGCATGGCTTTCATTATGTACAAATGTTGCAGAGCTGTCTGAAACCAGTATGAATTAACTAAATGTGCTTTATATTGCAGGCTTTGAAATAACAATTGAACATCCACATACTGATGTGGTGAAATGTTCCCAGCTAGTGCGAGGTATAGACTTTCCTTCATGTGATCTCTACAACACCCTAATCACTGTTATATATAATACAGTGCTGACTTAATCTTTGATTCAAACAATTTGACTTTGATCAATGGCTAAGCATGCAGTTCAAGGAGAGGTAACCCTCAGCATATCAAGCATAATTATGTCTCATCCTTACTCGCTTAAGGCCCCAATATACTTCATACGAAATTAAAGAACGAATTGGTGCGATGTTATTAACAACACAATCTGGCCAAAAGTACGTGTTTTTCAGTTTATTTTGGTAGTTAGTAACAGCTCACCAGGGTGAACTTTAAAGTAGGTTTTAACAAGCTGCTAAACCCCTTACTGCCATTGGTACACTTCATCGGTAGGTGTGACCTGGGGCTCCAACTACCTTGAGGCCTGCAGCTAATTCCTGGCATTAAGTCAGTTAAGATCAGTCAACATGAACACATCAGCGTGCAGAGTTTTTAGCAAGCTGGTGCAAATTTACCGACATCTGTTTGTATTTTTCAAGAACATGTCATGCATTTTTTTTGTTTAATTAGTCTACAAAAGGAATCAAATCTACTCATTCTCTTTAAGTGCCCATTCACTCTTTTGTTTATATGCTGCATTACTCATGTGCCTTCTGCAGTCGAAAGCCATTAGCACCAAAGTAGGACATGCCTATCATCATTCTTTTGTCTGTATTCTTCCCATTAACACTCTTATACACCAATCTTTGCGGTAGTATCAGTGTCATCAAAAATTACAACAACAGAGTGCAATCGGCACTTATTATGGCCACGTATGGCGTGTTAGCACATTAGCATCATAAATTCAGAATGTAAACAAAATAATTGTACATTTTCTACTGCATGTATATTACTTTTACTAATCTAGTGTGAATTCTACACACTAGATAAAGTCATTGATAACTAAATTTTAGTGTCACATTAGTTAAGGTTTTGCTGAGCATCCTCATATTTAAATGTGCTTCTAAACACCTCTCACAGCGGTATGGCGGGTGTCTGGATGTTCGCAAACAGTATAACGTTTGCATGACTGTTTCAGATTTCTTTTTACCCCTTCTTCTTTTTTTTTTTATTGCAGCAAGCAAGGATCTGGCACAGACTTCCTATTTCATGGCTACCAACAGGTTGTTATCCAGAACCTCATTTGTTGCACTGTGACTGCACACTATAGCTTCCTTTACTGCAGGTTACCCTACCAGTGTCCAACACCCTCCTTGCACCGGTGGCTACTGGGACGCCCCCCTCTCAAACATGCCCTCAGGGTGGGGTAGGGAGGGGGTTCGGCGGCTCCGGCCCCGGTTGCAGTGCGGTGTATTGTACGGGGGATCATTGTTGGCACAGAGGGGTTGAATGCACATTGTGAAGTGTAGTGGTGCTCTTGAACCTCACGTTTGCTCAGTTACAGAAGTGCATTTGTCTAAAAAAGACACTTTGGTAGCCTGAATAGCAGCTAAAGATTACACAGATGTAAACATTACATAGAAGTCCTCACGGTAAGTACCCAGACCCCTTTGTTTTTTTTTTTCCCTATGATTTTTATTCTCAAAGAGATAAATTAACCTTTTGTTTTGGTCATTATTTTTTTATATTCAAACTATTTAGAAGTTTTTTTGTCGTTCAATGTCTGACTTTATTTTTGAGATGTAGACATCTGTTGTGCTTGGGTTTTGATGTATCTATGCAGACAAACCCATTAAGGACCTGTTTGGCTTTGTAAATTTTAGATAATTGTTTCACTGGCTATATATTTTTGCACATTTTAAACTGAAAGTTTTATGGTATAGGTAACAAAGGATTATGATTTCAGGTGAAAAGGTTCTTAAAGGGTGTAGTCTCCATTGTACAGTTATTTACTTTGTTAGAAATAAAGTAAAGAATGTTTGTTTCCCCCCCTCATTTTTTTATTATTTTTAAATAACTTTAGCTGTCATTTAGTATTCGTCACTTTTGCAGCACTGTCTGCAATGTCTGAACATGGGAGTAGACGAGCATGTGCTTAACACATGGCCTGCAGGTAATGCAGCCTGTTGAATATACCCCCCGGCAAAGATGGCCATGTTCCGCTTATCTCATCGGAGGTCAGTTTTTCCCTTTATTTTGTACAGCCAATGTACAGTGATCAGTACAGCCAACAGTAGAGGCTGCTTTTCAGTCTTGTTCACCTTTTGTTGATGCAATTTACAGATTTTGCCATCATTTGTCTGGTACACTCCTTATAAGCTCCTTGGCCCATGTCCAAACATTGATTCTGTTCTGTGGCACAGGGTTACCATCCAGCTTTGTCCAAGGCTTCAATTTATTATAATTTTGTTTTTTTCTTCATTTTCAAATTTTAGCAAAAAACTGCTAAGATTGTTAGCATATTGGAGGGAGGAATGTTTGATTTGTGCTGGTTTCTTCAAGAACACTTGTAGCAGATTAGATCTGGTATAGTATTATCTGTTTTTCTGGACTTAGTTTAATAGAGCAACTTCCACACAACCTAACTTGCTGTATCATTGCTATTCAGAGATGTTGACAAGTTCATAGAAATACATAAGCACATAATCAGGCCACATAGTCAACCAGGCTTATGCCTTAAATGGACTTGCATTTCTTATGGGGTAAACATGGATGGTATCCATATGCTTGTTTGCTTTACTGTTTCCTATTTGCTTGTTGCCTGCAGGCCTTTACACCTTTTTTTCCAACAGTATCAAGTTTACCCTTGATAATGAGTAACAACCCTGTCATTTTTGTTTGCACAGATTTGATCCCACAAACAGTTTTTAGACCTATTCCTATGGGTGCTCTTCTAAACCTCTAATGACAAATTTTGGGAAAACTATACTTAAATGCTTTCTTTTGCCATTCAGTTTTTTCTTGTAACCTATTTTCTTCCTTCTCATAAGGCAAAAAATATGTATAATAAATTTGAGCTTGAAAAATGCTTTTATTTTATGCTGGTTATCTTTCAACCCTAGCCATCTTACATGACACTTGAGTGTGATTAAATGGCTTAATGTTGTATCAAAGTTGAGTTAAGCAAAGGTTTCTGAACTGTGCAGGCAAATTTTGGAAGTATGTTACTCAGAATTGAGGAATAGCTTTGTGACTGTGCTTTAATATTACCCTCAGTGTCCTGAATGTTAATTTCAAGATATTCAAGGTTGCCTTCCCCCTCCTCGGCAGTTAATCGTTTGTGCTCTTTATTGTCTTTCTCCTCCATGCTCTTGCAGTCTGCACCTCACCACCTTCTGCCTACAGTACAAGCCCACAGTCATAGCCTGTGTCTGCATTCACCTGGCCTGCAAGTGGTCCAACTGGGAGATCCCCGTTTCCACTGATGGAAAGCACTGGTGGGAGTATGTGGACAGCTCAGTTACACTTGACCTTCTTGATGGTAGGTGATGTGTTCTTCCCATGAACCGGTTGTACTGACGTGGCCAAAAGTATTGGCAGTGACATACATTTTGTGTTTTGCAAAGTTTGCCGCATCAGTATTTGTAGATTATTTTTGCGCATGTTTCTATGGTGTACTGGAAAACAATAAGCATTTCATAAATTTTAAAGGCTTTTATTGGCAAAAACATTAAATATATGCAAAGAGTCAATATTTACAGTGTTAACCCTTGTTCTTCATAATCTCTGCAATTCGCTCTGGCATGCTGGATATCAGCTTCTGGGCCAAATCCTGACTGATGGTGATCCATTCTTGCCTTATTAGTGCTCGGAGTTGTTCACAATTTGTGGGCTTCTGCTTGTCCACTCGCCTTTTGAGGATTAACCACAGGCTCTCTATGGGATCAAGATCTGGGGAGTTGCCTGGCCACGTATCCAGAATTTCAATGTAATGAACTCCGAGCCACTTGACATGGTGACATGGTGCTCCATCATGCTGGAAACTACTTGGATCATCATCAAATTGCTCCTGGATCGTTGGGCGAAGTTGCTCTCACAGGACGTTTTGATACCATTCTTTATTCATAGCAGTGTTTTTGGGCAGAATTGTGAGAGATCCCACTCCCTTGGATGAAAAGCAACCCCACACATGGATGGTCTCGGAATGCTTCACTGTTGGCACGACACATGACTCAGGGTAGCGTTCACCTTCTCCGGACTCTAGATTTTCCAGATGTTCCTAACTGTCGGAAGGGGGGCTTCATCAGAGAAAATAACTTTGCACCAATCTTCTGCTGTCCAATCCTTGTACTTCCTGCAGAATTTCAGTCTGTCCTTGATGTTTTTCTTGGAGAGAAGTGGCTTCTTTGCTGCCCTTCTTGACACCAGGCCGTTGTCCAAAAGTCTTTGTCTCACTGTGTGTTCAGATGCATTCACACCAACCTGCTGCCAATATTGAGCAAGCTCTGCACTGGTGGTGACACGATTCTGTAGATGACTCCCCATGAGGAGATGGTCCTGGCGCTTGCTGGACACTCTGGGACGTCCTGAAGCCTTCTTCACTGCAGTTGAACCTCTCTCCTTGAAGTTCTTGATGATCCGGTAAATGGTTCTTTCAGGTGCAATATTCTTGCATCTGAGGCCATTTTGATACAAATCGATGATGGCTGTATGTCTTTCTTTTAGGGGTAATCATAACTAACAAGAACACAATGATTGGAAGCACTTCTTCCCTCCTTTTATAGCAATCAGTCTGCTCTTATAATCCAATCAGAATGATAGAATGATTTCACCTGTCTTGTACTCGTTCACACTTTCCCAGGTGCTGCTGCTATGATTGTGCCAGGGCCAAAATTTCATTTTTTTTATTTTTTTTTGCCAATGAAGCTTTTTGCAATTATTTAAAATGTTTTGTGTGAATCTGATCACTCTGCACAATAATCTAGAAACATTGTGAATCAACACCACAACAACTGAAGCAGAAAAATATGTGAAACACAAAATTGATGTCACTGCCAATACTTTTGGCCACGGCTGTACGTGTATTGGCATTTCAGAGTTAAATTACCCAGTAAGGCTCATTATTTCACATTACATACAATGTTATGTAAGTCACTTATGATTTATATTCATTGGAATTTTGTTGTAGAACTGACCCACGAGTTTCTTCAGATTCTAGAAAAGACACCCAGCAGGTTAAAGAGAATTCGGAATTGGAGGGTAGGTGATTGGAATATGTTAAGTCATGCTTTATTTTATCTTTTAGGTACATTAATTTGGTTCAATTAAACTGCTTTCAAGCTGTTGCTGTATTTATTTCTAGGCTACACAAGCTGCCAAGAAGCCCAAAACTGATGGTCAGGCCTCAGACAGCAGCTCCTTACCAGGAACCTCGTTAACCCAGGACCTATCCTTGATGGATGCCATTCCCGGGGTCTCTACAAATACAGCCTTCTCAAAAGCCTCCACTTCTTTTCCAGTGACCCTACCAGGAAACGCAAGCAGCTGTCATTCCCTAGATTCCATTGCCAACATGCAGGGATCTTCATACACTTACACCACTCCCAGTGACTGGCCTCAGGACTTAGTTAATTCGGACCTATATTCTGTCGAACAATTTACCCCGCACTCATCTATGCACCCACAACGGCCTGACAAAAGTGCAGAGTTGAACCCTGCAAAACAAGGACACAAGGCCAGTGGTGTGTCAAAGCACCAGGCCATAACCTATCCTCCACCTGCAGCACCCACTCAGAAAATGTCTCTGGATAAGTACAGGGAGAAACACGCTGAGCTGGCGGTGCAAAAACGTAGACAAGAGCAGCAGAATTTGGAGACCGAGGTCAGGGATGTCTATGGTACTCCAGCACAGACAGATCACCGCAAGCACCTGCCCCAACATTCTCACGGGCAGCAGAGGTTGAGCAACAGTGCTGGAGCCACCACAGCCTCACCCCTGAAGATGAAGCTGCCTGTACCTGGGCAGGAAAAGCAGGGGGACAAACGAGAGAAGGGGAGCTCCTTAAAACTTCGTCTTCCGGTCCCTCCCCATAGTGAAAAGGCAGGGTCAAGTAAGGAGGAGCTAAAAATGAAAATTAAGTTGTCCTCGGAACAGCATAGCTCCTCAGATGAGGGTGCTGCAAAGAGCAAACATTCCAGCCCACTTGTGAGCAAGGAAAAACACAGAGAACACTCAGCCCATCGTCACCACCACAAGCACGGCCACTCCCATTCACACACACATAGCGGCAACGGCAGGAGTGGGCTTGAGGTGCCTGCAGCTGGTTTGGCCCTTCGGAGCCCGGTTGGTCCTGGTGGCGAGGGGGCAAGCTCAGCGTCCAGCTCTGGCTTCTCACGCAAGAGGGTGAACGAAGCCAGCCACAATCACCACTCCAAAAAGAGCAAAAGCTCCAAAGGAAGCGCAGGTAGTTCCTCTCATTGTTTCTCTGTTCAGCAGTGTGCCATCTCACAACATTGTTCTTAACCTTCCCTTCACCCCCAACACCCCCCCCCCCCCCCCCCCCCCATCACATACCAGGTGGGCTATGGACATCTCGGCACCATAGTGAATCTGCACAGGAAACCATTGGAGAGCCACAACCCTGAGAGTGCTGGACTACCTAATGGCCACCACACAGTCTATAATGATACTTTTGATATCCTTGATTCGCTGTTATGTGCCCAAATATACTCTTATATAAACTCTTGAACCTATAGGAAAAAAGGATAAAATGTAAAAGAAAAATCAAGCATATGTGTCATGATTAAGAAAACAGGAAATTGAATGAAAAGAGTAAGAGAAAGAAAATAAAAATTGTTTCCCGATCTTCTGGCAGTTCGGTTCAGTCTGGCTGTCTCTCTGTGAAACTGCTGCTTTGTCCTCAGTATTCCCTTATGAGCGGTTGGTTTGTATGCGTGAGCAGGTATATGATTGTCAAAGCTGTTATATTACAGAAACATTTACAAAATAGTACAAAACCTTTATTCTTTACATGTGACTAAGTAGAATCAGAGAAGGAAGTTTTCTCATAGTGATAATTTATAAAACACTTAAGACTGAAAGCACCTTCTATAATACAGTCCTCTCGTTTGTTCAGAATATAGTAGAGGGAAAGCAGAATCAAGCTATTTTATTTCCATAGTTTCTTGTACGTTTATTTTTCTATCCTCTCCATTTGATAACTTCTATAGTGGCTGCATGTCTATTTCAAAAGGGATGAGAGCTGTTTACAGAGCGTGAAGAAATCCATTCTTGTATGTTAATTAGGGCTGTAACGATACACCAAACCCACGATTCGGTTCGTATCACGATTTTTGAGCCACGATTCGGTTCGTATCGTGATTCGATCACGGGGGCGGGGCTTGGGGGTGAAAAAAAAGAGAGATTTTGAGAGAAAAAAATATACCGGTATTTTTATTAAATAACATTTGAAAAACCTGTATAAACTGAACACCAAAGAACAATATATTAACTATGCAAATTATTAAACTAAACTAGGCAGTGTAGGCTGCTGCTTTTGGGTTGTTTTCTGTGCTCCAACTAAATTGATTTCGGGATGGTGCCGTAGGATATGCATCTGCATGTTGGACGTGTTACCGGTTCACATTTGAGGAAGCTTCTTAAAACACTTAACCTACGGCAAATTGTGTGGGTCTTGTAGACTACACGATTGCCATCCTTATTCTCCACCGCTAGCCGAAATGTTGCCATACTGCTGACTTAAATGTATTGGGAGGGTCCGCAATCTCTGGGTTGTTTTCCATGTTTCCTCACATTATTTAACTAGCTCGCGTCACATGGAAAGGTATAGTCACATGATACGTAGGCTACTAGGCTAACATGTAAAAAGACGCTTACAAGTAAACTTTTTTTAATAGTTGGTTGGGATAAGTCACTGAGTATTTAATTATAGAATATCAAATAGGTTGTGCGATTATTGTCTAAAAAAAATCTCCATGTTTTCGGTGCTAATGCGGTGATGATAAGGGGCGCTGCCAATAAAGCACCAAAAAGCTGTCACAAAGAACCGGCAAAAGTAATGATTATGAATATGTCAAATATAGCAAGGAGACATTTTAATTGTTTATTAATAAACAAGTGTTTTCTGTCAGTGTCTATTGCAAGATGAAGTTGACGATGCTGTCTCGCGATCTTCAGTGAACGCGCCAGAGAAATGCACTTTTCATACGGATTACATAAGCAGAAAGCAGTCTGTATCTTTCGTTTTGAATTGTTCGTTTTAAAAGTAAACATTTCGATATAAATATATTTATCTGGTCTGTGAGGCAAGTAGCCTACCTTATACGATGAGTTTCGGTTCTCCAGTTCAGGCGCCGGCGACTCCGTGATTATCTATCGATATTTACTTCTTATTTATTAAATCCAGGCAATTGGTTGATGAAACATTGATTAAAATTGAGATACAATTAATGCAAAATGAAATTCACTTTAAAGAAAGGCTTTGTGCTTTCTGTTTGAGGTCTCTGTGAAAGTTTTAGTGCCGCTTCCGGAGAACTGTCACGTCCTTACATTGTTTTTTCCTCATAAATGCGAACACGAAAAATAAAATAAATATTCTATGTTCTGGGGAGAGCCAACCCTTCTTCATCTGGTGGGTAGTATTAGGCCTACTTTTGGTTTGTACAGTGTAATTCACAGAATTATAAAAATATATATTTTGCCACCTAAAAGCTAAAGATGTTTTGTGTCACGTCCGTAACGCATGTGTATTTCCCTCATATTAAATATAAAATGCATGTGTAGACTTATATTTTTCTAATGTCTGGACATTTACTGGACTTTATTAAGGGAGTAGGCTATGGATATATAAACAGAAGTTTCAATATATTGGTATTAAATGAATTTTCTGAGAATTTATATTTCAAGTTTTGACTGCAAATGTCACGTCCATAACGCTAAAATTGCCCAATTTAAAATAATTTATCCTCAACTAGTTTTGTGGTGTAGGTCTACGTATTTTATAATGTTAACTTCAAATAATACTAATAGTAATTTAAAGATGCGGTAGCATTGGATCTGGACGGAAAGGATAACTCTGGGAGTTGGAAGGGGTGTGTGTGTCGCGATTCTCCCTTCTCACATCGCGATAACGGTTCGTGGACCTGAGTATCGCGATTTCGATTTTATATTGCGTATCGTTACAGCCCTAATGTTAATAGCTGTACTATAACTTCTCAGGTTTTGAGCTGCTTGTAATATCTCTCTCTCTTTCTTTCTCTCTCTCTCTTTCTCTATAGTGGGGAGGGCCTTGTGATAAAATCTAACATTGGCCTTTCTAGCTGCAGTCCTCCAGTGTTCCGTACTGCTTCCAGGAACTTGTAGGCAATCCACACCCTGCCAAATACCTGGCATGTTGTCAGAGGCCATGCAATGTACATTTTTTGACCATATAGATGACCTTAAGCTGGATGCCAAAGGCTGTGCCTCAAAAAGTAAAAGTGAAGTTTACATAACCTTCGCTGTGAAGTGCATTTAATATATTCCTTGGCTTTAAGCAGTAGGCTATTTGTGCAACTCCCTAATTAATAACAAAACCAGAAACATGGGTGGGTAAAAAGAGATCGAGTTCATTATTACAGTGTTGACACAAAGAGATCTAGGCTTTCACCGGCCCTCTTTGTATCATTATTTCTGAATGCAGATGAATGGTTTTGATTGCATTTTTAGTGTGAAGCTATTGGTAAATGAGGCCAGCATTGTACAAACCATTTTACTTTGGGTCCCAGTATTGCTGGTAGGTAAGGCAAGTGCAAATCCTGGCAACTCTGTTTTTCTTTTCCCCCATTTTATTTAGATTTAATAATAAATTCAATGGTTTCCTCTACCTAAAACTCAGTCTTTGTGTGTATGTAAACATTTATTGTTTTTACATAATGGCACATGTATGAAATTAGATTTTCTGCTTGTCAACATTTTTGGTAAATTAAAAAAAATAAATTCCTCCAGGTTAAATTGTGATGGATTAGGGTTATAATTTGTCAATTTGCTTTGTGTCATTGTTTTAAAAACATTCAAGGTTTAAATAATTTCCCTTAAATAATTTGGTTAAATTGCTCAGTTCTATGTTTGTTTCTGTTTGATTTGGTCAATGGATAAGTTTTTAGTTGACTGGCCATTTGTTGACTTGGTTGTGATGAGGGATGAATGGATGTCTTAACAATTCCTCTGCTGATGGTCGTTGTGTTGGATCTCTGCAAAGAGCAAAAAAAGAGAGAATGTTCTGCTGTTTTCAAACTGTTAACGGATAAGTTTAACAATTAAGCAGATTTTTTTTTTCCCACTTTGTAACCACAAAAAAACATTCCCAACTTTCTCAACTTCTGGGTGAAATGCAATAGCTTTGCGCAGTTAATTTTCATGATAAATATTACTGAAAATATATACCAAATTTTTTTTTTTTTTTAAATAACTTTTAGAAAATAAATTGCTCTTCAAAGGTTTACCTGGTTAAGCAAGCCTGGACAAAGCCATTAGCATGTGTAGAAAAATTATCGGACAGAGAAGGCATCAAGCCCTTTCGAGCTCCAATGTAAAACAGAGCTGCAATCTTGGTCATGTGTGCTAGAGGTGGCTTTCCTGTGGCCATTTCAAACACTGTGCACCCAATGCTCCAAATGTCAGATTTTCGTCCATGACCGGTCTCACTTATCACCTCTGGTGCCATCCAGTATGGGGTACCTTGCACAGACTTCAAAATGTCACTTTTGCTTGCAGTCAGACAGTTAAGACGGCGAGCGCAACCAAAGTCAATTAGCTTGACCACCCCAGTGGCCATAAGCATGATGTTATTCCCCTTCAGATCCCTATGGATGACTCTATTGGCATGAAGATAGGCAACCCCCTCCAGAATCTGTTGGGTGTAGAAGGCAAACACTTTCTCTGGTAAGGGTCCAAATCGGTTCAGGATACTGGAGATAGAACCACCCGGAACGTATTCCATGAAGATGCTTACAATGTTCTCACACAGAGCTGTGCCCAAGAACCCAACAATGTTAGTGTGGTGAAGGTTCTTAAGAAGATCCACCTCTCTTTCCAGACGAGCATACTCTTTTTCTGCCATCTCTGAACTTGAAGCATCCAATGCCACCTGTTTTATTGCAATCAGCTGACCTTGACTGGTTAGCCCACAATACACCTGTATCATAAAGATATAGAACAAAATAAGAAACATAAGTCTTTTATTTTCACCCATGATTATTGAGCTTTGATAATATGTTATAAATCAGATATGTTTACAAAAATGTTGTCTTTTGTGCCCAATCACTATTCAATCTCTAGGGCTTGATGGCTTTGTTCGATTATTTCTGCATTTGGCTGACTTGTTTGAGATGAGTTGTTTTTTTGTGGTCCATCAGCATTGCCTGGATCATGTCCAATCTTGCTTTGATGGTTAAATATGAAGACTAAAATTCACATGACAAGGCTGCTCTATGCTTTTCAACTAATAAGGTGTGGACATGTTGTTAACGGATTAGGAAGCAAGGTAGCAGGTCAGCTGCCTATGTTTTCGGATGCAGCCCAAGGTAAAAGCACTTCACGTGTAAATGTATTATTCACTATGCACTGTATGTACAATTGGTTTGTGTCTGTATTTTTTGAGTAAAGGCAATTGCTAATGTGGACATGCCATCCATGGTTGCTGGACTACTGTGTGTACTGTTATTTCCTTCTTCCTAATATATTTCCTGAACAATTTCTTCATGTGCAAATAAGAAACTAAGAAATAGGAAGAAACTGCTATCTACCACTTAAAATGCAATAGTATCTTTTAGTTTTGTGTGAAATTGAGTACATATGGTGCTAAATAAGATTTTTTTAGCATTTTAATGTTTATTTACTATATTAAATTGAGTTATTCGGTATATCGGCATTGTATTGGATAGTGGCATCGGCCATTAAAAAAACCCCATATCGGTTGACCACTACTCTGTTACATTTGCAGTGTGAACATTGAAAACCACTTGGCTTAAAAAATTGTGCAGAAGTATGGGATTTGGGATGCAGCTTTGAACTTTGAGGTCATGTTCACGTTTAAAAGCAGCTGTAGAGTAATTAACCATTTGACAAAATAAAATGCACATATATTGTTGGCCTAATAACTGTGGGAGGGTGTAAGAAGTATGACCACCTCATACTCGTATCAACCGGAAGTCCCTGTTCCATTAGTATTAAGTTCAAACTAAAGTACTTTGAAGGAGCTGCATTTAGATACCTACTGTTCCAAAAGCTCCTTTACCCAGAACCTCTCCTTTTGTCCAGGTGATCGCATCATCTGAGCAGAATCCGTGCGTATAATGCAGTTCACCAGAGGAAACACCCTAATGGACAACACAAACCTTTATGTGATGAGTAAGGTATTGTGTATTTATAGGTGACAGTCTATTTACACGTTAAATATCCAGTCTTGTTAGCATTTTACCTCATTTAAAAGTTTCTGGAATTCTGAGGGCAAGTTATTTCTGAACTCGCTGCTATCTTCCTTTTCAGTCTTAACTGTTTCAGCATCTCTTCCCTCCAGTGAAATCAACTCTTCTGCCAAAGACCGCAGCAAGTCATCTGTAAGCGGTCCATCACTCACCTCATTCAGAAACCTCTGGAATGCAGGGGATGGTGATCTGTCACTTGTCCATGTATTGATCAGTGGCTGTGCTGTGAATTTGTTCACACTCGATAACTCGCGTTCATCCGTGGCACTTATGTCAGTTGGAGACTGTGGTTCTTGATGTTTTATGTCCTTAATGAGATGAGACCTTGTGGTTGAATTAATTAGCTGGGCAATGTTTGTATTAGACAAAGAGTTTGATAGTACTTCTTCAATCACTGACAGTATGGAACTGCGTTGTCTTTCTATAACTGAGATTGAAGTTTCCCTTCCCTCACACTTAATATCAGGTATTTTGGATTTCATCTGCTGGAAAGTCTCATCCGAGTTTTCAAAAACAGGGTGTTTATTCTCTGAAAAGGCTGGATTGGTTTTCGTCACTTTTGGGGCATTAATTCTCCTCTTGAGTTGCCTGCACTTAGCTCGATTGAATCTCTCGGACTGAGCATGTTTCCTTCTGTTAACCTCCACTGTTTTTTTGCCTCTCTGCTTTCCATTGATTTGTTTAACTTCAACCACTGTAAGTACCTGTTTGGGTTTCTCAGAAGACTTGCCTGCTCTAAGATTTTCATAAACGGGAGTCGCAAACATTTCGTAGATTGCTGGACCTTCATCTCCCTGACTGATCTTCAAAAACATGTCGTTGTAAGTGACGTAGTCCACAGCGGACCTCGCTCGCTGTGCTGCACCTAATGATGACTTTTTGGAAGGTCTTGCACTTCTCAAATCTCTGTTAAGTTGGTTTTCACTGTTATTACTAAGTTTCTTGTCATCACCACTCAACTTTGTGTGTTGAAAGGGTTCAGTGACCCTTTTTGTGGGTTGAACTTCATTTGTAGTGTTTTTACAAGCCGGTGTAGGTGTCATCCTTGGCAAATATGATTTGTTAGGGGTCTCTCCTGTAATAACTGAGCCTCTGGTTTTGCTTTCTCTAAGTTTTGCCTTTGAGTGACAAGGAGAATTGATCCTATTTCTTGTGGTATTAACAGTACTCTGATTCTTGTGTGCCAGAATGTTGAATGACTGATTTGTGTGAAAAGATGTTTTGCCTTTTCTGTCCTTTCGTCTGATCATCTTAACTGTTTTGTTCTTGTCAAGTGGAATTTGATCTACTACACTAATATCCACATTGGTGAAGCGCTTCTCATCTTCAATTAACCCGGATCCTCTGTCTCTGACTATAGGATGGATTTCTTTGGCTGTACTGCTGGGTCCATCATAGGCAGTGCAGTTTGTCCTGATTATGTTCATATTTTGAGACTTTTTCTCAAGATCTTCTGAGTTTGCAGTTGTTTTGGAAGACTCTTGTCTCATTTTAGCCTCAACCTCAAAAGATCTGAATGGTGTATCATCTTTTTTGTCATCTGAAATGGCACAGTCTGTCTCTTTTGTGATAATTCCAGAACTTACTAAATCCTGAAAATCCAAATGAGACCCCAATTCCAAATTTAACGACTTCTCTAAGCACCTGGATATCTTGGGTGTTCCTTGGGGAACATTTTCCTCCTCCTCTTCTTGACTACTACTGCTGCTGGAATTGCTCTCCTGACTGCCTGCTCTGGTGCCTTTGGATCTTCTGGCAGACTGCCTGGAGATCCTTTCCACTTTTCGTCTGGACTCTGAGGAGAGGGGTAAGATGCTAGTTGGTTTTAAATGCAGTGGGTGCACAAGACTTGAAAGCACAGAGCCATCCCTACATCTAGTGTCCAGTGGAGTTAGATGTTTAGGCGTCCTTGAGCACGGAGTAGGTTGTGAACTCTGGTAATCACAACAATGAAAGTAAATGCTCAGGCATATATTTGTATTTATTTAAATACTTATAAAATAAATAATATTTTTTCTTACCTGTTGTCTAACACCTTCATCCTCTGTATCACCACCTCTGAGCCCTGTAGTTTATTGAAGAAGAAAAAAAAATAATGATATGCTTGCCCTTCATGTTGACTTCTGCACATTATCACCTTGATGCTCCATGATCTTGAGCCACATTTCTGCCTTATGGTATTAAACGTTTCATGTCCATCTCCTCCACATGCAGTGGCCACTGTCACATTTGTATGAAACCCTAGTCTGGATTAATGAATTGGTGCATGTACAGATCTAACTTGTGAACCCATTTACATTTCAGCTGGTACATATATGTATAGTTTAATTGGTCCTCTGCAATAGTTCAAACCGCTCCCAGGTAATACATGTTTGCACATATATATATGTTATTTGCTATTCGATTGGGATTAGATTGGGTCAATGACTCTGGGTAATGCAATAATGAACAGAGCTTCTTCTAATCCTGTGCAAATCGGTTTTATCAGTAATTTTTTCCAGATTTTGCATTCCTGTGCCTGTAAAGAAGGTAAGCGTTTCTTACCTTCCAATTCATCCCTTATGAATTGACGGTAAACATTACAGATGTCAACAGTAACAATGACTGTACAGACAATGTCCAGAAAATTCATCCAGTCTGAATAGGGCTGTCTGTCCGATATGTATGCATGTATGCATGTATGTATGTATGTATGTATGTATGAATGAATTTTACACTTATCGTGCTTTTCTGACACTACATTTAAAGCTATTTACATAAGAAACAGGGAACTCTACTCAACCACCACCAGTGTGCAGCATTCACCTGGATGATTTGATGGCAGCCATAGTGCACCAGTACACTCACTGTTGGTGTAGAGGAGAGAGTAGAGTAATAGAGCCATTTCATGGACGAATATTAGTAGGAGGCCATGATTGATAAGGGCCAATGGGGAAATGGGGAAATTTGTTATGTCCCTCTTTATGAGAAGTGCCCTAAGATTTTTTTAATAACATTGACAGGGTGTCAGAACCTTGGTTTAAAGTCTCATCTGAAGGATGATGCCTTTTTACAGTATAGTGTCCCCATCACTATCTGGGGGAGTTAGGGCACACAATGGCCGCACAGTGTACATCCGCTTCTGGCCTCAATGTCACCTCTTCCAGCAGCAAACGAGGCTTAACCATGCTTAGCTTCAGTAAGCAAACAGTTTAGAGATACAGGGTGATATGTATGTTTAAACATACAGTATTTATCTGTCTGTATGTATCTGATTAATCAGCCATTAAATATGAGAGAGTTCTTTTTTGCAGTAAACAAGTATAGACTTACTGTTATAAATGTTAGCCCGAGCTTGTAGCAGCACACTTGCATCAAGAAGAGGTTGCATCAGCATTGGTGCAGATTTACTAAGCTGTGTGAAATGACGAGCAGGAAGAACAGGTTTCGAGGAGGAGGTCAGTTTATTGAGTGATGGATGCCTTATTTTGTCCCAGTTTTTTCTGCTGTCCCCCAAACTCGGCAAGGATGAAGTCCGACTGGGTGAAAAATAAATTGAGTATATTACAATTTCCTAAATGTTTACTGTAAAAATGTTAAATGTTGCTAAGTGAAAAAGGACAACGCCAAATCTCCTCTTCTTTCTTTGTAGATAATAGCTCACCCTGGAATCCCAGTGTTATGCTGAGGACTGCTTGATCCTGTAACTGTACTCCTCTGTACAGTCTTTGTGTAAAAATAAGAGGGAGGCACTGAATGGACATGGGGTTTCATGCAGGCTATACCAGGTTGTTTGTGAGCACAGGTGGTGTTGATATTTAAGTGTGATTTGTTCACTTGTTATTGGCTGTCGGTGTTTATGTGAATGCTAATTTAGTTTGAGGAAGGGATGAATGGTTGTGTATATACAGTACTGTATGATTAGCTGGCTAACCTGCTTCGTTTCCTCTCATCTCTGCCGTCTTGCCTGATATCTGTCTTTGGCTCCATAGAACCCTCACAGCAAATTGTGTTATCTGCGCACATACACACATGCAGACAAATACACTTTGGATGTAAAAGGCCACGTAAAGCGGTCATACTACAGGGCTGAATTACCCCAATGGTCATAATCCAGTGGTCACAACAATGAAGTATTACTCAACCATCCAGTATCCAAAGGCACAAAACCCAGTACAAATGAATTAAGAAATCCTACAATGAACCAAGACCTATATGTTACTGTAAGTCAAAATTAAAGTAAAAATGTTAAAATGTTGTAAAATGTAGAATTAAGCCTTTTAGCATCACTTTGCATCTAGCCAATCAACGATGAATACAAAATATGTAGATATACACACAGAAACGTATATTTTAAAAATAAATATATAAACACATTTCTCTACCTTACTTAAAGTCAGTCTTTTCTAAATGAATCCAGGCCACACTGAATCCAAATGATCTATGGTTGCTCCGAGTCATGGAATAATCCTTATCTACGAGTATCTATGAGTGAAGGCTCTCTGTTGACTCTGTGTTGTCAAGCTTGGAACAGAAAATCCTAAAAAGCTGAGGTGGATAAACCCCTCCCATTGTCATGGATCATTTGAGGGATAGGCTGAGAGAGTGTGCATATTTTCTTTTTTTTCAGGGTGGTGGAAAAGTTTGCCATAGGGCTGTTTAGAAGTCTGAGTAACAGGTGTACCTCTGGCATTCTGCATTTTTCATTGCATTCATATTTTGTAAGTGTAGTTGTTGACTGACCTTGGTGAATGTCTGTATGATCTTTTTGGGCAATTATAATCTTTGTTGATTCTCTCTGCAAAACACAAAGGTTCAGTAAGTAATTGTATTTGCAGTGCATTAGATAAACCCTGAATAAAGATAGTATTAGCATTTTTTTAAAAAGGTTTTCATCTACAAAGCTGGCATGCACTAAGCAACAAAGCTGCAAAACAAAAGACAGTAGAGCTTGACCCTACCCTAAATACAATAACCTCTCACAAAAGAACACCTGAATAATTCCCCTGTTGGTTACTGACCATCAGCTAACACCATGATTAGCCCGCTGTAATGGCAGACTACAGTGACCAAGGCTCACCCAAACAGAATGCTATTAAAGGCTTTTTTTTAAATTATTATTAT
This sequence comes from Moxostoma hubbsi, assembly GCA_032164185.1. Classification (NCBI taxonomy): domain Eukaryota; kingdom Metazoa; phylum Chordata; class Actinopteri; order Cypriniformes; family Catostomidae; genus Moxostoma; species Moxostoma hubbsi. Next base: position 4,415,809 of record JAVLUX010000047.1, read on the forward strand.
AATTTTATATAGTTAGCAGTCATTAAGTCTGTCCACTTTTGTTCACATTATTCAAAGGGACTCCTGTGGGGAGACATCACATTAACGTGTGAGAACACCTGACCTTCATCCTAGCTGAAACTGGAGTGCAACAGCCACGTGCTGGAGAGCAGATGGGGAATTTGTCTGGACTCCCTGGCCAATAGCACTCCAGGCACATGAATGTTGTTTCTTAAAAATACAATAGAAATACTTCGGATAAGTACATTTATTGAGAACATAAACAGTTATTTATGAAGTGAACTTCTTAAAGATGGCGGGTTATTCCATGTCAAATCAACCAAATGTAAGAAACTTCCCCACTCTAATTCTTTTTTTTAAGAAATAGAAACATAAATGATGATGAAAGGTAAAATATTAAATCAATATTTTTGGAGGATACCATTATTCTGTAGACGGGGGTCAAAATGAAAATTTTCGCCAATGATTTGGAGCAAAACAGTTCCAAAAACCTTAGTAAGGTGGCAGCATCATTATTTTATCATTATTTATCATCATTATTTATAAATGGGTAGGTCTATTATTAAAATCAGCTGACTTCAGCGCCCCTTGTTTCACTATATTCCAATGGCGTGAGTCCAAAAATGGGAAGGGGGAAATTATTATTATTCTTTTTTTTAAAGTTGGAATGCATATAACCCTTGAAGTATAAAATATCAGAGTGACTATTTGCACTAGGTGTAAATAGCACATGCCACACAGCATGGCTAGAGCAAACTGCACCCCCACTGTAATGGTGTAGTGGGAACAACTGAGTCGATGTGCATATTTTTGTGCGGAGTACACAGGTTCTAATCCCCCTTTTGTCCCACCTTTTTCCATCCTGTTTTCTATCTCCATCCTAATATTTCCTGTAACACTACTTATAATAATTAATACAAAATTAATATGAAGGTTGATCTCCTCAATAATTTGTTCATGGTGAAGGTCGGGTAATTGAGAGAATGGTTAGAGCCAGGTATAATTAGCCATGATTTGACTATAGTAATAGTGTAGTAGCCATATTTTAATGCAATTAATCATGGTACTACTACACCAATATGGTGTAATATAGTAACCGTGTTTAATTTTGTGTTGACTATAATTTTACTACAAAATACAATGGTGATAATATGGTTACTTTAGTAAAACGGTGGTGGAGATTTGTAAGGGAATGTTCTGGGTTAGGTGTAAGGGTTGGTTTAGGGTCTCTGTGGGACTCATTATATATAAACACAATAAACACGCTGCAGTGATGCCCCTATACTGTATGTTAGTTTTAAAATAAGGGTGCAAATTGTATCTGCCACTTTGCACCGGGGTGTAAATAGCATCTAACACTATTTGCACTTTGTGCAAAGATGCTTATTTTGCTATTTACACGTGCATACAGCCTGTGCCATAATATATATCTTAATATCCTTTTAGATTCTGGTTCAGAACAAACGTTCCCGAACGTATCTTCATATTATTCATGACCTTATATAGTTAAATCCCAGAGATATGACTCACTCAATGTGGCTTCATGCTTAAATTATAAAATGTTACAGTTTTCATTGCTCGAAAACCAAATAGTTTTTCTTGTCGAACAAAAAAAAAAAAAAAAAGTTCTATCAAAGTACAAATTCTGTTGAAATTACAAATGTGCATGTATTTATCCCCATAAAAAGAATAAACTTAAATTCTCAATTTTGATAGTAGAAAAATACAATTTTTTCGAATAAGCGGCACATTTAAGCAGTGCAATACATATCTAGATGACTGATTTCAGAAATGTACCTGTAGTTTTGCTCTATACGCACACATTTTAATTGTAACCCCCTTAAAAAAAGTGGATTAGATAATGATAGGAACAAGATTGCAAATTGTAATTCTATTCGATTTACCTGCTTGTGCTGAAGAATTCATTATTCCCAGAAGCTCTTCTTTTATAGAGCTCTTAATCTGAGAGATGTACCACAGAGCTGTGTGACCTCTTTGGTCAGTGATGTTCATGTCACTGGAAAGAAGAACAAGTGAATTAGTGAAGATACATCATTGATCTCCATTTCACTCTGTGACTTTCAAATACCTTGGTTCAAGAAGATTTCAAGAATAATCTGTGATGTTATCAAATGAAGTGCATTGGAGTTCCTTACGCTGAAAGAGACATAAGTTCTTTCACCACTTCCAGTGGTTGATATTCCCATGGCATCTCCAGTCCTTCAAACAGATCCACATCCCTTACAGCCAGAATCAGAGGGGTCAGTCCATCTCTGTTCTGTTTATTGAGGTCCACCAAGTCTGTCTGGGCCTGTCACACACAACAAAAGACTAGGGGGAAAAATATCTTGCTCTCTCATCATGTCAGATGGCCAGTACTGATCCATCAGAGAACTCTCCATGGAGTCTGACCTGCTGTGACTGAACCTAGTGTTGATATCATATTTCAAATAGTAAAATGGCAAGTGGAAATTTTAGTCTGAGCCACTCACCATCAGGTCCTGTAGACAGCAGAGGTCTCCCCTCCAGGCTGCCTCTGAGAGCTGCTGCTGGTGGGGTAAATCTCTGATGATCAGGGCCAACAGCAGCTCCCTCTGGAGTGCTGGCTGACTAACATGAAGAGCTGTCTGGTTATTGTTGTTACATAGAGTAGCATCCGCTGCTCTTTCCAGAAGGAAATGCATCACCTACGTTCAGAATGTATGTTGAAAGAGGTTTCAACAATGAAAAGATCTAATGATCATGAATTATTATTTGGCCATGTATCCAGAAACACAGGTTTATGATATTGCAAAATGAAATGTATACATCCATGAAACAGGAACAAGTCATTAGAGATAATGTCAGTACATTACACCCCTATCAGCTTCACTACAGAAAAGTCACCCATCAGCTTAGCTTTTCAAAAATGATGATCATATCAACCCTGGTGTCTCATACCATAGTAAGTCCCCTCTGGCAGACACTGATAAGCGGAGTGGAGCCTTGTGAATCATGAGGCAGGTTAATTTCGTCCCAGGAGTAAAGTCTTTGCTGCAGCCCCAGAGCCACGGCCTCCAGATCTTCCTTCAACAGCAGCCCAACAAATCTGCTTCTGTCATGCGTCCCCATGCTCCAGTGTTCTAGTAGCTCCACAAGCACAGCCACTAGTGGAGGGAGAAAATATCTCCAACTCTTGTCAATTTACAATGAATATCACACCTTTCTTGGTATTCTCAGCTCTATGTGAAAAGGAGCTTTTCTTCATCCATGCGGTTTTGTGTTTACAAAGAAATTCCCATTACAGATCTGTTTGAGCTGGAATAAGATATTCAATATTTTATTCTCGCTGACAAATTCCTTAATAAATAATGAAAACATTTTTGGCTTGTTTTCTTATTGATTTGATCCAACGCAACTAAATAATACATACTGTAGATTAAAAATGACCATAGACATGAAAACAGCTTTAAATTCATAGGAAGAAAATCACTTAGTCATAATAGATAGCTGAAAAATTCATACAAAGACAAATCAGTAGATGTCAAATTAAGGATTACTGATTTTAAGTTAATGAAAAGCTTCTTGCTGTCATTTACATTAAGCCAGTAAGACTCACCCGCACTAGCCGTTTGTTGTCCAGTGTTTCTGGATTGAAATGTTTCAGTTACATGAGCAAACAGTTCCTGTATTTACGTCTTTGTCTTTTTAAGGGTCAGTGCTTTGTCTTCATTGCCTCTTTCTGTCTGAAGCAGCTTTGAGTTTACAGCCTGTTGCCAAGGAGACATGGCTTTGGCATGAAAACAATGAACTCACTGCGAGACCTTTGTTTTGGTTTCATAGGGGGAATTGTGCCGAAATGTCCATAGAAGCGTTTAGTTATGATAATATACTACCTATCAAAAATCTTCAGTTATTTCTGTGCATCCAAGGCATTTTACATTTCAATGTGAAAACGTGTAAGTTACATTGTCCACTGTACTGTAAGTAGTTTAGTAAACTTACAAGAAAATATTAAAGAAACAGAACTCTATTTCCTGAACATGAAAAGTGGAATTCTCTAACAACATTACACAACCTGAGTGCTTCTCTGAGAAGAGTTGGTGCAACGTAAATATGCACATCATTTTAGACTGAACCACAAACTCATCACTGTCAGTGCTGTAGAAATATTACAAATATCTATTATTTTATTCAATAAATTTACCTCATATTGTACACCATTACCTTCTGCAGAGAAGTTGTAATTTGTAACATATTTGCATAAAAGATGAAAGAGAAAAAGACCCAAATCAAAAGTAAGCACTACACATTTGCAAGGGCTGACAAGAGGAACATGAAGTAAATAAGAAACACAACCATTTCACAACTAAATGTGTTTTTACAAAGCTGAGCCAAGACTGCTCTGTGTCTGCTCAAATTTCTGTGTAAGGATACAACGGTGCAAATAAGGCAGACTAAATATGCCTGCTTTGACCCACCTCCTCAGCCCCTAGTATTAAAGGCAGTTCTGATACTGCTTTGGTTCTGTGTAAATAAAATGCATCATTAGAGCAAGCTTAAACTTTTTTGTTTTCATGATAGAGCATTTATTTCATCATTTAGTTTCATATTTAAAAGTAAATATTCATATTTTCATTATTTTTATATTTCTATATTCATAATTTAAAATATTAATCTCATAAAAAGTATGAAAGTGAAATTGCTGTGTAAATGCATTTTTGCACTGAAGAAATTGTTTTGGTTTACCATAATCCAATTGTGAACATTGCTTCCATTTCTATTTGCTCTGCTCAAATACTTGTGCAGCCAATTGAGTTTGATCTGTACAAATTACTCTCTCTCTCTCTCTCTCTCTCTCTCTCTCTCTCTCTCTCTGATATATATATATATATATATATATGTGTGTGTGTGTGTGTGTGTGTGTGTGTGTGTGTGTGTGTGTGTGTGTGTGTTTGTACTGTATAACAAGCATGGTGCTGCTGATATTTTACAGATCCCCAATATGTCATTATACTGAAGATCCCTCAGTATTACCTTCATTAAAACAGCAACAAGCTTACACACTGGTTTTTCAGAAAAAATGTATCCAACCTGAAACTAAATATTAGCTCCACTCCTCTACACTACAAAAAGATTAAACATTATAGAAACTCATCTAAATCCCAACATAACATAACATTAAACAATAACAAGTCACCTACTTTTTCCATTTTGTATAGAAATACATTAAAATAACACTTAATTTTAAAATGTACTTTCCCAATTCAGTCCCCTGAAAAGCACGCAAGGATCTGGACATCCGTTGTTCGGTTTCAGCAATACATTGACGGAACAAATATTATTCACATAGTCCCAACACAATTGGATTAAGTGAACATAGATGGATTGTAAATATTGAAATTAAGTCGAGACCAGATGTTAAAGAATTGTGTTTGATTAGCTCATTTCAGAGAAACAGGCACAATGGTCATAACATGAGTCATGAATAGCGGGCAATGGAAAACCCTCGGTAAGACAGGGGTTAGCTGGCAATACTTTGCAAGGATTAATGGATATGCATGGCTATATATATACACATGTGGCAAACAGGAAATGAGCAGTAAAAGAATGTGTGATTATCAGTATTCGGGAGAGGGCTCCCTCTGGTGGTTGGTAGGTTGTGTATCAAACTCAGATGTTACAAACACCTCCAGGTGTTCTTCTGCTGGGACGTCCCCTTGGTCGTGGTGCTGGATGATTAGGATATGCTTGGTGAAAGTCACGAATCAGGGATGGGTCATGTATGTCCTTGGCAGCTACCCACGATCTCTCATGTCCATTGCTCTCCCAGTCCACCAGGTACTGTATCTGGCCCCTCTTCGTCTTGAGACCATGATCACTTTGACCATATATGCAGGTGCTCCATCAATCTCCAACAGAGGAGGCAGCTCATGATCCATGGTATCGGGGCCAGATGTGGGGTGAACTGGTTTCAGTAGGGACACATGAAAGGGAGAGATGTGGTAGTAAGCCGGAAGCTCTAATCGGTATGTAACTGGGTTAATCTGTCGTAAGATTTTTAAAGGACACACATACCTTGGACTGAGCTTCCTGCAGAGTAGCCATAGTTTGAGGTCACGTGTGGGCTACCAGACCCTCTGACCAGGCTGATAGTTGGGGTGGGGGTGCCTCCGATCGGCCTGGATCCGTTGGATTCTGATAGCCTGCAGCAGACTGACGTGCACACTGTCCCACACTCTCTCACTCCACCTGATCCAATCGTCCACCACTGGCACAGTAGATGGTTCATCTGATCAAGGGAACATCAGGGGTTGATGGCCAAGCACACATTGGAAGGGGGTAAGTCTGGTAGATGAATGGGTGAGAAAGTTCTGTGAGTATTCCGTCCAAGGAAGGAAGTCATGCCATCTCTGTTCCTCCCGACTGCAGTAGGACCTTAAGTATCTGCCTATTTCCTGATATAATCTCTCCATCTTTCCGTTCGCCTGTGGGTGATAACCTGAAGTCAAACTCACATTAATGTTGAGTTGTTCGGAAAAGGCCTGTCATAGATCCTGAAAACATAATAAAACAGAGCATTAGCAGTTTCCATGGTGGTAGGTAGACCTTACAATGGGATGAGTCTGCATGATTAGGAGAACCGGTCGATGATACACAGGATGGTGGTAAACCCATTAGAGTTGGGCAGATCAGCCTGTCATGAAGTCGACAGACAGGTGGGACCATGGTCTTTGGGGAATAGGTAGTGGTTGTAGTAGGCCAGCTGGAAGTTCTTTGGGGGTCTTAGATTGAGGACAGATTCAGCAAGATTTGACATAAACAGTAACTTCATTGATTAATGATTGCCACCAGAATATATTACAAACTAGCTTAATAGTTCTCTGAATACCTGGATGTCCTGTGCTGAGGGAGGTATGGACCCACTGGATGGTCCCCTAGCATAGCGTCTTGGATACGTAATGCTTGTTTGGAGGACATTCAGATGGTACAGGGTCTGCTTGTTGTTCCCTTTGGATTTCCTCCATGATATCCCATCTGATGATATCAGAAGGTGTTAATATTGGTTCTGATTGTGGGAGTGTATGTGGTGAGTCATACCTGTGTAAGAGGGCATCTGCTTTACTGTTCTTGGTACCAGGGTGATAAGTGACGGTGAACTGAAACATGGTGAAGAAAAATGACTGTCGGGCTTGACATGTGTTGAGTCTTTTGGCGGTCTTAAATATACTCAAGGTCCTTATGATCAGTGATATCTTGAAATTTATGCATTGCCCCCTCTAGCCAGTGACACCATTTTTCTAGAGCAGCCTTCATGGACAATAGTTCATCTCTAATTAATTCAACTTCCTGGAAAAGAAAGCTAATAGATAAAGCTTGCCGGGGTTGCCATGACGTTGTGATAAAACCACTCCAATGCCACAGTCTGATACATCAACTTCCACCACGAATGGAAGGTTAGGGTCTGGGTGTTTGAGAATGGGAGTGGTTGTAAAATTATTTTTTAGAATTGTTCTTGAGCTGCATCACTCCATGGCAATTTTGTGGGTTTACCCTTGAGTAGTGAAGTGAGGAGAGCCGCAATGAGACTGTAGTTTCTTATAAATCTACGGTAAAAGATGGTGAAACCCAAAAATCATTGGAGCTCTTTGACTGTATTGGGTTTCGGCCATTCTGTAACTGCCTGGATCTTGGAAGTGTCCATTTCTACGCCTGGTATGAGTGGTGTGTAACTCACACTCTCAGCTTTGACATAAGGTTGGTGTTGTTGGAGGCGTGAAAGGACAGTCTTGATGTGTTGGATGTGTTGTGCCTTATTCTGTGAATAGATCAGGATATCATCAATATATGTAATGACATATTGGTTGAGAAGATCACAGAAGATTTCATTGATGAAAGATTGAAATACAGCTATTGAGTTAGCAAGCCCATAGGGCCTGACCTGGTATTCATAGTGCCCCCTACTGAATGCAGTTTTCCACTCGTCCTCTTCTCTAAATGAGATTGTATGTGCTCCTCAGATCAATTTTGGTAAATATGTGGGCTTCACAAAGCTGTTCAAAGGCACAATGATTAGCTCATTTCAGAGAAACAGGAACAATGTTCATAACGTGAGACATGAATAGCAGACAATGGAAAACACTCGGTAAAAAAGGGGTTAGGCAATACTTTGCAAGGATTAATGGATATGCTTAGCTATATATACATGTGGCAAACAGGAAATGAGCAGTGAAGGAATGTGTGATGATCAGTGTTCAGGAGAGGGCTCCCTCTGGTGGTTGGTAGGATGGTATCAACCTCAGATGTTACAGCTGCTTTCCCTTTTTTCAGTGAGCCTGCTCTGAGTAGTGTAAATGTAAAAAAATACCACTTCAGATGCAGCTTCTATGCCACCTTTGCAGTGTATAGATGGCTTAAAACACACAGTGGAAACAATCTGTGAGGTGATCTATTTGCTTTAATAACTGTTGTTGAGAAATCTATAAATCAAGTTAAAATTAATGGTGTAATGTCTGAACATGGATTCAAAAATAAATGAATATGGAACATGATAAAAAAAAAATCAGTTAATAAAAACAAAATCAGTCAGTCATAAGCAATGACTGGCAGCAGACTGGGTATCCAAAAAAATAATAGAAGAGGCAAATTGCAGATTTAAAAAAAAAAAAAAATGATTATCAACTGCTTCGAATTACCTATTAGAACTGTTTTCAGTTTGATCCACATTTCTATATTATTAGTTGCTGAATATTTGATTACCAGATTGCTGTTGTTATTGTAGTTTTATCTGTTTAGATATGTTTAGACATTTCATAATTGCTTGTTCAGTTGATTGATATAGATTTCCCAAATTATTGTTTAATGGTAACTACAGATGGGGCCCCATGGTGTAGGACTATGGGATATCAGGGCCTCTATCATAGTGTCTCATTGTCTGCTTTTCCCATTTCAAACATTTGATTCACAATTTTTTATTGTCATTGTTTTTTCCAATCAGTGTTGAAATAAATACCTGAATTAACATTGTCTCCATTTGAATTCACGATTTGGATTATTGATTGCACTGGCCACACATACTGTTAAAATTGAATGACAGGAAGAGGAATTTACTGAATTGCAATTCAAAGAAATTAAACAGTCACACAACAGAACAATTTCATCAGTTCAGAAAAGATTGACAAGAAATATCTGAATGAAATGAACGATGCAGAGCAACGGTGCTAATACCTTTATATGATTTGAGTTCATCGATTTGCATTTACGCACAGCTCTGCGGCGAGGCGCTGTTGGATAGAAAAAGCGCCCCTTAAGAAAGACCGGCCCATCAGACTTTCCGCAAGCAGACAGAAGGTGGAACTGTCCAGTGCTGATGCTCATCCAACGCTTAAAGGTGGACTCGCGTTAAGCTCCAGATATCTTCCGTCAACGAAAACGACCGTATATGCTAAGCATTTGACGACACGTCTAAGTGGTTATAAGTGGCATTTAAAATCATCTGCAGGAGTTGCGTCTTTTATTAGAGGTTGGTTTAAGTTTCAAGGCTTCTTTCGCTCCCCCAGTGGGAATGGACATTACGGGCTAAACAGCTGGCAAGCATTAAGACTTTCAGATTGTTTGACTGGTGCATCCCTCTCTAAAGTGCGGGCTGGATGTAAAGATCTATTGACAAGAGAGAAAGTTTCGTTGGATAACATTAGGTCGTATCGTTCACGATGGTGGATGCAGCTGAATGTTGCGTGAAGGTGATGTGCCGATTCCGGCCACTTAACGAATCAGAAATCAACAGAGGTGACAAATACATACCGAAATTCAAAGGAGAAGACACCGTCGTTATTTCGGTAAGATACCTTCAGACTAGAGTCCACAATCTGGAGAAGTTCCTGAAGCATTTTCTCACGATCTACTTTCCATTCTTTGTGCATGATAGGCAACCTCAGTTAAATGCAGCCTATTGTACTATACCTTGATAGATTGATTTATGTGATCATTTATCCTATTCCTATTGCTTCTAAAGGTTCATCCTGCACTTCAGTAACAGAGCTTAGGGACTGTATAAATCTGGTGCATCTCATTGGTCGTTGTCGTTGGTTTTCTTCTATATAGCTACTGTATTAAGTGGAAACCTGCAATTGTTACATTAAGGAGCTATTTTGTATACATGACCTTTAAAATGAGTTTTGTTGGTGTATCCTAATGTATTCACTGTGATTCAGTGATGTTAAATCATATTCGACTGAAATTAGCCAAGATCATTTCGATGTCACCACATGAAGCACATTTTCTTTTCTTTGTATACAACCCAAAATCCATTTTATTTTATGTACTTTGAGTAACGTTTGTTGCTTTTCATTTTCTAAGCATTTTAGGTCGTTTGCAACCATTAATCCTTTCACTTATATCTACTGTAGAACAGATTTTCCTTTGTTGTCTATAGATCTGGAATTGTGTATTATTTAAATCAGTGTTTCTTGATTTGGGTCCCTTTTAATAATAATTATATTATATAAATAATGTTGCAGGATACAAAAGTATTAAATCATTTTCACATTGGCTATGAAAGTTAATGATCTATATTGAGTGTCATTATTTCAATACGCCCTATTACGCAAGTGCACATAAGACACAGTTGAACGATAATGAAAGAAACAGCAAAGTCAATAATAGCAAAAGACATTTACAGTATATACAATAACATACATTTATGTCTTTGCCTCATTAGAAGACTTTTTTGTTTACTTTAATGTCTTAATTGGTCTTAATTGCCATCAGTTGTCTCAGGCTTCTTTAAGCTATAATTTGGAATGACAAGAAATTTGTTACATATTTCACATAATTTCATTTGTGTCTTTAATGCAGTTTCACAGGAAGTATTTTCTTGCTGGGTGAGCTTATTGCATTATATGCTTCTTCTTCTTTGCATTTAAATATTGAAGAACATGTTGATTTAGATTATGACTACAAATGTTTTAGCAGTTTTTGTAAATGAACACAGGCGTATACTGTATATATAAATACGGTATATACATTAAGTTTTTCCTGTATATGTGTATTTCATAAATGGGTAAAAACAGCTGCTATCTCCAAATGTGTGGACTAGAGGAAATATTTCATTCTTGTGTGCTTGTTAGTAGTTGCAAAGGCTTCACTTTTAGGAATGTAATTATTTGTGGTTACTTTGGAAGATACGCTACTGGTTGTGGATCAAAGCTATTAACAAAATATGTATGATATTGTGTAGGCTAATCAGAGTAAAGAACATTTGATATCTGGAATATGAGTATGAGTAACTGTGCATGTGTCTGTGTGGGTGGGACTAGCTATAAATACTGCATCATGTCGGCACATCAACACAGTGAGACACTGATGATTTTCATGTTTTACAGTAAACCTATAGAATTCCCTTGTGAAAACTAAATAGGCCATATTATCTCACTTTTTCAAATGGTAATCGTCTTTACCATGCCAAATCAGCACAGAAAATCAGGCAGAGTAGGTATTAGCATTCTGTTTATAATGTAAATTTCCATGAATGGTACCCTGAAGCCTCAACCCAGCCTGCTGATCCTCATGCCAGACATTTAGCTTTAGGATACAAGTGTGGTAATGACTGTAGATCTGGATAATATATGTACATTCATTAGAGTCAATTGTAAACTATCTACATCTTATTAGTAACTGTTGTTTAGAAATTAAAATTTCTGTCAAAGGCTACATAAACAGCTTTAACCCAAGAGGTTTTAAATGGTCAATGAAATAAAATATATGGGGGAAGGGGGAATATTCACACATCATCCCCCAACAGCACTGCTGGATTGGAAATGAAGCGATCCATCCATCCATCCACCCATCCACCCATCCATCCACCCACCCACCCATCCATCCACCCATCCACCCATCCATCCACCCACCCACCCATCCATCCACCCATCCACCCATCCATCCACCCATCCACCCATCCACCCACCCATCCATCCACCCACCCACCCATCCATCCATCCATCCACCCATCCATCCATCCATCCATCCACCCATCCATCCACCCATCCATCCACCCATCCATCCACCCATCCATCCACCCATCCATCCATCCATCCATCCATCCATGTTATAACTTATTAATGCATTTGATTCGTAGAATTTTAAATTGTAGTGAAATTAAAAATGTATTTTCTTATCTCCATTTTCAAGTCTCTTTTCTCTTTTTAAAGAAGTAGCAAAGCTATCAGTTTACTAATATATTTTCTGTACATAGCATCTGTGTGTATGCACTCCATGTACAAACAATTGCAGAGAGATTCATACAACTGTGAAAATTGTGTTTGCTACTGATTTGCAGTTTGTCAGTATCAGGCTGGATTTGATGTTTTGCTTTATGGGGGTTGTCTGTTCAGCAGTGTTTAATTTAGGTGGCAGCATGCTATTATATGTGCAAGGCCACAAAGAGGCCCAGGGCTCCTGCAAGTAATTGCTGTTGCCGTAGTGACCATAGAGGTGCCGTTTTAGGGGTCATGAGAGGCGGGGAAGAGCTGGGATGTATTAGTGGAATATTTATGCAAGTCCACAGAGAACTGGGAGCACTGGTGTTCGACACAGTGTTAGGATCCTGTCACCTTTGTCAGTCATGATTATTGTGGTGACGGTATCCTGACATGTACACGTATGATCTGTTAGTTCATCGCTCACAGTTTTTGGCTGTTTTCCGTGCCGTGTGCTCTTCTGTTTTGTCTGTGTTCCATGTTCAGAGCATGGTGCCTGGATCCTGACTCTTCGGTCTTGTTTCTGAGTTGGGATCTGGACACTCATGCTCCATGTCTTGTCTTTGTGAGCGCATGTCTTTGTGTTCGGTTTCGGTTCTCTTCCCATGCGCTTCCTGTCTGGTGTGGTTGGTGTGAGCACATGGTTCTTGTTCAGTTGTTTGCCATGTGCTCTCCTTCTCTCGTCCTTACCCCACCCCCTTGTTAACTCATTAATAGTTAATTTATTATTATTATCTAGTTAACCCCATTGTGTATTTTGTCTTGTGCCAGTTTATTGTGGATGTTCCTGTGAATGTTTCCCTGCCAGGTGTCTGTTTGTTGGTTCCTGTCTGTCCCAGTCCTGTGTCTCCAGCCCAGCCAGTCTTCCCTTCACCTGCCCTGGACTGTTGAGTTTTCCTCTACAGGGTAGTTTTTGTTTTGTTTGTTTGTTTGTTTTGTTCATTTTAAAGTTCAAATAAAGTCCATCCTTATTTCTGCATCTGAGTCCTGCCTTTTCACCTAACATAACCACACACACACACACACACACACACACACACACATTCACATGCATGTTGCTAATATAAACTCTAGCAGTTGCCTGGATTTATTTTTCTCTTGTATAGTATGACATTTCCTTCAGATAGAGATATTTATACATATGAGACTGGTGTGTGCACTGGAAAAATGGGCCGTTCAGGCTATAGTACCATTATTGTTTTGGACACTTGTATTTAAATAATTCCAGATATATGTAGTGTACTATTTATTATAGAAACCCATTGGAAAACAAGGAGAGGATAATCGTGCATTGTCTTTTAATACACAAGTAATGATCAGAAAATAGGCAGCATTGTTTTTTGATTGAAGGCAGTAAAATGCTAAGAAAAGCCTTGATGGTCCCCAGACAATGTGCATCAATTATTGTCTTAATGCTGTGCATTCTCCTGGCCACATGTGTGGTTCTATACAATAAGCAGCCTTTAGTGTGTGCATCTGTGCAAATAATACTCATCTGTGAGGAAGCATAAATTTCTGTTTCTATTTTACAGAGCTTAATTTGAGATTTGAGAACAAAAACGTTACACACTTTGCTGTAGGCCTATTTTATAAAAAATGGCATTAATATGGTAAGTTCACAGAATAAATCATGTTTATTTGAGGTAGTATTTGTTTGTTTGTTTGTTTGTTTGCTTTTTGTTGATCACGAAATATGAAATACCTGTTTAGAAAAAAATATATTATTTATTTGTATCCATATAATCAAAGATAGAAAGCGAGAGTGTGCAATGGTCATGAATGCCTGTTGACGGTTGTTCTTTCTTCTCCATTTACTTGTTTAACGTAAGATTTAATAAGTGTTTATTTTACATTTTTTATCACTTTTCAAATAAAAAAATGGAAAGATGGAAGGCTTATATGATCGCCATCACTTTATCTCAGAAATCATGCTATTCTCCTTCACTATTGGCTACTAACAGACTGGTGCTGCCAATCAGCCAATCAGAGCATGATTTTTAGGGTGAGATGTTGTTTCCGTGGTGACAGTCTGGTTTAGAGCAACAGCTCTCATTTCTGTCTCGGTGGGAATGCACGACCCCTACCTGCTTAATCAAACACACAGAAAGGGAAATCATGTGAACACTGTCAACCATTTGTACAGTCAGATTAGTGTCTACAATAAAAGCAAGAACACAGTTCATTTGCCCATGATCTAATTGTAAATATATATATATATATATATATATATATATATATATATATTTACAATCTTTAAATTATTGGCATGGGCAGACAAAAGAACAGATGACTGACATCTGTTAGTTTTGTGTCTTACACAGAAAATCAACATTTCAGGCACATTTCATTGTCCTGTTTTATCTCATTTGATCAAAATAATTAGTTTAATGTGATGTTACATTTTTGAGTTGAATAAAACCAGTTAATTTAGATGTTACCAGACCACATCTGTGTTTTTGTGTGCATATGTGTGAAAGAAGTGGAATACTTTTGAGCTCCCCATGATGTCTGTGTTCATATATAAATAGTAGGCTAACGCTAATGCTAATACGTTTCTGATAAGTGTAAGGATCCTGCCTTCTGTATGGTTTCTTGTTTATTCTTTATTGGCAGAAACCTGGCACTTATGTTCTGTTGTTTCCTGTCTGTCATAATATCTGTTATGTTGTCTCTCCATGGGTTTCTCTGCCCCACTTGTTTCTGTCTTGTTCCCAGCCATATCTTCTGTTATTTGCTCCACCTGCCCTTCTCGTTTGCCTGCCTGATATCTCCCTCTATATATTCTCCTCGTGTCTCTTGTCCCGTGTCGGATTCTTCCACTGGCTTCCCTCAGTCTGGTTCCCAGTGTTTGGTCTTGTTGGTCCATGGCAGTTGTTTTGTACACTGTTTTCTAATATGTGTTATTAGATTCAGATCCAGCGCTTTTTGTCCATTTTCTTAGTTTATTCGTTTCTTACTTGGTTAGTTTCCTTTTAGCTTTTGCCCTCCCATGGGTTGTTTTTGTTTCCAGCTCTGTTCGGCTAAAGTCTGGGCAATTATGTTTGTTTTTGCTCAGTTATGTGTTTGGTCTTTACCCATTTTTAATAAAAAAGCATTTTTTGAGTTATTGACTGTCTGCACTTGGGATCTTCTGTACAAGAAACCTAGCAATAATGAGCTTTTCTATGCATATAATAAAGAAACTCCCCGCATTTCTCGTTAAATGGATTATCCAGCAGCGTTCATTTAATTTTTGTTCATATTTTTTATTTGTGTCATGATACAGGTTTTTCTGCTGGTGGACTATTTGTTGTTGCTAATCACATTTTGAGGCAAGTGTCTGGATTTCAGCTGCAGGTTGATGCTCTGGTTTGGAGAAACAAAAGAAAAGAGAGGGATTTGTTTGGGTTCAAGAAGATTGAAATGCAGTTGGGGGATGGGTTGTAATGATCACAAGGCCCCTCTTATTTTCTCTTTAACAGTGTATAGCCTACCTCTGAAATCCTCGGGGGAAGTTTGTAATAACAGCCGTTTATAGAATCCATTCAGTGTCAGCAGAAAAAGGAGTTAGGTCCATTTATGTGAGCGACCCCTTGATGTAAGCTAATGGTATTGTTTTACATTTATAAATGATATTATATAAGGTGTGTGCACATGTCTTGTGAAGTTAATTCAGCTCTTCCTTCCTTAGTCCTTGAAACTACGTATTGTAACATTAAGTTTGTGGGCTCAAATGTCCAGCTGCTTGCTGTGTTTCAGTTTCACGCTTGTTAAAGTATTCAATGGAGCTCGTCTAGTTTTGCATTCATGGAACTTTCAGGGTTCTATTCGACATTCTGTTGTTCTGATCCTCCATATACTGTGTGTTCTTACAAAACATTTACGAGAAAACAAATTGGCAGTTTTGACCTGAAGTTAAACAGCCGTTTGAGAAGACAAAACCCGATCTCACGAAAATGTGTACATATTTTACGAGATGACTATTTAGATTTTTTCTGATTTTGATCGTATGAATTCATACGATTTCATCACGTGCAAAGCTCGGACGTGTAATGAGGAAGTAAGAGTGAGTTCCGCGCACAAGGTGTCAAAGACATGCTTATTAATGTTATGTCCTAACCCAAACCCCTTATCTAAACCTAACCAATCAGTAGTGTGTATAAACATGTGAGGGATCTGTTGTGTGTGACAGAAGCAAGTAATTGTCATATGAGAGTGTGTTGGAAGACACAGACAGACACAGGGTTGGGAGGGTTACTTTCGAATGCATGCTGTAAAATGTAGTTTGTAACATATTCCGTTAGATTACTAAAGGTCAGTAATGTATAATACTTTGGATTACTTGTTCAGCACTAGTTTAGATTTTTCTATAAAACTCATGCTAAACATATTAAAAATACATTCTCTGAAAAACCTAAATATCTTATGTCTTAATCAAATTAATCTTGTTTTAAGTATTTTTAGATATTTTTTTTTACAGGAAAACAATACAAATATTATCAAGAATACGATTTTTGCCCTAATATCAAAGGTCTTACTAGAAAAAAAGAAATTATGATCCGTGAATTTTCTTGATAATAAAATATTATCGTACCTGGTAACAATTGCAGGTAAAATGGCTAGAAATAGCATTTTAGCTTAGCATAAAGCTAACAATTTACACAAGGTGTATTCTATTTCGTCTGCTCCAAACTTACTTCAAACTTACTCTGTCTGCTCGTATGAATGTGACACATCATAAGAAAGTGTTTCACCACTGATCAAATGCACTTTGGATCACATCATTTATATGTGTAAATGTTTTCCATCTGAAAGGACTAAATATTAAATGAAGCAAATGACAATAAAATGCAAAGTAATCTCTTCAGTAATCAAAATACTTTTCAAATGTAACTGTATTATAATTACAATGATTTAAATTCGAACTATACTGGAATAGTTACTTATATTTAGTATTTTAAATATGTAATCCCATTACATGTATTCTGTTACTCCCCAACCCTGCCCATTCATACATACATACATACATTACAGATCGGCCTGATTTACTCCACGTCCAGTGACAAAAACGTGCCTTCGATTTTCATCTGTAAATTTCATATCATTGTGGGGTTTTAAAGCCTAAAACCATCAATTCTATCAAATATATTAGCTATTCTTTGACAGAGATAACTCTTGAACTGTTTCTTTAGGCTATGACTTGTTTTTGACTGGCCTGTTTTTCTTTGTAGGGGAAGCCATATGTCTTTGACCGAGTCCTTCCTCCGAACACAACACAGGAACAAGTATATGACAACTGTGCCAAACAAATTGTAAAAGGTTGTATATTCATTCCATTTTTTGCAAATCATGGTAAAGAGAAAGGCTAAATTGTACAGACCTGGAAAGAAATGCATAAATGTGTAAAACTTGTGATGTCAGTTACAAATTGGTCATTTCCTTTTAAATAATGTCAACATTTGTAATGGTTGTTCAAATTTCAAACTTATTGTTAATAATTATTACACAGTACTTACTTGTAATTACACTCTAAAAAGGACACCTAATCTTGCATTTCAGATGTGCTGGGTGGCTATAATGGGACTATTTTTGCCTATGGCCAAACCTCATCAGGCAAGACTCACACTATGGAGGTAAAGAAGCAAACCCATTGTATCATAAAGATAATGACATTTCAGAAGAAGGTCTCACGTTTTATTGGTTCATAAACAGAATACCTTTTAGCCACAGTAACATTATGCTATCCTCGGTCGCCAAATGCTTTAAAAGGATAAATATATTTCAACATCTTTCGTGAAATGACTGAAATGTCAAACCGCTGCAGTAGCTGCAAAATGCCACTTGACTGCAGGCGTTGCCCTGGAAACAAGGTTCTTTCAGCAAGTGATTTGAATGTAAAATTCAGACATTTGAACAAATGTTGTCTGAGGTGTCACAATTCATAAAAATGATTTACTCTGTAACTTTCATCTCTATCCTGGTACCTCATAAATCCCTCAAAAGCAATAAAAACATGTGACACTGTCTGCTCTAGGGGTGCCGTATCATGGCTGACCGTGCGCTCTGACTCCAGCTTAGCTGGGAAATGCGAAAAAATAATTTCACTGTATATGTGCCGACGTATAATGTGTGACAAAAATAAAGCCTTCTTCGACTTCTGCTAAACAGTGTTTAGTTCTCACACAACCGTGCTGCATGACCAAATCAAATATTAGTCTTGACTGGGAAATTACTCCCTTTTGTGGCCTTTTGTCTCAAACACACACAGGGACATCTACACAGCCCTCAGCAGATGGGTATCATCCCTCGCATTGCACAGGACATCTTTGACCATATCTACTCTATGGATGAAAACCTGGAGTTCCATATCAAGGTATTCAATAAGGGGAAATATTCAACAATAAACTTACTTGTGAATTTTCACATTTGACGCCACCAAATACTACATTAGTTTTACTAATATGCACATCTTAGCCAAAGCATAGAATTTAAACCTTAACTGCCTAGAAAAATAAATATCAGTGGGCACTGGCATACATCGTTATTCAGTTGTATGTTTTACTATGTGTTTTAAAACTAATTGAGATGTTTTTATATATTTGGTAATTTAGCATTAGTTAATGATTTATTAATGGTGTTTTCAGTAAGGGATGCTGTTACTGGACAGGATAAGTGCTGTGTGTCAAAATACAGCATTCCCACAATCCCATTAGTCACCGAAAACATTTGCTTTTGGGCGATGCTACATCCACCCCAATAAGTTCAGTATAAAGTCAAAGATTGCCACCATTTGTGCCAGCACAATATTTATTTATTTTTTAGCTGAGTGCACTTTTATTAAATAGGCCCTTTTAAGCTCAAACTATTGTATCTGTAACTGTTCCTACACACACAGAATAGGGTCATTATTTTTTTTTCATGCATATTAAAGGTTATTCCTTACCACAGGTCTCTTATTTTGAAATCTACATGGATAAAATCAGAGACTTACTTGATGGTAAGTCTCATTTAACTTCTCATTTAATTCTTTATTAATAGAATCAATGTTTAATTCTTGGTGTGAATGAAATGTTTGTTTTCTATTTCTAAAGTTTCCAAAACCAATCTTGCTGTACATGAGGATAAGAACCGGGTGCCCTTTGTCAAGGTATGACTCCTGCCCAATACAGACTGTTTAATGTTTTTTAGTCACCAGCAGGGATGGATTACCGACTGGGACAGTGCCCAGGGGTTTAAGGTTGCGTTATCTACCTGCTCGAAAACCCAACAACTTGTGGGCATGAAAATAAAACAACCCCCACGCTCAACACATTTTGGAGGGGGGCCCTTGGAGATAATTGGCCCTGGGGCCTTTGCAAGTCAAAATCCATCCCTGGTCACCAGGGATGAAGCAAACTGTACCTTGATGTCTTGTGTTGTTTGATGTTTTTCGGTGGGCAGGGTTGCACAGAACGCTTTGTATCCAGTCCAGAGGACGTCATGGATGTGATCGATGATGGAAAATCCAATCGTCATGTGGCCGTCACGAGTGAGTGGCCTTACTAAAAAATATAAACTAGCTGCAAACTTGCCGCGGATTTGCCGCAAATTTTGCCGCTCGTTATTTTCACATGCAAATGAGCTTGTGATTCGCCACAAATGTTTGCCAGAAGTTTACAACTCTTCACTGGTAGTGGTGATCCTCCGGCAAACCTTTGGCAACAGTGGACAATTTGCCGCAAGTTTGCCGCATAGCTCATTTGCATGTGAAAATGATCTGTTTGCAACAAATTTGCCATGAACACTCGATTTTTGTAAGAGTAACCATTTAACATGTTTTCCTTCATTGAATACATCAAACCTTGCTTATCAAATACAGTATAACAAATATACAGTGCTATTATACTGGCTGTGTGTTACAATATTAAACTCTAACCCATGGTCCTCTGATAGTTTACTGTGTCTGTCTTTCCACAGATATGAACGAGCATAGCTCCCGCAGTCACAGCATTTTCCTCATTAATATTAAGCAGGAGAATGTGGAGACTGAGAAGAAATTGTGTGGGAAGCTCTACCTGGTGGATCTGGCTGGAAGTGAAAAGGTGTCATTTAGTTTTTTCTGTTTTTGCTTTTGGTTGTGGTCAGTGAAA
The DNA here is from genome assembly GCA_032164185.1 of Moxostoma hubbsi. Classification (NCBI taxonomy): domain Eukaryota; kingdom Metazoa; phylum Chordata; class Actinopteri; order Cypriniformes; family Catostomidae; genus Moxostoma; species Moxostoma hubbsi. Next base: position 4,436,153 of record JAVLUX010000047.1, read on the forward strand.
TCCTATCGAGATTTGTTTCTAGAAAAGTAAACGAAAAAGAAAGTACGCTGTATTCAGCCATTCGGTACTCTTGCATAATTAATGATGCTGGAATTATGCTAGTTTTTACAAGATTGCTAAATTGATATGAGCAGATATATAATATAAAATGTGCCAAGATAAAATTTCACTCTCTGTCCCTCTCTCGTACAGGTCAGTAAAACCGGAGCGGAAGGATCTGTGTTGGACGAGGCTAAAAATATCAATAAGTCTCTTTCTGCTCTGGGGAACGTCATCTCAGCCTTGGCTGAGGGAACTGTAAGTGCTCTGCCTGGCTCATCTGACCAAATGTTTTCTTGTTTCCTTTTCCAATCATTTATTTGAGATGCTGCTCATCCTGTGAAGAATATCTAAGCCATGAATACACCGAACAAATTTGCTTTATGCTTTTATATGAATTATTCACTAGCTTTATTATCTTTCTCATAACAGAAAACTCATGTGCCGTACAGAGATAGTAAAATGACCAGGATTCTTCAGGATTCTTTGGGTGGGAACTGTAGAACCACAATCGTCATCTGCTGCTCTCCCTCCATATTTAATGAGGCTGAGACCAAATCCACTCTCATGTTTGGCCAGAGGTGATTCCATTTATGACCTCCAATATTACTCTTTCAGCTGAATGAAGATCGACATTCACAGTCAGTTTTACTGAAACAAACAACTGACTGTTGATGTGAGTGCACTTGATAAAATATCTTCCTATTGTTTCTTAACGCAGAGCAAAAACCATCAAAAACACTGTTTCAGTTAACATGGAACTGACAGCTGAAGAATGGAAGAAAAAATATGAGAAAGAGAAAGAGAAGACCAGGGGTCTGAAAATCATCATCCAGAGACTAGAAAATGAGCTCAAAAGATGGCGGAAAGGTAAACAGAGAGGAGAGAAAACACACACACACACACAGCGACTAAAAAACTGCAATGTTAAGCTGACGTCACACTAGCAGACTCCAAACCACTCAATTTGGCCGAGGGTGCCACGCTTACCAACCGTTGAAGGTATGCCACATTTGCTGATACAAAATAGTGGAGGGGTGACAGACATAATGACTCCCCATGACTCTCTCTCTCTGATTCCCTGTCACGTGGAGCTTGCCAAAATAACAACAGGAGTACCGTGAACATAAGAAATTGTAAAAGAGTGATTTAGGATGTGTGTAATTGTGTATTTATCCCCTTAAGGCTTGCCGTAGAACATGTTTGTCTATTTGTTGTTTCAGTAAAGAAATATTTTCCTTAAGAAACACTTTATTGCCTCAGGTTTTTGAGTTCATTTGTCATTTTAGTGTAGGAGAACGCCAGGAAAACATATGCAGAATCACAATCTGCATTTGTAATGGTATGCGGCTGAGTGTGATCACTGAATGAAAATGTTCAAATCAACATGACGTCTTGTCAGTTCTTCAATAAAAGAAGAAGCTCATTAGTCACTTGATGAGAACTTCAGCCCGTCCTGGCTTCGGACTGATTTTTTCAAACAGGTTTGATGTGCTTTTCCAGGTGCAGGTGTTAATGAAATCGATTAGTGTGACGCCGGCTTTTGATAAGCCAACAACTCACCCTCATTTCCAATTTTATGCAGTATTAAAGCAAATTAACTTTGTTGTGTCTGCCATTACAAGCTTACAAATCTTCAAAAAGACTGTAATCGTTTAGATTGCTGCTTTGTCATACACTACTTATGGGTTTGTTTATTGGAGTCAGGTTTGCAGAGAGGCTAGGGACTTTTCTTGATGTAATTGCCTTAACAAAAGCATTGTTTTTGAGTTTTTCGAGTTCTTAGATGGAGAGTCTGCTTGGCCCCATATGCATGATAATGACTCTTCACAATAAGATAGCAGTTATTTCTTACTCTGTTTGTATATTATGGCCAGAGATGGTTTTTTGTTTCAAAGTGAAATAATGATGTTCATTATTCAAAGGGGCAATAAAGTTATCCCATAGTATACTGTATTTATTGCGAGAACTTGACAAAAATTGGCCTCCATATAAACCCCGTCTTCAGAGTTCAAATGTACTGATGACAAAAAGGGAAAATAATTGGCGCTGATAAATACCAACTACCACAGATACCACAGATTGTGGAATAATACACAAAGATTGATAGGCCTGTCTTTAAGCCAATACTTGTACATGTAAATGGGAACAACGCTACAGAATATGGCCAAATATGTTTATGTTTAATCTTTTCAGATCTCAGGTAAGCTTTTGATTTCGTCTATATATTCTCATACATTTTTCTCTACTGCATTCTAATGTAATCATTTTCATCTCTCTCAATGTGACAAGCTCCTGCTCAGCTGTGTCTAGAAGGCACCCCAGCAGCCTAAGTGTAATATATTAAGGGCCATGAAGTTTTGGTATTTCCGTGGAAGCATGCGCTAAGTCTAGGCACAAGCGGGTCTGGGGAAATCGCATGCACAGCGTGCAATGCTCAAAAAGGCTAGAACATGTACAATTGAATTCTGAGGTTGTTCTTTGGTTATTCCAGCAAGACTTATTTAACTTCTTTATCTTCAGGTGAGACTGTACCTGCTGAAGAGCAACTCAACAACAAAGAATCCAAGAATTCTGAAGCCCCTCCCATAATTGACAAATCGGTTCCACCCCCTGAGCCTCTTTCAGATGCAGAAAAAACCCAGTACGAAGAACTGATCAATGACCTGTATCAGCAGCTAGATGACAAGGTGATAAATACCTCACAAAGGGTGTTCGATGTGTTACATATGTCTAAACATTTCAGGAGGACAGTGCACCCCCCACAATCTCTTTTTGTCTCTCTTTTACCTCTCCCTTTCTCTTTTTCCCTCTTTTCCATCAGGATGATGAGATCAACCAGCACAGTCAGCTGGCAGAGAACCTGAAGCAGCAGATGGCAGATCAGGATGAGGTGAGTTCACTCCAATAGCGTCACCATAGAGCACAACACCCATGCCCTCCACTATGTGTGCCTTATGTCACACTTAAGTCAAAAAGAGGGGGAAGGCTCACACACAAAATGTGTATATTTTTAAGTCAGTTCTATTAAGACATATACGGTAAATACTTGCTCTTTATAAATGAAATCAGGTGCGCTATTGTTAATGGGACAAAGATGACAATGTAAATTGAAAATGTTTTGTCATTGCACTGAGCACATTTTTGCACTTTTACACTTTTTGGCCTCTCAATAAACAAAACATTTTTAAAACTTTTTCTACACATTGTCTGCAAGCTTCCCCTCTCTTTTGGACTAAAGCAACTTGAAAATATAAGCCCTTTCAATATTTTGGCACGGATGTCTTTACAGTTTTTGTTCTGCTGTTGGTTTAATGTCACACTTTGAAATAGAAAAAAAGTCTTTTTGAGAAGGCTTGATATAGCCTATTATAATGAATAGCTAACTAAAACTGTAAAAAAGCTTGAAGACCTTTTCACACCAGAGCTGATGCAATTTTGAGGAATGAATTGCAGACAAATGGCCTGTTCACATGAAAAGCAAGATGAATGATCACGGTTAGCACGTTTACGCATTAACATTAGGTGGCTCTGATCGAGTCAATTTTACTCCAGTACAGTAATTGTCGCAACGTTCCTTTCAGCTGGTCTGCCCTCCGCCCATCAAGGATGAGAAGAAGTATCACAGAAAAAATTACATAATTTTGTGGAGAAACCACAACGTTTTGGTATACAAAGACATTTTGATACAAATAAATATATTCACAATGCACAACAAGTTAAAACAATAGTATTAATATTATTCATATTTGGCAAAGAAACACATTTAAGATCCTTAAATTTACACACTCACCGTAAAAAAAACTCACTTTGTCGGTGTGCGAATGTTCGCTTAAGGTGTGAATGGCTTCATAGGGATCCATTGATTTTATTCAAAATCTGACTGTGAAAATTTGTGTTTGGATTGAAAAGGCCTTTACCAATGAAAATAGTACAAATCCTTCTCTAAAACATGAATTACAATTAGTTAGCTGATGAAAGCCATGTGCTGCTAGCTGATCATATGAAGGAACTGGCTTTTATCAAAACTAGTTTTAAGTTTCAATATCAATTTACAATGAGGAGAGTGCAGAGTGATGTATGAGATAATAATTTGTTGAAAATGATTGCTGTTTCAGATTCAGCCATGCCATCTCATTGCTTACTTATAAATTCCCATCAGGTAGATTGAGCACCAATTGCAGCAATATTTCTTTTAACTACACATGCAGACGGGAAACCCATTTAAATATAAATGTTGTTCCCATGGGAACGACTCTACCCTGTTGAAAAGACCAAGAGAGCTGGTCACCAGCACATATTTTATTTTGGATGTTGGTAAGCAGCATGGGTTCAAGACATTGTTCATAAACCAACAGCTGGTGAACTGCATGGATATTCTGGTCTACCATCTAGACCTCCACCAAACCAGCATAAACCCGCTTGAACTAACGTGGAAATGCATGCTAGTCTAAGCTGGTCTTTTTAGCTGGGTTCTGTAGGGATATTTACACTTGGTCATTTAATGCATTTTCACTGATCGAATTGCTATCCCATTGAATAAGCATATTCATTTACACTTGGCCACATCAATGTGTCTCCACCAAATGGATATAAAGCCGAGTTCACTTCCGTGATTATGCTAGTGCCGGGCAACGAATTTAAAAGATGTGATTTATTATTTGATTCCAAGTGACCAGTGTGCATGTGTGTCTGTGTGTATGTGCGCTGTGCATTTTCCCCTCTGGGCTTATCGTTGGGAATATATGTGCATACGCATCAGCTGCACTCTTAAACTCTTAAATCCCCTTACTGCACATCTGAAAAATCACTGTTCCAGGTACAGTCTGAAATGCATTTGTCCTTGTGTTCCGTCACCGGACAGCAATTACAAGTACTACTAATGGTCCCATCGCCTTTGAAGTTATGCAACGTCAACGTTGTACAAAGTAACATTTATCTTTATCAATGCTATCAAAGTGAATAGCAGGCACAAAAATGGCGCTACAACATGGGCTGCCATCTTCATTGTTTTGGGTTGAATGGACAACAAATGCATCATAATTATCAGATATCTCTCTTTTCCCTGTCCACACAACAATGCGATAATTGCATTTTAATATGTATACGTGTGGGAGAGCGTTTTCAAAAAGCTTATTAAATTAGCAAATTAGCTTCTCTTTTGAAACACTTGGACACAATTAGATACTCAAACTCAAAATTCCCATTTTTCAACATCAATGTTATTTTGTAGCTGATGATTTTCCTTATGAAAATATATTTTTGAACGACATTCAACTGACCAAAGAAATAGCAGTTCAAATGTCACCTATTGACTGATATTAACTCTTCCTTACATTATAAACTTTTAATAACGCAGCATGTTTTTCAACATGATAACGTTTCAATAGTCCGTTGATGTCTAAACTCACCAATCCTGCACACGCAGCTCCTGGCATCCACACGACATGACTATGAGAAGATCCAAGAAGACCTGAGCCACTTGCAGCATGAGAACGAGGCAGCTAAAGAAGAGGTGAAAGAGGTGCTTCAAGCCTTAGAGGAGCTGGCAGTGAACTATGACCAGAAAAGCCATGAGGTGGAGGAGAGAGGAAAGACAAACCAACAACTTTCAGAGGAGCTTGTGCAGAAAAGTGTAAGTAAAACAAGGATAAGGGAAAGAGAGAATGCCAATATCAGGAAAAGGCCACAAGAGTGACTACTGAATAGCTCATGAGAGTGAAGAATGAAGGTTTTGTCGCTTTGTGGAGTGATTCTGGCCTGTTATTATCTTGTAGGCAGCTCTGGTTGGTGTGGAGAGGGATTTTGCTGCTCTACAGGAACTGAGTGGACATCACAAGAAGAGATCAGCAGATATCCTCAGTCAATTGCTCCGAGACCTCAGTGAGATTGGCAGCGTTATTGCCTTGAGTGACCAAAAGGTTGTGAGAACACACACCTGTCATACAAACACATACAACATATATTTGCGCTTAGCATCAATAGCAGGCATTTTAGCATCTCTTTTAGCATATTTACTAATGGTCAACCATGGGGATTTTAATGGACTGTTCTTAAAGCAATAATTCACCCAAAAATGTATTTGGACCAGGACTGTCAAGCTCTAAAAGGACAAAAAAGCACCACAAAAGATTCAAACAAGTAGTCCATACAATAGCTTTGATAGCTATTGTAAGACGATAGCTGTGTGTGAGGCCATACAATATTAATGTTCTTTTTATATAGAGAGATAATTGATGTGCCAGAGATCACACAAACAATAAATAAATGGAAAAGAAAATCTTAGTTTCCACCTCTAGCCCTATTTATGTAGTTTCTTTTTCCTCAGATGACAGAGGTGAATGGAGGAATGGAAGAGGAATTCACCATGGCACGTCTCTTTATAAGTAAGATGAAGTCAGAAGTGAAGTCTCTGGTCAACCGCAGCAAACAGCTCGAAAGTGCACAGAACGATACAGTGTGTAAAATGCAGGCCAACGAGAAAGAGCTCACTTCCTGCCAGCTCCTGATCTCTCAGGTACCCATTATTACTGCTCTATTCATTAGAGAGCAGCACACAGCTCCCTCTAGTGGTGAATCAGAAACAAATACTGTAACCTCTATACTGAAAAGCTTTCACAATAGAACTGTTGTGTCATTGAGTCTAATGAGATGCTTTTTCTCAGTGACTAAAAATGTCTTATGATAATCTCAGCTTTTCAGCCTTTGATTTGAGCGTCCCTCCACATTCCAGTTCATCCAAACCAGGTCTATTTACAGCAAAAGGTCCATAAAACAACAAACAAAAACAAGACAATATTTGATCAACATGGACCCACTTTTGCTGTGATAAGGTCATTTCTTTATGCTTTGTTTCAGTGTTGAATGACTGAATGGCATCAGAGAAATGTAAGTGCAGCGTAGTTCTAGCGGGAAGACTAGCAGCTGTACATCATCGCACCATTAGCTGGGTAACTCCCAGCGAATCACATGTAAGCCGTTGCTTTATAAGTCTGCTCACAATCTATCACATTGCTGTTTCGGTGTGCTAACACGGAAACCTCCTCCACCCCAACACCACCTGTTGAGTCCCATCCTGCTCGGGGGTAGGCTCCTCGCCCCTGCCTCCTATCTCTGGCAGGATATGACGGTTCCGGGTACAACTTATTCGCCTAATGCTTACGCCAAAGAGAGACATATCTTTTCTATTTTACATTCATCAAATAAATGTCATCTTAAATCGCACTCAAATCTGCAAGTCTTCCTGATAGATGTGCTATGCAAACAAATGTAAACTTTATTTGTCTATTGTCTTTCTCAGTATCAAACATTGGAAAGTGTGTGTTTGTCCTTTCTAGCATCAGGCAAAGATCAAATCCCTTACAGACTATATGCAGAACATGGAGCAGAAGAAGAGACAACTGGAGGAAAGCCACGATTCACTGACGGAGGAGCTCGCTAAACTCCACGCAAAAGGTCTGTGTGGTACACGTACACATTTTGGTAGTAATTACAAAGCCAGCATTTTGTCTTGTGTAGCACTACAGCCTCAGGTTCTGGTTCCCCTTCATCATCTCTAAATCAGAAGTGTCACTTTTCACTCAAATTATACAGAAAATTATTATTAAAATGATGTACTATCTATGATGTGAGTTAAAAACCTCCTCTCACCTCTCTCTTTAATCAGACTCCAGGGCTTGTTTGTCTATCTCAGTTCTGAGTGCAATCATGAAGACTCTTTAAATATCTTTATTTATTTGTAATCGACTCAAGATTTAACAATAATCTAAACTCAACTGTAACCTACCGTATGAGCAAACCAAACACTTACACATTTTGTTCTGAATGTGTTTAGGCATTTCCTACAAAAAGCTGTGATAAATTATTTGTATCTTTTGACAGCCCATATTTTTTGTTTTATAGCAAGTTTCACATAGCAAATCAAACATTCTGTGCACCAGATGTTGTTTAATTTTAATCTAGAAGCTCAACATGTTTGTTTGACAGTGATTTGCTTTTGTTTATACAGAAAAGATGCATGATGTGTCAGTTCTTGATAAGGAAAAGGAACACATGAGCAAAATCCAGGATGCTGTGGAGATGAAGGTGATCAATGCAACAACTGTTTTCTGCTATTCTCTCCTCTGACCCACATTAAAGGGACAGTTCACCCCAAAATGAAAATACTCACATCATTTACTCACCCTCATGCCATCCCAGATGTGTATGACTTTTTCTTCTCCTGAACACAAACAAAGAATTTTAGAAGACTTATCTCAGCTCTGTAGGTCCTTACAATGCAAGTGAATGGTGACGAGATTTCCAAAAGCTCCAAAAAGGAGATAAAAGCAGCACAAAATTAATCCATACGACTCCAATTTAATCAATGTCTTCTGAAGTGATCCAACAGACCAAAATGAAAATCTTTTTCTCTGTACATCTTGACAGCAGCGATCATGACTTCAAACTCGATTACACTTCCTAGCGCGATCTAGCGATCTGCGCATGCGTCAAACACTAGGACGTGTAACTGAGTTTGAAATCATGATCGTGCCTAGAGACTGCAATGGCAAGATGTAAAGTGAAAAAGGAGTTACATTTTGGTCTGTTCTCACCCATAACTGACTGGATCGCTTCAGAAACATGGATTAAACCACTGGAGTCATATTGATGACTTTTATGCTGCATTTATGTGTTTCTTGGAACTTCAAAGTTTTAGTTACCATTCACTTGCATTGTACTGTCATACAGAGTGAATGTAGGGTAAAACAAGTACAAAAGTTTTCTATTTCTTCTCTATGGATGTCCTACAGTACCTTCTTGGACCACCAGGGATCCCCAGACTCTGGGTTGAAAACCCCAGTCCTGGAAGATTACCACAGACAGTGATTTTTACATAGTGAAATAAGTACATTCTCTGTGTATTTGTATGTAGAAAGCCCTTGAACAGCAGATGGAAAGCCACAGAGAGGCTCACCAGAAGCAGGTCTCTCGTCTCCGAGATGAGATCGAAGAGAAACAGAGGATCTTGGATGAGCTGAAGGAGTAAGGGCTTTTTCACAGTTTATTTCCGCAGAGTTGTGGTCAGTTCAGTAGTTCTTTATTATGACATTCACTTGAAAATTGTGTTAAAAAAAATGACTTAAAATGTCCCAAATGTTTCCCATCTGATGTCAGTTTGAATCAAGCTCTACAGCTTGAACAGAAGCAGCTTATGTCTGACTATGAGAAGCTGAAACAGGAGGAACAGAAGAAGGATGAGAGACTACAGAAGCTCGTGTGAGTCTACGGCTCATATGAATAAAGTCATATCAATTATCTTTAGCTCATGAAAGCTGAAGTGTAGAATAAAGTTACCTAGAGCCTCAGTAACAAGCAGTGACAATGTCAGATTGAGTTCAGTGCAGTTGTGTTTGTTTATATGCATTTAGTAAAGACATCTTTTAAATATAATGAGTTATACCTTTTGTTATAATTAGGTTGTTGAATGAGAAGAAGGAGCAAGCCAAAGAAGATCTCAAGGGTCTGGAAGAGACTGTTGTGAGTCGGCTCTCTGTGTACTTCTTCAACATAGCATTCAGCATCTGTACAGCTGTTGTTCTTGTAAAATATACAATATTTTTTTTAGATTTTGATCATGTCGTATTATTATCTAATAGGCCAAAGAGCTCCAGACTCTCCACAATCTGCGCAAGCTGTTCATTCAGGAAATCAGTGATCGAATTGGACGAGTGAGTTGTCAAACATTGAGTATCTCTCTGTTTTTGAATGTTTTTACTGTCATCTGAGACTCATCAGGCAGGGTTTTGCTCTGTTATTCTGTGCCTAAAAGCTGCCTGTAAACTGTCGCTAATGATGCAGCAGACCACAGTAACGGAAATAGGGAAACACTCTTTCAGCTCGCTGATCACTGGCCATTGCTGGTGAATGTGAAATAAAATAAATGGCATTGCTTGTTAAAACCTGTCTGGGTTGTAGAGTATGGAACTGGACGCTGATGAATCAGGGGGAAGTCTGGCACAAAAACAAAAGATTATTTTCCTGGAGAACAACCTGGAACAGCTCACTAAAGTCCACAAGCAGGTTTTTTGAATTTCTGAATACTTTCAAATATAGCAATGCACTGAGCAATAATAACTGATATAAACTGAAGTAATTCTACCTGTATTCTATATCTGTCTATATTCTATCCTTTTTTATGTATCTGTAGCTGGTACGTGATAATGCAGACTTGAGATGCGAGCTGCCTAAACTTGAGAAGCGCCTACGTGCGACTACTGAGCGGGTGAAAATTTTGGAGTCTGCTCTGAGAGAGGCGAAAGAAAGTGCCATGAGAGACCGTAAGCGGTACCAGCAAGAGGTGGACCGCATCAAGGAGGTCATCCAAGCGAAGAATCAGGCCAGGAGGAACCACACTGCACAAATTGGTCTGAAAATCCCCTTTACGCGTGTGTGTGTGTGTGTGTGTGTGTGTGTGTGTGTGTGTGTGTGTGTGTGTGTGTGTGTGTGTTTGCTTTCATGGGATTAACATTCAAATATTTCACTCTGTCGTGTGCATTTCCCAGTAATATTTGAGTGTTTTACTCTATAGAGTTCTTGCTCTGTCTTCACTTTTTTGGAAAACGTTTAGCTAAATACCTGCTTACAGTGCCAAAGACTAAAAAGAAGACATCAATGTTGCACTGTAGCCAATATGGGGTGCCATATACTCACAAACAGCTAAAATGCTTTGTCTCCAGTTACCTGATGACCAAATATGTGCATGCATTGCTGCAAATGTCTTGTCTTGTCTCCATATACTGTGCATATTCCATATGTTTGCATGTATTTATGCATAAAGGGTGAATACGTGTGAAGTGTGGCACTTTCTTACTATTTTTTTATTGTCGTTGTTTTTAAAATATGATGCCAAATTATTTAGCCCCTCACACGATACCATTTTAAAGTAATATTCCGGGTTCAATACGAGTTAAGCTTTATTGACAGCATTTGTGGCATAATGTTGATTACCACAAAATATTATTTCAACTTGTCCCTCCTTTAAATTTTTAATTTTTAATTTTTAAACCGAAGTTACAGTGAGGCACTTACACTGGAAGTGAATGGGGTCAGTTGTTGGAGGGTTTAAAAGGCAGAAATGTGAAGCTTATAATTGTATAAAATAACTTGCATGAATTTTTCTGTTAAAAATCATGTATTATTTGAGCTGTAATGCTTGTTTACAGTCGTTTTAGGGTTTGTTGACATTACATCATCATAGCAATGAAGTTGCAAAACTGGATATAACTTTACACCAAGAAGGTTAGTAAGTGATGATATCACACTAAAATCATGTTGTTTTTGTCTTGCGGCTGTACTTTTGAAACTGTGAGTATTTTAACATTTACGGATTGGCCCCCATTCATGGATTGACCTCAGTGGAACCCAGATTTTTGCTTTTTTTAAGAAAACGAGGGACGCCATCATGCCATCAAATGCTGTTAATTAGGCTTAACTTGTATTGAACCCTAAATAGTCCTTTATATAGCTAAAGATCTCCTCCGCCATACAGAGGACAACATGAAGAATTATAAATACGTACACTTAAGTGTCCCACTTTACCTGTATTCACCCGTCAAGCGAGCATATTCATTTGCGTTTAGATTCTATCTACTGAATGTGTACAGTATGTTATTAGGAGCTATTTCTCTGTTATAGTTACATTTCTTTTTGAACTGCACTGTTTCTTTTGTAGCTAAGCCTATTCGTGCTGGACATCATCATCCAGTGACTTCTGCCTCATCGGGCCACACTGTCAGAGGAGGTGTCTCCAGCCCACGACGACACCATCATCAGCACCACCACCAACAACAACAACAACAACAACAGCAGCAGTATCATCACAGGACCAAGTGAAAACAGGCCATGTAAGTGTGTTAAACTACACATAAAATGGATTTAAGTCTTTTCTGCAACAAAAATGAATTCAATTTATATGTCTTGGAATCCTGTTGTAGATGCATTAAACGTTGATATTTCTTGCATTTGAATATTGTGAGACATCTGACATCTCACTTTGCTTTGGATTAATGCATCTGCTGAATAAATGAATGAATGCAAATATCACATGATTAACAGCTTTTCAATAGAGGAATACCAGCATATCTGACTTTACCAGTTTTATGACCTCTCTCAGAGCTCAATTTCGGGATTCCTACCACACAGAGCATGTTACAAGACTGTCATTGGAAAAAGTTTTGCTTTCCTTCACAGGCATATTTGGCATGCTGCTTAATTTAATGTTGGGACATGCTGGTGTGTTTATCTTGGGTTTAATGTTGAGATTAATGGGGCAGTGCAGAGAACTGCAGCTAATTAGGTTTCAGTAGCATGTGATGCATCTGGGAACCACTAGTGACTTTAGTCGGAGAGTTGTGGTGTAGCATTAGACACTGTGCCAACTATTTGACAAAGATGGAGCAACACAGTTATAATAGCTACAAAGGATCTGTGCCGGCAAATGGCAGGAGTCCTTGGGAAAGTCAGTGAACGATGGACAGTTTCTGGCGCCATCTGGCATTCACTGCCATCTAGTTTATGGATCTATTTAAGGTTAGTTTTTTCCATTGTTTGCCTTGTCATGAAAATCACTTAAGTCAGATTCGTGATGGTACAATCTCTGGAAGAAAAGCTGTTTTTGTCAGTAGTGATAAAATAGCCAATGTTTAGGGTGATAAAAAAATGGTTTCTTTCTTTCACACAGGATGCTTCCCGATATTTGTCTAACTTTTACCAATTCCAACAGGGCTGAAAAAATGTGTGGCCTCAAGAGTACGTCTTTTTCAGCTGTTTTCCTTCCTTTTCACTGAGGAAAAAGAACTACTGTCATCTTTTACGAAGACTTCTCAAGTTAACTTGCTGTCCTTACCATGACCTCCACTCATTCATTCTGTTGAAGTCGGCTCCTTCCCTCCATTTATTCATCAGCCCTGAATGGGGATCTGCGATCGGTGGACTCTTCCATAATTAAACATTCACAGAAATGGGCAAACTCAGACCCACACTCTTAAGACAAAGTGATAGTGTCATTCAAATTGAAGTGCTAAATTCATCTAAGTGCTATTTTATTGCTTGTTTCATGTTCTGACTCTTCCTCTGTCTTTCCCTTCCTCTCTATGACTTCTTTCTACCCCGAGTCACTTTGTATTTGAAAAAGTCTTCAATGTTGGTGTCACATTCTGATTATAGTAATTGAACTCATCTTTCATCATAGATGCCAGGTTAGTTTCCATCAAAGGAAATAACAGTCTTGGAAGATAATATTGCATAGATAAAACATTGTCACCAAAACAGCATTAGAAGACATTTTACACCCCTGCAGTAACATTTGGGCCATTCTGCGGTTCTCTTAATTGGCACTAATTCTTTCAGTCTTTTAAGTGACATGACTGGGGAATGTAGTTTAGGAACACACACGTTGTTTCGAACTTAATGCTGAATGATTTCATTATTTATAATGCTTCAATGACTGAAAATACTTTTACTGGATATTCATTTTTTTATATTTACTATTTATTTTTGTATACATTATGAGTGATTTCTATTTATTTCCAAATGCTCTTTTTTACTCTTTGAATATTAATTTTAAGTTCCTCACTTAGCCAGGAAAAACATGCATACACGTTTTTATACAGATACCGATATGGGTGCTTTGGAAAATGAACATTACAGCTTCACATAAGAAAAGAACAAATCAATTTGAGATAACAAATGACCACGGAGAAAAATTTCACAGCTAATTCCATTTGCTTATTTACTGAATTAAACTTTAGAAAAATTCTACTTTTTTATCATAGTATCATTATTTATAATTTGTACATTTTTAGTAGTTTAATCATGAAGTGATGAAACCATATAGTAATTGTCAGGATTTTTAGTATAATTTTTTCGCCCTAAAACTGATCGTGTAGACCAAACCGTAATTCCTAGAGACTTCAAACTTTGGGGAATGGTAGCTGGCTAATCATACGAATGGACGCTAAATTAAAGACAAATGCGTTTTGGGCCATAACTCCTGAAATGTTTGTCTTATATCATTGGAATCCTTGGCACAAGAAGAAAAAAATGGCTATCTCCAACTTTATTTCCACCAATTTTCTGCTATTTTGGATTTTCCAAAAAACCTACTTTTTCAAACTAGTCCGTGGCTGTTTGCCCGATTGAAAACAAACCAGTGCAGAAAGATTCTCTGGAGTCTCAATATCAATAATTATCCCCCCAAAAAAGTTTGAACTTTCGATATACCTTCGCAACAATACACCAAGACGTACAAATGTGAAAATAATTTACCACCAAGAGGCACTATCGTGTTTTACACGCGTGTACATGATTGTATATATAGCGGTGTTTCATACAGTTATTCATATCATATGATAGCGCTCCTCATTTTGAACAACTTTGCCTCAAGAACCATTGGTGTGAATTGTTTGTTAAATATTTAAGATTATAAAAAAAATTAAAAAAAACTACTTTTTCAAACTAGTCCTAGGCCGTTCGCCCGATCGGAAGCAAACCAGTGTAAAGATATTCTCAATAGTCCCAATATCAATAATTGCCAAAAAACGTAACTTTCAATTGATTGTTGTAACAGTATGCCAAAACACACCAAGTGGATGTGGACACTTTTACTTAAATAGTTAAACTCTTGGGCGGACTGAGATATTTTCACCAAATTTGGGACATTTATGTGGGAGGTCAATCTGAGGACACATGAAAAAAAAACAGAGGCCACCTTTACCTCACTGTAACAGCCAGGAATATAAAAAATGCCATACCTCTGTGCTACCTAACCCGATGGTTCTGAAAATTAAGGTGCTTTATCATTGTTTTAGACTGTTCAAGTAATACTCGATATCTGCCACATATTTACTTAAAAGCTCGAACCCTGTTAATTGGCTGCTTGCAGTTATATTTACTTTTGATATTAAGGCCATAAGGTCATAAAAATGCAAATACATCAACACAAATTCACATTAGTTGAGAATCTCCCCTGTCAAATTAACTCCTTCCTGCAGAAGCAAATAATACCCCAAGTTGTGTTGTTCTTTAGACAATCTTCTAATGTAAAGTGCACAAACACAGTGATTTACCCAGGTGTAGTGTTTTTTGTATCTAGTACAATGTTCTTGTACTATGTTTTACCTTGCACAGCTTTATGGTGGTGATTTACTGTACTGCACACACAGACCTCTATTACAGTATGTGTTTGTCTTCAGGTTCTTGTTCATCAGTGTTTTAAAGTTTATGTGCTATGAACTTTACCTCTGAAAGTGAGATATCAGAGAACATGGAATAAACTTTAAATGGTTTAGTCAGTTTATAGGTGAAAGCATATGCCACGACAAGGATTTAAAATGAATGTTTGTTACAATATATCAAGCTTAAAGCACACAAGTTTAATAACAGGGTTTCAGCTTCAGAGTGTAACACTCATTTATCAGATGTTGTGGAATAAATAAAAGTTTACTGAATGTATCCTGCATTCTTTCTGTCTTTCTTTACTTTAACTTGCTTCAGTTCCAAAATCTTAATTTCTATTGTACTGATGGATTAAAATGTCAAACCGTATCAATAGGATGACATATATAATGCAGGCCACAAAGTTTTGGGTGGAGACAGCAACAGGACCCAGTCACAAAGCAATAATTGTACAACGCAAGCGAGCGAGACACGTTTTTCAGAGTGGATGGACCTTCACAATCTACAATACAGATAATTACATAAAATATAGTATGCATATAGTAGTGTGTTGTCTTCTTGAGCATCAATGAATGTTTGCACCTTGTGTTAAGTTGTGAACAAGTCCCTCAAAAAAGTGTCAAAAGCTTGATCCTCTCTCTCTCTCTCTCTCTCTCTCTCTCTCTCTCTCTCTATATATATATATATATATATATATATATATATACTATATATATACTATATAAATTGCTTTACAATATTGCCTTAGTCTTTTGCTGTTACCAGATGGCCCATACATGAATGCAAATTAAATGAAATCCCAGATCCAATTTATTATGCTACTCCAATCCCAATCAATAATTAGCAGAAGAAAAAAGTGGTACACAATACAGGACTTTTAATTATACAAAAGTCTGAAATACACATGGGACTCTGGGAAATGTCTGTACTTCCAGTTGCGAGCTCACTGATGGCTGATTCGCTGAGAACGCTAACCTGTTCTCTTGAGTTCAAACCGTCAGTTCTTTTCGGGTGATTCGTGAAAAAGATCCAGTTCAAAAGAGGCATTTAGTCACAACTTTCTTGCTCTGGGTTTGTTTTTGTGTGCGGTTCAGTAAGCTCGTCAGAAATAGAATGGGTGAAAAGTGGCACGAGACACACTGGCACTCTATACATGTATTCATATAACTCACAAGATGATATCTAACAAAACGTCTCCGGTTCCGTATGTAACCTCGGTTCCATGAGATGTAGGGAATGAGACATTGTGTCACTGATGCTTTTGAGAAAAACTCCTTTTCTAAGATTTCAGAACTCCTATTGGATCACGCAAATTCAGATGCAACTGAATTGAGCCAGTGACATTGAGCATGCTGTGCTCAGCTCTCTATATAAGTGGACGGCATAGGTAGTGTAAACGAAGTATGATGGTGCCGTGACAGTCTCTGCTCTGTTACATATACTTTAAGCGCAGAAATAGGGCAATTAATGCGATCGTCACGTCAGGTTTTGCACCATTTCACAAACTCATTCCATTTTTAGGCATAGAGCCGTCTCGTAGATGGGGCTCTAGCATTCAAAATCTTATTCTTTATCACCTGTGAGAGGTCTTTGTCATCCAACATGACCCGCTAAAGGCCACACATGTAGATTCCATAACTCCGGCTGCAGGTGCCAAATCGAGACGCGAGTCTGAGAAAGAAGGTACTGTCTCCGTGGGATTTCCCACGGATGCGCATAAAGGAACTCCTCTATTTCTGTAAACCACGGTTGATTGTGCCACCTCGGAACAATCAGTCGTTCTGTTTCCATTTCCTCCCTGATTTTGGAGAAGAGTTGAGAAATGAGGCACAGCAGGGTGGATGCATACTTTCAACCTACTGTCCATTTGTAAGCTAACGCATCCACCCCCAAAGGGGCCTGTCCTGTCATGGAATACCACAGTGAACAATGAGGGTCTCCTGGGAGGTGAATAAATCTATCGTCGCCCTCCAAAACCTGTTCCAGATCTCTGAGTTTTCACTCCCCTGGGATCACTCCCTGTCGAGAGAGTATGTCCGCTACGAAATTCAGGGCTCCGGGCACATGGGTTGCCTGTAATGACAGGAGACGCTTACCGCTCCATTTCATGAGCTGCCATGCGAGTGCCATCATTGTTGGAGATCACACACCACCCCGGTTATTTATGTATGCCACTACAGACTTGTTGTTGGTGTGAATCAAAATATGATGCCCCTTTACCTCCTGACTTGAATGCTTTTAGTGCTTAAATGACTGGCGACATCTCCAAGCGGTTGATGTCCAAGGTCCGTTTCACATTTGTCCATTCCCCGAATGCTGGATGGTTATTGCATAATGCACCCCAGCCCGTTTTGGACGCATCTGTACTAACTACTTTGTAAAACCATGGAGCTGTCCATGGTGCTATCGCAGTTAGACAGTGGTTGGTGACAACAATGTGATGATACCCGTAGTGCCATGCCCATTGAGGAACTTGGTGGTTGATCCAGCATTGCAGAGGTCTGATGTGTAATAGACCAAGGGGTGTGACTGCCTCTGTGGCTGCCATAAGCCAGAGAATTTCTGAAAGCATTTCAGAGGTAGAGCCCTGCTAAATTTGAAACTTGCTGCCATGCTGCATATCGAGTATATTCTCTCGGCTGAGAGCGAAGTGCGCATTGTTACAGAGTTCAAACGCAACCCCAGGAAGGATATGTCCCTGACTGGGAATTAATGAGCTCTTCCTCACATTGACTAGTAAACCATGTGTATTCAAATGTGCGAGCAGCCTGTCACCACAATCTCTGTCTGAGCTAAAATGCGCAGCCCCTCCGCTTTCACATGAGCTAATGCTGCATCCATTGCAGAAGAGGGAAAAGCCGAATAGCAGGAAAGGCCCTTTTGAGCTCAACAGGTACTATTGCCGATACTGCTAGCAGGCTGTCAATTTCTGCACACAGAATGTGAGCATTTTGATATGACATTGTGGATGGCTTCACGCTATTGAAGCCTGGCGGCAGTCTCGCAAACTGAAGTGTGTAACCGTGCTTTGGAGTTGTTAACACCCAATCTGATATGCCGGGAAGGGATTCCCATGCTTTTATTTGCTATGACTGCGGGGATAGCGAGATGACTGTAGAGCTTAACATGGCACCTAGCCCAGGGGTGGTGCTGATGATTTGTGGGATTTGTGTGGATGTGTGAAGAGGAAAATAGCTCTTTTCGTAAATGTTTATTTATTTATTTATTTTCACACTGCCTGCAAGGCGGGCAGAGTGCACATTTTTATACACTTTATTGGCACAGATAAACATTTTTTAACAATCTCCCAAACAGGAACAGGGGAGGAGACAACAAGGATTCTGTGCGAGTCTGCATGGGGGCGGGGCTTCCGCGTGGTGAACAACGTAGACACCTCTTCACACTGCTGAAGCCATCAGGAACGCTGAGGCTGATCAGAGGAAAGTTTTCCCGATGGGCGGGCCCTTGGTGCTGTGGCTGTGGATAGCGGAGCTTTGGCCAATTCTTTATCGAGTGAACGCCCATCTCAGATGGACCCTGAGGGGCCTGGGGGAAGAAATGTCTCTGCTTCTTAGGTTTGGCGAGAAGCAGTGTCCTCCATTGAAGCAGAAGTCTGGCGAGCAAAGACTTTAGTGAACAGGACAGGGGAAGAAGAGTGTGGGGGTGTGGGTGCATGCGGGACCTGATCCGGCAGTACAGCCTCACAATCGGTTTGCTCCATATCCTCGCCTTGATGATCATTGTTCCCCAGGTCATCAAGGGATGGGGGAGGCAACAGAGCGAGAAAAGTCAGGTCATTGAGCTTAAACAGCGCTATCAGAGCGCGGAGTGTTTTGAGGCACATTGCCTCGCAGTGTGGGCATTCAGCCTTGACCAGTGCTGTTTCTGTGTGGGTGGCTTAGACAAAACACACAGGTCTTGTGGCCATCAGACATGGGAACAGGTTTCCCACATCTGCACTTATGTGATGGCATCTTGAAAAAGACAGTCCATGCAAGTATGGGAATTATTTAACTCTTTTAGATCACTGGCGGTCATCTTCAGGAAAGGAAGTGCTGTCCACTGCAGGTAAGTGTGATTCGACAGTGAAATCCAGGAGTGAAGGAGATAAATTCTGACTGATGGCGTTATGCTGCCTGTTATATAGAGAGCTGAGCGCATCGCGCTCAATGTTATTGGCTTAGCAGCCGCAAAAGCCATTGGCTCATTTCAGTTGCATCTGAATTGCCTGAATTGAGTTCAAAAATAAGAGAAAATAAGTTCTTACCTTCAGCGTCAGCAATGCGATGTAAGTGACCAAAATCTAAAGAAAAACGCACAACCCGACTGTCGCCAGTGGCGACTAGATTTAAAATTATAGTTGCACTAGATTATTTTTGGTCACATTTGCCAGGAGCCCTGCTTACAATAGCAGCCAAAAGTTTGGAATAATATACAGATTTTGCTCTTATGGAAAGAAATTGGTATTTTTATTCACCAAAGTTGCATTCAACTGATGACAATGTATAGTCAGGATTTTAATAACATGAAAAATTACTATTACAATTTGAAAAAATTTACTTCTTCTTACTTTCATCAAAAAATCCTCCACATGAAAAAATTACAGCTTTGCAGATCCTTGGCATTCTAGCTGTCAGTTTGTCCAGATACTCCGGTGACCTTTCACCCCACACTTCCTGTAGCACTTGCCATAGATGTGGCTGCCTTGTCGGGGACTTCTCATGCACCTTAAAGTCCCACAAAAGCTCAATGGGTTTAGGATCCAGAACACTCTTCTCCAATTATCTGTTGTACAGTGTCTTTGCAATTCTTGAGTCTTCTCTTTACTGTTGTACACGAAACTGGTGTTGAGCGGGTAGAATTCAATGAATCTGTCAGCTGAGGACATGTGAGGCGTCTATTTCTCAAATTACAGACTCTGATGTACTTATCTTCTTGTTTAGTTGTACATCTGGCCTTCCACATCTCTTTCTGTCCTTGTTAGAGACAGTTGTGCTTTGTCTTTGAAGACTGTAGTTACACCTTTGTCTGAATCTTCATTTTTTTTGGCAATTTCAAGCATTGTATCGCCTTCATTCCTCAAAACAATGACTGATGAGTTTCTAGAGAAAGCTGTTTCTTTTTTCCCATTTTTGACCTAATATTGCCCATAAGACATGCCAGTATATTGTGTACTGTGGCAACTTAAAAACAAACACATAGACAATGTTAAGATTAATTTGGTTTCATTTGATTCAGTGGTTTTCTAGGACCAAATTAGCAACTTATCATGATTACTCAAGGATAAGGTGTTGGAGTGATGGCTGCTGGAAATGGGGCCTGTCTAGATTTGATCAAAAATGACTTTTTTCAAATAGTGATGGTACTGTTTTTTTACATCAGTGATGTCCTGACAATACTTTGTGATCAGTTGAATGCCACTTTGGTGAATTAAAGTACACATTTCCATCCGAAACTGCAAAATCTGTACATCATGCCAAACTTTTGGCCGCCTGTGTACATCCAAACAAAGCAAATCTCATTACTCGAAACCTTCCTTCAGTGAATAAGATTAATGCACTTCAGATTGAGTTTCAAAGAGCCTCATATAAATAAGGAGGTTGGGACTAGTTGCCAAAAATTTCATTCCATCTAATATTTCTCATGGTACGATAATTATTTTCCAAAGTGCACGTATCTTGAAGTCTCAACTGTAAAAAAAAGACACCTGAACACATGTTAATCTTTTGTGTCCATATGGCAGTAATATCCTAAGACAAGTTGAAACTGCTGCTTATTTATTGACACAGTATATAAATTATAAACAATAAAACCGTTATAGGCGTTTGCAACCAACATTAATGCAAGAGAAAGCATTAACAAGTGCACTTTGACTCAAAACCTCATTGTTGAGATATATCCCTGGTGACAATGTCCCCATGTGTCAGCTAGACCTTTCTTTGACTGAAACACGATTTTAATGCATGCAGAATGTATTTTCCTGTTAAAAACAGAACACAGGTTTATTATTGTTCTGACAACTTTTCAAGATGGCAAGCATCCATCCACCTGACGTACAAATGACTATCTTTTACAGCTACAGGGAAACTAATGGTTGTCCCTCTAAAGGAAGCAGCCGAACAACTAACATTTAGGCTATTTCTCAAAGCTATTAACTAATATTATAGTTAATTATTAGTTAAATTAATCTTTGAATTGTATTCCATTTACAATTTTACTGTTTTAAATTCAAATTCGAATTTCAATTCTGCATCATGATTGTTACCTCATTTTAAACTCAGAAACTGAATCAGAATTTAAAAAGCATTCTCAATTCAATTCATAATAGCACACCCACCTGATATGTTCCCCACCTCTGGCCACCCTCTCAACCCTTTTACATTTTGTCCTCTGCCTATCTTCCTCCATCTGTACATTTTCCATGTGCTGAGGAGTGAAAGGGAGCCCCTCCTCTCTACTTACCTCAGCTGTCACTCATCTCATCTCTCATGTAGAACTGGAGGACACTAGCAGATCACAGGCAGGATTGTTCTCTTTGATGTGTCCCTCTGCTCATCTAGATAGCCAGACAGGGAGCCTCAATGATACGAGAGAGCTTCCATTAGTCTGTCATTGACAGCGCTGTCTTTCTCTGGGATGGCGGCGATCCGATTCTGCTGTCTGCTGGCATGTATCTGTGCAGTCGAGAGTCCAACTGTAATACAAATTTGTTTAGGTGCCCACAAGATAGAGATGAGCATGTCATGTCAAGTCATTCAAACCCTGGTGCGCCGTACACCTCACTGACCCCAAAGATTTGAATGGTTTACTGTTTAAGCACCCCTCACACATTTAAACAACTTTGGAAAAACTCAGCTAGTTTTAGCTAACTTGTTCTCATTTGACACTAGTTGTGTCCAAATTCAAAACTTTCGTTCAGACGAATCTCATTGTGAATTCGGTAACAGCAGGTGGACAGTTGTTGAGCAAAACTTGGTCTGTAATTAACATATTTTGAACTACTGCCTCCAGTGGCCAAAGTGGGAAGTGTTTTTGAAGGTAAGTGCACATGTGAGCTCCAGTTTCTGGGTGAAATGTCCACAGAAGGGTGCCAAAAGCGAGTGATAAAGGGAGTTGTTAATAAGTGTAAATTATGTAATACAGTTAAGAGGAATGCATATTTTATTAACTGCACCTCCTAACACAAACCCCAATCTTAAACCTAACTGTCAGTAGAGGAACATGGAACCTCTGGGTCTTAATAGTCAATGATTATGTATATGCAACTACTTCCTGGTTTCAACGTGGGACGAGAACCGAGGTAGTAACTTACCTAACACTGCTTGTCAGTAACTTGGCAGAACGGGTTGATGTCAGGTTACTGGAACATTTGGTAGCACCACACTGACTTTCCATGTTGTTTCAAAGTATGTGCCGCATGGAAGTCGCAAGAACCTAGGCTGTCTCCTTGCGGCAGGAAATACAAGCAAATCCTTGTCTTAATGTTCTTTGACAATAACCTTCCATATTATGTTTAGTATAAAACAGTTTGGATCAAAGCCACATGACTCGGCTCTTTTGGTCCTTCGCTCCTGTCAGTTCATTAACTGGCTCCATCTTGGTTGATTTAAATCTCAGCAATTGCTGTGGAATTTAATGAGTGGCCACATAACACCAATTATGTTTTTATCACTTGTGTAGAGAGTGGAAGCCTTGTTTTCCTACCCTGTTTGATTCAGAAGATTTGTTTTGCTGCGGGAAGAAGACAAAGGGAGACATATGGTAAGAAATCTTTATAATCATTGAAGGTTAAGAGGTTGCAGTTGCTGTTGACTGACCTAAACTGCATTGTATTGAGTGTTATCACACAAAAAATGTGCTAAACTGAAACTCCTTTGTGTGTTACTTTGAAGGTTGCATTACAAAGACCATTTCATGTTTTGGCAGTACATGATTTTCCACATTTTTGTCCAGGTTCGTTCCTTATGGATGATGTACAAAGTTTTTTGCTTAATAGGTGCTTGGATGTTCTTTAAACACAGGGTTGTTTTACTTCCTGAAGTGCTCCTTGCTCAGCTATATGCACTCATCTCAGTGTACTCTATCATTAGAGTTAGTCATGAGTATCATCTCTTTACATGTACCTGCTCGTGTCACATAGTTATGTCATCTTTAAATTAAGGAATCATGCAAATATGCCGTTACAGTTCTTCTAAAGGTTCTGACTTGTATTTTTGCCCTTGTTTTTAACTACTACCTTTATAGACCCTGAATGTCTGCATCATGTTTAAAGCAATACATCCAGGTGTAAAGGTTATTTCTTGAAGCTACCATTTCAAATGTTGTTGCTCAGTAGTTTGGCACTGTGGGCAGGTGAATTTAACCCTTCAGAATGATTGGGGATGGTTATGCGTGGAGATAAGCTTGACCTGAGGAACTTTTCTGTCATAAATATCACAATGTCACAGAGTAGAATGACAGGGGAGGGTCACCTGTTTTTGCCCTCAAGGTCACAAGAACAATAGAGGTCTACAGGGTCATCGATAAGGGGCACATACTTTTCTATCTCCAAAAGTGAGAGGAAGCATTAGGAGAGGATCTAGAATCAACTCTTTGTGTATAACCTTATGAGAAATGTTTGTTCTCTATTCACTATGTACAATTTTCTGGAACATCTTAGCGTCTGGTTGGATTTGCATTGTTTGTGAACAGCATCAGGTATCCTTCTTGGAGTTTGAGCACATACTTTCATTGTTAACAGGGGCTGGTATAGCAATCAGGGCAGGAGACATTATTCTGTACTCTTTCCAGACTGATCTCACAGTGAAATTTTAAACACTGCCCCAGTGGCCAAAGTTGGTAAGTGTTATTGGGCATTTGGGCACAGAGGGGGTGGTAGGGTAGCCAAAAACTGTACTCAAGTGAAAGTACAATTACTTCAAAAACATAAGTAGAAGTAAAATTACTAACATAAATAATTACTTGAGTAAGAAAGTATATAATCAAAAGAGTACTCAAGTAGTGTGTAACTCGTTACTTTCACAAATGACATAATAGACGTTTACTCCCCTATATTCCGTTACATAATACACATTGAACATATTTTGTGCTCCACATAATACAAAGCCTCACACTGGTTTGGAACAACATGAGGGTAGATAAATTATGACAGAATATTAGATTATGGCTGAGCTATCACTTTAAAGAGATAGTTCACCCAAAAATGAAAATTCTCTCATCATTTACTCACCCTCATGCCATCCCAGATGAGTATGACTTCCTTTCTTCTGCAGAACACAAATTCAGATTTTTAAAATAATATTTTAGCTCTGTAGGCCAAAATTGGTATGCTCCAAAAAGCACATAAAGTAGCATAAAAAGTAATCCATAAAACTCCAGTGATTTAATGTCTTCAGAAGTGATATTATAGGTGTGGGTGAGAAACAGATTTTTTTGCTAGACAGCAGGGGCGATATGCAGAAAAGAATGTGAATCACCAAAAACACAAGAAGAATGTGAAAGTGATCTGTTTCTCATTCACAGTTATCACATCGCTTCTGAAGATACTGATTTAACCACTAGAGTCTTATGGATTATTTTTATGCTGACTTCTATTTGTTTGTTTAGCTTTAAAATGTTGCCACTCATTCACTTGCATTGTATGGACCTACAGAGCTGAGAAATTCTTCTAAAAATCTTAATTTAAATTCAGCAGAAGAAAGAAAGTCATACACATCTGGGGTTGCATTTGTAATTTTGGGGTGAACTAACCCTTTAAGGGCTCTTGTCATATCAGGATGAATTTGTCAATAAGAAGAGAGGTTTTTAAACATGTCTAGTAATTATTACAGTGAAAACGTCCCACAAGGACATTATATATAATGCTGAAATATAATGCCTTCTTTCGCTTTTTCATAGCTTTAAAAGTCCTGTGTGGATTCTTATTTCAGTTTAGTTACAGTTTTCAGTGTCATAAGTATTTAGATCGTTAGTTCTGTACAACAGTACCGCCACTCTCTAAATGCAGAGTACACAACCTATGTAGGGCACCAACCCTGATCGTGAAACACTCGCTGTGTCTGTGTTTTCGCTATTTTGTAGGAGTGTCTGAATGTTGAGTGAGCCACCGGTTCCCTACTTTTGTTCACTCATTCTTACCCACAATGCACTCTAATTTCAAGTGTACATTTCAAGTACACTCGAAGAAGGTTAATTTCCCATAATCCACCACAGGGAAGACATATGAGCTAGGAGTTTACTGCTACCTTCACTCCTGCAATGTTTTATTTCATGCTGAATGTAGTAAGTTACTTTTTGAAAAATCATTACTTGATTAAAATAACAATAAAATATAGAGAGACATTTTAAAATGTACTCTTTATTTGATCGTATGTGTGTACTCTTTATATTAGCACACACTATATATTAAAAATGACAAACAGAATGAAGATTTATTGTATAAATATTAAAAAATTTCATATGTGACGTTGTTTCTGCGACAGCCCCAGAGCTTCGACACTCACTAATTTCTTTCACTTACTGCTGAGATATATTGCACTAACTGCCATTCACTATATAGGAAATAGTGAATGAGTGAACGATTACGGATACAGCCTCGCGCCTGCACATCTCACATGCATGCGCCCCGCTCACCTCACTGTGCATGTGCAGAAATTCTGTCTGTTCGCGCTCCAGCTGTCAGTCACGCAAATGGCAGTGATTTACACTTAACTTGGATGTTTAAATGGATTTATACAGTTAATCCACCTCAAGTAGCTGCGATAGTTTCCAGTACCCCCACGAGGGCGCTGAGTAAATGAATACTGCTTATGACATGCGGGACAAAGAACACTGATGTATTGCTGCACTGATTGAAAAATGTACACTTAAAAACTGATGTCATAAGAGCCCAGTGACATTATCATCCTGAAAATTACCATCTCATTACACAGAAAAGCCAGCGTTAAAATTAGAGCCAAAACTTATCTCAGCGTGCTGCCAGAAGTTGAAGCTGTGACTTTAATCTTGAAATATCAGCTTGTTTTGTGTTAAATGAAGGCATTGCATGACGAATCTATTCTCTTTTTTTCACTGTGTGGAGCGCAGAAAGTGTTTCATTTTGAAGAGTTTGATGCTGCTGTACTTATGACTTGAGTGACAGTCTGTGAGAGTGTCTCATCGCACGTAGCTGTGAAACTCCGCTATCGTAAAAGTCCAATTCAATAATCTCTCAATATATAACACATTAATTCAAATTAAACCCAGTAATGTAATGACAGTGTCACCACACAATGTAAAGACCAATCTTTGGCCGGCAGCCATATCACCCTGTAGCCCAAGACTCGTTGCCCACTGAAGCTAAGCAGGGCTGAGCTTGGTTAGTACCTGGATGGGAGACCTCACGATAAAATCAGGTTGCTGCTGGAAGAGGTGTTGTGCGACCTGCAGGGGGTGCTCTCCCTGTGGTCTGTGTGGGTTGTAACGCCCCAGTATAGTGACAGGGACACTATACTGTAAAAGAGCTCCGTCTTTCGGATGAGACGTTAAACCGAGGCCCTGACTCTCTGTGGTCATTAAAAATCCCAGGATGTCCTTCGAAAAAGAGTAGGGGTGTAACCCCGGTGTCCTGGACAAATTTGCCCCTTGGCCTCTGTCCATCATGGCCTCCTAATCATCCCTGTATACTGATTGGCTTCATCACTCTGTCTCCTCTCCACCAGTAAGCTGGTGTGTGGTGGGTGTACTGGCGCAATATGGCTGCTGTCGCATCATCCAAGTGGATGCTGCACATTGGTGGTGGTTGAGGAGATTCCCCCCTTCCTTGTAAAGTGCTTTGAGGTTACTGATAAAGCGCTATATAAATGTAACTAATTATTATTATTATTATTAAAGAAGAAAAAGTAAAAAAAAAGTCATTAGAAATTTACTTAAGTGAGAGTAAAAAGTACCCACTTTTAAATCTACTCTAAAAGTTAATTTTTTTCCCCAAAAGTCAAGTAAATGTAACGGAGTAAATGTAATATGTTACTACCCACCTCTGGGGGCCAAAATTGGTTTTGAATTTGTTGTGCCCACTGTCTGGGTTTTTTGTTTTTTTTTAAGCTGTACAGAATGTAATACAGTGATGAGGAATGCATATTTTATAAACTGTACCCACAACCCAACCCAAAATCTAAAAACCTAACCATCAGTGGTGTAAAAATGTAATGTTAGAGGATAATGTGCATAATGTGGCCGATCCTAGTGTACTGGCACTCTCGTAAACAACATGCTGACTTCCCGTGTGAACATGTTGCTATTTCTACCTTTTTGTCTCTTACCTCAACTGCCAATGACCTCTGCAGTATTGTGCCACTTATTCCATGCATTTCTTCTAATCGCTCCTTTTAATAACAGCACTGTAATCCTCATCAAATCTTGAGGATACAGGGAGAGAGTTTAGAGCTTACTGCTCTCTCAGACAGAGTAAATGCCTACACATCTCTATTCGGCTTCCTTGGCCACAGTCCCAGGTGAGACAGCTAAAGGGTTCTATTTAATCTTAACTTGACGAGAGCACTTTGGAATAAAAGACAATCTCTCATCATTTTGGGAGATTAGACCTACACACCTTCAAATCAGCTGTGATGAAAGCACTGGCCAAAGTAATGGGCACTTAGGTCTTCTGACCCCGGTGTATCTGTAGATAGAGCACTCTGCCCAGTTAATTAACATGAATAGAAAGATTCTGCAAGAGTAACAAGTAGCACTTGACAATCCACACTGATATGAGCTGAAGACAGATACAATCCATGCATAAATATTCTGAATATGCAAACTTAATGCAATACACAGTGATGTTGGGTGCTTCAACAAGCTTCAACAGGCCAAAGCAGAGACACTGGTCTTCACATCTCACATCTTGCATGTTTGTTTACACACTGGACTGCATGTGTTTCTCCCAGTCAGTGGCAGCAGCAGAATGAGACACGTTTTTAAAAGTAGAGGCAGAGATGGTCAACCAAACAGATACACGAGACAGGACCGACTAGGTAGAGAGAGTGAATTAAGATACTTCACATCAAACACACTTCTACACTAAACACATTCAACGATCCAGCGATGAACATGACACACGTGGTGATTAAAATAGGCAGGAACGAACAAGGGAGAGGTGCTGCTCACCAGCTGAAAGTTGGCATGATCATGATGGAGAAAACGTCAACACCGTTAGAACAAAACAAACAGAACATGGAGCACGAGTGTCCGGATCCCAACACAGACCAAATCCGAACCATACAGGAAGTCAGGATCCAGACACCATGCTCCGGACATGAAACAAGACCAACCGAAGAGCACACGGCAGTAACTCACAACTGGACCCGTGCGCTCACACAAAGACAGGACATGGGACAATGATGTCACGGTCCCGTAGGACAAAAACCCAAAATGCCAAATTGACAGGACCGTAACATCAAGTTCAAGTGAGGTATTTAAATGTCAATTCTATTAATCAAGATGAATAATCACAAATACAATGCCAAAGGAAATAATCAACAATTATGATTTTCATATACAAATAATGCTGTTAGCAGTGTGGTTTGAGGGACCATCAGTACCCCTGGAATCTAAGCTAAGATTGAGTTTAGACTGAGCAAAACTTAAACAATGATGATGAGAAGAATGAACTTAAAGAGTGTTAACTTGGCACCATTGTGAAGAACATCGGCGCACTATAGTCACGAAATGCATTCTCTGGATTGAAGTGCATTTTGAATTTTTCCAGATCTAGCCTAGTTAGATATCAATTCAAAGCCATATGTTTCACCTGCCGTTAGTGATACCTGAACCTGCTTTTCTCCCAGGGCCTCATCCAGCCCTCTCTGTGGCCTCAGAGGCAAATAGACAAACTCATCTCCATTTCCCAGCCCAGTGAAGCACACAAAGGAAGTTGTTGTTCTTGGGCTCTGATCCCTCTGAACCTGCAGGCCAGAGAACAGGAAGGCTTCTGAGAGTCCGCAAGAGAACGGGGGGAGTGATAGAGTGTACGTGGTGTAATCACTTGGCCAATTAAACAGACCCTGGTCTCTCGCCCCCATGTAATGAGAGAGCCTGACACTCAAGGGTTTGTTTCTTAACATATGAACCCTGTGAAGGGCCACTTCTGCTTCTTTGGTAATGCAGAGATAAGCTATAGCTTAAACATTCCTTATACTCTTGTTACTATAAGATATTAACGTGATCTCAGGATTAAAATACTATCTACATTGTTTTGAAAGCAGATGGATGTTCTACTTGCAGGAACTGAGAAATGTAAGTTGACCGTACTTAGATTTTCTAAGGCAATCCGTTTGCATGCTTTTTTTAAGTATACGTACCTATTTGGCTCAAGTAAACTGAACTTAATTGTTTTAAGTAACGTTAACTAGTTACAAGTAAGCTTAACTCTACTGTGATTAAAGTATCATTTTTTATATTTAATTATTATTGATTTATTGCACATCTTACAGTATAAAGGAAATTATAACTGGGATCTCAATAAGCCATGTGGCACACTGGATTCTTTTCAGTGCAAATACTGTACATCGCACATACATTTTGTAAAGTACAATTGAGTAAAGAAGAATGGCTTAAACTGAACAGGCTCTAGGTTTACCAGACGTAACACTAATGACCCTAATTGTGACATCAAACAAATAACAAATATCAACCAGTTACAACAAAGCAACAACAATAGTCATAAGAATTAAAATTTGAAATTTTTAAATACCAATTTTTATTTTTCTATAAGTTCACTTGTTTTGTTCAAACATCTATAATCGATTAAAGCGCAAAGACTTATGGGTATTCCCCACAGTCACAATTTTGTACTTGATAATTTTTAGTTGTACTCGAAGTCAAAGTTTAAAGAACGTATATATTTGAATAATGTTTCCAAAATGTGACATTTCAAGTACTGTTCAATTAGGACCACTTTAATGTTTTATTAAAGACAACTTAAGAGTTTAGAGAGTAACTGAAAATGAATTACTGGGAACTTGATAAAAAAAAAAAAATATGAACATTTGAACATATGTGGACTTATGAAAGAGTAGGACAGCCAGAATTCTTTGAGACAGCAAATGGATGTTCTCAATGCTTTTCTAAGGGTTTCTAAGCTGCTTTTAGGTGTCATGTACCAAAAAGTATTCCGTACATGGGAAAGGGCCCACAAGAAATTTGAAGTGACATATGAGACGAGACGTGTGTCATTTTACCAGTGTGGCTGATGAACTCTTAAAATTGGTTCACTTTTCTTGGTTCATTGCAGGTGCCAAACAGTACAGCTCATTCTTCTGATTATTTTCAGCCATTTGATCTTTAGCCCAATTACTTATTTTCTCATAATTTACTATAAAGATTGTCTACATTGCCTTTCCAGTGTTCATATGGAATTTATCATTTCAGTATATATGAACATTTCCCTAATGCTAAAATATAAGCAAAGACTTCAGGCATTAGGTTGAAGCTTTTATAAGCATGTGATGTTTCCATTTCTTTTCAAATTAAACAGCATGGAATGTTTTGTAGCAATTAAAAATACAATTTTTATACTATTCTAGGTCTAGATGAAATTCCATGATGCAAGTTAAAATGATACACCGCAAGCACATTTTTTTTAATCATAACTCAACATGACCCTCCTCTTCACAAACGCACAAATACACACCTCAGGGATTTTCCACACTAATCTCACTTAGGCACGACTAGACCTGATCGGGTAACAGTAAGGCATTATGCTTAATTTATTACTGTACGTCACCTCCGTTATCCATGTGAATTAGCCTGAAGGATATAATGGAATCTTTAAATGGTACTTTTATATTACGATAACTAGTTTGACGGTGATATGTGCACGGAAAAGTTTATGTAAGTCGATATTTACGGAATATATATAGATCAGATTTATTACTGTGCTTCTATCAGAATAATAAAGAATAATAAAAATGGCATGATCTGTTCATTTTAATATAAAAAAATATTATCTGTAAATCTAAAAGCTCCTCTGCTCGTTCTTTCAGTCCTGGTCTATTGTCCTGGTGCCTTTGTGTTTTACAGCCTACATGCCTGTGTGCTGAATTGGTCAGCATTGATAAATGAGTGAGAAAGGCACCAATCACAATTAAGCAATAAAAGCCACCACATAAAGCCTCCTTGAGTTTATTTCCTTGACCTGTTGTTTTACGATGGTCTGCCTTCCTGTGAAGGTGGGCTCTCATTCCTAACTAGTCTGTGACCAAAGCAAGACAAAGAAGATACTTGTGTTGTCATTGTGTAGGAAAATTCCTGTACTTTTTAAGTTTTATATGTGTGGTTGCTTAACAAAATTTGTCATCTTTATCAGCTGTTTAAGAGGAAGAGTGTGTGCTGGGCTGTATCCTTTTGAGGGACTCTACAAGAAATCTCAGGTAACTGGAACGTTTGAATGTTTTATTGGTATTGTTGAGTAGGATCAGTGTTGCTATTCTGTGGTGATTCATGAGTTTGGGAAAATATACACACACTAGAGGGTGGTGTACTTGAAATTCTGCCAGGGTTACTGTGGACTGTGCAACATGTAGGTCTAATAAATATGGCTTTGATGTCACTATTTACCCGTATGTACAAACAGAAATGTGATGCCTCGTATATTTTGTTTGATGAAGGTGTCCTGGAACCAGGGTGTTTAGGTCTTTAGAGATTATTTTTCTTCTCCATTCTAAACCCGCAGTATTTCAAAAGGTGAGAATGACATGTGGGCTTAAGTATTTTTCACTTAAATTGTCAGGATCCGGGTAGGTAACTATACAGATGCCTCAAAGTGAACTGTGTGAAACAATTTCCCCCCACCTTCTTCATGTTCAGACAAATTGTTTTTATATTGCTACATTTAGAATGATATTCAAGATACGGTTGTTCAGGAACATCAAGTAATGCCTGTCTTAGGACGGAAAGATTACAAGTCAAGTTTTAAGTAATTTCAAGTTAGAAATAAAATGATTTCTGCAGAAGTGTTACATTTGAAGTTGGCCTTTGACTCATAATTTAGATCAGATTACATCTGACATCATGTGCAATTTTGGCCTCGCTTTTAGCTCTAAGCAATCCCACATTTCAACTTCTCACATTCCTCTTTTTTGTATTGTAACCTCAAAGAAGCAACTTCATAATGTAAAATGAATATTCAATATGATGAATTTATAATGTTGTGATGAATATTCAATAAAGTGAAATGAATCCAATGGTCCCTCAGGGGATTAGACAAGCCCTCCAGCACTTGAGAATGCAGTACCTATAGAAGAAATGTGTTCTGCTTTTCGGTTTTAAAGACGATCTGCAGGTTTCAAAACAAAGTAGTAAATCTGTCAACAATGACTCTTGCAGTAAAAGAGCTGATAGAACAATATAGTGTCCCTGTGACATATAGGCATCATGCAATACTGCAAAAGATTAATTTAATGTGCATTTTATTAGGAACAACTGTACACCTACTTATTCATGCGATTATCTAATCAGCCAATCGTGTGGCATCAGTGCAGTGCATAAAATCATGCAGCTATGGGTTAGAAGCTTTGGTTAATGTTCACATCATCCATCAGAATGGGGAAAACTGTGATCCCTGTAATTTGGACCGTGGCATGAGTGTTGGTGCCAGACGGGCTGGTTTGAGTGTTTTTTTAACTGATGATCTCCTGGGATTTTCATGCACAACAGTCTCTAAAATGTAGCTTTAATTTCACTCTTTTCAAAGCAAATTCCAAGCAAATATTCATTCATTTATTTATGTGTTTATTTTGTACTCATGCAGTTAACTCTGTGTTCACGAAGTGTATGCCTCTGACACATAGTAGCAAGGGTAATTTTGCTATTTTAATTGTTATGGTCACTACACATACAGTATACCCTATATTAACTTGATTTTGATGCTATATAAAAACACTCTTTAATAAAATGTGTATTTATTAATGGAAAAATAGTGAATTGACTAGTTAAAAGACTAATTTAACCCTAAAGGCATGACAATTTGTCCCTCTCCTTCCCTTCAAATCCTGTTGAGCATCTATCTTTTGAAATCTTCTTAACTATGGAAGACAGTTTCCCTTGAGGCAAGGCACATGAGTGGGGTGGAGAGTTTGCATTCCCCAGATGGACTTAGACAGAGAACTTGAATATGCAATAATATACACTCACTGAGCACTTTATTAGGAACACTTTGGCCTTAATAAAGTGCCCAATGTGGTCTTCTGCTGTTGTAGCCAATCCGCCTTAAGGTTTGACGTGTTGTGCATTCTGAGATGCTATTCTGCTCACTACAATTGTACAGAGCGGTTATCTGAGTTACTGTAGCCTTTCTGTCAGCTTGAACCAGTCTGACATTTCTCTGTTGACCTCTCTCATCAACAAGGTGTTTCCGTTCACAGAACTGCCGCTCACTGGATGTTTTCTGTTTTTGGCACCATTCTGAGTGAACACTAGAGACTGTTGTGCATGAAAATCCAAGAAGATCAGCAGTTATAGAAATACTCAGACCAGCCAATCTGGCACCGTCCTGCCACAGTCCAAATCACCGACATCACATTTTGTCCCCATTCTTATGGTTGATTACATTAACTGAACATTAACTGAAGCTCCTGACCTGTGTCTGCTATTGTATGCATTGCACCGCTAGCCACATGTTTGGCTGATTAGATAATCGCTTAAATAAGTAGGTGTACAGATGTTCCTAATAAATCGCTCAATGAGTGTATATATAAGAGAAATAGAGCTATTACAGAAAGCAAAGTAATTCAATTGGAACAGGAGGCTGTGACCTACAGTAAAAGCTTGAAATTCTACCCTAAAAGATGGATGTGAGCGATACCATACATTTCAGGACTGATAGACTGTAAAAGATTAATGCAGTTATAAAATATTCAGGAATTTATTTTAAAAATATCCTCAGTGTTTTAATGTGGATATGCATTCAAAGAATGAGCCACCATTAATTTTAGGGATTTTTAAATGCTCAGGTTAGTTTGGGAACATTCCTGTAATTCAAAGCCTGTCATCACATCAGGCTCATCTAAACCTCAAAGGATGCACCAAAACTCACTGTTGTATGGTATTTACACAAGGCTTGAAGATTTTACAGCTGTTAATTTATTGTTCAAGCCTTGAGGGACTGCCAGAACTTAAGACAGTCTGGAGTATGAAACATGCCTTTTCAAATTTCATTATTTCAACATTAGTCTTCTCATTCAAAGCTTATGAGGACTATATGGACACTTGAAGAAAGGCATAATATATTTGACAAAATATAGAATATTGCATCATGTACACCAACATGTTGAACTAAATAATTTTAGATCATGATGCTATAACAAATAGTCAAGATGAATTGATGAAAGCAGAATAATACATTTAATGTACTAATTTTGTCTTAAATATTCAAATATTCTGGCTTTTCCTGCTATATACATTTATGTTATTGATAGACACATCCCCTACCAAATATGTAAATTGTGTTTTTTATGTGTTTGTGGCACTGAACACATTTACATGCACTTAAGAAAACAGTTTATCCC
Organism: Moxostoma hubbsi; assembly: GCA_032164185.1. Lineage (NCBI taxonomy): Eukaryota > Metazoa > Chordata > Actinopteri > Cypriniformes > Catostomidae > Moxostoma > Moxostoma hubbsi. Next base: position 4,470,949 of record JAVLUX010000047.1, read on the forward strand.
AGTGTTTTTGCAGAAAGCAACCTCATGTAAACAAGAACGCCAGTTTCCTTACGCAGCTAAAGGGATTAAGCGAAAACGGTTTAACACACCTAGGTTCCTCCTATAAAATGCAGTTTATGTGGCCTTGTAAACACATAAGCACTGTTCTTAAAGGTTTTTTATGAGTGAGTATGTGCGTGAAACAGACCAGATAACAAACTTCATAGGATGGAGCCCAACATCAAGTCAACACAGCGGAAAGAATTCAAAATGTCTGTGAGTACAGTGTGCAAAGCTCGTACACTGGGGGAATCCCAGAGTTTTATGTAAGAGGGAAACTCCACTATTGCAGCACAATTCCGCTGCAGGACGCAATAGAAAGTTAAGAAGACACAAGCAACTCTGGAATATCTGGAAAAAAGTAAAGCAACTGAGAATAAAATAGTGAAGTCTTCATTTGATGTTGCTGTGGAGAAAGCTGCTTACTGACCGAGCCACATGAATACGAGAGTAAAGAGAAAGCCGGTAACACAGTACATGTAAACGCATTCACCAAATTTGAGACTTAAGCAGCTTTTTCACAATAAGCAGCTTGCTGGTGTCCATTTTTATTAGGGGAGAGTGTAGCTCAGTGTAACTATATGAAGCCCTGCAAAAAATTACCAAACAAACATTGGCTATATTCATCTAAAGGTACAAATCAAAGCACTTTTATACAGCATATTGCATGAGAGAGTCATGTGTTGCCATATACAGACAGTAGTCAGATAATTCCAAACGGGCCTCAGTGCTGTTATTGCATTTATTAATTGTTCTCCTGTAGGGTTATCAAGTCAAGTTAAGTCATTTTTATTTGTATAAAAATGCATTTGTATCATGCATTTACAGAAAATTGTCATATCTATAATGGCTTAAGAGTCATCGTTGTATAGTTTGATAAATTACAATTGCGGATTGTGTTTAAAATTAATTAAATAATAATTGTATTGATACCCCAGTGAGCAAGCCAAAGGTGACTGTGGCAAGGAAACACAAAACTCCATAAGATGTTGGTTAATGGAGAAATATAACCATGTGAGAAACCAGACTCACTGTGGGGGCCAGTTCCCCTCTGGCTAACATCATGAATATAATGCCAATATTAATTATTTGTGTGCAGTGCAAGTCATGGTTTAAAATGATTAAACGAAGTGTTAAGGGTCAGTGTTTAAACAAAGATTTTGTATGAACTGTAAGATTAATGACTAATGTCTTTGAAGTCCATCCTGGTTTAACTGCAGAAGTTCACATAGATGCAGTTGTCCTTGCTAGTTGGCTGATGAAGGGTTTTCTTGGCAATTAATTGATAGTCTATGTATTCCATTTCAAGAGTGCAGTCCATCATTAGACCGAGGTGATGTAGGCAAAGATCAGGTGCATCACAGTTCAACCTGGCCGGTAATTTTGGTGAGGTCTATACTAAGTCCAAGGTTTAGGCAATGGCGCATGAAATATCCCATGTCTTATGGTTGGAGTTGGCATCAGTTCATCATCTGAAGTCAATTATAATAGACTGAAGTGATGTTTGGCTGGCACCGCCTGCTATAATTCATCATCACTCAGCAACATGTAGCAGTGGAGTCCAACACAAAGCAGGAATGGAGCTGGATCCAGCCAGTTCTGGTGACCTCAGGATAGGAGTCCCGAGATTGAGACAGGGAAACAAACAGAATAATATTAGCATAGATGCCATTCTATTTATTGCAGATTTATAGATCAGGATCATTGTTTCTGGTTTCTGGTTCCAGTAGACCTAACTAAAGCAGCCTAATTGTGAGTTGAAGGATACATTTGGAGTATGCCTGGCTAAATAGATGAGTCTTTAGTCTAGACTTAAACTGAGTGAGTGTGTCTGTATCTTGAACAGTGTTAGGGAGACTATTCCATTGTTTAGGAGCCAAATATGGAAAAGATCTACCTCCTTTTGTGGATTTTGATATTCATGGAACTATTAACAGGCCAGAATTTTGCAATCATTAATGAACGTGATGGAATGTAGCGTGGTAGGATGTCACTTAAGTACTGCGGAGCTAGACCATTCAAAACTTTATATGTAGTTAATAGGGCTGTTGATTTAACGTGTTAATTCAGTGCGATTAATTTGACAAAAAATAACGCGTTAAAAAAATTCATGTAATTATCCATCCATCCATCTTCAACCGCTTATCCGAAGTCGGGGCAGCAGCTCCAGCAGGGGGCCCCAAACTTCCCTATCCCGAGCCACATTAACCAGCTCTGACTGGGGGACCCAGAGGCGTTCCCAGGCCAGTGTGGAGATGTAATCTCTCCACCTAGTCCTGGGTCTTCCCCGAGGCCTCCTCCCAGCTGGACGTGCCTGAAACACCTTCCTAGGGAGGCGCCCAGGGGGCATCCTTACCAGATGCCCAAACCACCTCAACTGACTCCTTTCGACGCAAAAGGAGCAGCAGCTCTACTCCGAGCTCCTCACGGATGACGGAGCTCCTCACCCTATCTCTAAGGGAGAAGCCCGCCACCCTTCTGAGGAAGCCCATGTTGGCCGCTTGTTCTCGCGACCTCGTTTTTTTGGTCAAGACCCAACCTTCATGACCATAGGTGAGGGTAGGAACGAAAATTGACCGGTAGATCGAGAGCTTTGCCTTCCGGCTCAGCTCTCTTTTCGTGACAACGGTGTGATAGAGCGAGTGCAATACCACCCCCGCTGCCCCGATTCTCCGGCCAACCTCCCGCTCCATTGTACCCTCACTTGTGAACAAGACCCCGAGGTACTTGAGCTCCTTCACTTGGGGCAATACCTCCTTCCCTACCCGGAGTGTGCACTCCATTGGTTGCAATTGCAAAATGCAATTAATCACACCATAATAAAGGAAGATTTCAGAGAAATGCAAGCTTGTAGTACCACCTTTTTACTCCAGAGGGCAGTAAGTGAAATTCCAGCTGTATAAGCAACGCACAGTTTATACAGTGAAGAAAACACTTCAGTAGCAGAACAACGCAAACATGTGTTACAGTCTAGCATTCAAAACACTTGAAGGTGCGCAAATGCGATCTAAGGGATCTCAAGATGTGTTTAAAGATTGATTATTAAACTATACTCAACTTAGTGAACTAAACATTTTATGTTTATGATGCAACACACCCGAGACACTACACAAGCATGTCTGACGCAGGAGTAAATTGTAAATTTAAGATCTAAACTAGCACTAGAAGTGAAATGCAGCCATGATCAGATGATAAACGTTTCTTGGGACATGTCCTAAGTATAGCGAGGAGTTAATAATTTTAAGAAGAGGTTCTGAGATTACAGGGAGTTCTATATATATATATATATATATATATATATATATATATATATATATATATATATATTTGATTCACTCATGCCTGTGTTTTCAGGAAATTACTGCTAATGTAGCAGACTGAAGCGTGTTCTTTGTTTGGGGCTCTTGGGCTCTTTGCGGGTTATGAGAATGGGGTGTGTTTAAGGAGGGTGTTGCTGAGTGTGTTTGTGTTAATGGTAATTACATGGGCTAGACTGGCTTGACACCACACTGTTGACTTCACACAATGGCTAGAGGCTCCACCCCCAAACTGCACCTGCTGTCCAATCAAAAGCGGGGGGTTGCCAGTTGGTTGAGGACAGTGGTTTCTTTGCTGTTGTTGTGGGAGAGAGCTAAAAGTGTAAATGACTCCTAAGCTTTCTCTTGCCTTTTCATTTGAAAGTCTGAGTCAAGACAGGATTGTCTGTGCACTTTAACAGGAAGTCTATCTGTTTGGCTGGAGCTGCATGTAAGCTTTTTTTTTTTTTGAAGGCTTTCTATTATACAGACAGAAGGTAAGTCTTTGTTTCTTGAATGTTGAATTTCAAATTCATGTATAGATCCTTTGTGAAACTTTCTAAATATTATTTTTTGTGCTTGTGGATTGTAATTATTTTATTTTTATTTTTTTTATTACTTGTTTTATTACTTGTCAATTGACAAGTTTATGTTTTAGCATATTTAGTCTCTTTAACAAGTGGGTTTTTAGTCAGAAGCCAGACACTGTAACTTAGAAGTATGTTAAAACATTCCTAAAGTGTTGGTTATTTATATGGCTTTGCAGATCACTGAAGCAATCAAAAGGCCTCTCCTTTGGTTCTTAAACCAGTCAAGACAGCAACTGACATGTGTAGCTCATGGGCTTAACATGGACTTAATTGACCATTAATTTAAAGAATGCATTTATATGCATAAGAGACCAGCATTCTATGCAACTTGCAATTAATTAGTGCCTATGTAAGAGTGAATATGTTTGTGTATGTGTGAGTTTACATTTGATGCAAATAATGAACTGCTTTTAAGTCCCAACATGTCCACGGGCTGATCTGTGACCTAAGAGCAATTGTGTTTTGCGCTGAAAAGATTTGAGACTACAGGCTCCTATGTGTGTTTTAACCTCTGGGTCAGTGGAGCTGATTGATGTTGTTGTGACAGTCGTTATATATCTGTGATCTCTGGAGACCCTCAAACCCACAGTGTCATTACCACAAGATTAATGACACTTTTCTGTTTGTTTAAAACCACACGCTACAGTATATTAGAGCTGATTCATTTATATCCTGTAGAGATCTGCAGGTCACTTTCACTCTTCTAGTCAGTATGATCTGATTTTGAATACTTGTTCAACACAAACATTTAAACCACACTTGAAGAATATCTTTGCCACTCTTATAATGAAAGCGAATGAGGACTGAGACTGTCAAGCTCCAAAATGACCGATAAAAAGCATTTTTTTACAGATTTGTGTTTTTTTTTTATTTAAAGATGTTCACAGGGTGTTGAACTGATTCAGACTCATGTTTATTCAGAATACATTACTAGCCTAAGATCTGTCACACACTGTGAGATTGTCAATACTACAAAGTAACCAAACACTGATGGAAACAAGCACTAGAGCATGTTAATGTACTCAGAGGATGTGTGTTCAGCCTTAATGATTAACCTCTGAGGTCATCATGCCTTACTGCTCCTTTAAATGCCAGGGGCAGGTGAGAGAGAGCTTCCATTGAAAGAAATGTCAACTATTTGGTCGGATGTCAGCTAGATATGCACTTTGCGTAAGCCTTTAGACATCAGTTATTATGGTCATATTCTGAATTTTGGTTTCTTGTTTGAAAAGCAGATATTTGTATCAAATATCTCAGATGGCTTTGTACCAATAAATATATGTGACTTTAATAGCGGTCATCAAGTATAGATGCTGTTTGATAAATTACCTTTGTAACAAAATATAATGATTGTAATTTTAGATAATCTGCATATTGAAAATACTTAATTTACATGCATTTTTTTTAATTTATAATAGATCTTTATATCCCGGTTATAAACATTCACCAGTTGACATGACTGACAATTATTGCAATATGAGTCTCTTTGTCTTTTGACACTTGCTGAACTGATCTTTGAACTATTTATTTTAGGTGTCACGATCAGTGTTTTAAACATGACAACAGATCTGGCCTTAGTCACTATTGTCGTTCAGCTTCTTGCTGATTTGGTGACAAGTGACAACATCGACTTCTACAATCTCATGCCTGCTCTAGAAGGTGTGTTTATCCAATCAAAATCATGAATACATTTTTTATGACATTATATATTTGAATGTACACTACCGTTCAAAAGTTTGGGGTCACTTACTCATTCTTTATTTATTTATTTATTTCACATTTTAGAATAATAGTAGTCAGCAAAACTATGGAATAATAAAAATGGAAATATGGGAATTATTTTGTGACCAAAAAATCCAAAATAAATCCAAAACTATGTAATATTTTAGCATCTTCAAAGTAGTCACCCTTTGCCTAGATTTTGCAGACATGTACTCGTGACATTTTCTCAACCAACTTCTTGAGGAATCACCCCGGGATGCTTTTTAAACAGTATTGAAGGAGTTCCCATCTATGTTGGGCACTTATTGGCTTCTTTTCTTCATATTTTGATCCAAGTCATCCATTTCAAAAACTTTTTTTTTTTTTAAGGAAATTTTAGATTTGTAATTAAATAAATGTATATGTTTTGGCAGAATAATATTTTGTCTACAAAGTTAATTTCAAACTTTTAAGCATACACCTTCAGATCAATATATTTTTAAGATCATGAGAAACATTTCAGACAAGTGACCCCAAACTTTTGAACGGTAGTGTACATTAACCGATTAATGCACAATTTCATGTAGTAATGTCAATGTTATTAATGAAAGATATTATAGTGTATAGTGTGTACACATTTCTATTATAATGTGTTGATGTCTTTACAGCTTCCCCGTACCCCAACAGTTTCAAGTGCTTCACATGTGAACAGGCCTCAGACAACTACAGCTGTAATCGCTGGGCAGAGGATGTATGGTGCTCTCAAAGTGAGTTTGTAAAATACAAAACACAAACCCAGCGCTCTCTGACCTTCACGCTCATAGACAGGGAGTAAAACTAAAAGTTTTTCATTTCAGTTTGTTCTGAGCAGAATATGTATGTGACAGGGCGGGGGGCGGGTCGTGATTCCACACACCCGGCCCCTAATCAGACTAATCAAGCCTCAGAGAGGAATAAAGGCCGAATGGAAGCTGCAGTGCGACAGAGAGAGAGAGAGAGATTTACGGGCAGCTGTCCGACACCTTTGTGTGTTTGTCTTTTTGTTTCAGTTTTATATTAAACTATTATTTATATTGTCAAGCCGGTTTTCGCCTCCTCTTCTCCATTAATCCCTTGACAATGTATTTTTTATTTTTTTCGGTTCCAGCATTCCAGCTTTTTGCTGCCTCCTTTCCAATTGGTAACTGGTTAGAATTAAATTAAAGAACGGTTAATACATTTTTCTTCTTTTTTTAAAATAACAGTACTCTGTGCTAAGGGTGGGTGATGTACCAGTTGCATTGTTACCAGATAAAAAAACATAATTTATTATTATAATAATTGATAATTGAGTTAAATCTTTGTTATTGAAAAGGTGAGGTATTCAAATAAGCCCACAAGTGTTTCTAACGTCTCCTGCATATCACTTTTCTATTTTGTATTATTGATTTGTTCTTCCATTATTGGTATGCCAAATAAAATCAAAAAATCTATAAAAATTGTTTGATCCATGTAAGGCAATTATCAGCACAGAAATCAAGTATGCAGTAGCCTATATAAAATCTTTTAAATAAATATACACTGTATGCTTTATGCAAAATAAATCTCCAAAAATATTTCAAATATTTCAAAAATTCATCTGGCCATTTAAAATCAAATAATTAAATGTATCTTTCTCATGCATGCATGCATGCACACTGCTTGGGTGTGTTCGGACTAAGTATCATCTTATGCAGTATATTTGTAATAATGAATTTATTATTTTATTTTAATTATTTGTTTTAATTACAGATCTGTTTCTCGGTTAGAACCAGCAGCGTCAAATCTGTATCAATGCATCATATCTAACAATCATTCAGTGAATACTTAAAACAACTGAGAAATGTACTTTTTACCCCAATATTTTTCCTTGTATCTGGATTAACCATACATGTGTATGTACTAATAATATAATTATCTAAAAGGTCTTCAGCATGTCACAAAGGGGTACTTCTAGAACATTCATTAAGGCAAAAACAAATGTGTGATGCAGCAGTTTCCTTAAGAATCAAAGCATAAGCTCATCATGGCCAACTAAAAAGGGAGAATCCTCATTTTGGGGGGCAACAGGAAGTCGTGTAATTCCAAAAAATTACTATCTTTGACTTTGGTTTTATTAAAATGAAATTAACAGGTTTTAACAAGTTACCAACATTTTAAAAAGTTTTAACTGCGGAACATTTGAAAGGGACTTTTTTCCATTTTCGACTTTCGTTTTCATTCATTGGAACGTTTTCAGTCCCTGCTCACAGAAAACTTCATTAAAAAGATTTTTAGGGTGCCATTTAAAACAGTGATGTTTTCCTAAGGAATATGAACTGTTCTTGCAGTTTTTCCAGGTTATAATATATTACAGAGATCTCTAGATTTAATGGAACGTTCTGTCAAAGGACTAGTTCTCCTAAAAATGAAAATTCTGTCATTTACTCAACCTCACTCACCCATTTTGAAGCTTAAAAGCTTTAGTCCCCATTCATTGTAATTGCACGGTTCTGAATTTCTCCTTTTGTGTTTCATCGCAGAATAAAAGCCATATGGGTGAGCAAATCATGACTGCATTTTCATTCAACTATTACTTTCAGCAAATTACAACAGACACTGAATTGTTCAGGGACTTTCTACATCAATATCCTTTCCTAATTTCTTGTTTCTTCATCAATAGATACACAGTACTGTATGACAATACATCACTTCAACCATCATGGAAAGACAAAGTTTGTTACCAAAAGATGTGCAGTGTATAAAGAATGTCAGTTAGCAGGCTGTAGACCTCACAAAAATGGACACCACATGGTGAGTATCAACACACACACACACACACACACACACACACACACACACCAATTATCCACTCATTGATACACATAATTCTGCCACAAAATTAAAAAGCACAATTTGTCCACATAAGCAATAATCTTTTTACTTAAAGGGATGGTTCAATCAAAAATTACAAATCTGTCATTAGTTAATTGCCATTACTCATTATGATGACATCCGTAACCCGCTTGACCTTCAGTGAAATACAAAAGGAGATTTTAGGCAGAATTTAGTTTGGCCAGCCTCAGTCCACATTCAACTTCTGTTTAGTGGAAAAAGTGCAGTTTTTCCTTTTGTGTTCAATGGAAGAATGAAAGTCATGTTGGCAAGGTCATGAGGGTAAGTGATGTCAGAATTGTCATTTTTAGACGTACTAACCCTTTCACATATTTCATATATTCAAATGTCATATATTTCACATATAGTGCATGGACAATCTCATGAATATTAATTTTTTTTATTTACATTATCACCTTCTGATTCTTTGTAGAACATTCTGTCTTGCAGGAGTGTGTATCTTGCTGTGAAGGGATGGTGTGTAACATAGAGCTGCCAACCAATCACACTAATGCAGTGTTTGCTCGGAGCCAAACCCACAGCTCTGTGACACCCACTTTCAGGACCTGGGATTCTGTGTTTCTGCTCATCCCAGTTCTCACTGGACTGTTACCAATGTGATACTCATTCATACGAACCTGTTCAGTGATGAACAGTACACAAAAGAATGAGTCAATGCCATGGATGCCAGAATCCACCCTGGAATATTGCCTTCATCTGTCATGGGCAAAGTCTGCTGTGTGAAAGACTGCAAATAAAATGGAAAAACATGATTTGGACTCTGAAAAGAGACAGCCAGTCAGCCAATGGTGGTGTGATCAGATTTGAATCAGGAATTTCTATCAATGGAATACTATTACTGGTTCCTAAGGACAACAGGTATTTAGCAGCTAAAGGCAGTGGATGTGACTTGAGATGCTTAACTGGATTTGTATTGACCAAATTAAGGCTCGAGCTGAGCACTGAAAGCCTCTATGTGGGTAGGACGGCCTTGCTTGATGGCTCAGATCCCAGATTCTGTCAAACAGCCCTAGCACAGCAATGAGAAGGCATGGAATGTATTGTTCTAGTTTTCTGAACAATGCAGAAGTCTCTTAAAGATATCTTGATTGCTGCAGAAATATCTCAATGCTTTAAGAACATGGACCTGGCACTAATGAATGAAATAATTAAATATACTGTATATACTGTATATACTGTACACTCACCCAATGTAGTCTTCTTCTGTTGTAGCACATCCGCCTCAAGTTTCGACGTGATGTGCATTTTCTGTCAGCTCGAACCTGTCTGGCCGTTCGCTATTGACCTCTCTTCAACAAGGCGTTTCCGTCCACAGAACTGCCGCTCACTGGATATTTTTTGGTTTTTGCACGATTTTGAGTGAACTCTAGAGACTGTTGTGTATGAAAATCCCAGGAGATCAACAGTTACAGGAATACGCAAACCAGCCCGTCTGGCACTAACAATCATGCCACGGTCGAAATCACTGAGATCACGTTTTTTCCCCATTCTGTTGGTTGATGTGAACTGAAGATCCTGACCTGTATTTGAATGATATTATGCATTGCACTGCTGCCACATGATTGGCTTATTTGATAATCACATGAACAAGTAGGTGTACAGGTGTTCCTAATAAAGAGCTTTACGAGTGTATATATATATTTTTAGTCATTCTGATTTGACTACAGCAGGAAAATACATTTTTTTATTATTATTATTATTCAAAGCCTTTTAAAAATTACCTTATTTAACTCACAATTTTAACTCATGCACAAATGGCAATATGCCAAATTGTATGTCCATTTATTAAATGGCAAAAATTCCATGGGTGGAAAAACTGTGAATTTCGGGTGGAGTTAAAGTTTGGTGAACTTTGACAGGCCACTTTGACCAATAGGAAATTGCTTGCTTTGGCAGTGACCTCTCTGTGGGTGGTGCTTCTTCCACAGCTGCACTGAATATTCACAATAGGCATAATGGATGCAGCAAGTTTCTTTTTAACTTCACTCTCCTAGAGTATAAAGTGCAGCATTAAAAAGAGGCAATAATATTTTTGCTGGTTTCACACATGCTTAACATCAGCCCTCGACATTGTCATTCACAGAATTTAGCTGTGCAATGGTAAATGTGACCGTGCCTTTACACTACTGACATTTTCTTTTAAAAATTATTTAAAACTTACCAATAAAGCTGAATTTGATTTAAAAAATTGTTCTAATTCTAATTTCTGTTTAATTATGCCGATAGTCAGTGCATATTAAAATGAATATTAAGCAAATTTGTTTGCAAATAAACAAAATTAATAAAAACTATTGCTGCAGACAATATCTCAATGTTTTCTTTTTTATATATATATATATATATATTATTTTTTTTATAGATTTACCAACTTTGACAACATAGTTTTGCCCATTTGCTTTTCTAATGTTGAGTGGATCTGACATACACTCTTGTATATGTTCATTGGTTTGCAGTACTGAATGACAGTTTATCTCTTCGTAGAGTGTAAATAGTTCCTTATTCTTCTAATGCATAACATACTGCTGTGCTTTTTGTATGTGTGCAGCAAGGGCTCATTTTTGACAGCTCAGGATTGAATTTGAAATGGGGCGCTAGACCTTGATCAGTACAAAAGAGCAGCTTCCCTCCAGAGCTTGCAGCATAATAAACACATTCCCATGAGCATCCCAGTGTGGGCCACAAAGCCGTGGACCATTAATATCACTGCTGTCTGGAATAATGAGAGTTTCTTTCCAGAATGAACATGACAAATGACTTTTACTTCAGTATTGTTGCTGGGGAAATGCGATGTATTGTACTGTATGTTTGTTTCTGTGTAAATGCTTCACTGTGAAGATACAGTGTGTGTGTGTGTGTGTGTGTGTTTGTGTGTCAGCTCAGTAAATTTTCTGTGTGGGTTAGGTTAGGGGTTGTGTTAGGGTTAGGGGATATAATACACAGTTTGTACAGTATAAAAATTATTATGTCTATGGAAAGTCCTCATAATGATAGGTAGACCAACATGTGTGAACATGTGTTTAATACAAGTCATTATAGAAAAAATGTCTACAGTATGTCCTTAATTAGATTAGAAGTAATGTGTGTGTGTGTGTGTGTGTGTGTGTGTGTGTGTGTGTGTGTGAGCGTGTGTGCGCGTGTGTGTGTGCGCGTGTGTGTGTGTGTGCGTGTGTGTGTGTGTGTGTGTGTGTGTGTGTGTGTTCCTGCTCTGCTGACTGTCTCGCCATGTATGCTGTTTGCTCTGGCTGCTGGCTCTCTTTGTTCTGGTTTTATTGGGCGTAGATTTGGAGTCTATCACTTTCAGTCACTTTTCTCCCAATTGAGAGAGAAACACTCACAACGCAATATATATTTTTTTATTTTAGACCATAATATCGGAGTTACTATTTAAATAAAGTAACTTGTTGCTTTTCTACACCTCTATTTTCCTTGTATTGTGAGAAATCAGGAGTACAAGTGTGCAAACTTTGGAGAGGAGACATAGTGCACGATTGGCATAGTTCTGTAGAGTGTGAGGCTAGAGACAATTTAGCAGAGATGAATCACTTCTATTTAAATAAATGGGAGAAACTGGAATGCCCAACCAAGAAGCTCTAGCACCCAACTGTCAATGGATGTAGACAGGAAGTCCTGCCAATCACCTTTTAGATACAGACATCGCCTGTCAATCAACTCGCTAACTCACATGCGCATTAGCTATACAAGCCAGAAAAGTTGCGTGTTTTAGCTTCATATGAGTTTAGCATGCGGTAGAATGAAACACGAGTGATTCATGTGTTAATACACACTGCATTCAAAAAACAGTAAACACATTTAAGCAGAGGGATTATAAGACTAGTCTTCCACTGGCCACAACACGATACACAGGATGAAATACTTGCTCAATTCACTGACTAACAGCTGTGTTACAGCTACCTGTAACTGTGAGAATGGAATGAGAAAATCTGACTCTGGATCAGTGACTCCGAGCAACATTTTACATTGATTGTGTATGCAGAGAAATTGTCTTAAGTTCTAAAAAGATTCATGAAACAAACCGTTTTTATGACATTTTGGTAGCATTAAAAACGATTCCATTTAAGTTGTATCAACATGTGCCTTTGCAGTCGTATGCGATTAACCAGTGGTGTCTGTACGCACCGTGGTCGAGCACGCATTCAAACAAGCATTCCCCGGGATGACATTAATGAAAAATATTATTTTATTATCAGACACATTCCTTGAACGCGTTAGGCTGGCATTCCCCATGGAATTTTATCCTAACTTTTGAAAATGATCTTAAATTGACTCTGACATCGTCGTGGGCACAGCACATGGACTTTGCTGCTTTGGGTAATACAGTGGTTATACTTCATTGTTCACATTGGCTGGCATGTTGGTGGAAAAACAAATCATGCATATTCATGTTATTGATTCTTTATCATAAATATGATGTGAAGACCTACTTTCTAAATATCTCTATGTTGTTTTGACATGAGTGTTGTACAGTAGCTAGCATGACCTGTAATGTCTCTCATATGCAATGCATGGCTTATTTATATGGAATGCATAGCATAGAAAAAGAGAGTGGTTGTGAGAAAATAAGTGACACAAAAATAACGCAAAAGTAACGTTAACTTTACTTTCCATAAAAATTTACGTTTTAAATAATTAAGTTACTTTTTTAGGGAGTAATACGGTATTCTAACGAGTTACTTTTAAAAGTACAGTTACCCAACACTGTTCAGAAGCATTAAAGTCTGTGTACATTAGCCCTCGGAAAGACACAGCATTTTTTTAAGAATCAAAAGTAATAGAAAACATCATGTTTGTTATATTGCACATGTATCAACAAAGGGTGGAATTATCTTTTTTTATCTTTATATTTATGCATTTGGCACACTTTTATCCAAAGCAACTTGCAGTCCATTTATTACAATAACTTTTTATTGAGTTTGTGTGTTCCCTGGGAATTGAATCTACAACCTTGGTGTTGCTACCACAGTTGAGCTACAGGGATCATTGTCTTTGTGATTTTTATTTATTTTTTTATTTTCTCTGCCATAAATTATGAGTATACATTGAACAGGAAAAAACCTGTGTCTATGGTATTGAACACATAGACTCACTGGAAAGTCCCCTCATAATTATTTATTATTTAATATGCAGTGACTTGACTAAATTTATCTAGTGAAGCATTTGGACATATGAGTGATTGTAAATGTTTATGTCATAAAAGTACAAAAAAGACATTAACTTACTTAATGACATTTGCTTCTGTTAAACAAAGAACAATCGTAATTCCTGCTCTTGTTGTTATGGTGGCGCCACAAAAAATTGTTTTATTGATGTCTTGTGATTGATGATGTCTTCTCACACAAGCCATTTTCAATAATTAGGTTCCCTTTGTTGAGGAAGTGACTTGTGAGTGGCTCTACTCTACACATGAGTCCTTCTTTAGCAAATAATATAAAAGCAATCAATAACTTCTTATATGACGAACACAGCGCTAGCCTTATTGTGGTACTAGTATATACACTCACTGAGCACTTTATTAGGAACACTATGGTCCTAATAAAGTGCTCGACTAGGTCTTCTGGTGTTGTAGCTCTTACGTCTCAAGGTTGGATGTGTTGTGCATTCTGAGATGTTTTTCTGCTCACTACAATTGTACAGAGTGGTTATCTGAGTTACTGTAGCCTTTCTGTCCGCTCAAACCAGTCTTCAACAATTATACCACGGTTGAAATCACTGAGATCATATTTTTTTATTTTATGTATTGCACTGCTGCCACACAGATCTTTTGTTTTTTCTGGGTATAAATCTGGAATGCAGAGCAGAGGTTTCGCTAGCCTGGAGCTGTAGAGCCAAATCTTTGCTGTATAGCCATACATATTTTAGAGGCACAAGGACAAAGAAAGTGAATTTAATTTGACTTTATAAGTGGGTCATTAACAGACATGCTAAAAATATACATAAAAGTATACAAAATGATTTGGCAATAATAATCTAATACAGACCAAAACAATAATCCTTCTCAAAAATCCTTATGGCAAAAGAATTCCAACTGCTAAGTCAGAAACAATGGCAGATCCTGGCATAAGCAAAGCTCTTCCTGGAGCAGCATCCTTTCACTCTGTGACAGTTTCTCAAGATTGCACCCGCTCTTGGAACTGCACCCTTTCTCACCACTTAACATAAATAATGGAGCGCAACAGTGCCCGCCCAATTTTTTCAGAGGTCTTCGTTCCTGAAGTGTTTGTTTTTTTCCATAGAGACTTCATAAAAGTCTTCATAAAAGCGTTCTAAAGCCATGAACCAAACCAACCGAATCTGAGGTGAATCACAAGATTACACGCTTTGATTTGAAGTAAAAAAGTATTTGAAAATAGCATAAACTACAATCCCGTGAAGTATTGCGAAGGGCATAATCAAATTAAAAACCAAAGAAATACACAAATCTATTGTTTTTAAGTTGTTGATTATAAGCTGGAACACCACTACGCATTTTCAAGTATATATCTGATACAAACTTTCGCACCCTTGTATCTGTCAAGAGGTGATGTAGTGGAGCGAGTCCCCTTATAAGCATTGAGTGGGGGTAGGGGGGCTGTGCCCCCTTTAGTGAGCCGCCGGCACCCTCATTTACATGGAGGTATGCGTTGCATACATTTTTGCGCCTCTGATTATGAGAATGAAAACAAAATATTGTACACATCTTGCAAAATATTTACATATATACAAATACCTGGCAAATATAAAATTAGTTTGCGCTTGTTGGGAGACCGACTCAATTGCATCATTTACAGTGTGTCGTGGGAGTGCGCTGCAGAGATTGGCTGCTGTGGTTGGTCGGTCTTAAATTATATATTTGATTCTTGATTTAGTTGAGCATGTATTTTATTTGTTCATTAATCATCTTTTTTCAAGCAAACCTTCCATTGTGATAAACCCAGGATATAATTTATTCCTTACGGAAGCCACCGATTCTTAGTCTAGGTCTGCTGTTCTGAGAATCCAGGCACAACTTGGCAGCTGCTTCACATCTTTAGTTGTCAGTGAATGAAATTCTGAAAAAAGAGACGACAAACCAATGGAAATATGCCCTTCCTTGCTGTAAGGGCTCTTGGCACACTGCTATTTAATCCAAAAATGTACTTTGAACACAAATACCCTCCTTTTGGACAACCCTTGTTTTTATTCAGTAGCCTAATCAAAACACAGCACTGGTTGCATTTGATCATTGGATCTGTCCAGTCCTTTAATCCGAATGTGTTACCCCGGTTGCATTGTCTACTTGTGTATATGTTGTGTGACGACCATCAAGGCTTAACATTCCGACACAGGGCCAGAGTTCACTTTGCTAATTGGCAGTGGCGCAGTGTTTCCAAAGAGATTTTGTTCTCCGTGAGGATGTGACCCCTCGGAAACCTGGTTGAGCCAGACATCAAAGGCAGCCCTGTCCCCTCTGTGGCACTTAGTCATGGGAGGATAAAAACACCAATGACCGAGAAGTTCTTTAGACGGATTGCAGAGCAGTGGCCCTCCCCAAAGCTTATGCATCTGTATTCATCGAACAGGGACATTGCCTGTTGATCCTATAGAAATAGACTTAGTATACAGTGGGTTTATGCTATAGTGATATTATGTCATTAGCACAGATGTTTCTTAATAATGTCTAAATTCATAAAGTGTCATAATTTACTCACCCTCATGTCTTTGGAATGACTTGTATGATCTTCTGTTGAACATGAAATGAGTTATAGACTATTTATACCAGAATATCCAAGCTGCAACTTTTCCATACTAAGAAAGTGAATGGCCATGGCTCTCTAACAAGATTTTCAGTGAATAAAGACTTAAAATGCAGTCTGTTTGTCTTACTATCATTTGGCTTTGGAAGACTTTGAATATACAGTAGTGCATGGATACTTTTAGGGTGCTTTTTTGTCCTTTTGGAGCTTGATTGCGCCGGGTCCCTATCCACTTTCATTCTATGGAACAGAGTAGCAGGAACATGCTTCAAAATATTTCCTTTTTTCTTCCACA
Organism: Moxostoma hubbsi; assembly: GCA_032164185.1. Lineage (NCBI taxonomy): Eukaryota > Metazoa > Chordata > Actinopteri > Cypriniformes > Catostomidae > Moxostoma > Moxostoma hubbsi. The sequence goes on from JAVLUX010000047.1 coordinate 4,487,513, forward strand.
GCAGAAAGATGAGGATACATTTATGATCCCTAAGTAGTCCTTAACAACATATGAGCATGCATGGCCACTGCTTTGTGTTTGTGTGAAACTCTGATAAACTTGGGCTGCCACCTCTGAGTAGGTTCTAACAATAGGTCAACACTCAGGGTGGTCTTGTGTCCTTCGCTGTAGCAGCATGCATGAGTTTTATTACCCACTGGTCATTGAATCTCCTTTACAATTCCTGATGATATAAGACTTCTGCTTCCAGCTGATGAGCAAAATATAAAATATTTTAATTAGCATCACAGATGTATATAGAAAAATAGAAAACATCTCAACTCACTAGGTCCTTTAATGGAAGTGGATGGTAACGTGATTTTTGATGATCCAAAAAATCACAGACAATCAGCATTAACGTCATCCACACAACTCAAGTGGTTAAGACCGTGGTCAGAAGGTGGAGGGTAATGCCTATGCTGCTGTAGTGACATTCAGCTGATAGGACAGAGACAGGTGTAACTCTGTGATCTGGCACTTGTGAAGAGCAGTTTCTATGAAGTCTGAAATACTTGCTGAGATCATACACCCCCTGTGTTGCCAAACAAACATTTCAACGTAATGAAGAAATAACTTGTGGCTGATGGAAAGTGCATACTTGCTCCTTGTTGAGCCTCTTTCCCCAAACGTTTAAGGTGAACAAAGAAGACCCAAAACAGAATCTGGAACCAGTCTGTGAATTGGCTCTCAAGGGATATAATGGAAAGCAATGGTAGTTTAGCCACTTTCCCTTCATCAATACAAATAGCACAGTTAAATTTAATTCATGCAACAGTTAATTCTGTTCCTCTAATCTCATTCGACAAATGGCATTTTAAGACTGCTGATATTTACTGTAATAGCACTTCGCCGTTTCACTGACTTCATTTACATGGACACCAGAAAGCGGCCTTTTGCAAAAAAGTGGGTTATCTTACTTTCTATTGTAACTTGCTGTGTATTTGCATTGCAATAGTGGGGTTTCCCTCTTACTTAAAACCACAAGATTCCCCCAATGTCCGAACGTTAGGGACAGTCAATATTTTACACTGGTGTGTGTGCAAATGGGTATAGTTTATAGTGTGTGTGCTTTTCCCACTGTTCTTCCAGAAATGTTGAATTCCCCTTCTGTCACTCACTCGATGTTGTGTTGATTGTAGTGACACAAGGGGCTTCTTTCAAGAGCTTTGGATACCTCAGAATATTAGAAAAGGCCAATGCCAAATTGGCGAACAGAATTTGCACGTTCCGCCTTCGGACATACGTGTATAAAAGGCAGGGATCGTGCACCCGTTCAATAAGATTCTTTCTTCGGAGCCGAGGGTTTGTGTGATCAGACCCATATGTCCGGGGACGGAACATGCAAATTCTGTTCGCCAATTTGGCATTGGCCTTTTCTAATATTCTGAGGTATCCAAAGCTCTCGATCCCTCCATCAGGGCATGGGGGTTACACTAGTAACCTAGACTTTCTTTCCGCTGTGTTGACTTGTTGTTTGGCTCCATCCTATGGTGTTTGTTTTCCAGTCTGTTCATGCAGTGGTGCCTGCAGCTGTATGGCCGTACCATGAGTGCTCCGATCAACCAGAGAAACATTTTTGTTTATACAGTGGAAATTGACCTACAATCAACTGAAACAAAAGGCTGTCTTTTTTAGAGGTAACTGTCACGTTTTAATTTGTTTTTGTTCATGTTTTTAGTGCATGTCTTTTATTTTGATAGTTTAGTTCCTGTTTTATAGTCATGTGTTCATGTCATGTGATTTCCTGTTCCCTCATATGATCTCATCATGTGTTTCCCCCGGTCATGTTTATTGTTTTCATTGGTTCATTGTTTGAGTATCTTGTTAGCAGTCTTGTCTTTTCATTAGTTAAAGTTGAATAGTCTTGTTATCTTGCTTACAGTTCTGTCTGTTGATTGGTTGTCATTGACATATATGTTCATGTATTTAAGCCCTCATGTTTGCCCTTGTCGGATGTCAAGTCGATTCGAGTCAAGTCAAGTCAAGTCTGTTTTTGTTTTGGATTCACGTTTTTTGGAAATATCACTCATCTTGTAAATAAACTGCACTTGGGTTCTTCACATCATTGCTAAGCAACGTTACAGTAACTTTGAGAAACTTCAGCTAGTGCTATGTCATGTGAACAAGGGGCTGTTCAAACTGAACATGTTTTTGCATCTGCTCGTGTTGTTTTTCAATTGTTTTCCATGTAAACATTCGCTAGATGGATGTTTTTTACGTTGTGTCATTAGCATCTCTCATGGGAATGATGCAATTTTAGATGCTGTGCCAAGTTAAAAAGAACTTTAACTGATAAAAACGCTTCTTGAGACCACTGCAATCTGCGCCATTCATTGTGGTGTGTTCTGATTTTTTTTAGCGCAAGAACGTGTTTGTTCTGAACGGTTACTGGAAGAAATGCTTTTAGCCAATAGTTACATGAACGCTACTCATACTTGAGAAAAAAATGCTTCTCTCAAAGTCACCAGAATTGAATGCTTTTGCGTACCCTCATATGAAATCAAATTTGTTCACGCACATGCACACTCTTCAAAAACCCATCAGAATACTGCTTATGCTTTTACATGGCCACATTAAACTATATTTTTGAGGAAAAACCTAGGTGTGTTAAAACGCTAGTCAAAGTTTGTCTGGAATGTAAATTATTCAATATTAACTTCTTGTTTTAGAACTATTGTATAAGAGCAATATCACACTCAAAATTGTGCTGTTGTACTGTATATCAGCACAGCTGTGATTACCAACGGCACTCTACCTGCATTATAACAGCACTCTTTCTTGCGTGATATGGCTTCATTTTCCAAACATTAAAATGACTACATTCACCTTTATACAACATAGGGTTATAAACTATTATTTTTGGACATCAACCCTAAATTTAATTTTCCCCCACATGTGAACCATTTAAAAGAAAAATAACCTAACGCAAATGTGTGAGACTTGATTGTAGATGAAAGGAGAAATATAAGGATGTTAGATGTAGAAATAAAGAAAAAAAGAATTGCTGCCAGCATTTAAGCTGTAAATCCCCTAAATTGAGATGGGCAGAGGCATTTGTCTCATTCAGTAGAAATGATTGACATGTTGTGAGGAAAGATCATTGCACCTTGAAGAGGCCATCTCTGCTGATTGAACGATGCCTGAGGCAGTCATGTGTTCACTACTGTTCTGTCCCTGTAGTGTGTATCATCAAAGCCAACCCCTTCATTCAGATTTAGATGACTATGCACCTCTTGCATGCCAACTAACTCAACAAGAAGCGTGGTGACAGGTAAGAGGACATACCAGGTTTGTTAATCCTCTCAGGATGTAAATAGCATAACATGGCTGTGATGAGTAATAGTAATAGCCTGTCATTTCAGTGATGTGTTTTGGACTAAACACAAGGGAAAACACTCAATGTTTTGGGTTGTTTGTAGATTTTTTACCATGGACTGCAAAGAAGGTTATTATATAGTCCAGACTCTTTCCTCTAGTTTGAGTTAAGGTTTGTTTGGGCTTATTATCTTTTTTTATACTTAATAAAAGGAAGTAGAATTTTGGGTTCACTGTAATATCAGATGAGGTCATCAACATCACAAACACCACATCACTGCCTGAAATACAACTACAACTGAGACATTCCCAAAGAGAGCATGCAGGTCTGTAATGACTGGCAGTGTGGGTTTGCAGCTGCTATAGCCTAGGGCAGAAATGACAACGGCAGTTTAATCTGTTTGTTACCTTTGCCTGTGTTTATAGCAGATCTATTTTCAGAGGAGCTGGAGGAATGTGGACAGCAGATCTAAAAGAAAAGGTGTTCTGACTAAAGAATATTGTCTTTCCAAATCCTGCACATTACAGAACTCTTAAAATAAAAAGAGCTTTGATTCACTTTGACAGATCAGATCAAATCACAGCATTTATTAGTGTGTCATGTTCCTTGTGCATGCATTTTATATACTGTATATATTTGTCAGTGAGTTACCAACTAATCCAAGAGCATGCCGGGAATGCACATAATACAGAAGATAAAAACAGATGCTTTAGTCTCTGATTTCTGTTTCTTAATGACTTTTGACTAAGACTACAGATAGCGCTGCCACAGTGACTTTCCACTTGAGATAATTTTCATTAAAAATGATCTCCTATTCTTCCAAGAACATTCAAGCATCAATGTAGACACTTTACATATTGTACTTTAGAAGCAACATATGACATCACCAGAGATTAGTGTTATATGCCACCTCAAATAAGTTTGTAATGAGCTGCTGCTTTAACCTTAATGTTCTGTTTGGGGCTTGAGAGGAAGTTTGATGAAATTAGAGTTTAAAAGATAAACAGCATAATCCAAGATGGCAGCAGGGACTATTAAGAGATGAGCCACTTCTGCTAAAATGAACTGGAGAGGTTGGAATGCCCAATGGTCAACGGATGTGGAAAGAAAGTCCCACCTTACAGGTAAAAAAGCAAATCACATTTTAGATGCAGACATCGCCTGTTAATCAACTCAAGAATGCACATGCGCATTAGCTATACAAGCCTATAAAGTGTGTTTTTTAGTGTAATCTGAGGTAAAGAAGCACAATTTAGTTCACCATTGTTGTCAGATTTTACTGCTGATTTGAAATAGGTTTTTTAATCATAATCTTAACCAACCTTTTTGGAGATTTCATGCACACTCTTCAAAAACCCATCAGAATACCGCTTATGCATTTACACTCACCTAAAGGATTATTAGGAACACCTGTTCAATTTGGCTGGTGGTGGTGGTGTAATGGTGTGGGGATGTTTTCTTGGCACACTTTAGGCCCCTTAGTGCCAATTGGGCATCGTTTAAATGCCACGGCCTACCTGAGCATTGTTTCTGACCATGTCCATCCCTTTATGGCCACCATGTACCCATCCTCTGATGGCTACTTCCAGCAGGATAATGCACCATGTCACAAAGCTCGAATCATTTCAAATTGGTTTCTTGAACATGACAATGAGTTCACTGTACTAAAATGGCCCCCACAGTCACCAGATCTCAACCCAATAGAGCATCTTTGGGATGTGATGGAACGGGAGCTTCATGCCCGGGATGTGCATCCCACAAATCTCCATCAACTGCAAGATGCTATCCTATCAATATGGGCCAACATTTCTAAAGAATGCTTTCAGCACCTTGTTGAATCAATGCCACATAGAATTAAGGCAGTTCTGAAGGCGAAAGGGGGTCAAACACAGTATTAGTATGGTGTTCCTAATAATCCTTTAGGTGAGTGTACATGGCCACATTAAACTACATTTTTGAGGAAAAGCCTAGGTGTGTTAAAACGCTAGTCAAAGTTTGTCTGGAATGTAAATTATTCAATATTAACTTCTTGTTTTAGAACTATTGTATAAGAGCAATATCACACTCAAAATTGTGCTGTTGTACTGTATATCAGCACAGCTGTGATTACCAACGGCACTCTACGTGCATTACAACAGCACTCTTTCTTGTGTGATATTGGACCAACTTCATAGAAATACTTTGATGGTGGGCACTGTAATGGGTGGAGTTTTAATTTAAGGGGTTTATTAAAATTAGCAAAAGGAGATACATTAGATAAAAAAAGAGTTTTGTTTCTTGGCCAAACGTCCATTTTTTAACTTGTGGCTGTGCTCTAGAATTTGTCCTTGAGACCGCAAATTTGCACTGGGGGCTATTCCCTATCAGCATGCTAAATGTAATAATTTTTCTATGTATGGTTCATATAGGGCTGCCATAGACACCAAGCTAGAAGAAGAATAATTAAAAAAATACCAGATAAAATAGGGACCATGCACCTTCTGTGCTTGGTCCCTAAATATTAGAGACAAGTAACATTTCTGAAAAGTGCGTTCCTACTTTGATACAACAGAGAGCTACGCTACAATACTTTCTGTTACATGCGTTTTGATTAGGTCAGCAGAACATGTTTCAAAAATTAGGGGAAATAAGTTTCTATTGTAGTAACAGTAATAATAATAATAAACAGATATATTGTAATTATAATTATTATTCGTTTATTATTCCTTTTATTAATATTATTATTACTGGGGTTATTATATCACTGGGGTTTCTGGGACCCCAAACCATTAAACACTCAATGTAAAGACAACACAAGGGTTAAATATTCACTTTCACTCTTCCTCCAGTGTCTGTGCGAGCTTCTGTTTCTCTGCTATGCACTGTTCATTTCAGCCTGTAGTAAAATTATCCTTATCTTGTGGCTCTGCATACCAGGGAGACGCTGCACCTCCATTACATGAAACCTGACCCTCTCGGAGGAGGTTGTAATTATGGCTGAACGGCTGATTTTAGATTTAAACTTCAAGCGGAATTCAGTCATGCACAAAATTTGTACAGGGTGCTGATGTTCTTTTTTCCATCATGAGGGACAGCCATGTCAGGCTGATATTCCACTTGCTGTTTTGTTGGACACTATCTCAGCCTGTCAGACAAGAAATTCATGAGTGAATGAATGTCACTTAGCCATGTATTGCTTTTACAGTAGTAAGTTATTTTGCCAGTGTTTGCATTGTGCCCTATGGTACCTACTTTCAAATCGAGAGCTGTGTAATAAGTCAGTAAACCACACTAAAACACTGTATTTACATGACTGGTCTCACCTCAGGTTCTAGCCCTGACATCAATCTGTTTGCACTTCCTTTAAAACGGCCGCGGTCTCCCTCATTGCTGTCTAAATCCGTTCACTACAAATCAAACTCTCATCCTGTGTAGGTTCCTTGAGCACCAGTGCTTTGAAGTAGATCTTATGTGTAGGCTTTTAACTAGCTACGATGGATTTATTTACACTTTAAGTTGAGTTTTTCCAGAGGAAGTCAGTCATCTTCAAAATACCAATCTTTAATAACATTTTCAATTGTGTTTTGTAAGAGAAAACAAGCTTTTTTTAATGTAATGTCAAGCATTAACATTAATGCAATGGTTTTAGTGACTTCTGCATACCACACATCCTCATTCCTCCTGCTTATTTCACATTTGATCAGCATGTTGGTAATAGTTGCCTTGGGGGAAACATTTTGGATTTTTGTGGTATGGAGACTTTTACAACACATTCAAGACATTATAGATACAATATTTGAAGATTTAGCTGACGATTCGTTAATTAGAAGTTTAGCAAGGCTGATTTACTGTGAGCATACATGATATCGTTATGTGGGAGGTGGATGCTTTTAATCAACGTGATTCACAGTACACTAATTACAGAGACAGTCCCCTTAAAGATACCTGGGCCTTGCTCAAAGGAAGAATGGTGACAGGGGGTTCTCTGATCCCCGGTTCATGGGTTACCCCCCTCATGGCTTTTAACATGTCCTTGAAATAATAAATGTTGTTAAATTACACATTTATGTGACTATCAACCTGGATGCCCACAAAGACAATATCTCAAGGCTCTGAGTTGGTCATTTTACTTAAAGTATGAGAGTGTTATTTAA